>CM029017.1:140191659-140936836 GCA_016801055.1 Panax notoginseng
TACGAATTCTGAACTTAGTAGTTCACATACATGACTGATTTAGAAACTAAATAAGCATTATATATGATTCATAGTTGTTATATTCATGATCAACTTGATAAGGCTGGTGTTAGAAATTATTTTTTAAAAAGAAAAGCTTAGTTACTATGATAAATTTTTAAAGTTGTCTTGCATGTGTTGGATTGCATCATTAATGTTCAAATAATTTTAAAGGCAACCTTGAACATGTTTTCAAACTTAAGTTGCATTATATATGAGTGCTTAAATGTTAAAGATTTAAGATGTCATGTTATGTTTATTATATCTCCAAACATGATTCATATGTGTTGAACATAATGACAATTTAATCAAACATGAGTGTAAAGCATGTATCGAAGTGCTAAACGATGCTAATTACACATATGTGATATGAATACTCACAAGCATGTCTAATATGAGTTTATATGACTACCTTATATATTTAAGAATCAAGCATGTTAGACTTTGTGATTTCATGACTTTGAATGACCTTAACTTGTTGACATGTTCAAATTAGAACCATATTATGAAAGAAGGGACCAAAATTAACTTGAGAGACACGAAAGGACCTTTGAA
The DNA here is from genome assembly GCA_016801055.1 of Panax notoginseng. Lineage (NCBI taxonomy): Eukaryota > Viridiplantae > Streptophyta > Magnoliopsida > Apiales > Araliaceae > Panax > Panax notoginseng. The sequence goes on from CM029017.1 coordinate 140,192,254, forward strand.
ATAATAATATATATTATGTGTGAATGTTGTGTTAGAGTTGGACAGAAATAGGAAGTACAAAGCTCAGCCCTGGTCTGGCCAGGGGACAGCGCAGCTGCGCCGTCCCTAAGCCTAGACATGGCGCAGCTGGGCCATACTGCAGTCAGTTGTGTAATCTGTTGGTGGTTTGAAGTTCGAAGCATGTATGTATGGTTACTTTTTTTTTTTGCTAAATTTAGACTGAAATAAAAGAAAGAATAAGTATAAAGTTCCAGGCTCAAAACCCAAGTAGTATACCCTAGCCATCATAGGACATGCCATGGCTGGAGTAAACCAAAGCTGTCACTAGCAACCAAAGATCCAACGAGGAACAAAGCCACAACAAAGAACAAAGTAAACTGAACAACTAATAAATAGCTTGGAAAGCATCAACTAAAATTTTTCCAGCACCATTGGACAGAGAGAACCAAATCAGCAAGGAGAACATGCAGAGATGTACATAACAGCCCAACCGAAGACCACACCAGCCAAACTGCCATACAGCCCAACCGGCATAGCACACAAACCGGAACCGAGAAGGAGGTACGACACAGAAAACACAGCAGATTACCCCAGCAGCAGCAGCAGCAGCAGGAGTGAACCCAGCCAGGTTACCCCAGCCGTGCCCAAAGATCAACACATGGAGAAAACCATCAGCTTCACTTGGTAAAATCACCACACACAACCAAGTGAAGCTGCCCAGTGTAGCAGTACGCAGCATCAGAAATAGCAGCACAGTGTGGCAGCACTAAGACAGCAGTCACAGCCAACTGCCATCACTAACAATTTCCAGCAGCTACAACATAGCAGACCCCCAACCAAAACTGTTAGACATTGAGCCCATGACCAAATAGCAGACCACAGTCCTAGCATAGCAGACCTAACTGTCCCAAGACCATTTTATCTAAACCCAACCACAATAAATCTGACCAAAACTGAAGGACAGCTGACAAGCAACATTAAATCCATAATGACTATAGCTACTCAACCACTGACTGCAGCAGTTCAGAACAGGCATCCAAGCACAGCAAGGCATCACCCAAAACCAAAATTTAGCAGCAGCTCTGCTGCAATCATCTCCAACACCCAGCACTGTAGACACGGCCATATAGCAGCATCACACTCAGCTAACAACTGATAAGACTATGTGCAGCTCAGCAGCACAACACAGCTCAGCAGACATCTCCAGCATATAACAGTAGCAGAACCAAATGACAGCAGCATCCATGCCCACCATCTGCCGAGACATTAGCGTAGCCTCAATCCTCGGAGCATCGTTCGCAACAACCTCACTCCAAGAGGGCTTTTCAGAAGACAGAGGTTTGACTGGGAGGGAAGAACCAACCTTAACTGGTTGTAAAAGAGGACAATCCAAAACATTGGGCTTCTCAGCAATCGAATTGGAGCTAGGCACAGGCACAATGAGGGCACCATCCACATTAGTGGACATGTTAGCTTTCAGTGAACTTTGGACAAATAAGTTGTTATCATCAACAACCCTATGCATGGCACCTGAGTTTGAAACGTCATTTAACTCTTTAACGGAGAAACCATGGGCTACAAGAAATTCCAGCAATTTTTGATTCTTACGCCTTTCGTCAGCAGCAATGATTCTATCATGAGAAGAGAAATGTTGGGCTGCAGCGAGAATTTCCTTCATGCCAGACCCATGCCCTAGGCCCATACGGTCGCCCCAATCACTATTGGCAGACGAGCCATCCGAATCCAAAGCTAGGTCAGAAGGAGGGCGAAGGGGAGCAAGCTCCGATTCAGCCATCTTAGGAGAATATAGGTTTGAAATCCCATAATCGGCAAAAAGATCACGAGAAATGCTAGACTCAGAGTTCCTAGCTGAGAGATGCGAGTGGTCGACCATGATAGGGAAGAAAAGGATGGTTGGTCGGAGCTGAAGAGAGAGAACAGCCGGAAGGAAGAGGAAATAGCAGAAGGAGTAAACAGAAAAAATAGGTGAGGATGGAGAAAGTAGGTAGAGGAAGCGGGAAACTAAAAAGGGAAAGAAAAGGTTTGAGAAAGAGGTAACGGTAAGATTGGAAGGACGACAGAATAAAAGATTATGGGTAAGGAAAGGCCCACGGATTTTTACAGAGAAGGGGGAGCATCTCACTCATCTTGTGTATCAAAAGTCAGATCTAAAGCCTGAGAAGCAAGCTTATTAAATCCTAAAAAAATGAAAAAAATATATCAACTAATATGAAACCTAAAAAAAAGTAAAAATAAAAATTAAATTTAGGTTGCCTCCCAATAAGCGCTTGATTTATAGTCCTTCAGCCAGACTTTGTCTGGTCAACGCTATCCAAATACTCTTCAGAAATTGAGGAACCCTCCATCCATCAGTAACAAATGGTCATTTTGGAGGTTCCAACAGGCGATGGCCAATAAATCAAAGTCACCTAGCATGTTCTGATTTATTATGATCTCAATCAAGAACGTCCCATAGCTAGGTGTTTTTTCCATTGTATATGTGAACACTTTGGGGCATGGAAGCTTGTCACACACAATAGGCTCTTCGTCTATCTTCTCTTTCTCGTCCCACCATGGATTCAAAGTTGTACTCGCTCTTATGTCATCAAGAGCTTCGCCGACGACATGACTACCAGTGGGCATGATTTTGCAAATCTGACTGACTCTTTGATCTTTGGTGGAGACCCATTTAGATCTTCATCGACCTCTATTTCATTATCCCCAATTGTCTCCACACTTCCGATATCTTGTGGCTCATCCAGTTGCAAATTTGGTTCGGGTTCTCAGTCAGTTTCGTCATCCATGTCATCAAGCCAAGTGTTTGGAGGAAGGTTGCTTTGGTCATTTACTCTATCTGATCCACAAGATTTTGAATTGACCTCGCTTGATTACTCATATTCTCCTCATTTGCTATGAACTTGGATAATAATACCCCCAGCCTTGAATTTTCTGTTTCAGTCTCGGAAGCCATGTATTGAGGAACATTGGTTGAGGTAGTGACGAGTTGTTCCATCCGATTATTTAAAATTTTGGGTTGACAGCTCTTGGCTAATCCTCATCTCCTCTAGGTTTGCTATGCCCTTCAATATTACATCCCTCGGATTTGGCTTTTCTTCTTGTGGCAATGGAGGTGGACATAAAAATTTCGGTGTGTATGATGGATTTGGAGCGTAATATTGGTCATCATAAATTTAGCTCCCTGAAAAATCTGGGTGACACCCCCAATCTTGGTGATAGTTAGGATCAACATAGTTGTTGAGGTAATCACCACTATATTGTACCAGTTCAAAACTGACGGTGCATTGATGACTTTGATGGTTGCCAGCACAATAGTCACACGTAACTGCCATCATTCGACTCCTTTGGGCTGCAATAACGTCCAACGCCCTTGAATGTTCTTCAATCTGTGCTGATATTGCGAAAAATGCTTTAAGTCCATCGATCCCTATTTCCCTTGGTTGAGTCATGTTTGCCATCCTTCGACTCCGTTGGGCTGTAATAACCTCGAACGTCTTTGAATTTGCCTCAATTTGTACTGACTCTACAGAAAATGTATTAAGTTCATCAATCCATGTTTCCCTTGGTTGAGTCATGTTCGTGTATGACCCAATGATATGCAAAGTCATCCATGGTACCTGAAAAGAGAGAAATATAGGAAGAGAATTAAAAATAAAAATAAAAATGTTTAAATTAAGACTAATTTAATTGAATTGGTAAATAATTTTTAAATTAATTCCCCGGCAACAGCGCCAAAAACTTGTTCAATAAAATCTAATTACGCACAACACGCAAGTGTGGTCAACAAGTAATACAGTGAAAGTAGAGTATCGTTCTCACGAGGAGTTATTTAATAAAAATCACCAAGTACTAACCCGTAACCAACTCAATCTTATTTAAACGAATGAATTTCAAATTATATAAATTAAATTATTTAATTACACTAATTCTAATTAGCACTAATTAAAAATCAGATTAAGGAGATTTAAGATCACAACTTCACTTATTGCTTCATTTAAGTTAACACATTTCTCATCAATTATTTTCTATCTTGAATTGTTAATCAAGAACACTAAAGCAAATAAAATCATCACTCGATGCATAATACACATACTCACTTAAATCCACAGATGATAAAAATAAGCAAGACACCCTAATTAACTAATCCACTATATCTCTATGTGAATTACAATTAAAAAGGATTTAAAGCACAAGTTCTCTATAAGATTACATATGGCATAAAGGCTTATCTCTATCCTAAACAAGAATCATGAATTCCATCTATGCAGAAATCACAAACACATGCTATCATGATCAGATCCAAAATCTAAACTTCATCTCTCGAGTTTATATAGATTATCACGGTAATTGTTAGCTAGGAAATTAAGCAATAAACAAAAATCACAATAGACAATTCTCACAATAGAACATAATAATTGATAGCGAAGCATATTAAAATAAACTACACAATAAGATCCATTGTAATCTCAAACAAAGAATTATTTCATTGAATTAAAACTAAGAATCCACACTTGAATACACATTAAAAGATAAGAATAAGATTAAGGAAAAGAAGTGAATATGTTGTCGGCAAATTCATGCTCCGTCTCGCTCTTGATCTGGATCTCCAATGGCTTCCAAGTGCTTCAATCTCCAAATCTCATAAGAACTAGTGTTTTCTCCTATTCTACTCTAATCTAATTCTCCTTCTAATCTAATATATCTCCTCTCTTTTATGCCTCTCATCATGTATTTATAGGTTACAAGTTTAATTTTTAGCTTAGGAGCAAATCCAATCCAATTTGGAGTCAAAAATGTATCAAAATTCGACCCAAAACGCATTAAAAACGTGTTCTGGCCCGTACCCCCGCCCCGATGGGGGTTTCCTTCACAAAAAGCCAACCCCGGCTGGCTTTGCTACTGATTTACAGCTTGTACCCCAGCCCCGGCGGGGGGTAATAGGCTTAAAGAGCCCAGCCCCGACGGGGGTCCTTCCTGGAAATTTTCTGCTGCAATGTCCTCTGGTAAAATAGTCATAAATTTTCATCCGTGAAGAGTTACGAGGCCCGCCACCTATCAAATCGAAGATATCGACGAGCTCTACAACTTTCATTCTTTGAGAATTGACAGATTCGGATTGGATCAAGGTGGAAATCGGGCTTGAAGTAGATGCTATGTAAATGGCAAGCATGACAACTCTTAGCTTTGATCTTTGTTGATGAAAAGGTCATAACTCTCGCATTCGAACTCCGATTGGGACGATTCAAGATGTTCCAAAAAGCTAAGAAGTAGATCTACAATAAAATCCAAGTTTCAAGCCAAGAACATGCATCCAACTTGGTGTCAAAAGCCCTTCAATCTTACCTTCTTGCATTTGCTTGCGCATTTTAGTCCAAAAGATGTCTGAATTGCTTTCCCTTGCTTCTTTATGCCAATAGTCGCCTTTTTCTTGCGTTTTCATACCAATAGTCACTCACACAGCTCCCAAGCATATAATCTACAAAATGAACATAAAATGCATGAAAAGCAACTAAAAAACATGAGTTTGAGCAACTAATTCAAAGGAGTTATGCAATAAATTCTACATCAAACATCTTAACTCCGTCATCTACCGTCCAAAGATGAATGGTGATGTTGAAGCGGCTAATAAGAATATCAAAAAGATCATGCAAAAGATGTCCATCAATCACAAATGATGGCCCGACTTATTGCCTCTGACTCTATTAGCCTACAGAATATAAATGCGCACTTTCACTAGGGCAATCCCCTACTCATTAACCTATGCAATGGAAGCAGTGCTCCCCATAGAAGAGAAAATGGAATCCCTCAGAGTGTTGATCGATGCTCAGCTGGATGAAGACCAATTGTTATAAGATAGGTACCTCCAATTATCTCTAATAGATGAAAGTGTTAGGTTTGTAATATTCATGAACGCAATCAAATTGCACAAATAAAGCGGAAACGTGATAAAATCATTGTTTTAAAATTTTACAAACCATATACCCGGATCACCCTTTATGCACAATTATTAATTAAACGAAAAAGAAAGAACAAGAAGCATACCCTTGAAGATTCGAGCTTCCTCAAGTACAAGTTCACCTCCAATCCTTTTCGCGTTCAACTTGAATCCACCGAGTTTGGTTCCTTCCTTTGATCAACGTTAGCCACCCAAGTGTTTGGCCTCTAGAGGTGATCCACCAAGAAAGAATAAAGATTCAAGAAGATGTGTTTCATAGAAAAGGAGCGTACTCTCGAACTATTGGAATTACGTATGTTGTCAAAAAGTCAACAACTACTATCTCACCCATAATAAGACTCCTCTTATTTATAGACGTGGACAACCCTCCTTAATAATTAAGGAATTGAGTTTTATTTTAATTAATTAAATTCTTTTAATTAATTAGGCTCCCAATCTTATTAGGAATAATTAATTAAACTCTTTTAATTAATTAGCATCCTAATCTTATTAGGATATTTGAGAGTACTTTATTAATTAATTCCTAAACTCCTTTAGAAATTAAATAATAATAATAGTAATAATAATAATAAGACTCCTCTTATTAATTTATAATTAATTATTTCTAAAATATTAAATAATAAATATTAAGCTATTTAATTTATTATATCACCATAGATAAAATTAAATATACTTAACTTATTATTACGATTATGCTATTAACTTCTTAAATAATTATTCTTCCTTTTATGGTGTGACCCTTTAGGTTCTCCATATTAAATCGGTTGTTAATAAATCAATTAGAACAATTCTAATCTTATTTAAATAAATAAATTAAAATATTAATTTATTTAAATAAATAATATTTATTCTACAATAGGGATAAGCCTCCCTAGCGATTAACGGCTTTCCAGATAATATAGATTTCAACATTAATCATAAAAGAACCTTTGAGTAAATAGTTACCGTACAATTCTATCCTTCCACCATACAATGTCCCAATTAAATATAAGACATGGAATTACTGTCAAGTCTTATTTTATTTAATTATATATATTTCGACTCTTAAATACACAACTCCAAATAATGCAAATTAGAAACCCATTTCTAATTTCATTCTGCCTTGGCCAATGACTACTGGGTTGTCATTTATCGAATCACATAAGACATTTCTCTTCTTTTACTAGAAGTGGTAGATTCTTTATTGATCATACATTATTTCCATATACAACTTATTATACCCAAGCATACCCTTTGATATACCCTAAGGGTCTTAAGGAATAAGTTAAAGTATAACTCATCATACACAAGATACTATGATGATCTCAAGTTCAAGGATCACTTGTACAATCACTACAGGAATTCCTATTGACAGGCAAGTAAAACTCCATTAGGTATTCCTTAGTGAGCCACGTTCAGTGAACTTATTTTCTATTAAGCACCTACATACTTGCTTTAGTGTCTCCACACAAATGATCATGAGATCAATCATCCTCATCCAATGAGCAAGCAACGTATGTACCAATCTATCCGGATTCACTAATCCCCAATTTAGTAATCCAACGATTGGGAACTATTTTAGTTTTAAGCTTTCTAAGAATTTAGATCTCATTAGAATGATTATCATCATTATTCTAAAAGCATTACTTAAAACTATGTGTTTATCACATATTATAAAGTAGCATCATGTAGATAATTAAAGGTCTTTAATAAATTAATACTTTTTATTAATAAATGAATAAGATTGTTACAAAGTATATGCTTTATCATCAAACATTATTGGCTTGGTGCATACTACTTTCAATCTCCCACTTGCACTAAAGCCAATCGTCATGGTAACTCATACCCTTCTTCTCTATAGTGATTTCCCATCTTTCAATGATTCCTATAATTAAATGAAAGTGCCACAACATATGTTTAGATTCAAGATGAGGCTTAGGAACTATTCCTAGTTCTGTAATGAACTTTTCATCCAAACAATCAACTTGCAGCTTCATTTATAGCTATATACTTTGTCTTTATCACTAAACTAGCAACTCTTTGCTGTTTGGAACGTTTTCAATTCACTGCACCACCGTTCAAGGTAACGCTTTACCTTAAAGTGGATTTTCTGTCGTCTTGGTTTGTCTGAAAAAACTTGAGTCTATTAAGCCCTCTAGTTTTAATTTAGACCCACCATGAATATGATCACATCCTTAGTGTCGGTTAAGTACTTTAAGATGTTTTTCACTGACTCATAGTGAACTTCTCCAGAATGTGATTGATCAACATCAGGTTTTGTATATTTCATTGCATACATGATAGTTACTCAGGCGATTTTTCTTTTATGAGTCTATGGGGACTATTAAGAGAGATACACTCCATGGCTCATCAACATGAGATACCTCTTGGAGTTTATCATGCTAAACGACTTTAGTATCAAATGAATATACGTTCCTTTGGTTAAGTCGAGCATCCTCTTGAATCTATTTATATAGATTTGTATCCCTAATTACGACACTCTTCCCAAATCATTCATGGAGGAATGTTTAGACAACTTTATCTTTACTGATTGTAGCAGTGGTATGTTATTCCTTATCCATAGTATATCAACATATAATACTAGGAATATCACGACGCTCCCACTGACCCTTTTGTACACACTAGGTTCATTCTTATTTTTGATAAAATCAAACTCTTTTGATTATTTCATCAAAACGAATGTTCTATTTTTGAGAAACTTGCTTCAATCCATTTCTCTGAGTTTCTACAACTCTTACCTCATCGTATGTTACTGGATTATCATCTTCTATGATACGTACCTCATCATCATCATCTATGTGAATCCATACCTCCCAGGTATCTTCGATACTATTCCAGATTTACGATTCGGTTGTGGTACAATAGGTCTATCTACAGGTTCCTCTTATTTGACTTATAGTGTTTTGTGGTTCTTGAACTCTTCAAGATCTATTATCCTTCCACTAGCCCCTTCAATGATAAATATCTTTATCTTAAAAGGTAGCATGTTTCGCAACAAACACCTTTTACTAAGTAGGATTATAGAACATATACCCTAAACATATTTTAGGATGCCCCACAAATTTGTACTTGTCAAATCTTGTCCCAAGCTTATCCTTTGAAACCGTTTCACATAAGTTGGACAATCCCTTATCTTAACATACTTAAGATTAAGAATCCTCCCTGTCCATAACTTTTATGGAGTCTTGGGGCTGGATTTTGAGGTTACCTTTTTTTCGTAGTTACGCAGCCATTTCTAGGACATTATCCCAGAAAGATACTGGAATGTCGGTAAAATTATTATGGACCGCACCATGTCCAGCAAGGTACGATTTTTTCTTTCAGATACATCAATCAATTATTGCGTATCAGGAGGCGTCCATTGTGAGAAAACCATTTGAGATGATCTAAAAACGTATTGCACAAGTATTTATTCCTTGATCTAATCAAAGAATTTTAATACTTTGTCAATTTGTTTCACTTCTGAATTCTTTGAACCTTTTAAATAATTCACACTTATATTTCATCAAATACTAACATTCAACTTTTGAATGATCGTCTCCTTTTCTTATATTAGTTTGTTCAATTTGCAAAATAATTTTTTTTATGTAAGTCAAGTACAAAAAATCCATTAAGTAATATTCCAGTTCTATACAAAATATTATTATTATAAATAGAACAACAATTGTTCTTAAATATAATATCAAAGATTTCATTGTCCAACAATAAAATGGAAATAATGTTTCTAACAAGAACCGAAATATAATAACAATTTATTGACTTAATAGATTTGCCCGTAAGCAATGCTAAACTATAAGTTTCTATGGCTAATGCAGCAACCTTTGCTTCATTTTCCACACATAGGATTACTTATCTTTGTTTAGCTTTCTACTTTGCTTGGTCCCTTCATAAATTTATATTTACGATAACCAAAGTCGGTATCTAATACCCAAGTAGAACCTTGACTTAAAGAAAAATTTATTTTAAATTATGAACAAATTTGTATTTGTAACCGAAACTTCACTAAGCTTCTTTGGTTAGCCTCTGCAAGATGCTTCTCGCAGTTTCTTTCCAGTGTCCAGGCTTATTGCAGTGGAAGCAAACTCCTTTGCTATCCGTATCATTTTTGTTCTTATTATCCTTTGTTCTTTCAATTTACCTTCTTTGAATCGTTCTTCTTTTCAGAAGATCCTTTGACCCCTACCAGTAAGACTTGGTCTTTCTTGGTTGGAAAGTGACTCTCAACATGTGACAACCCCAAAATAGGTCCATTCCACCCAACCCATTCTGAGTCGTCAAATACATGGTACAGAAAACAACTACAACTTTATTACAACAATTGTCGTGCAAAATACAACAACACATATGTTGTGAGTTTGGATACAAATATATACCAAATGTGACATTGAACACCATCATGTATCAGCAACTCACAAAGATACCTTACATAAAGGTATAGTCAAAAACTGTTTTAGAAATTAGAATCTTTGGGAAGTGCTCAAGGAAATATTTGTACATGGGAGGCCATGCGTCTAGGTTATGATAGATATCATATGGCCACAGAATTATCCTTGGTTGACCCAATAGACCCCAAAGAAAAACGAGAAGATTACTATCATATTCTTCCCAATGGTGAGTCTTCTCTTGACTTATCATTATCTCCACTGTCTTTAATCGTGAATTATACTTCAAACAAATACCAAGATTATATAGGTAGTGCTCGTAGATATACTCAGCAAGTGGATGAGCACAACCCTGTCTTATGATGACACGAGGTTGTATGTCATTAGACATCTTGTATGATAGTGACGAAACACCCTTCCAACGTTGGGTTCGCCTCACCCTATTTTCTTCACCAAATATAACTACTAAATGATGACCACCGTTCTATTCCCTTGTTACCCCCGCTCGACCCAGCTACACTCTTATTACCTGAAAGGAATTGTGAAACAAAAGGGTGAGCACAACTAGCCCAGTAAAGAATATCATGACTAAAGATAAATTATCAATAGTCTTCATCAGTAATAAATCAGAGATTTAGAACATATGGTAGATGATAAAAATTTCAACCATAGTTGCAGCGGAACGAGCAATCCATTAGAAGAGTCAAATAGACTATAAAGTCTATTATCTTCTCCATGTTAAAAATCCACCAACAATGTTTTATCCCTGTAACATCAATCAACAATTCTGGTCCAAAATCATATGAATAACTCATAATCATAACTGTAGTTCTAAATTCCTCTTCTCATCCAGGACGAAGATAATTTTCATCACCTATCTTTACCTGAAACATCAAAGATCATGGTTACACCAAATCACATTTTCTGTTCATAATCATACTAATAACTTCATCTTTGCACTACAGCCAAAGATATTCATTTGTATCACCAGTTGGTCATGTTCATCTCAACATCTGTTCATCTTTGCACTACTGGCCAAAGATATTCAACAACATGTCATCTTTGCACTACGGGCCAAAGATATTCATCAATAATTCATCTTTGCACTACAGGCCAAAGATATTCCTCAACAGTTCATATTTGCACTACGGCCAAATATATTCATCAACAGTTCATATTTGCACTACAGGCCAAATATATTAATATTTCAAAGAAATATATAATCATTTCAGAATTTATATAAATAATAATTATAACCATGTTGATCAATTCACCTTTGCACTTAAGCTAAAGATATTCACTTATAAATTCAATGGTCATGATCATACCAGTCAACAATTCAACTTTGCACTACTGGCCAAAGAGAACCCATAGTCATGATCATACCAGAAATCTACCCATCTTTACACTCAAGTCAAAGAGAAATATCATCATTAGGGTTATAAAAATGTTATATATGATAATAAAATGAATATAATCAACATATAGATTTAATCTCAAGAGTAATATTCATAAACCAACTATAATTTGGTCAGAAAAAGAAACCAATGTTGTCGTGAATAGTAACTCGTGAATAGTAACTCATGAATAGTAACTCGTGAATAGTAACTTATGAATAGTAAACTCGACACAAAAAGGTAGAAATTCTACAATAAAATACATACCAATATTTCGGTATAATGATATTGAAAGAATAATATTTCTTAAGCTTATAAACAATTTATTTTAATTATTTACACTTTACTAAATAATACATTTAATCATCCTAAAATGTCAAACTCATAAGATTTCATCACCAATAACCAAAAAACCTCATCAAAAATATTCATATACCTCATATAGGATTCTCAAGCCATAAAATCCTATTTTCTAATTTTCTTACTTCACAAAACATATTTAATTCATTTACTCATAACTAGGCCATTTTCATGAAAAATACCAAATCAGTTCCAAAAATATTTCTTTTCTGGGATTTAGCATAATATAGTCCCATAGTGAACATATATTTTTCTCAGAATTTTTAAAAGTCATTTACTATTTTTCATATGGCCAAAATAGCCGAATATTTAGACATTTATTAAAAATTATACTTTTATCTAAAAATTCTGAAATTCACAGAGTATAATCCTATCATATACATGTACTCCCAATAAAAATTTCATCAATTTTGGAGTTAACCACAAGAAGTTATAAGCGGTTATTTTTAAAATAGTCTTTTCTTATAAAATTCATAACTCTTAATCTATACATCCAAAAATCACCATTTTTGGACACAATCAAGAAAACTCATTAAAATATCATTTCAAATTTTTCCAAAATTTTTGAAGGTCAGAAAAATTACGAAACTGAAAAACATAACAACCCTTAAAATCCCTTACTATCCCTTACCTCAAAAGAGCAGTACTTCTGATCGGTATAAGGCTGAAGAAAACTTGCACTGATGAATAGAAACTTACAAAGTATCTAAATACTCACAAAATACACTCAATAATCTAAAGAGAGAAAGAGAGAAAACTTATGAATTCTGGTGTGATTTTCAATTCTAACTTAGCCCTCTATTTATAGGAAAATGTTAGCACGCCGAAGCAGACTTAACCTGCAACCTGATGGCTTTACCTGCTACTATTCCCACCCACCACATTTGAATAAAAATCTCAGCATATTTTTTCACCAACCAAGAGTGGGGCCCACCAATTCTAGAATTTTCCACTAAAATGATTAACTCCGAAAATTCAACAATTTCTGAACCAGTCATCTCGTAAAATTCATAACAAATCATACGTTCATTTTTAACGGTTCAAAATTTTTGGACATATATTCAACTTATATATGTATAACATATCCAAATATTACCACGATCCAACGGTCGGATTAAAAATTATAACCCTCGTAAAATATCTCAAAAACCCTAATTTGATTTTCAATACCTCCGTTCCGACAAAAATACAGATAAAACACCTCAACATTAACTCCTTCATTTTTAACCAAAAAAATATATCTCTCATTTATATCTACATAAAATAAATATTTCCTTATCATATGAATCAATGATTAATTATTCACAAATAATATTACAGAATCACATTTATGACAACCAGGCCGTTCCCAGGAAAGAGGGGGCTTTCCAATAAGGATTTTTCCTTACTGGCGCGCAATTAAATGACCAAACCTCTCCTTAGACAGAACTTTCTAGACATTGTCAATAATGCTATCTAATAATATTATTTAAATAATATGAATTATTGATCTGATAATGGAAAATACTGTGCAGCAACAATAAAAAAATCAACGCAGCAATTATTGAATTAATAAAATAAAATATTGAACAGTAATTACTGTAACAATTATTGAGTAGTGCCTTCTTACGTAAGGATCAAAAATTGAAAAATATTGTGCAATACAGTGTGCTACTATGCAATAACGCGTATTACTGTATTTTAACCACGGGGTATTCCAACAATGTTAACGGTAACAACTACGCCGTTATTTGTAAAAACTCAAATTTGTCGTTTTCTTCATCTGACAGTTATTCTGTTATGGGGCCCACAAATGGCTGCGCCGTCGTACGAATATTCCTCGACAGAAAGAATATTCCACAACCAAACGAATATTCCCCGACAACAATGATTATTTTATAACCACTTACTTATTTTGAAAAAAAATTTCACATTTCACCCATAACTTTAAACTTTTATCAATTTAACCATTTACTGAATAGTAATTATAAGAAAAATTGAATACTTTTATTTCATAAAATTCGGGGTCTTACACAACATTTTTCAACATGTTAAGTAAATCAGCGAGGCTGATATCTAGCTTGTTCATATAAAAAATCACAACAATTATGAAAGAAGTCCAGGAGTGAGTGCAAGATCGAGTCTGGGTTCAACTCTCCATCCATGGTAAAACCCATTGTCCTAATTGTTCAATCAAATTGATCATGTTTAGGACATGTGTCTGTACTGTAGTGTCGTTGGTTATTCTAGATCGGAAGAGCTCCTTAGATATCATTTTTTTGCTAAATTTAGACTGAAATAAATAAAAGGGGGATTACAAACCGCATGGGAGACAACCCAAACAGCAAAGCAAAACATCATAGGACATGCCCTATGATGAAGACTATGAAACAACGCTATAAAAGATTACATGTAACAGAACAAAGCATAAAATTTCAAGACGCCCGAAGTGGAGCAGCCTCGAGTACCCTCCTGAAGAAGCCAAAATCCCATATCTATGCTCACACTCTACGATCGAACTAGCCGAGGCACACTCTATGAACAAACCCAGCCAACCGCAGGCACAACCCAACTCTACGAAGCCCCATCCTAGGCAGACACCCCCAGACCATGAGGACCTAGCCAAACCCCACTCCATAGTCACTTGTTCAGGCCCCCTCCATATCCAGCAGCAAACTGACAGCTACAGCACAAGAGATCTATAGCACCTTCTAAATTTAATTCTTTGAAATTTAACATTAGAGTGTAGTGCACACATAATCAAGTGAATAATATCCCGAATAAGAGACCGAGCAGGAATAGAGGTATGGGAGAAGATTCTAGCATTTCGTTCAGTCCAGATTCTATAGACCACAGAGGCAAACCCAAACCGGAGCAGGCTAGAGTGAAAATTTATGCTGGTTCTGCTAGAGATAAAGCCAGTAATAGAAGTCCAGCTTCGACTAAGACCTCTCCAACCACACTGCCTAAGAACCGCAACCAGAATTTGAAATGAAAAGGGGCAATCAAAGAACAAATGGTTGAAGGTTTCCCTGTCACGCAAGCAGAGCACGCACAAAGGGTCTATATCAAGTCCAAATTGAGTTAATCTATCAATTGTCCGAAGCCCCTTATGAAAAGCATGCCAGAGGATAAATGCTCCTTAGATATCTGATATCTATTAGTCCTACTTTCCTCACCATCAACTACTTGATGTGTAGGAATATAGTAGGAGCATCCATAGTTTCATGCTGACGCTGCAGCACGTTACTCATGGATGCAAGAATGATGCATTGAGCCAACTGTGCATCATCTTGTCACTTTCTAAAAAGTAGCAATCTCTTTCTTAGAGGCATTGTCTGCAACCATTGCAGGGATAGGCGTATTAAGGACATAAGATAGCTTTTCAGCTATGAGAACTATTCTCAAATTCCTTAACCAATCCGTTTAATTCGGTTCGATTAATTTAGCATCTAATATGCTATGCAGTGATAGTAATTTAGACATTGTAAAATTTTGTAAATGAATTTGTAATTAACAATATTTTAGCATACATTCTTTTATTAATTACCAAAATAATTTAGGTCTTGTTTTAAATTGGTATCTCTAACTATTTTTTTCAAACTATATTACCTTCACTTAAATAGTTCGACAAAATCTAATTAAAGATTTGCTAGTGAGAATAAGGATCCCATTTCAAATATATATAGTCTTGTGGTGACACAACAAACTATATATAAATAAATAGGTAGACAACTCTTGTCAATTACATCAACTATGCAACTCCTTGTATTTTACCTCTTAGATTATTTTGATCATGTGGTGGCACATCCGAATCAAAATTATCCAAGTTAAGTTCAACCTAGCACTCCATATATTCAAAAAAGAAAAATATTGTCCTTGTGGTGACACAATAAAACAACATTGTTCAATTTTCTTTATAAGCATCACATGAATAAACATTCATCCAACACAATACAATTGTAAATATTCATCCAACACAATACAATCGATATCGTAAACATCCATATAAACCAATACAATTGTCCAAAGAATGAATCTAAAAGAGTACAAGGCTTTAAAAATCTAAAAAAACCAGTCTAGGCGCTCTTCATGGATCATCCAAATTATGATCCTGTAATTAACAAAGTAATAAAACATATATGTTACATGTGTTGATACTGCTACGACGTACTTAGGGAAAGCTAAACTATATATATACATGGTCGTCATTCTGCTGTTATGCTGCAGCTGCTACCGCTGCCGCTGCCGCCGCCGCCGCTGCAGCCACTACCGCTGCCGCCGCTGCTGCCGCCGCTACCGCCGCTGCCGCCACTGCCTCCGCCAACTCATCATGACTCAGAGACTGCAGATGCCCGCCCAGTATACCAAAAAGATCACGATCCTGACAGATCGCTTTCACATAGTCAGCAGGAGTATGATAGGCTGGATAACCTGATGACTGTGTAGACTGGGTGGCAGAGCTGTCTGTGCTACTGATGGTCGGGCGCCGTTTTTGTCCTTGGCCTTTGACATAATTTTTCTTCATGATGGACGCCCTCTCCCATAATTCTTGATCAATCGACGGACGCGGGGTGCCGTCAGGATAGCGCTCGTTCATTAAGCCCTTATAAGTGTCCTGTCAGAAGATGAACAATAAAATAGTTAAAAACAATTAAAAAAATACTCAAAAAGTCATCACAAACAACATATTAGGATAAAGTGAACTTATTACCGCTATCTAAACAGCCTCAGGCAGGCCATCGCTGGTGGCCACATACACATCCAACCAATTGATAAGTTGACCTTGAGACTGAGACTCCTACAGTTCATTTTCTCATATTATTATGTAAATATATGATATTTTAGTTTACAAAAGATGACTGTAAACATAAAAACAAATAACTAAGCCAATAAGCTTGCTATACATACGTACCCTAGCAGTAATATACTGCAGCTGTGATATACTGCCGCCCTTGTACGTGCTTTTTGCCTTTTCGCCTTCAGATACACCTGAGGATCTGTTCGAGGTGGCAGTCTTGCGTCTCTTGACCCATGACTCATCTCTCCACTGGTCACACATCTGTACCCATATGGGATGTGCGCACCACCAGGGACTATGCTCATGCATAGTCCCTGATGGTCAATCTCAGCATTGTGCAGGGCTTTTTGTCGTTCCTTGTTCAGATTATCTTTAGTTCGGACGACGCACTTCTGCCAGAATAGTGTCTGAATAACTGATGCCTGTGCGTCGTCCCATCTATACCGCTTTTGCAAATAAAACAACAATAATAATATTAAAACTGTTATATTATATTATCATAATCCAACATTACTAAACAATATTATTTGATTAACTATGTATTATCTATCAAAGTGATAAAAAAAAATACCTGAAATTCAGCCCAAACTGCATCCTTATGGGTGAGAGGTGTGCTCACCCATGTAATCACTGGCGTAGGCCAGTTCTGTAAGCATAATTGTGAAATGCACTTCACAATTTTACTATCTTGAAAATCACTACAATATACAATAATTTACAGTCATATATATTTATAACAATTGAAATATTAAACCCTTATATATACACGATGTTTAACTTACGTGTTTTCTGGAGGAGGACAGATCTGTATAAGAATGCGATCATCCGGATTAGCCGGGGCCTTCGGTACATGATTAGGGCCCCGACCCAACCCGCGCTTTCGTTCTGCAGGTTTAGAAGACATCTATAAATAAAAAATTTAGGATGTTAGTATGAGTTATAAATGAAAGATACATAAACGCGTCAAGGATATAGAGAACATGTACATATGTGTATATTAAAACTAAACATGCATTTTATATAAAAGGACAATAATGACAATTAATTGTATGAAATAGTTAACTACGACAAAATTAAACATACATTTTAATTCATTGTAATACGATTAAAACATGTCAAGGATATAAAGAACATTCCTATATGTAATTCATTGTAATACAATTAAAACTAAATATACATTTTAATGAAAATCGTTGTCAGAGTCAGAATCATTTTGTACAAGTGTCGAAGATTCATAACCATCTTCTTCTTCAGATTCTGTGTCAGTGTCAGTCAATAACTCTTCCTCAGTATCACTGTCATCTGGCACAATAACTGTCTCGGGTTCCAATTCATCAGGTTCATCTCCACCCTCTAACTGGATTACATCATTGTTGTCCTCTATATTTATTATAGGAGGTCTATGAAGCATCTCCTCTTGGTAGAAATCCCCGTCAATTACTTGGACTCGACTGCGCACAAGAGTATGAATTACAACTTGTCAATCTGTAGGCGGTCTATCTCTTATCCTAACAGGACTAGGAGTGTAGTATACATGTACTGTTTTAGTTGGTAAAACAAACGGTTCGTTGGAGTAAGCCGTCCTATGTAAGTCAATATCGACGATTCCATGTCTGTCAACACGTATCCATTTTTCTGAATCAAACCAACGACACTTGAATAAGTTAATATGACCCCCGTATGTGCCCTTGTACGACAACTCTACGATTTCCTCCAACTCCCCATAAAAGGCACGACCAAGCTCATTATAACAATCTCCTTGGACACACACTCCATAGTTCGTTATTCTTTTACCGTGCCTTTGTATGAAATTCACAACCATTTATTTTGTAACCATTGCGACTAACTTGGTCCATGTCTGGTCCCATAGCTAGGACTTGTACATTAGTCGGAATCGTTGATCCCTCAGTCAAACCCTACAAAAACTCCATCTTATTAAATGAAGTCATAGTTAATATGGAGTGTGTGTGTGTGTGTGTATATATATATATATATATATATATATATATATATATATGTCGTGCTTAAGAAATTGAACTTACTTTGTCCTTTAGCCAAAGTGCAAATTTTTATCACGATTGATTTGAATATCTTTATCAGTTATGCCGGGATGCTTCACTTTTAACTCGTCATCGTACAATCTATACCATGTTATAAACATTAACATATTGGAATAAATTTTCAACTTACAGGATAAATTATCATGTTTACACGTGTACCTAACAAATTCGTCAATCCCCTCGCAATTGAGAAGAATGTAAGTATGTGCAGCATGTAATTTTTGCTTAGAGAGGAATATGCGCCCCTTTTCCATAAGCGCGACCCGATAGACCAAATACAGAGACCCGACCATTTAGTTCAACATTTCCCCCATCATCATGTCTCGATACTCGGTTGGCCTTTGTCAAAACTTTGTCCGGAAAATAATTTGAGACAAACGTAGATATCTCATCAAAACTGTATGCCTCACATATCGACCCCTCGACATAAGCTCTATTCTTCACCTTTCTCTTAAGGTTTCCCATCACCCTCTCGAAAGGGTACATCCATCTATATTGAACTAGACCCCCAACACGAGCTTCATATGGAAGATGGATTTGCAAATGCTCCATGGAGTCAAAAAAACCAGGTGGAAATATTTTTTCTAGTTTACACGTTATCTCTATGATGTTATTCTTAAGTACAGACATGTCCTTCTCATTTAATGATTTTGAACACAAGTTTTTGAAGAAACGACTAAGATCCGTCAAAGCATCCCATATTGGTTTATCAAGCTGATCCCAAAATGCTATAGGCATGAGTCTCTCCATGAACACATGAAAGTCATGACTCTTCATCCCTTGCAATTTCCCACCCGTAACACACCTTGCAATGTTTGACGCATATCTATCTGGTAGTTTCAGAGACTTAACCCATGTGCACACATCTTCAACTTGCTTTTTGGACAATGTGTACCTTGCATGTGGTTTGATAATCTTACCATTAGGAGATTCATAAAGTTCTAATCCAGGACGCTTACAAATATATTTCATGTCCAAACGTGCTTTATCGTTATCTTTTGTCTTCCCCGTAACAATCATCACAGTGTTAAACACATTGTCAAACACATTCTTCTCAATATGCATCACATCTAGATTATGACGAATCAAATTTGTAGACCAATAAAGCAGTTCCCAAAAGATGCTTCTCCGAACCCAGTTATGAGATTCGTCAAACCAATTGATTATGTTTGTGGCATCAATCTTACCAAATGGGATAACCGGCAATCTCATCACACGATCTCGCATCTCCGTTCCTGACAATCGCGGTGCAGGCATATCATTGTCTACTTTCCCTTTCCTGAAGTGTTCTCTATTTCTTCGAAACGAGTGATCTACCGGTAAGAACCGACGATGACAGTCAAACCAGTAAGGCTTTCGACCTTTTGATAGATTAAACGACTTTGTATGCTCCATATAATACGGACAAGCCAACTTCCCGTGTGTACTCCATCCAGCTAACATACCATAAGCTGGGAAGTCACTTATAGTCCACATAACCGCTGCCCTAAGGTTAAAATTTATTTTCGTTGCAACATCCCAAGTCTGTACTCCATCCTCCCACAATACCTTGAACTCATCTATAAGAGGTCTCAAGTAAACATCTAAGTTCTTTCCAGGACTCTTAGGACCAGGAACCACGAGTGAAATAAACAAGTATGGCTGTTTCATACACATCCAAGGAGGCAAATTGTACGGAGTAACAATCACAGGCCAACATGAGTACGAAACAGCTGAGTGGCCAAACGAATTGAAACCATTGGTGGACAATCCAAGCCTCACATTTCTAGGTTCCACCCAGAGTATAAAGTGTAGACTAAGAGACCCTTGATGATCCTTTCTCAGTTATTAGATTAATCACACACACTCACAATTTCTCTCAACCTCACAATTTCTCTCTGTATTTTGCTTTGAACACTTAGAAAATAGGAAGAATAATAATACGACGTATAAATAAAAGGAACTGACGCGCAGAGTGGTGGTCAGTTAACCAGTAATGGTTAACTGCTCCCAACCTCTACTAAGGCTTTGTTTGGCAAGCCTTCAATGGCTCAAAACCAATTAATTTAATAACTCTTTTATCCTATAGTCTAATAATGTCACATCCAATTATAAAATAAATCAAATATATTATTTAATTTAATTTGAATAAAATATAATAATTTTTTATTAATTCACATAGTCATATAATTAATTTTCTCATTAATTATAAAATAATATTAGGCTTATTAAATATTTCTTTTAATTTAATAAACTCACATAATTACATACTTTGAATAATAAAATTCTCTAAATTAATTTAATAAATATACCACATATAATTAAATTAATCTATCACACTTGCATCAATTAATTATTTAATCTAATAATTAAAACATCAAAAATATTATTTAATTCAATAAATATTAAGATTAAATTATAAAAATCTCGTTTGTCACATCTTTCCCCCCTTAAAAGGATTCTGTCTCCAGAATCACAACTCAATTAATTCGACCCGTTACATTCTCCCCCCTTACAAAGATTTTGTCCCCAGAATCGCTTACACATAATTTAAGTAAATAAATGAGGGTATTTTTTCATCATATTCTCTTCGAGTTCCCACGTAGCTTCTTCAGCGTTGTGGTTCCTCCAAATTACCTTAATAGAAGGTATTACTTTATTTATGAGAACTTGTTCTTTTCTGTCTACAATTTGAACAGGAATTTCTTCGTAAGATAAGTCTTTTTCAAAATGTAGGGATTCGTATTCAATTACATGCTTGTAATCGGGTTTGTAGCATCGTAATACAGAAACGTGGAAGACGTTGTGGACATTCTCGAGTGCTGGAGGTAGGGCTACCTCATACGTAACTTCTCCGATTCTTCGCAGTACTTCAAATGGTCCAACGAATCTTGGGCTTAATTTTCCTTTCTTTCTGAACCTGATCTTTCCCTTCTAAGGAGAGACCTTCAAGAATACATAACTACTCGATTCAAACTCAATATTTTTTACGATGTGGATCTGCGTATTTTGCTGTCTGTTGTACCAATTCTGGCCCTAGCAATTGTCTTTCGCCAACTTCATCCCAGTAAAACGGAGTTCTGCACTTTCTGCCGTATAACGCTTCATAAGGCGGCATGCCAATACTAGCATGGTAACTGTTGTTGTAGCCGAACTCTACAAGTGGTAGGTGATCATCTCAATTTCCTTTAAAGTCCATCATACAGGCTCTTAGCATATCTTCTAATGTCTGAATCGTTCTTTCGCTCTGTCCATCTATCTGAGGGTGGTATGCTGTACTCATTCGCAATTGTGTACCTATGCATTCTTGTAGACGTTTCCAGAAGTTCGATGTGAAGCACGGATCCCTATCAGAAATAATTGACACCGGAACTCCGTGTCTCAAAATAATATCTTTCACATATAACCTCGCCAACTGATCTAAGTTGAATCTGATTTTGATCGAAAGGAAATGTGCGGATTTCGTCAATCGGTCAACGATAACCCATACTGCGTCATAGCCTTTCTGAGTTGTCGAAAGGCCAACCACGAAGTCCATCGTAATATGTTCCCATTTTCATTCTGGGATCTCCAACGGTTGTAGCAACCCACTTGGTCTCTGATGTTCTACTTTCACTTTCTGACAGGTTAGACACTTGGCAACACATTCTGCAACATCACGTTTCAAATTTGGCCACCAGAAATGTTGTCGAAGATCTTGATACATCTTGGTACTACCAGGGTGAATCGAATATCGTGAGCTATGAGCCTCGCTCAAAATGTCTTCCTTAATCTTTGGTACTGGCGGTACCCAAATTTTGCTCTCAAATCTCAGTATTCCTTCCTTATCCATCTTATTTCTTGGTTCGGTTACTTCAGATATTTTCCTTATCTCCTTTTTACATTCATTGTCCTGAAGTTGAGCCTCCTCAACTTTATCCAGTAGGGTTGTACCAGATTGCATTTGAAACAGCTTCTCATCAATTTCTATAGGATACTTCACTTCCAGTTCTAACTTCTCCATGGCCGAAATTAACTCCTTTTGAGCAGTCAACATCATCAATTTCTCCCGACCCTTTCTACTTAAGGCGTCGGCAACCACGTTTACCTTACCCGGATGATATAAAATCTCACAATCGTAGTCCTTAATTAATTCCAACCACCTTCTTTCGCGCATATTCAATTCTTTATGTGTAAAAATATATTTCAGACTCTTGTGGTCCGTATATATTTCACACTTCTCCCCATATAGTCTCCAGATTTTCAACGCAAAAACCACTGTAGCTAACTCCAAGTCGTGGGTTGGATATCCCTTCTCAAAATCTTTCAACTACGACGCATACGCAATGACTCTGCCGTTTTGCATAAGCACACAGCCAAGTACTTTATGCGACACATCACTATAAATAACAAAATTTCCTGTATCGTCCGGAAGAGACAAGACAGGTGCTGTACTCAACCACTTCTTTAATTCTTGAAAGCTTTCCTCACACTTCTCCGCCCCAAACAAATTTCACCGCTTTTTGAGTTAAATTCGTTAACGGAGTTGCGATCTTGGAAAAGTCTTGAATGAACCTTTAGTAATATCCTGCCAATCCAAAAAAACTTCGTACTTCCGACGGCGTCCTCGGCTGATCCCAGTTAATCACGGCTTCGACTTTGGATGGATCTACCAAAATTCTGTTTTTATCGATCACGTGCCAAAGAAATTGTACTTGTTCGATCCAAAATTTGCATTTCGAAAACTTGGCATACAACTTCTCCCTCCTCAACACTTCCAACGTTAATCTCAAATGCTCTTCATGTTCTTCCTTGGTTTTCGAATATACCAAAATATCAACTATAAATACCACTACGAACTTGTCCAAAAAAGGTTTGAACACACCATTCATTAGTCCCATAAATGCTGCTGGAGCATTCGTTAGACCAAACGACATTACCAAAAATTCGTAGTGACCATCGTGTTTTGAACGTTGTCTTCGTACATCCTCTGGTCTCACCTTCAGTTGATGATAACCACTCCTCAAATCTATCTTGGAAAAGTATTTCGCTCCCTTCAATTAATCAAACAGATCATTGATCCTCGGTAATAGATATCTATTCTTAATCGTGACCTTATTCAGTTCTCTGTAATCAATGCAGAGCCGCATTGTTTCGTCCTTCTTTTTCACAAACAACACCGGCGCTCCCCATGGCGATACACTCGGTTGAATGTACTTCTTGTCCAGTAATTCTTGTAGTTGTACCATCAATTCTTTCATCTCAACTGGTGCCATTCGGTATGGTGCCTTCGATATTGGAGCCGTTCCTAGAGCCAAATCGATCACAAATTTTTTTTTGTTGAATTTAGACTGAATAAAAAAGAAAATTGAAGATACTGCATGGGAAGACCCAACCAGAAATATCAGAGATACCATAGGACATGCCCTACAGTATAAAGACTAAAATCATACAGGCTGTCGCCAAAAGAAAAGTGGGCGTAGCAAACAGTTCGTTAATCGCTAGGCTTCCAAAATCCACTGCTTTCCCCCTGACTTGGACAACCGTCGGACCTTCGGCACTGGCATTGGCGTAGAACTCCCGAACCATAGATACAACAGCCGATTCGGGCGACCTCATGAAGTGGACCAATGGCATCCCGAGATCATGGTCACCAACTCGCCATCATTTTTGCTTGGCCTCAAACCCCGCTCAGGAATCAAGTTTCGCACGGCAAAAGAGCTTTTATACCTTTTCCAGGCCTCCTCGCTCACAAATTTCGCTCTGTCCCATGTCGCTGGTGGTGCCGCAGACGAAGATCCTCCCACACTCAGTCTTTGTCTCTTTTGCGCCATGTCAGAATTTCAGTTGGTTTGATGTAAAAACAATCCTTAAGAAGTGCCAAACTTCCCCTAAACCTAGGCCAAATAAACTCGAACAATTTCCAATTCCAAACAGCCGAATGTAGTCAAATTTTTGGTTCAAACAAAATCTCAGACACCTTGCGGGCGTTCCTCAAAACCAATTTGGACAAAACCTTGTTTACAAGGGCTCAAACCAGATTTCTGGCAGCAGAAATCACACAGATACTCAACAAAAATTTCACAAATCCAAACAATTTAACCCTCAATTGGTTTCTGAAAATTGAAAATTTACCCTGAGGAAGAAAAAAGAAAAAAACTAGGTTAATTCTTATCTCCCTTTTCTGCGCGCACTTGGCCTGGGGCTTAAGGGAAAAAGAAGCTGATCTTGAGTGTAGTTTGATTAAGGGATAGGGGTATTTGTGAGCTTTGGCAAGTGATGGGCTGCTGGAGACTCTTGTGCTGCCGAGAGATGTCGAGAGAATTGGGGAGAAATGGCTTGAGTGCTACCCACATTGTGTCTTTTAAAAAAAACTGAAACTCGCTGCCGGCGCCGCGGCGCGGGCTTGTGGCGCTGTGGCGCGAGTTAACAGAAGTTGGGTTTGCTCATGGCGCTGCGGCGCGACTTGTGTAGTGTTGGTTGGCGCTGCGGCGCGAAGGAGAGAGACTTGCCATTACACAGTGGGGCTGCAGCACGAAGAATGATGCTGGGCCGCGAAGACGGCGCGGCGGCGCGGCGGCGCGGAGTGTAATGCAATTTGTTGGCGCCGCGGCGTGAGATGCCATTTCTGAAAATTTTTTAACTGCTATCTGTACATGCCAAGACCAGTATAATAGAAAAACACTTGTAGCAAACATAAATTATTACACACAATATAATAACTAACTACAGAGTAAACTAGATATAGGTAAACGAAAACAGATGAATTTTATACCGAGATGGGGGTGCCTCCCCACCAAGCGCTTGTTTTAAAGTTGTCGGCTTGACTATACCGATGTCGTTCAATCCGGCTCATAAGCGAAAATGATCTTTTCATGCCGCCTATTAGTCAATTCTTTTGGATTCTTGGCAGACATGGATGATTGGTCATCCTCGTTCTCCTCATCCATCCAGTCATCATTCGGCACAAAGAATCGCTCGCCACTAGAATTATCCACTAATTCGCCTTGTTCATTAAATTGAAAGCGATCTTTGTGCACTACTGGGCCCTCACGGATTTCCACAATCGGGAGCGTGGTTTCTGCTTGTAGATCAGTATAGACTATACAACCACTGGTGATCCCCTATTCTGCTAGCTCAGCCTCCGCAGGTTGGTCAAGTTGTACATTGACTTTGCCCTCAACACTTTGGTGAGGCTCATCACCTTCTCCTCGAGTATCCACCGTGCACTGCTCCACTGCTTCATCATCGAGATCAATTATGACCGGTAGATTGCATTGCGGTGGATTTGTGATGGCATTGACGAGTTACCCCAGTTGATTCTCAAGGCTGTGCAATGCGGCTTCTTGGCTTGCCATTCGTACCTCATTTCTTTCAATAAAGTTGGCGAGAAGCTCTTCAAGCCGGTTCTCTTCTCAGTACAAGAAAAAGAGCCATTTGTGACCAATAATATCAGCGACCGCACTATCCGGTCGCTGATAATAGTAATAACGACTGCTATCTGCGACCAAGATGGATTCTAGTCGCTAGTTCATATCAGCAACCACATGCGATCGCTGATATGAATTTCCCTCCTAAAATTTGGTGTGAAACTTTGGCGGGGCGACCACTGGTCAGCGACCACTTTCGGTCGCTGATATGTCCACATCATTAATAAATAGCGACCACATGCGGTCGCTGCTGGCGGTCGCTGATTCTCATGAACTTAATCAGGTTTAGCAGTTCGCTCGATCAGTACTGAAGGAAAAAAAGAGAGGGAGACACTGAAGAGAGGGAGAAGAGGGAGTAGGAGGAGAAGAGAAGAGGGAGGAAAACTGCCGCTACCGCCGACGCCTTCACCACCGACATCACCGACCGACGCCTTCACCACGGCCGGTAACCCCTTTAATTAATCCCTAAATTAAACTATTTTTCTATTATTGTTGATTGAATGGGCATGATTTGTTTTTCTGAAGATGTGAATGTGTTGATGTTCTGCTTCTAGATGCCATTTTCTTGAATTTTTTGGGTTTAATTTGAGTTTGACTGAAAATCCAAATGGGTTTGACTGAAAATCCAGTTTAATTTACAGTGTCTTGTTCAAAATGGGTAAATTTACAGTGTCTTGTTCAAAATGGGTAGAACCCTAATGGGTATGAAACTTTTGGGATAATCAATGAATTTAAAAAAGAGAGATTCTTTTATGAGTTGATTGATATCTATATGTATATATATACACACATACATCATATATGTATAATTTTGTAAGTATATACACACACTTTACACCACAAGAATAATTTGGGAACATGCATGATTAGGTTTCATGTTTTAATATGAGATTATCTAAAGTTGGATAATTTTTTATTACTGAATAACAGTTGCTGAAATTTGGAAAAATTTTGAATATAACATTACTGCTGAATATATTATTGCTGAAATTTAGATAAATTGTTGTTGATATTGCTGAAATTGGGACAATTTTTGGGCTTCTTATTGTTGTTACTAATATTGGATTCTCCTAAATTATGCCTTGAAATTGGTCAAGTATGCATGCCCTCGTGCATGTGGATAGTCCATATTATAGGGGAGACTCTGCCGAAATTTTTTCATATATAAGTCAAATGGCTATATAACTTGAACATTAGGGCTTAACCCAAAACTTTGGTTGCAATATATGATCATACTTATACCAATCCAATAACTTGAACATGAGTATGACATAAAACATAACTAGGAATTAAGTTTATCCATAATTCAATCAAGAAGAAGGTTCAAAGAAGTTTATCCATAATTCACAGTCGAGAAGACATACTTGTCTAAATCTTCATATATAAGTCAAATGGCCATATATGCTTTCGTATTCACAGGGGCTAATAGTATGCCTTCTTCTGCAATCTTGATATACGCATCGTTATAGTTTCTAGAACACATTTCAAATTCCATTGGTTGTTCTTCAAACTTGACCATCAAGATATTTTCAACACCTAATGCAGACCATGCATGATGCAATGATTCATATTCTACCCCTAGGAATCTATTGTCTTTAGGTTGTTTTGGAATGTATCCTTGTTCAATTCCCGAATAATTATATATGATGCACACTCATGTTATATATGTACATATACATCTATATGTATTTATAAGCATCATAAATGTGATTGAGCTGAATTGTAAATCTCTAACAAGGGAATACAATAATTCATGTCAACATAGGTACCATGGAATCATGGACCTCTATTCAGACAATAGTTGGATAGCACAACGAAAGTCAAGTGCCCATATAGGTACTACAGCTGAATTTAGAGCTGGTTGCCAAGTGTTTTTGGAGTATAAGTATAGTCACCCGGAATGTATGAATGGTCAGTCGCAGATACGATGTCCATGTTTGAAGTGTAAGAATATAAATTATATGGACAGAGACATGATAAACTATCATTTACTTGTTTCTGGGTTCATGAAAAATTATGAAGAATGCTGGTGGGCACATGGGCAGAGAAGAGATGGTGGCATCACAGAAGTACACAATTCGGGCAGTAGTACTCATCGTATGAATGAAATGGTTCATGATATTGCAGGGCCAGATTTTGATTAGGAACAAGGCAGAGAGCAACCTATGAATTCTGATACCAAAGACTTCTTTAAGTTGTTAGATGAGGGTAGCGAGCCATTGTGGCATGGTTACACCAAACACACTACATTGTCTGCAGTGGCGACATTACTTAACATCAAGGCTGACCACAACATGAGCCATGAGTGTTTTGAGTTGCTCTTGAAGGCCATTAAGAGTATGTTGCCTGACGGTGAGAAATTACCTGGTAACTATTACTTTTGTAAGAAAATGGTGAAGAAGTTGGGTCTTGGATACCAAAAGATCGATGCATGTCCCAACGATTACATGTTGTTTTATAAGGAAAATGAACAAATGACAAGGTGCACGTTTTGCAGTCATGATCGGTTTAGGCCTAATAAAGAGGGTGTGACTACAAAAAAATCAAGTATACCGTTTAAGATTCTAAGGTATTTTCCAATAACACATCAACTAAAAAGATTGTACATGTCTTCAAGAACAGCTGAACATATGAGTTGGCATGCAAAATCTCCAGCTAAAGATGGAGAACTAAATCATCCCGCAGATGGGCAAGCTTGGAAATATTTTAACTTAGCACATCCTGAGTTTGCATTAATTCCTTTAACCCAATTTCTATTTTTTACGATTGTTTAAGTTTTATAAGAAAATGGCTTCACGTTCCGTAAGGTCTCTATATTTATAAAGGGTACGAATTATGTGTTGATATATGTAATAAATGTTATCATATCGTATTTGATTATATATATTGTATAAACCATATCTTCAGTTTCATAAAACATGTCATATATTGTTGCTACAAAATTTACAGAGTATAAAATATGGCCTTATGGCCTTACGTACCAAATTTGATACGTCTATCTTGAGTTATATCATAAATTTACACTTGTATGTTATTATGCATGTTGATACGAAGAGACCAAACTTCAAATGAATGGATTCGGTGTTATAACGAACCCGTAGTACTGATTTACATGTTTTATTTTCAAAACCTTCAAGAACATCAAGAACAGTAAATTACTTGTGTTGATTTTTGTTAATTATGTGTTTTAACATGTTAAAATCATGCTAGAAGGGTTAAGTAGTGATATTATGTGTATTATAATGTTTGGGTATGTCTAAATTCGTGTAGAAATAATTTAATTGGAGGTTTTGGTCATGTTTTGTAATTTTTCGCGAATTACAGAACAGTTACTGGTTCGACGCGCTGCAGCGCCAGTCTCGTGCCTTAATACCCGCACCGCAGAGCCAAGAGTCCGGCCGCAGCGCGGGCCGCGCCGCAACGCCGAAAGCAAGTACAACAGTGGCGCCGCAGTGCCACTCTCCAGAATGTTCAGAACGAATTTTTTTTAAAGTGTTCAAGTCCATGAATGTGATGTTAACCAAATCTAATGAACATAAAAATATGTTAGAAGTATAGTAAAAAGTTAAAACAGATTCGTAACATGTCAATACACATAGTTACATGTGGATTGAATTATTGAATGCATAATTAGCTTATTATTCGTGAAGTGTTTATTATGTGACAATAAGTGTGATAATTTGACTAAGTCATAACCAAAGTTTAGACAAAAGAATGAACTTATGATGATTAAATATATTATAATTAACTAGAGTTGTGAATGAAAATGGCATGTAGGATTATATCGAAGAACGTGTATAATTAACGTATAATCTACGCGCGAGGCAAGTTTCATAACCCTACTTGTTATCATTATTCAAGTTTATACATTACATTGAGTAAATTCTCATTATTATTAAATTAATTTCATTTTGTTATATTAAAGATTATTTATGTTTTTAAAGTATGATTCAGTTATACAATACTTGTTCTATTGTATACCTCTTGATATTAATTTTCAATTTAAATATCATTTATTGTTGAACCTTGTTAGACTAGTGAACCCTTATTGATTAGACTAGTCCATAGTTGATGAACGTTCTAAATTTTAGAACCCTTATTGAATTATTCAGACCAAACTTCCTTTGGTGCGGACTCTAATGTCAAACTGAGATGAACAACCCTGTATAGGGATTTTTATGCATTAGCGTTAAGATATTGTGCACAGTATGGTACTAAGGGCTGATCCCCCTAAGTACAAGTAGAAGAGTCCATAGTCTTATGACCGTTAAAGGTTTCAAGTATAACCCTTGATAACCTAGGACATAATTCAATGTCTTATGACCCTCAGAATTCTTTTGATTCTTGTTAATCATTCTTGATTCAAAAGTTGAGCTTTATTTCAGAAGTCTTTGATTCACTCGCATGTTATTATATTGTTATTTCATTATTATACTTGTGAGCAATCATGCTTACTCTTGCGTGTGTAATAATAACATTGTAGTTAAGAACGAAAGAACCAACGAGCCTTCTACTAGCAAAGCCAAGGGCACATCTAATAAGTGATGAAGACTTATTATTTAATTTTAAGAATGTTATTGTCAAGACTTGATGTTGTTTAAGACTTATTATTTTTTTATGTTTCTGCACAAACGTTTAAGGTTAGTATGACCTAGGATTGTATTTATTATTCAGATATTGTAACCCCATAAGGGGAGGATTTATTTCTATTTATTGCATGGTTTGCATTTATTATGGGTAGATAGATAGATGATATTTGAATAGTGAACACCAAATTTCGTGGAATTGAAGTATCCGAATTTGGGGGTGTCACAATCTATATGTTGTTGTTTTATAATATGTGATAAACCCATAGTTTTAAGCAATGCTTTTAGAATAATGATGATGATCATTCTAATGAGATCTAAATTCTTAAAAAGCTTAAAACTTAAATAGTTCCCAATCGTTGGATTACTAAATTGGGGATTAGTGAATCTGGATAGATTAGTACATACGTTGCTTGCTCATTGGATGAGGATGATTGATCTCATGATCATTTGTGTGGAGACACTAAAGCAAGTATGTAGGTTAGAGAATAAGTTCACTGAACGTGGCTCGCTAAGGAATACATAATGGAGTTTTACTTGCTTGTTAATAGGAATTCCTGTAGTGATAGTAGTACAAGTGATCCTTGGACTTGAGATCATCATAGTATCTTGTGTAAGATGAATTATACTTTGACTTATTCCTTAAGACCCTTAGGGTATATCAAATGGTATG
The DNA here is from genome assembly GCA_016801055.1 of Panax notoginseng. Classification (NCBI taxonomy): domain Eukaryota; kingdom Viridiplantae; phylum Streptophyta; class Magnoliopsida; order Apiales; family Araliaceae; genus Panax; species Panax notoginseng. The sequence goes on from CM029017.1 coordinate 140,223,854, forward strand.
CTTGGGTATAATAAGTTGTACATGGAGATAATGTATGATCAATAAAGAATCTACCACTTCTAGAAAAAGAAGAAAAATGTCCTATGTGATTCGATAAACGACAACCCAGTAGTCCTTGGCCAAGACATAATGAAATTAGAAAGGAGTTTCTAATTTGCATTATTTGGTATTGTGCATTTAAGGATCGAAATACATATAATTAAATAAAATAAAACTTCACAGTAATTTCATGTCTTATATTTAATTGGGACATTGTATGGTGGAAGGGTGAAATTATACGGTAACTATTTACTCAAAGGTTCTTTTATGATTAATGTTAAAATCTATATTATCTGGAAAGTCGTTGATCGCTAGGGAGGCTTATCCCTATTGTAGAATAAATATTATTTATTTAAATAAATTAATAGTTTAATTTATTTATTTAAATAAGATTAGAATTGTTCTAATTGATTTATTTACAACCGGTTTAATATGGAGAACCTAAAGGGTCACGCCATAAAAGGAAGAATAATTATTTAAGAAGTTAATTGCATAATTGTAATAATAAATTAAGTATATTTAATTGAATATATGGTGATAGAATAAATTAAATAGATTAATATTTATTATTTAATATTTTAGAAATATTAAATATAAATTAATAAGAAGAGTCTTATTATTATTATTACTATTATTATTATTTAATTATTAAAGGAGTTTGAGAATTAATTAATAAAAGTACTCTCATTTATTCCTAATAAGATTAGAAGGCTAATTAATTAAAAGTTTAATTAATTAATCCTAATAAGATTAGAAGCCTAATTAATTAAAGCATTTTACTTAATTAAAATAAAATTCAATTGCTTAATTATTAAGGAGGGTTGCTTACATCTATAAATAAGAGGAGTCTTATTATGGGTGTATAGTTGTTGTTGACTTTTTAACAACATACGTGATTCCAATTGTTGGAGAGTACGCTCCTTTTCTATGAGAGATAGAAAAATTAGAATTTTGCTAAACACCTATCTTCTTGAACCTTTATTCTTTTTTAGTGGATCACCTCTAGAGGCCAAACACTTGGGTGACTAACGTTGATCAAAGAAAGGAACCAAACCCGGTGAATTCAAGTTGAACACGAAAATGATTGGAGGTGAACTTGTACCTGAGAAAACTCGAATCTTCAAGGGTATGATTCTTGTTCTTCATATCTTTTCGTTTAGTTAATAATTGTGCATAAAGGATGATCCGGGTATATGGTTTGTAAAATTTTTTAAACTCTAATTTTTACACGTTTCCGCTTATTTGTGCAATTTGATTGCGTTCATGAATATTACAAACCTTACAGTGGTATTAGAGCCAAACTTTTATGTAAATTATTAATTGTTCAAATTTGATATGTATATTGATATGTATTTAGAACAATTTAATTGGGCATAGTTTATTGTATAAAATTTATTTTAAAAAAGAAATGAAAAAAAAAGGGAAAAGTCGTAATAAATTTTCGGAAGTATATTGGAAATTCGCGAAGTCAGTTGTTATTTCCGAAAGTATCACATTTTTTTTTATTCTGTGATTTGCGTGGCTTGCTTTTCCGTTTTCCTGTTTAAAGGTGACTTAAAAGGTGATCTTTTGTAAATCAGGTTATATATATGTTTGATTGTACAACATATTGATTACTCCATTTTTTCGTTTGAAATTATTATAATATATATATATACAGGGAGGATCTAAAGCGGACCAAAAGAACGGACCAAGGAGCGGACCAAGGCAAAAACACGCGGGTTTCAGGGTCAACCCGCGGGTTGGTCCGACCCGGACCCTGAAACCCGCGTGTTTTTGCCTTGGTCCGTTCTTTGATCCGCTTATTTGGTCCGCTTTAGATCCTTCTCGTATATATATATATATATATATATATATATATATATATATATATATATGAAGTTAATGCAAATGATTATTAGTTAGCAGGAGGTGATTATATATATAATATATATTAACGTAATATATATTTATATATATATATATATATATATATATATATATATATATATATATAATAATTTTATAATTAAAATAAAAGGTTTATTTTAATCTTAAAATACAAAAGTTTTATTTTAATTTTAAAATTAAATTTCATGCTAACTAATTAGAGTTGGAATTGGATTCCATGATAACTAATTGGAGTTGAAATTAGATTCTATATTTTCTAAAATAAAGGAGTTTATTTGTGAATAGCAAAGAGAATCCTAATTTTCTTAAATAAAGGAGTTTATTTAAATATGAAATAAGATTTCATATTATTTAAAGTAAAGGAGTTTATTTGTGAATAGGAAACAGAATTTGTGTTAATAAAGGAATTTTTTTTACCTGGAATTGGATTCTATAATTAATTAAAATAAATGAGTTTATTTTGATTAAAGATTTTGATTAAAATAAAATAGTTTATTTTATTCAAAATTGGATAAATTAAAATAAAAGAGGTTTATTTTGATTTAAATTTGGATTAAAATAAAGGAGTTTATTTTGATTCAAAATTATATTTTATACTAACTAAATTTACTCATTAAATGATATCAATATATATATTGAATGATTATTATTCATGAGATGAATGTTATTTATTGATGCATATGGTGATGTGTATGATAATAAATGAGATTGATTATGGACTATAGACCAATGTGATTGGATTTTATTTTAGTTGAATGTATGAGTTTTATTAAATGGGGTCTGCGTACCTCGTCTTCTCTAATTTTTTCTTAATGTAAATTCTAACTCCCTCCTATGTACTTCCCCTTGACTACTGATCAAGGTTTCTATTTATTTTAAATAGTTTTGTAATAGGAGTAGTTAGAATTAAATTTTGAAAAATTTGAGATCAAGGATCAAGGAGCGCTTGAAGACTCGTTTGTAATGGAGCCCGGGTTTAAATGTAATAGTTATATTTAAATATTAATTCTTGCAACCCTAGGGTTTGACTTTTTGGTTCACTTGGTGGCTCTAGTGAACCAAACTAGAATAAAAGTTCATAATCAATCCGGGTAGAATATAATATTCTATATGTGCATGCTTACACTATATATATATATATATATATATATATATATATATATATATATATATATGTGTGTGTGTGTGTGTGTGTGTGTGTGTGTGTGTGTGTGTGTGTGCATGCGCGCTAAACAAGATGAGACAAATTAATAACAAACCACTCAAATATTTTATATTAAGTTGTAACGTTCAAAGATATTTAGAATATCGAACGCCGCCCTCTAGCATGATAGAAATAATAGAGTATTGAATAATATTTAGATATAATAGAGTATTGAATAATAGAGTATTGAATAATAGAGTATTTAGAACTAATATTTATTTTGGTAATTAATAAAAGAATGTATGTTAAAATATTGTCAATTACAAATTCATTTATAGAATTTTATAATGTCTAAATTACTATCACTGTGAAGCATATTAGATGCTATTTAACCAGACCGATTAAATGGATTGGTTAAGGAAATTGAGGATAGTTCTCACGACTGAATAGCTATCTTATGTCCTTAATATGCCCATCCCTGCAATAGTTACAGACAATGCCTCTGTGGAAGAGATTGCTACTTTTAGAAAATGACAAGATGATACACAGTTGGCTCAATGCATCATGCTTGCATCCATCAGTAACAAGCTTCATCGTCAGCATGAAACTGTGGATGCTCCTATTATATTCCTCCACATCAAGTAGTTGATGGTGAAGAAAGTAGGATTGATAGATATCAGATATCTAAGGAGCTCTTCCGATCTAGAATGACCGATGACACTACAGTACAGATAAAAGTCCTTAATATTATCAATTTGATTGATCAATTAGGACAACAGGTTTTGCCATGGATGGATAGTTGAGCCAAGATTTGATCTTACACTCACTCCCGGACTCCTTTCACAATTGTTGTGAATTTTTCATATGAACAAGCTAGACATCAGCCTCGCTGATTTGCTTAACATGTTAAAAATTGTTGAGAGTCACTTTCCAACCAAGAAAGACCATGTCTTACTGGTAGAGGCCAAAGGATCTTCTGAAAAGAAGAACAATTCAAAGAAGGTAAATAAAAAGGCTAAAACAAAGGATAATAAGAACAAAACAAATACAGATAGCAAAGGAGTTTGCTTTCACTGCAATAAGTCTGGACACTGGAAAGAAACTGCGAGAAGCATCTTGCAGAGGCTAACCAAAGAAGCTTAGTGAAGTTTCGGTTACAAATACAAATTTGGTCATAATTTAAAATAAATTTTTCTTTAAGTCAAGGTTCTACTTGGGTATTAGATACCGACTTTGGTTATCATAAATAGAAAGCTAAACAAATATAAGTAATCATATGTGTGGAAAATGAAGTAAAGGTTGCTACATTAGCCATATGAATTTATTATTTAGTGCCTACGGGGAAGTCTATTAAGTCAATAAGTTGTTATTGTATTCCAGTTCTCGTTAGAAATGTTATTTCCATTTTATTGTTGGACAATGAAATCTTCAGTATTATAATTAGGAACAATTGTTGTTCTATTTATAATAATAATGTTTTGTATAGAACTGAAATATTATTTAATGGATTTTGTGTAATTGACTTACTTGAAAATATATTTTATAAATTGAACAAACTAGTATAAGAAAAGGAGATGATCATTCAAAAAGTTGAATGTGTGTATTTGTTAAAATACAAGTGTTAATTATTTGAAAGGTTCAAAGAATTCAAAAGTGAAACAAATTGGCAAAGTATTAGGATTCTTTGATTGGATCAAGGAAGGAATAATTGTGCAATGAGTTTCTAGATCATCTCAAATGGTTTTCTCACAATGGACGCCTCCTGATACATAATAATTGATTGATGTATCTAAAAGGAAAAATCGTACCTTGTTGGACATGGTGTGGTCCATAGTGATTTTGCCGACATTTCCAGTATCCCTCTAGGGTCATGTCCTAGAAATGGTTGCATATCTACAAAAAAAGTAACCTCAAAATTTGGCCCCAATACTCCATAAAAGTTATGGACGTGGAGGATTCCTAATCTTATGTATGTTAAGATAAGGAGTTGTCCAACTTATGTGAAAAAGTTTCAAAAGGATAAGTTTGGAACAAAATTTGACAAGTATAAATTTGTGGGACATCCTAAAGTAAGTTTAGGGTATATGTTTTATAATTCTACTTAGCAAAAGTGTTTGTTGCGAAACACGCTACCTTCTAAGATAAAGATGTTTATCATTAAAGGTGCTAGTGGGAGGATAATAGATCTTGAAGAGTTTAAGAACCACAAAACACTATAAGTCAAATAAGAGGAACCTGTAGATAGAACTATTATACCACAACCGAATCGTAAATCTGGAATAGTACCGAAGATACTTGGGAGGTATGAATTCATCATGGATGTTGATAATAAGGTAAGTTTCATAGAAGATGATGATCCAGTTACATACGATGAGGTAAGAGTTGTAGACACTCAAAGAAATGGATTGAAGCAAGCTTCTCAAAAATGGAACATTCGTTTTGATGAAAAAAATCAAAAGAGTTTGATTTTATCACAAATAAGAATGAACCTAATGTGTACAAAATGGTCAATGGGAGCGTCGTGACATTCCTAGTATTATATGTTGATATACTACGGATAAGGAATGACATACTAATGCTATAATCAGTAAAGATAAAGTTGTCTAATCATTCCTCCATGAATGATTTGGGAAGAGTATCGTAATTGGGGATAAAAATCTATATAGATAAATTTAAGAAGATGCTCGACTTAACCAAAGGAACGTATATTCATTTGATGCTAAATTTGTTTAGCATGGTAAACTCCATGGGATGTCTCATGTTGATGAGCCCTGGAGTGTATGTCTCTTACTAGTCCCCATAGACTCATAAACGAGAGATCGCATGAGTATATCATGTATGTAATGAAATATACGAGACCTGATGTTAATTGGTCATATTCTGGAGACGTTCACTATGAGTCGGTGAAAAATATCTTAAAGTACTTTACTTAACTGGAACTAAGGAGTGATCATATTCATGGTGGGTCTAAATTAAAATTAGAAGGCTTAACAGACTCAAGTTTTTCAGACAGACCAACACGACAGAAAATTCATTTTAAGGTAAAGGGTTACCTTGAGCAGTGGTGCAGTGAATTGGAAAGGTTCCAAACAGCAAAGAGTTGCTAGTTTAGTGATAAAAACAAAGTATATAGTTGTAAATGAAGCTGCAAGTTGATTGTTTGGATGTAAAGTTCATTACAGAACTAGGAATAGTTCCTAAGTCTCATCTTGAATCTAAACATGTGTTGCAACACTTTCATTTGATTATGGAATCATTAAAAGATGGAAAATCACTATAGAGATAGTGGACTCTCAGGAACAACATTACATATCCATTTATTGAAGCTTATCCAACAGCAAGATAAGCGTCACTTAGAGAAGAAGAATATGAGATACCATGACGATTGACTTTAGTGCAAGTAGGAGATTGAAAGTAGTATGCATGTTTGATGATAAATCATATACTTTGTAACAATCTTATTCATTTATTAATAAAACGTATTAATTTATTAAAGGCTTTTAATTATCTACATGATGCTGTTTTATAATATGTGATAAACCCATAGTTTTAAGCAATGCTTTTAGAATAATGATGATGATCATTCTAATGAGATCTAAATTCTTAGAAAGCTTAAAACTAAAATAGTTCACAATCGTTGGATTACTAAATTGGGGATTAGTGAATCCGAATAGATTGGTACATACGTTGCTTGCTCATTGGATGAGGATGATTGATCTCATGATCATTTGTGTGGAGACACTAAAGCAAGTATGTAGGTGCTTATTAGAGAATAAGTTCACTGAATGTGGCTCGCTAAGGAATACCTAATAGAGTTTTACTTGCCTGTCAATAGGAATTCCTGTAGTGATAGTAGTACAAGTGATCCTTGGACTTGAGATCATCATAGTATCTTGTGTAAGATGAATTATACTTTGACTTATTTCTTAAGACCCTTAGGGTATATCAAAGGGTATGCTTGGGTATAATAAGTTGTACATGGATATAATGTATGATCGATAAAGAATCTACCACTTCTAATAAAAGAAGAGAAATATCCTATGTGATTCGATAAATGACAACCTAGTAGTCCTTGGCCAAGGCAGAATGAAATTAGAAAGGAGTTTCTAATTTGCATTATTTGGTGTTGTGCATTTAAGGATCGAAATACATATAATTAAATAAAATAAGGCTTGACAGTAATTCCATGTCTTATATTTAATTGAGACAATGTATGGCGGAAGGAATGAATTATACGGTAACTATTTACTCAAAGGTTCTTTTATGATTAATGTTGAAATCTATATTATCTGAAAAGTCGTTGATCGCTAGGGAGGCTTATCCCTATTGTAGAATAAATATTATTTATTTAAATAAATTAATAGTTTAATTTATTTATTTAAATAAGATTAGAATTGTTCTAATTGATTTATTCACAACCGGTTTAATATGGAGAACCTAAAGGGTCACACCATAAAAGGAAGAATAATTATTTAAGAAGTTAATGGCATAATCGTAATAATAAATTAAGTATATTTAATTTAATTTATGGTAATAGAATAAATTAAATAGCTTAATATTTATTATTTAATATTTTAGAAATATTAAATATAAATTAATAAGAAGAGTCATATTATTATTATTACTATTATTATTATTTAATTCTTAAAGGAGTTTGTGAATTAATTAATAAAAGCACTCTCATTTATTCCTAATAAGATTTTGAGGCTAATTAATTAAAAATTTTAATTAATTAATCCTAATAAGATTAGGAGCCTAATTAATTAAAGAAGTTTACTTAATTAAAATAAAGCCCAATTGCTTAATTGTTAAGGAGGGTTGCCTACATCTATAAATAAGAGAAGTCTTATTATGGGTGTATAGTTGTTGTTGACTTTTTAACAACAGACGTGATTCCAATTGTATGCTCCTTTTTTATGAGAGATAGAAAAACTAGGATTTTGCCAAACACCCATCTTCTTGAACCTTTATTCTTTCTTGGTGGATCACCTCTAGAGGCCAAACACTTGGGTGGCTAACGTTGATCAAAGAAAGGAATCAAACCCGGTGAATTCAAGTTGAACGCGAAAAGGATTGGAGGTGAACTTGTACCTGAGGAAGCTCGAATCTTCAAGGGTATGATTCTTGTTCTTTATATCTTTTCGTTTATTTAATAATTGTACATAAAGGATGATCCGGGTATATAGTTTGTAAAATATTTTAAACTCTGATTTTTACACGTTTCCGCTTATTTGTTCAATTTGATTGCGTTCATAAATATTACAACCCTTACATTTACTTGGTGGCCAAGTGGTTGGCCCACATACCCATGGGTCTCCCCATTGGTTACCCCATGGGTTTTTCCCATCCGGTGACTCGACGGTTCGGTTTCTTGGATCGGGCTTGACTTAACTTAACATTGGGCCTTAACTTGGGCTTGATTACACCATTCATTGGGCTTGATATAATCCAATTCCAATTGGATTCTACAAAATCCTTAAACTCAAAGTCCATTAAGGCTAGTTGTATTCTACGCGTATAACTCACGTATTCTCTTCGTTTAGTATTCATACGATATTTGTATTATTCGTCATAATATTCTTCATACTATACTCATATATCATACGTATAATAACTGTAATGATTATACGCATTACATTTCCCTCTCAGAAATTACTTTCACTATCCCTTAGGTTTTAAGTCCGCAGGCGAAAACTTCGTTTGCCATAACTGAAATATTATTGCATATTCCATCTCGTCTTCATATTCTATCATTACGTATTTCTAGAATATTCAAACTTAATTCCCGAGCAGAAATGGATGAATAGTGTTTTTACAGAAATTTCTCGGAAAACTTTTATTTTCGTCCTGGAAATTTAAAACAATTAATTATAGCACATAGCCAAAATCCTAACCGCATCCGCACATTCTAGGTCATAGAACGACCTTCAAATAGCTTACTCACATAAATAATCAATTAAATTCATTTAATCTACATAATCAAATAAAAATTTAATTCAATCATAAATCTGATTTTTCTCGGGCGTTACATTTTAACAAACAATACCGGTGCTCCCCACGACGAAACACTCGGTTGAATGTACTTTCTATCCAACAGTTCTTATAACTGCACCATCAACTCCTTCATCTCCATTGGTGCCATACGGTACGGTGCCCTTAAAACTGGTGCTCCTGGCACGATGTCTATTACGAATTCGGTCTCTCTATCCGGTGGAAGACCCGACAATTCATTTGGAAATACATTCGCAAATTCTTTAACTATAGGTATTTGTTCCATCGTTGCTCCCACTCTCTGGGTATCAACAAAATGGCACAAATAACCTACACATCCCTTCCTCAACAATTTCCTCGTTTTTGTCATGGTAAGACAACACGAACGTCCCGACGATTTATTACCGTAAAACACTACATTTGGTTGCCTCAACATTCTAATATTTACACATTTCTTTTGGCAATCTATTATTACACCATGGTTAAACTGAAACAACCTGGGTCAAATCCCGAGTCCGGAACAAATCTTGGGTCGAATCCCAAGTCCGAATCGAATCAAATCCATCAAAATAAGGCCTCAAACCACTGGCCCAATAGTATCTTCTTGGGTCATCTTAGCCCACCATTGGCTCCCAAAAGGTCATGACTTGAAGGTACTATTGATAGTAACTTATTTCCTTATATACAGACAAATTTTTTCCCTATCTTTCGATGTGGGACTGGGGTGTTACAAATTCCACCACTTAAATTTCTGACGTCCCCGTCAGAATCGATCGCACACACAGCCCAAAGATCTTTGCCTCTCTAGCCATTGTGGGATAATACCGGCTGGTTTCGTGTCCCCACCTCCGGACCTCCATCTCTCTATTGTGGGATAATACCACCAGCCTTCGTGTCCCCACCTCCGGCAACCCGATCGGATGACCCGACCCGAGCTTTCGAGAGTCGGCTCTGATACCATATGAAACAACCTGGGTCAAATCCCGAGTCCGGAACAAATCTCAGGTCAAATCCCAAGTCCGAATCGAATCAAATCCATCAAAATAAGGCCTCAAACCACTGGCCCAATAGTATCTTCTTGGGTCATTTTAGCCCACCACAGGCTCCCAAAAGGTCATGACTTGAAGGTACTATTGGTAGTAACTTATTTCCTTATATACAGACAAATTTTTCCTCTATCTTTCGATGTGGGACTGAGGTGTTACATAAACAACCAATCCATTTCGAGAATTACATCGAATTCTCCTAACTTTATTGGTAACAAATCTATCGATAATTTATAACCCCGTATTTCTACGCAACAATTCCTACGAATATTTTCAACAAGAATTATCTCTTCATTTGCAACCTTGATATTCAAAGGTGTAGGCAATCTTTCGGGAAGTAATCCTAAGCGTCTAGCAAAATCACATGCTATGGAAGAACAAGTAGCACCCGACTCAAACAGCACATAAGCATTTATATCGTTGATTGGGATAATACCTGCAACTACATCCCTTGATGCAATTGCATCTTGGACCGTCATGTTAAAGGTTCGGGCCATCGTCCTACCCGTTGGTGCTGGACCACCAATAGCTAACTTACCGCTATTAGCGTCCTTATTCCCATCCGTCCCCTTCATCGGGTAGTTCTTCGCTATGTGGTCAGTTGATCTACATACGAAACATCCATGGTTTTTCTTCAGACTTGGACAGTTAGGCGAAATGTGCCCCTCATGTCCACAATTGTAATACATGACCTTTCCCTTGAGACAGACTCCTAAGTGAGTTTTCCCACAGTTCTTGCATGCCTCCATCCTCCTCTTAGGATCTCCTTGCTTCACTCCGGTATTCTCAGGGTTAAATCCCTTTCTCTTCTACCCATCACCACTACCAGTGGCTCCTTCCGTTTTCACTCCCCCATCTACTTTATTCTTTTTCTTCTTCTCCTTATGGTATTGGCTTAAAGCCTTATTACCACCTTCAGCTATTATTGCCTTCTCCAGTATGGTCCCAAAAGAATTACTTTGGAACACAGAAATTAGGCTATAGAGCCAGGTTTCAAGCCTTGCTTAAACCTCCTAGCCTTCCTCACCTCCGTGTCCACCTAGTGTGGAGCAAACCTTGCCAGTTCATTGAACTTGGCAGCGTATTGGGGAACTGTCATCTCCCCTTGTTTCAACTCTAGAAACCGCATCTCCATCCTCCCTTGCATACTTGTGGGAAAGTAGTTCTCGAAGAAAATCTCCTTGAACCGCGTCCACATAAGGTTCTCTATTCCAGCCCTAGCCTTGTTCGCCTCCCACCAAAAGTTGGCCTCTCCCTTCATCATGTAGGTAGTAAAAGTAACCTTTTGCCCCTCGTCGACATTTGCAATAACAAATGCCTTCTCTATTTCTTTTACCTAAGTCTGGGCTTCTATGGGGTCCATAGTTCCTTTGAACTCCAGCGCACTGACACTCTTAAAATCCTTAAACATAGTAGCTCGTACTACTGCAGGATTTACGGGTATATTAGCCCCATTCCAATTAAAAACAGCCGTTAATAAATTAACGAACTCATACATCGGATTAACCGAACCTCCTTCCGATTGATTTACATTGGCATCTTGATTTCTTTGTCTTCTTCTTGGCGGCATTTTGCTGTTAAGATAAACAACACATCACTATTACTTTCTTCCTTGTTAGTTAGTTATTATTCATTATTAAATAATAACTTCAACTCATTGCACAATATGTTCCATAAAAAGACTTATATTGATTTACTTCTTGTAGTTTAATACTACATCATTCGTTCATTACACAGCTTTAGCTGATTACATTACTGTCCCGCAATTGCTTTCCAAAAATTGGGATTTACAAAATACTACCCTTTGATATACAAGAGAGGGTTTTACGTCACTACTAGATACATCATATGTACATCTTTAACTCTACTCATTCTCAAAATCCGCATTGGAAAGACCGACAATAATATCTCGACTGATAGTATGTCGAGTCTGCCCTGCCTCTATCGGATACCCAGCTACTTGCTGTTGAAAATCCACATGAGAACTCCTATGAATATAGGACATTCTACCAATCTTCTGCTTCTTGACCTTTAGCTCCTGCCTGAGCTCAAAGGTCTCTTGTTTCAGCTCGTGGACCTTTTCCTTAGCCAAAACACGCTCATCATGCTCCTCTTCCCACATGGATTCCATACTCTTCATATCCTCCAAGATTTCTGGACCTCCTCCTTCAACTCCGTCACTTCCTTCCCTAGCTGGATATTCCTATCCAACAATGCCATGAACAGTGTCTTCATTGACTCCCCCAGAGTCATCTCTTCCACAGGTGCTACGGTGTTAAATGACACCACCTCCACCTCTTCCTCCGACATGAGGTCTAAGTTTTCCAAGTCTCCAGACTCGATCACAACCACTTCAGGCTCTTCTACTATAGGGGTCGGTAAGATCTCTAATTGATTTACTGACTCCTCGCTAACAATATGTATATCCTTATACATCTCATTATTTCCTGACATCTACAACAAAACAATTTAGTTTGATTAGTACACGTCAATAGAATAATAAAAACACATATCACATTTAATGCATTTTTAGGGTTAACTTCATCTTTTACTTCTTTAACTTTGTTAAGGTTATGACTTAAGGTTCTTCCCCCCCTTAAGTTTTATAACCTAATGCTTTGATACCAACCTGTGACGCCCCCAAATCCGGGTATTTTCCAACTCGACAGATGGTGCTACAGTTCACACATTCATTCAATTAAAATACCTCAAAAGAGTGGAATTGACTTTTATATATTCCAAAACAATATTCCCATTTGCAGGTTCTTTATAACCATTACATATATATCGTTGTCATAATATCAAATAATAACAACTTTAGTCCTACACTATTACAAAGGCAACCTATTACTTAGCCTTAGCCTTCCCTTTATCTTTTTCGGATCCTTCAGTCCGTTCGGTCTTAGCTGCATTCATATGGTTCAAGAAAAAGTGAGCTAGAGCTCTTTTGTTAGAACTAAAAAAGTGGCAACAGGTTTTTGGCGCCGTTGCCGGGGAAAGGCGTTTAAATTTTGATTATTATCATTAGTTTTAAGCTATATTGTATGACTTAGACAAATCTAATCTTATCTCAATTCTATTTTTGTTTTTGTTTTTGGTTTCAGGTACTTGTAGATTTTTATGCACACGCGATCATCCAACTCAGAATTGACACCAGCACGGGATAATATTAACGGAAGAGGTTGGAAAGCAATTGTGCGGAGAAATTTGCAAGCTCAGTTAGAGAGTACTATGGCAGAAGAACAGAGAATTGAGCAAAGAGAAGAGCACCGGGCTCTAAGAAGTAGCATGCCGAATATTAATGGACTTCAGTCTAGCATAGTCAGACTGGTGCTGCAAATACTTTTGAGATTAAATCGGGCACTATTCAGATGGTGCAGAATTCGGTACAGTTTGGGGGTGCTGCTACTGATGATCCGAATGAACACCTGTTGAGTTTTATTGAGATTTGTGATACATTCAGATACAACGGGGTGAGGGAGGATGCTATTAGACTGAGGTTGTTCCCATTCTCTTTGAGGGATAAAGCAAGGAGTTGGCTGCATTCTTTGCCTACTGGATCAATTACTACATGGGAGGACTTAGCCCAAAAATTCTTAGCCAAATTTTTCCCAATGGCTAAGACGGCGAAGATGAGGACAACTATCTCTCAGTTCGAACAACAACAGGGTGAATAATATACGAGGCTTGGGAGAGATACAAAGAGATGCTTCGGAAGTGTCCGCACCATGGAATGCCAGATTGGATGGTGATCAATACATTCTATAATGGATTGGGATGACAGTCTAGACCGATTGTAGATGTAGCTGCAGGAGTGGCATTATGGGCAAAGAGCTATGAGGAAGCCTATAACCTTATCGAGACAATGGCATCAAACGATTTTCAAAATCCTACATCTCGGATGCCACAACCCAAAGTTACAGGTTTGTTGGCAGTGGATGCTATTACGCAGTTGTCGGCACAGATGGCAACTTTGGTGAAGAAAATAGATTCAATAGCCTCAGTAAAGTGAAAATAGTTGCCTTCGTATGCGAGATATGTGCGGGGTCACACTCGACAGATCAATGTGCTATCAGCTTAGAGTCGGTACAGTATGTGAGCAATTACAGAAAAAAGACCAAGGTCAGTTTTAGAACACATACAACCCCAACAACCGCAATCATCCAAACTTTAGTTGGTCAAATAATCAAGGGAATCAGCAGAATCAGTTTCAGCCAAATCAACAGTTTCAGTCACAGCCAACGCAACCACAGTTTATTCCTAGACCACCTTTTCCGCCGGGATTTTCTCAACAACAACAACATCACACTCCAGTTGCACCTCAGCAAGAAAAGAAATCAGAAATGGAGGAGATGATGATGAAATACATGGCAAACACAGAGGTTATGATCAAAAGCCAAGTAGTGGTTATTAAGAATCTGGAAACTAAAATGGGGCAAATGGCGAACATGCTTAACAACAGGATCCAGGGTTCATTGCCAAGTAATACAGAAGCAAATCCACGAAGAGAAGGGAAGGAACAGTGTCAAGCGATTACATTAAGGTCTGGAAAAAATGTTGCAGGAACTGAGTATCGCGCGCCCGTGCATAAATTACAAGGGGGTACCGAGCGGCCGCGCGAGGCAGAGCAGGAAAATGCTGAGAAAGAAAATCTGGAGAATTCTGAGGTTCATCATGAAGAGAAAGATAAAGCAAGGTCAGTTGAGAAGCCTATGAATTCAGTACCACAAATTCACCCTCAGGTACCGTATCCGCAAAGATTGAATAAACAGAGGGAAGATAAACAGTTCAGCAAATTCTTGGAAGTATTTAAAAAGCTGCAGATCAACATTCCTTTCACCGAGGCATTGGAACAAATGCCAAGTTATGCAAAGTTTATGAAGGGTAGACCAGGGATTATTCGGTGTAATCATGACCGTAATGTTATAAATGATGTGGTAAAAGTCTTCATTGGCCCGTAGTGCATTCATGACCATTGATGAATACACAAATATCCTTGGCCCGTAGTGCATGGATAATTTGTGGTTATGATACTAATGAATATCCTTGGCCGTCGTGCAGGGATGATATGGATTAGTTATTAAGCTGAGTCCCAGCGATAAAAGTGATGAAAAGCCTTTTAAATCATAAAAGATAGTAGATTTTATTATCTACTTGACTCTTTTAATGGATTGCTTGTTCCGCTGTAGTTAAACTTGATGTCTATTGTATTTTATCAGTTTAACATTGTTGAAGACTAATGATAATTTATACTGTATTATCGCAGTCATAATATTTCTTACTTGGCTAGTTGAGCTCACCCTTTCTTTCACTGTTCACTTCAGGAAATGAGAACGTAGCCGGGACTAGTCGGGGAACGGAGTGACGGTCAAAATGATAGTATTAGTAGTCCTCACTATTCTGTTAAATAGTGTGACAATAAATATAATGAGGACTTATTCTGAGAGTGGATATTGTCTAGAAGACAGTATTTGTATTAAAACTCACAGCTCTCTTGTTGTATATTAAAGATTGTATTTGTATTCTGTACCATGTATTTGGCGACTCAGAATAGGTGATGTATACTTATTTTGGGGGCGTCACAGTTGGTATCAAAGCTTAGTAATATGATCCCTAGTTGAGATGTGAGACAAAAACTAGGAGGGGAGAGACGAGGAATTCCTTCGCTAGTACCTACCTAAGTTTATTTGGCATTTTATTAGTCGGTCAGAATATAGGGATAATATGTGATATGTTAATTAACCTTTGTTTTGTGGCAGTATTTGAAAATGACATCCAAAAATGTTGAGAACATCAATGGAGCACAGGAGACCGTTGAGTCTCCACAGATCAATAATCAGGATAATGTGTATCGGGAAGGCTACAATCCTCAGGCAAACAACAACATTGACCAAATGATGAACGATGGAATGTTCAGAGGTTTTATGCAATTCATGCAACTTCAGGCAAGAGCGGCTCCTATCCAAAATATAGGTGGAAGCACTGGCAACTCTCGGACGGTTACCGCTAAGCAGTTCAAAGAACTGGGACCACCGAAGTTTTTTGGAGAGCCAAAACCACTTGTGGCGGAGACATGGATAAAGCATATCAACAAGATATTTGATGTCTTGGGATGCTCCGAGGAGCAAAAGGTTCCTTTTGCCACCTTCATGTTGCGGGCAGAGACAGATTACTGGTGGAAATCTGTAAAGCGTACTCAACCTGTGGCACTGAAGATGTCTTGGGAGAAGTTTCAAGAACTGTTCAACGACAAGTACTTTCCCGAAAGTATTCGTCACATAAAAGAAGTAGAGTTCATTAAGCTAGAGCAAAACAGTATGACCGTGTCGTAGTACGAAGCCAAGTTTGTCGAGTTGTCCCGGTTTGCGTCCCACTTAGTTGATAATGAGGAGAGAATGACGTGGATGTTTTTAAGAGGTTTGAAGCCGGAGATACGTCAATATCTTATTTCTCATAAACTGTGTTTGTATTCAGATGTTGTAAATAGGGCTTAGTTATTGGAGCGTGATAACGAGGCAACCTAACCAAGAGAAAGCAGCCGACAAAATGATAATACCAGTGATAACAGTCATCGAAGCGGTGACAATAAGCGTGGAGGGAATCAACATGCCAGAAATGGTAACCACTTCGGTGGTAATCATGGCCAAAATAATAAGAATAGACATTTCAAGAAGAGGAGATTCAACAATGATGGAAAGATGTCAACATCAGCACCCGTCGTTAAGGAAGGAGAACGACCACCTATCATATGCTTCAAATGCGGAGGGGAGGGACACATCAGTCCAAACTATGCGATGCCATCCAAAGCATGTTACAATTGTGGAAGAGAAGGTCACCTAGCCCGATTTTGTCGTGCACCAAAGTCAAGCCCAGCTGGGATGGAGGCATCAAAGGCCGTCCCAGACAAGATAAAACCAGTAGTTCAAGGGAGAGCGTTTGTCGTGACCTCCTAGGCAAGGAACCTGAACGAGGTCACCATGTGTAAGCTTATCATAAAATCTAGAGAAATATATACCTTATTTGATACCGGTTCTACCCATTCTTTTATTTCTCCTACTTGCGCTCAACGATTAAATTTGACTCCAGAGAAATTAGACTTTGACTTATCTGTGGAAACTCCGTTGGGAGAAACCTTCATTACATCCACTGTTTATAAGTCTTGTTTGGTTCAAATTGGTACCCTCACATTACCTATCGATCTTATTTCATTGAAAATACTTGCATTTGATGTGATTCTAGGGATTGATTGGTTAACTACTCATCATGCAAAAATTGATTATTTTCGTAAGGTTGTTAGCTTTCATATTCCTAACCAACCTATTATGCGAATTCAAGCAACCAAACCATTAAAATCAATCACTGTCATCTCAAGCCATAAAGCTATTCGTTTATTGAAAAACGGATGTCAAGCTTTTTTAGCTCATGTACAGATCTAAACAAAAATACGTCAGTTTTGAATGATATTTCTATTGTTAATAAATTTCCTGACGTATTCCCTGAAGAACTTCCTGGCCTACCCCCAGAGCGTGAAATTGAATTTTGTATCGACCTTGAACCCGGTACAAAACCCAAATAAAGCCCCATATTGAATGGCTCCTATTGAACTTCAGGAGTTAAAGACCCAATTGCAGGAATTGTTAGATATTGGCTTTATTCGTCCTAGTACTTCTCCTTGGGGTGCTCCTGTTCTATTCGTGAAGAAGAAAGATGGGAGTATGTACTTTGTATTGATTATCGGGAGTTAAATCATGTCACCATCAAAAATAGGTACCCATTTCCACGTATTGATGACCTGTTTGACCAGTTGCAAGGAGCACAATTCTTTTCAAAGATCGATCTTTATTCTGGATATCATCAGCTGAAGGTTAAAACTGAGAATATTCTAAAGACTGCCTTCAGAACTCGGTACGGGCATTATGAATTCTTAGTCATGTCTTTTAGATTGACTAATGCTCCTGCTGCCTTCATGGATATGATGAACCAAGTATTCAAGGAATATTTGGATCACTCTGTGGTCGTCTTTATTGATGACATCCTTATTTATTCCAAAATCCATGAAGATCATGAGCAACACTTGAGGCTGATACTCCAAAAGCTTCGTGAATATAAGCTTTATGCCAAATTGAAGAAATGCGAGTTCTGACTTGAGGAAGTAGCATTCCTTGGACACGTAGTATCAAGTCATGGAATATCTGTTGACCCAGCAGCTATTCAAAGCTGGGAGCAACCTAAATCAGTGACCGAAGTACGTAGCTTTCTCGGCTTAGCTGGTTATTATCGGAGATTCGTAGAAGGGTTTTCTCGAATTGCTACTCCCTTAACTCAGCTGACTCGGAAAGATACAAAATTCGGTTAGAACGAGGAATGTGAGAAAAGTTTTCAAGAGCTCAAGAGGAGACTCATTTCAGCACCTATTCTGACAATACCATCTGGCTCGGAGGGATTTGTCATCTACAGTGATGCTTCAGGCAAAGGGTTAGGATGTGTTCTCATGCAACATGAGAAAGTCATAGCCTATGCCTCTCGATAACTCAAAGAATATGAGTGGAATTATCCTACTCATGATCTAGAGTTGGCAGCTGTTGTCTTCGCACTTAAAATTTGGAGGCATTACTTGTATGGGGAGAAAGTGGAGATCTTTACGGATCATAAAAGCTTCAAATATTTCTTCACTCAAAAGGACCTCAACATGCGACAACGACGTTGGCTAGAACTGTTGAAAGATTATGATCATACCATCCAATACCATCTGGGAAAAGCGAACGTTGGTAGCTGACGCATTGAGTAGAAGATCATATGCGGGTACGAGTGCGATATTGTCAACGCAAAGGCCCATTTTGTATGACTTGCAAATGATGGAGATAGAGATAAAGACTCCAGGGACCCACGTGATGATGGCGAATATACGAGTAGAACCGACTTTAATTGATAAAGTTAAAGTTGCTCAAGCTACAGACCTGGAACTAATGCGTATGAGGAAGAAAGTACAAGAAGGTGCTATGTCGGAAGCAAGAATAGATGAAGAAGGAATACTTCGAGTCAACTCCAGACTTTGTGTTCCTAACGACCCTAAGTTAAAGTATAAAATCATGATGGAGGCGCACAACACACCGTTTGCAATCCATCCTGGGAGTACCAACATGTATCATGATCTTCCACATATATTTTGGTGGGGCAATATGAAGAGAGAGATAGCGATGTTTATCTCAAGGTGTCTAATGTGTCAACGAGTCAAGGCGGAGCATCAGTTACCAAAAGGTCCTTGCAACCACTTAAAATTTCAGAATGGAAGTGGGAGCATATTACCATGGATTTCGTTACTGGTCTTCCCAAGGTTTCTCAAGGCATAGATGCAATTTGGGTCATTGCTGATAGATTGACCAAGTCTGCTCACTTCTTACCAATACGAGAAACTTATACACTTGAACGTCTTACTCGTGTGTACATAAACGAGATTGTAAGAGGCTGTATGGTATGCCAGTATCCATAGTTTCTGATCGAGACCCAAGATTCACTTCACGATTTTGGGTTAGTTTGCAAAAAGTTATGGGCACGGATTTACGATTTAGTTCGACATATCATCCTCAAACGGACAGACAATCAGAGAGGACTATTCAAACTCTTGAAGATTTATTAATACTCTGTGTCCTTGACTTCAAGGGAAGTTGGGACAAGTTCTTACCATTGGTGGAGTTTTCCTACAACAACAGTTATCAAGCAAGTATTGACATGGCTCCATTCGAAACATTGTATGGAAGAAAGTGTCGTTCTCCAATATGCTGGGATGAGGTGGGTGAAGCAATGTTGTTGGGACCGGAGTTGGTACGTATGACTACAGAAAAGATTCAAACGATCCGACAACGTATAAAAACCTCACAAAGTCGACAAAAGAGTATGCTGATCTTCATCGAAAGGACTCGATATAGGAGATTATGTGTTGTTACGTGTTGCTCCATGAAAATGAGTTACGAGATTTGGAAAGAGAGAAAAACTCAATCCTCGATTCATCGGCCCATTTTTAATCCTCGATCGAGTAGGAACTGTGCCTTATAGACTCGCTTTACCGCCAATTATGTCTCGTGTTCGTAACGTTTTTCATATATCCATGTTACATAAATATATGAAAGACCCGAACCACATTATTGAGTTAGAACCAGACGAAATAGCGGAAGATTTAACGTATGAAGAGGTTCCTGTTCAAATCTTGGATAAGAAGGAACATATTCTACGCTCCAAGGTTATACCTCAAGTCAAAGTTTTATGGAGGAACCACGATGTTGAGGAAATGACCTGGGAGTTAGAATCTAAAATGAAATCAAGGTATCCTTACCTCTTCGACATACCCGTACCCTAATTTCGAGGGTAAAATTTCATAAGAAGGGGAGATTGTAAGACCCCAACTTTTATGAATAAAGATGAATTTTCTATAATTATCATTTTTGAATATTATGGAATGAATTTGATATAATGTTATAGTTGTGGGTAATATTTATAAATTTTACAAACTACGCAAGTTGTTATATAATATTCGATTGGTCGGGGAATATTCGTTTTAGCAGGGAATATTCGTACGACGGCACAATCATTGGTGGACCCCACAACGAAATTATTGTCGGATTGAGAAAATGACAAAAATATTTTATAAAAATAACGACGGAAGTTTTATCGTTAACTGTTGAAACACCCGGTGTTAAAAGTATAGGAATACGCGTGGTTGAATAGTAGCACACGGTATTGATTATTGATGCTTACGTGAGAAGTCACTCGGTTTTGTTCAATTATTGCTACAGTAATTGCTGCATAGTATCTCACGTTATTTGATTCAATTATTGTCGATGTTTTATATATTATTAAATCAATAATTGAGACGACAAGTTATTAATATTATTATTTGCAATATTAACGATGTCTAGAAGTTCTGTCAAGGAGAGATTTGGTCACCTAATTGCACATCAATAGGGAGAAATCCTTATTAGAAAGCCCCCTCTTTCTTGGGAACGACCTGGTCAATTAATATTGTGAATTATAATAATGATGATAAATGTTGTTAAAATATTAAGAGGATTTTTTTTTATGAATTAGTTGTCGTAAGTTTTGCTTATTATTTGGATTCCCAGTTACCTTAGGAACGAGAGTCCTTAGATTATAACTTAAGAAAACTTAAAAGTTAGGAAGGGGATAAAACTCATGTAGAGTTTTCCTTGAGAGACTTAGTGTGTTATGAAATGTAACTTCATTCTATACAATGAACTTATGTTATTTAACATTTTGATGGAGTTATTGTTTTTCATGTCTTATGTTGGTGATTGTAGGATGACTGACATAGGAGGACCTAGCCGAGTAGTAGAGGAGGAGTCGCGTGATATCCATGTAGTCTATGAGGTACCCTTGATAGCGGAGCCTATATCGGTAGTTGCCCCTATTGATGATGATGACAAGGAGGAGGAGATGGAGCCCCTACTTGAGGAGTCTGATCCGGAGGAGGAGCCTATGGAGGAGGACCCCGTGGAGGAGGAACCCGAGCCCATGGAGGACTCCGATGAGTCTACTTTTGAGGATCGGATGTTGGGAGAGTATGAATAATAGATTTTGGAATTAGGATGTAGAGTCGAGGAGCTAGAAACTGAGACTCTTGAGAGGTAACTAGTGATGTAGGAGATGGAGGTGGAAATTGATCATCGTAAAGAGGCAGGGATCCAAATGGGGGCCTTGTTTCACCGATCGGTGGGGAGGAACGTTGAGTTGGCAGGAGAGTTAGAAGAATTGGAACGGAGGGTTTTGAGTGAGAGGACGGAGAAGAAGGCTCTCCAAACTCAGTTAGAGATGGAGGTGATGGATAGGATTCACTTCAAGGAGAAGTGGGAGAATTCCAATGACAGGGTGGATGATCTAGAGGATGAGGTGCGGTGCAAGAGGAGGAAGATGAACAAGATGGGTTATGCTCTACGCACAGCCATGGAGAGGTTGATTAAAGGGGTAAATCACTACCCAGCCGAGCAAGGACAGACCCAACATACCATAAGTCGGGATATGGTGGCACACATTACGCAGAAGGAGTATCAGAGCGCCGTGGAACGTGGGATGTTAGATTGAGTCTAAATCAGTAGTGTAGTATTTTTATTTATGTGTTGTTAATATGTTGTTGTCCCCGTCTTTTGTGATATTAAGGGATATGTGTTTTCATTTATAGCAGTATGCTAGAAAAGAACGTGTATTGTAACTATTTGGCATATGAATATAAATGATCTTATTTCAGAAATGTGTTTTAAACCTCCAGTTCTTTTCAATTGAGAAATGTCTAAATATGATAATTAGATAATAAAATGAAAAATTTTGTGATGCAGAAAATGTCGCCCAGACGTAGAATAACTGTCCCAGAAGAGTCAGTTAATGATGAGAGAGGACCAGTAGATCCGATACATCAACTTGTAGATTTATTGGGAGAAGCTCTGAGGGGAAGAAAAGAACCCGTACTGCCCATTCCCCAAGCTGCCCGATTACTTTCAAATATTTTAAGAGTGTAGGACCCCCAGAGTTCACGGGAACTACTGACCCGATATGTGACACCCCCAAATCCCAGTACTTCATTACCTCAAGATTTGGTGTTCACGTAAACAAAACATTCATATCTAACTACCCAATCATAATAAATTGAATAATAAAAACATGCCCATACAGGATTACTTTAATAAAAACATTATCTCCCAGGTTCTCTAACCTTTAATACAATCATTCAAGTGCGGAATTTAATATTATTACATCACGTCATTATTAAAAGTCTATCATCATAAAGATAAAGCAAAATTACAAGTCTTCATCACTTGTACATTTTTCCCTTTCCTTTGCTAGTTGTAGGTTTATCTACCTTCTCAACTATAGCTGCAACAAGTGTATAAATATGCAAGAGTGAGCAAACAAAGTTCACTTGAGATAATAATAAATATCTTTACAACATTTGCCAAATAATCGGCTCAATAGAACTAAATAATATGTTCTATTAACATTTCAATATTTGCCAACTTGTAGGCTCAATAGAATTGAATGATATGTTCTATTAACATTCTTAAATATACTACTGAGGGTCAAATGACCATGAATCATGTCCACAGTTATAAGTAATCTTTCAACTTTAACTTTAACAGTCATATAGTAAGGACTCCACGTACTTAGGGGGATCAATCCTTCGTACAATGTATTGTGCACAACCATTTCAACGCTAAGCGTAAACCCCTAAACAAAGGGTTGTTCATCTCAGTATTTAGAGTACAAGTCCGCACCAAAGAAAGTTTGGTTTGGATAAGCTTTCAAGGGTAATTGAAGTTTAATGATCATCAACTAGGGAACTAGTTGAATCGAAAATGATTGATAATACAATAGTTGTTTAATAACAACATAGCTTAGAACATTTGAGAATCATAAATGAACTGATTCTACATATCAAACTCATGCTTGAAATAGCTATAGAGCATAAGCATTCAATAAAGTGAATACAATGGTTAACCTTTGCTTGAGCAGTAAAATAAGCTAAGGTTTGAGTCTTATAACATTAGAAATGATATTCATGAACGTACATTTAACTGATAGCAAGCTGGAAACTAAAAACTTGCTCAACAATGTATTAACTCATGCAAAGAATTAAAACATTTCAATAATAAAGACGAGAGTTCAAAATTACGTTCGTTATAAAATAATAGAATTTAAGAAACTTGCTTAACTGTAAACAAGTTAGAATGAATCAATCAATAAAACTGATTTATTCAATAACAGTTAAGATAAGAAGCTTGCTCAATCAAAAGCATGAAGTTATACAATATAATAATAGAACTAACTCAACGAAAGTGTTAGAAAACTTGCTCAATGTAAAAAGAAAGTTTAGAAACTTGCTCAATGTAAAAAGAGAAGTTTAGAAAACTTGCCTTGAGCGTAAGCTATAAAATTAACTCACGACCACCTACACATAATTTTAGAACCACAATACCTATTAGATATGCTAACATACCATAACATAATCATTACCATTTATATTTCAGAAACTCTAAGTGTTTTACTTCGCAACACTTGTCTAACTTTCATTATGTATACTAAATCATCACATAACACGTTCTTGATTTACTAATCATTTTTTTTACAATTTTGAATTCATAATCCACATCACAAGGCTCTACTTAACCTTGTTGTTACATGATTCTCATATTACCATAACCTTAGGCTAAACCACAAAGAACGACCAAAGTCTACAGTACAAGCAGACTTCAGTGTCTGAAAATGGGCACTCGCGCGGCCGCGCGAGTTTTGTATGGGGATGTCGCGCATTCGCGCAACAGCTGCGCGCCCGCACGACTTGCAGAACCCAGTTTTGCAGAACAGAGCCACGTCACTTTTAAGCCAACTAACCCGAATTTCACCCATCAAACAGTAAAATTAATATATACGAATGATACAACACCATTACAACATGTTTAACAGTAATTACACCACTGTAATTTCTCAAATTTCATGTTTTCAATATAAAACTGTTTCTTGACATTCATCCTAAAATCAACACTGTAAATTCATTACATGATCAAACCATTTCGTTCAAATTACATTATGTTCATATCTCAATGAACTAACATCTACAAGCTTCAATTTATACTTTCACATATAAATTGACCATTAAAATAGATACTTACTTAGACTATATGAAGAACATAAACATTGACAAAAATTCTACTGTACTGTCGAACAATTTAGCATGCAATCTCCTTGTTTGAACATTACTACAGCGTTACAAACATGTATGCCCACAATTATCAACTTTGTATATCCATAATTCAACAATTGATTATAACCGAACATGAGAAAATTCTTGCCGTGAAATACATATACACGTATATACACACATATATAAATCTAAAGTTGTGAACATACCTTTAATTAATGTGTAATTCTTGCTACGATAACTGGAATTGTTAAAAATCCTAAGCTTTCTCTCAATTTCTCTCAACTCTCTATTCTCTCTATTGCCTCTAGACTAGCAAAGTTAGAATGAAGCTTTGGTAGCTAGTATGCGTAATAACCAAAATAATATGGCCTTAATACATATATTAAATATATTGGTTACCAACATAAACGTATATAATATAAATATAAAATATTTATTATTTTATTTATTTTATTTATATTATTAAATTTAAATTTCAATAATTAGAAATATCAAAAGCCACAAGGCTTGTTTGGCAAAAATCCTTTAAATATTAAAGAATTAATATATTAAGCCTTGTTTGACAAAACTAAATTAAACTACTTTAATTTATTTTTATAACCCTTATAATATAGTTATTTGTCACACTATATTTAATCAAACTTTCATATTTATTTTAATTAATGCAAATCACAATTAATTAAATAAATCCTTTAATCACATAACTCAATACAAATAATTAACCATTAAATTGAAATATCAATATAATAATCATTTCCTTAATTCATCAATTATTTATTTAATAAATAATTAACTAAAAAATTAAATCAATTGAACAAATATTTATTCAACGATAATCACATCCATTAAATATTTATATAAATTAATAAATATTTAATATTACATTTAAAATTCTGGAATGTTACACGATAGTTGCGCAAACCTGGATTAAGGAGATCGAGAAGGCCTTCACTATAGCTCGCGTGGGTGAAGACCAAAAGACTGTATTTGCCACATATATGATGAGGGGCGAAGCGAAATATTGTTGGGAAACTAATCAGCAGAGAGCGAGAGAATGAACGATAACATGGGAAAGGTTTACAAAGCTGTTTTTCGAGAATTATTTTTCGAAGAGTATGAAAAGTAGGATGGAAGTGAAATTCCTAGAGTTAAAACAAGGAGACATGACGGTGGCGCAATACGCTGCTAAGTTTAATGAACTAGCGCAATTTGCGGAGCACCAAATTGGGGATGAGGAAAGGAAGGCGAGACGCTTCGAGCAAGGATTCAAACTATTGTTGTATAATAAGGTATCAGTATTCCAGATTGATTCCTTTACGACCTTGTTAGAGAAGGCAGTCATTGTAGAAGGTGGCAGTGAGGCCTTAAGTCTATATCATAAGGAGAATGAGAACAAGAACATTGGTAATGAGCATCGTGGAGAAGCAGCAGTGGAGGGAGTAATTCTGGACAAAAGAAATGGGAAAATAACAACAACAACAACAACAACAACAACAATCAAGGTGGGAGTCACTAGGGAAAGTTTAAGAGGAGAATCGAAGCTACATAACAAGTGTGGAAGAAGTCATCAGGGGGATTACTGGAAAGGAAAGAGCACTTGTTATAACTGCGGCCAAGAGGGGCACATATCGCCAAATTGCCCAAAGCCAAAGAAAATCAGAGGATGTTTCGCTTGTGGATCGACAGAGCACCAGATAAAGGATTGCCCGAAGAAAGGAAGCGGTGGAGCTGGCGGAGGCCAGGGAAAAGGAAGCAAGTTAATGATTGGTGGACCTGCGCAACCCAAATAATCGACCGCCCGAACCTTTAATATGACCGTCCAGGACGCAGTGACTGCGAAGGACGTGGTGTCAGGTATAATCCCAATCAATAGTATAAATGCGTTTGGATTATTTGATTCGGGTGCCACCTGTTATTTTGTATCTGAAGAATTTGCTAGTAAATTTAGTACACACCGAGAACGTTCAGAAGATTCCTTGAACGTAGAAGTTTCGAATAAGGAAATAATCCCTGTAGAATATGTTTATCTAAATTATTGCGCAAACATTAGAGAACATGAACTGAGCGTAGACCTGATTCCTATTAGATGGGAGAATTTGACGTAATACTGGGAATGGATTGGTTATATAACCATGCAGCGATATTTGACTATCAGAACAAGTGTGTGAACCTTCAAACTCCAAGTAAGTCTAAGGTAGTGTTTCATGGAAGCTCATCGCTTAAGCAATCGTGTTACATTACGATGATGCAGGCCAAGAAATTGTTAAGGAAAGGATGTGTAGGTTATTTAGCTATATCGTAGATACTCGGAAAAAGAGAGTAGAAATTAAAGATATACCTGTAGTAAATGAATTTCAAGATGTGTTTCCAAATGATTTGCCTGGTCTTCTGCCAGACAGAGAAATTGAATTCGTAATAGACTTAGCACCGGGAACGGTACCGATTTCGAAAGCTCTATACCGCATGGCGCCATTAGAAATGAAGGAATTGATGATACAACTTCAAGAGCTATTAGATAAGGGGTACATTCGACCGAGTATGTCTCCTTGGGGAGCACCCATGTTATTCGTGAAGAAAAAGGACGGATCGATGAGGCTCTATATTAATTATCGAGAATTAAAAAGAGTAACGATCAAGAATAGATATCCGCTATCGAGGATAGATGACTTGTTTGATCAACTAAAGGGAGCAAAATATTTCTCGAAGATCTACCTACGGACAGGATATCATCAACTGAAAATGCGGGATGAGGACATACCAAAGACTGCGTTTCAAACCCGTTATGGACATTACGAGTTTTTGGTAATGTCATTTGGTTTGACTAATGCTCCGGCAGCATTCATGGACTTAATGAATCGAGTTTTCAAGCCATACTTGGATAAATTCGTTGTAGTTTTCATCGATTAGATTTTGATCTACTCGAAGGCAGAGGAAGAACACACCGAACATCTAGAGATTGTTTTGGAGGCACTATGCAAGGAGAAGATGTATGCGAAGTTTTCAAAATACGAATTTTGGATAAAGAAGGTTCAATTCTTAGGCCACGTGGTGGATGAGAATGGAAGCTCATAGACCCCGAAAAGGTCAAAGCAGTAAGTAGTTGGGAGCAACCGAGAACACCGACGGAGGTAAGAAGTTTCTTAGGGTTAGCTAGGTACTATCGAAGATTCATCCAAGATTTTTCTAAGATAGCGACCCCATTGACTAATCTGACGAGAAAGACAGTAAAATTTGTATGGACCGACAAATGCGAAGAGAGTTTTCAAGAGTTGAAGAAGAGATTAAGTGAGGCACCTGTATTATCCTTTCAGATGATACGGGAGGATTTGTAGTGTATAGTGATGCATCGCATAGAGGACTAGGATGTGTGCTGATGCAGAATGGCAAAGTCGTTGTGTATGCATCACAACAACTGAAGGATTACGAAAAACGATACCCTACTCATGACTTCTTAGCGACAGTAGTTTTGCGTTAAAGATATGGAGGCATTATTTGTATGGAGAAAAATGTGAGATATACACGGACCATAAAAGTCTAAAATATATCTTTACACAGAAGGAGTTGAATATGCGTCAGAGAAGGTGGTTAGAGTTAATCAAAGATTATGACTATGAGATTCTTTATCACCTGGGGGAAGGCAAACGTAGTTGCCGACGCTCTGAGCAGGAAAGGACAGAAATTGTTTCAACTAACAACTCAGGAGGAGTTAATAAGAGATATGGAGAAATTGGAAATAGAAGTGAAAGGACCCGAGAGGTCTGAAGAGAAATTTTTTGTAATGGAAGCTTGTCCGACATTGTTGGATAGAGTAAAGGAAGCACAGGAGAAAGATGGAGAATGTGTGAGAAAATCAGAAAAAGGATTACGGAAAATGAGGAAGAAAAATTTCGAATAGATAAAGACGGTATCTTAAGATTTGAAGGGAGAGTGTGGGTACCGGCGGTAACCGAGTTGAGATAGGAGATTTTGCACGAGGCACATAATACGACATATTCCGTTCATTCGGGAGGCACTAAGATGTACCGAGACAGGGGGTAACATTTTTGGTGGCCCAATTTGAAACGAAAAGTCGCAAAGTGTGTTAGTAGATGTTTGACTTGTCAATGCGTAAAAGCAGAGCATCAGTGGCCGAGTGGGTTGCTACAACCGTTGGAAATACCATAGTCGAAATGGGAGCATATTACAATGGATTTCGTGGTATGACTTCTAGTCACACAGAAAGGTTTAGATGTCATTTGGGTTATCGTACATCGACTTACAAAGACCGTACATTTTCTACCAATTAAGATCTGCTACTATTTAAATCAGTTAGCGAGTCTGTACATAAAGGAGATTGTTTCACGACATGGAATGCCGGTATCGATTATTTCTGACCGAGACCCACGTTTCACGTCAAAATTCTGGAAAAGCTTGCAAGAGAGGATGGGAACACAATTAAGGTTAAGTATTGCTTATCATCCTCAGATAGACAGACAGAGTGAGAGGACAATACGGCTAGAGGACATGCTTAGAACTTGCGTGATGAACTTCAAGGGAAATTGGGACGATCACTTACCCTTAGTCGAATTTGCATATAATAATAGTTACCATGCGAGTATCGTCATACCACCGTATGAAGCTCTTTACGGAAGGAAGTGTAGAACACCATTATGTTGGGACGAAGTCGGAGAACGACGAATACTCGGACCAAAGTTAGTATAACAAACCGCAGATGTGGTGACAGTGATAAGAGCCAGACTAGTAGCAACTTAAGATCGCCAGATAAAGTACGCTGATTTGCATCGGCAAGACCGAGAATTTAAAGTTGGCAGTTTTGTATCCTTGAAGGTATCTCCATGGAAGGGAAAGATCCATTTCGGCAAGAAAGGGAAACTGAGTCCAAGATTCATAGGGCCGTTCGAGATACTAAACCGAGTGGGCGAAGTAGCATACGAAGTTGCACTACCACCTGAGTTGGAGCACATCCATAACGTGTTTCACATATCTGTGTTACGTCCGTACAAGCCTGACTACAAGCACGTGATTTCTTATGAACCCATTCAAGTGGAGAAGAATTTAGCGTACGAAGGAACTCCTGTCCAAATTCTTGATAGGAAAGAGCAAACCTTGAGAAATAAAGTTATTTCCTCCGTAAAAGTACTTTGGCGTAACCACGATGTCGAGAAGGCAACGTGGGAGATAGAAGATAGGATGATGAGGGATTATCCGCATCTATTTATGTAACCTTGTAGCAATTGTAGGACAGAATTTTTATAAGGGGGGTAGGATGTAATACCCGAGAATTTTCTCGTATTATAAAATGAATATATTAATGAAAATATTATTTATGTGAATATAAGTGTTATTGTTTTATGAGTTGGTTAATGCAATTGATTCGTATTAGATAAATGCGTATTAAGATGTGTGAATTGACAATGAGAAGTGTGAAATGCCTTGTGTGGCATAATACGAAACGAGAAAATTCACTATGCAAGTTAAAACGAGAATTTGGAAGATTAATCGGGTTGATCTTAAATTTCATGTAGTTAATAAGTACCCTCTTAGACTTGTAATATTACTCATGTGGACAGTAATTCATGTCGTATAAAACGAGTTTAGCGATGAAAATTGGCATGGGCTTGAAGCTAAACCAGTCTTGGCACTGTCAGGGTACGGCGCAGCTGCGCCGTCCCAGCAGTACTAACTGGCGCAGCTGCGCCAGTGGTCAGTTGGAGAAAAATTAATTTCTGTTCTTTAGAATTTAAATGGAACAATTATGTGATATGTGTGGCATTGATAAACCATGAAATAAAGTATGTTATGTTCAACAACGGAATTATTAAGTGGACCATTAATTAATATTAATTAATTGTGATAGAATATTGATTACTTGGTAATTAATTGATAATATGTGATTATTATTATTTGCAATATATCTATAAATATAATAAAAATTTTATCGATAATTAATGATTATGAAGATCCATAAATACATTAATCGATAATTTTTGGATTAATTAATATTTGCGTTAATTAATCAAGTAAGTGAATAATTTATTTATTTGACATAAATAAATAAGTTAGTAATATAATAATATTAGATTAACGGTTATATGCATGTGAGCAAAAATACGACTATACTATATAATGTAGTGTGACTTTTATGTGACTATATATTAAGTTTTATGACACTATATTGTATGAAGCAATATGATTAGGCATATTGAAACCATATGGTATAAATATATATCATGAAATGTGTACGTAACTATATACATGTGGGTAGTGATGAGTGGGGTTTATACCCGCGAATCGGATATTTTATGACTTAAATAGTTACATGTTCTCGTAGAGTTTATATATTTTTATATGATTATAGTGTTGTTGTGCTTAATTGACATATTGCAGGGCTTATCAGGTGTTTTCTACCATTCAGTGGCAAAACGGGCATTTTATCGTAAAGCCGCACTGCGGCGCCAATGTCAAGCATACTGGCCGCGCCGCAGCGCCACATTCCTTGTGCAGCCTGACGTCAGCACCGCGCCGCGGCGCCACTCTCCCCTATATGGACTCACGCTGCAGCGCGAGCTCCGGTTCCTTATTGCACACGTGGCGCTGCAGCGCTATCTTTAAGTCTATTGGCCGCGCCGCAGTGCGACCTCCGGTGCCCAGGCAGAGAAAAGCTTGTTTTGACCTAGAAAAAGGAAGCAAGCGTATATAACAGAGAGGAGCCACTGCATGATATACCAGACATCCTATAACATAGAATCAAGTAGTTTTACCTTAGATTAGATTTTCTTTTGTATTTTCTCTCTCTAGTTCTTAGTTGATGTCTGTAAATATAGTTTAGGTAGATTTAGGGAGAAGTTTGTATTTCTTTGGAGCACAAGAGCAACGAGCAACAAGGAGTGGAAAGCTTGATTTGAGCGGTTTGATTGGAGACTGAAGGGGCTTTGACAGAGTTTCTTCTATCCATTTATCTTCTCTATGATTATAATCTATAAATGTTGTCTTTATTGCTACTTGTATTTGGTTTATTAAATATGAACTGATTATTGGCTCTAAAGTTATAATGGATCCCTTTGTTATTTGAATTGACTGTCTTTATCTCTTTGGTTGGCACCATATGATTTGGATTGATATATTTGTGTGCTTAATGATTCTTGCTAAGACATTAGTGATGATTTTAGTAATCTACATGATATCGATAGAAGAATTGTAGATGTATACCTAACTATATTGACATGTGATTGTGGGTTTCGACTGCATAAGTTGTGCGTAGAATAGACATATCTCTGTGCGCCACATGCGACCTAATAGAGAACTTATGCTTAAATCCTGGTTATGATTGATTCGCATAGACATATGTAGGATTGTATCTTGCTTGGACGTTCTTTTCTGTTCTATTCCCTTTTGGGTGGATCTGGAGAGGTTATGTTTGTGCATACCTCGACTGAGGTGCATAAGCACCTGTGCGTTCTCGGTCGACAAATTGTCATGACCTAATAGACCAAAGAGAGATAGGGTAGCTAGTTTGATGAAACATAACACGCCAGGTGTTCGACAGAATGCCTGTGTGGGGGTGAAGTTGTGACCTTAGCTTGTATTTCCTTAGATTTTCATTCATTATCCATTTACTTGCTTTGTTAATTAGTTTAATTATATTAATCTCCCTTCCATTTACTGTTGTTCGAATAAGGCTTTAGCGATGAACAATCGGTACTTGGTAAATATTAGTCATAGTTCCTCGTGGGTACGACACTCTCCTTATCACTGTATTATTTGTTAGACCGCGTATACTTGCGCGTGTTTAGTGATCGGTTTTCCGACCAACAAGTTTTTGGCGCCGTTGCTGGGGAACTATTAATCTAATATTGTCCAATATTGATTTAAATCAATTTAGTCTTACTTTGAACGTGTATATATTTACTTCTTTTATTTGTTTGATCTTCCCTTCTTTTGTTTTTAAGTCTACAGATTATGGACGATCAATGTTATCAATGGCCTTATGAGGGGACAACAAAACCAAGCTCGGAAGGACTCGAGAGATTACAACTTCAAATTGCTAATGCCTTGAGGTTTTCAGACAATCTTGAGTGTTAGTCCACTCAGAACGCCTACTGTCAGGATCAAGCTGACTTTGAACCGATTCCCTACCATCAAAACTGCCAGGGTTATCCAAACTCATGGGACTACTACAGTCAAGAGCAATATTAGCAGTTTGACTATCAGTCTCCGCCACATTATGAGTTGACGTCTCAACTTAATGAGAGCTTTTATGAGACCTCAACACGAGAAGACACTATAACAAAAAGGCTTATCAGCGACCGCCTATCAGCGACCGTGTCCGGTCGCAGATTGGTATCCGTGACCGACTGTGGTCGTTGATAGTAGTCGCAGGTAATCTGGTCACTGGATGGACACCAGCGACCAGTAATAGCGACCGCTATAATAGCGACCGCACTCAGCGACCATGTCCGTCGCTATTCTGACTTATGCTGAGTCAATTGTCAGGTGTGATGTGGCACACGTGGCAGCGACCGATAATAGCGACCGCAGCGGTCGCTAGTTTCCAATAAGGTTAGGCGGTCGCTAATATAGTGTTAGCGACCGCATGCGGTCGCTGATGGGCTTTTTTTATAAAAAAATTTTGTTTGTTTTCTTGATTTCCCAAAAATAACCTGTTGTACCTGCTTTCAATCCCAACACAGCAGTATATACAAGCATCCATATTAACATCCATCCATGATATAACTACTATATAATAAACATTGATCATCAAAGGTGATAAAATTAACATCTCAAAGAATTAAGATACGCCTTGTGGTGACACAACAAACTTATAATAATTAATTGATACTCTATTATTTTTATCATGCTAGAAGGCGACGTTCGATATTCCAAATATCTTTGAACGCTTAGGACTTAATATAAAAATTTGAGGGGTTTGTTATTAATTTGTCTCATCTTGTTTAGCACGCATGCGCACACACACACACACACACACACACACACACACACACACATATATATATATATATATATATATATATATATATATATATAATATGCGTCATATTAATAAACATGCGAAGCATGTTTGCATAATATATAATATATATAGTATAAGCATGCACATATTGAATATTATATTCTACCCGGATTGATTATGGATTTTTATTCTACTTTGGTTCACTAGAGCCACCAAGTGAACCAAAAGGTCAAACCCTAGGGGCGCAAGAATTAATATTTAAATATAACTATTACATTTAAATCCCTGGCTCCATTACAAACAGGTCTTCAAGCGCTCCTTGCTCCTTGATCTCCAATTCTTCAAAATTAATTCTAACTATTCCTATTACAAAACTATTTAAAATAAATAGAAACCTTGATCAGCAGTCAAGGGAAGTATATAGGAGGGAGATAGAATTTACATTAAGAAAAATTAGAGAAGACGAGGTACGCAGACCCCATTTAATAAAACTCATACATTCAAGCATCCAACTAAAATAAAATTCAATCACATTGGTCAATATTCCATAATCAATCTCATTTACTATTATGCACATCACCATATGCATCAATAAATAACATTCATCTCATGAATAATAAACATTCAATATATATATTGATATCATTTAATGGGCAAGTTTAGTTTGCATAAAATCTAATTTTTGAATCAAAATAAACTCCTTTATTTTAATCCAAATTTAAATCAAAATAAAACTCTTTTATTTTAATATATCCAATTTTGAATAAAATAAACTATTTTATTTTAATCAAAATAAACTCCTTTATTTTAATTGATTATGGAATCTAATTTCAAATAAAAAAAACTCCTTTATTAAAAGAAACACGGATTCTCGTTCCTATTCTCAAATAAACTTCTTTATTTTTGAATAATATGAAATTTTATTCCATATCTAAATAAACTCCTTTACTTAAGAAAATATGGATTCATTTTCCTATTCACAAATAAACTCTTTATTTTGAATAACATGAAATCTTATTTCATATCTAAATAAACTCCTTTATTTAAGGAAATATGAAATCCAATTTCAACTCCAATTAGTTATCATGGAATTTAATTCCAACTCTAATTTGTTAGCATGAAATTTAATTTTAAAATTAAAGTAAACCTTTTATTTTAAGATTAAAATAAACTTTTATTTTAATTATAAAATAATTAAGAATATTATATATAAATATAAGATTATATATATATATATATATATATATATATATATATATATATATATATACGATTTTCGCGAATCACGGACGGAACAATTATAAGAATCATATATCCTGTAAATATGATCTATATAATATATGTAATATTAACCTGATTGTAATCCATGAATCACATTTTGAAACCAGGATCAAATATATATACTAAACCAACTAATTCGTGAATCTGCAGTATCTTTAATTACCACGAATTCAACAAAAAATAAAATTTGGATTCACGGGGGGTTTTTTTTTAAAATAAAATTTATACAACAAATTATGCCCAATTAAATTGTTCTAAACACATATCAATACACATATCAAATTAAAACAATTAATAATTTACATAAAGGTTTGGCTCTGATGCCATTGTTAGGTTTGTAATATTCATGAACGCAATCAAATTGCACAAATAAAGCGGAAACGTGATAAAATCAGAGTTTTAAAATTTTACAAACCATATACCCGGATCACCCTTTATGCACAATTATTAATTAAACGAAAAAAGAAAGAACAAAAATCATACCCTTGAAGATTCAAACTTCCTCAGGTACAAGTTCACCTCCAATCCTTTTCGCGTTCAACTTGAATCCGTCGGGTTTGGTTCCCTCCTTTGATCAACGTTAGCCACCCAAGTGTTTGGCCTCTAGAGGTAATCCACCAAGAAAGAATAAAGATTCAAAAAAATGGGTATTTGACAAAACCCTAATTTTTCTATCTCTCATAGAAAAGGAGCGTACTCTCTAACTATTGGAATTACGTTTGTTGTCAAAAAGTCAATAACTACTATCTCACCCATAATAAGACTCCTCTTATTTATAGATGTGGACAACCCTCCTTAACAATTAAGGAATTGGGTTTTATTTTAATTACTTAAATTTTTTTAATTAATTAGGCTCCCAATCTTATTAGGAATAATTAATTAAACTGTTTTAATTAATTAGCCCCCTAATCTTATTAGGATATTTGAGAGTACTTTATTAATTAATTCACAAACTGCTTTAGAAATTAAATAATAATAATAGTAATAATAATAATAAGACTCCTCTTATTAATTTATATTTAATATTTCTAAAATATTAAATAATAAATATTAAGCTGTTTAATTTATTTTATCGCCATAGATAAAATTAAATATACTTAACTTATTATTACGATTATGCCATTAACTTCTTAAATAATTATTCTTCATTTTATGGTGTAACCCTTTAGGTTCTCCATATTAAACCGGTTGTGAATAAATCAATTAGAACAATTCTAATCTTATTTAAATAAATAAATTAAAATATTAATTTATTTAAATAAATAATATTTATTCTACAATAGGGATAAGTCTCCCTAGCGATTAACGACTTTCCAAGATAATATAGATTTCATCATTAATCATAAAAGAACCTTTGAGTAAATAGTCGCCGTACAATTCAGTCCTTCCACCACACAATGTCTCAATTAAATATAAGACATGAAATTACTGTCAAGTCTTATTTTATTTAATTATATGTATTTCGACACTTAAATGCACAACTACAAATAATACAAATTAGAAACATCTTTCTAATTTCATTCTGCCTTGGCCAAGGACTACTGGGTTGTCATTTATCGAATTCTATAAGACATTTCCCTTCTTTTACTAGAAGTGGTAGATTCTTTATTGATCATACATTATCTCCATGTACAACTTATTATACCCAAGCATACCCTTTGATATACCCTAAGGGTCTTAAGGAATAAGTCAAAGTATAACTCATCATACACAAGATACTATGATGATCTCAAGTCCAATGATCACTTGTACTACTATCACTACAGGAATTCCTATTGACAGGCAAGTAAAACTCAATTAGGTATTCCTTAGTGAGCCACGTTTAGTGAACTTATTCTCTAATAAGAACCTACATACTTGCTTTAGTGTCTCCACACAAATGATCATGAGATCAATCATTCTCATCCAATGAGCAAGCAACGTATGCACCAATCTATCCGGATTCACTAATTCCCAATTTAGTAATCCAACGATTGGAAACTATTTTAGTTTTAAGCTTTCTAAGAATTTTGATATCATTAGAATGATCATCATCATTATTCTAAAAGCATTGCTTAAAACTATAGTTTTATCACATATTATAAAGCAGCATCATGTAGATAATTAATAGCTTTTAATAAATTAATACTTTTTATTAATAAATGAATAAGATTGTTACAAAGTATATGTTTTATCGTCAAACAGGATTGGCGTGTGTGCATACTACTTTCAGATAGGTGGGCCGCAACCATCTTCCATGGTCAGTTATACCAACAGAGGATCGCCAGATCCTACAACAGAAAATTCTAGACACGGCAATTCAAAGAGCATGACTTGGTCTTGAAGAAAATTCTTGACAACCAAGATCAATCCAAAGAAAAATTTTCCCCAAACTAGGAAGGTCCGTTTGTTGTCAAGGAGGTATTGACATGTGGAGCTCTGAGATTATAGGAGATAGATGGCGATAAATTTTCATAACTCATTAACTCGGACACCGTGAAACGGTACTATGTCTGAAGTTGCCAGCAAACCAACATCCTGGGTTTGGATCACCAGATCCCCAATCAATTCAGGTTTTCAAAACCTTTCGCTATATACAACCTTTCTTCACATTCGTTTGTCCCATCAGGGACAAACACATCTTCCAACCAGCAGCTTTGTTTTGGATCATCAGATCCATCACTCACTTCAGGTTTTTCAAAACCTTGCACACTTCAGGTTTTTCAAATCCTTGCACACCTTCATTTTGTCCCACCAGGGATCAAACTTTTCATCTACGGTCTGTCCTGTACACGGGGTGAACTACGAAGACCTGATCTCCACAATACACCGGAGTACGTAGGCAACCATTTTTATGGTCTGGTCTCACCATAAAAAAAATAAATAAAATAAATACATCTCTACACCCACTTTACCACATATAACTTTGAACCTTAACGCCAAGTTCAAACTTCGCAGACCTGATCTCCCCTCTTCAATGGAATTACGTAGGCAGCCATTCATGGTTTGGCCTCACCTCTACCAAAACACTAAAATTTATCAGCGGTACTGGGATCATTCTTCAAACCACACTTCATCGGCTTCAGACCAAAGGGATGGAACTGTAAAAGCCCCAGATCTCGGTCCCGAATCACCACGAATCTGGTACTATTTCTATAATTATTTGTGGAAGATATAAACATAAATTATTTATATATTAACTTTACACATTAATCCCCAAAGTCGAGTAACCTTAACTTATAACACAATTCATAACCTAATCGACATACAATGTCATTATCATACAATTCTTTTACAAATTTTTCTATGTACAATGAACTAATGCTAGAACTGTCTTTGACTTTTCCTGTATCCGATGTATTCGTCTTAATATGCAATGTTTAATCATGATATAGTAAGGGTGAGCAATAAGTTTGCCTAGCAAGTTTAAGTTTATTTGAGGATATATCATGATTGAAAGAATTTGAATAATAGCTGGCTAACAATTCCACAATATAGTTGTGAACTAGCATGAACAAAATTTCATAGCTGAACGAACATTGAACATAAACATACCAACTGAACCAGATGGTAATGAAGGTGATCAGCCTTTCACACCTGATGAACACATGCAATATGCACAGAGTACGAATCAATAATTCATAGACATGGTAATCAGCAATGATTAACCATAAGCATATTCGAATGAAATAACTCGAGGTCGAGTTTAAGAAAACTTGCATAATAATTAGAAGTTCAAGGTTAGGAACTTGCTCAATAAAACATTATAGTTCAAGGAACTTGTCTGTATCACCAACTACTGCTACGTAGTTTATATCGCTTTATCTGATGACCTAATATTAATAATATAGATCCCTAATATTAGAATAATATCATGACCGTATAATACTGTTATAAATATATTTATAAAATAATCCTAAACACATAACACATAATCATATTAGTCCACAAATTACTTAAGACTCGGTATCAAGTCAAATGTTTTCAGTCTGAGTTGAACCCAACACAATTCTAACATCCCAACGGTCTAGTCGGATAATTCTCGAGCCTAATATCACTAAGACTTTGGCTAAAACACAACACAATTATCTTAGATAATTTATTTATCAGTCAAAACATTTTTCAAAGACTCGTAATAATTTTTAAGTAATTATTACCATTTATAATAATTTTTCAATCACTTATATCGTATTTATATAATATAAATACCACCTTATTCTCTTATTATTAATATTTATTTATTATTAAATATTAATAAAAATCATAACATAATATTATAATATATTTATAATATTACAATGCTAGTATTTTTAATACCTTAATTTCTCATTTAAATGATTTTTAAACATTTAAATCCAATATCCAGTAATTGACATTAATATTAAAATATTAATATTTTCATGACAAAATATCAAAAGTTATATTTTATAACTTAAAATATTTTTATAACTCTTAAATCATTTTTAAATCATAAATTCTAATTTTTCATAATTTATTTAATATATTCATTAAATAAATCCATTACCATTAATATAATTTATTAATGAGATTCATCACAAAATATCAAAAGTTATTAAAAATCACTTAAAATATTTTTTAACACCATAATATAATTTTTCACGATTTTTTAAGTATTAAATCATTTTTAAGTAATTTATTTAATATTATAATTAAATAAATTAAATGCCATTAACATTCTAAAATTATTAAATATTTATGAAATATACTTAAAATTATTAAAAACCCATTTTTAGGCTTTAAAATAATTTTTAGGAATTTATTTTGTATTTTTAATAATTAAAAAACTATTTTTCTCTATTTATTTAATTAAAATAATAGTTTTCGGAAATTAAGTGTCACTAAAGGGCCCTATAGCGACGAAACTGTCGCTATAGGTGTTCTTCACCAAACCTAGAACTTCATACACAATTTGCAGGGTGCCTACTTTGACCGGTTCTAGATTCTTATTCATCATGTTTCTAGGCTGGCTAAAGTGTTAATCATGTTGTATAAGTGTAATACTACAACTATAATCAAGTTTCATGGTCATTCTACAACATATCAGTGAGATATAATCCTCACAAATCCTTGTCAGAAGTTTGCTACTTTAGATCCTTGTAGCTTGCAGTCTAGGTCTTGTTTGTGTAATTTAGTGGTTCAATCTTGTAGAACACATGTCAGGGTACATTTCTATTACATCGTATCAACCTAACAACATCACAGGTGAGAGATCAAGGCCGGTCAAAGTGATGTCAGGAGTTGTTCTTCACGATTTATGGGTTTTCCAGATTTCGATTTAGGCAGTTGATCAACGATACTTTGACCATGATTAATTTTGATTCTATACATGATATGGGTGATCTAAGGACATGATTGTGTAGTCCTCATGGTAGACTACAACCAAAAAACAACAACATGGCCAAACTAGCAAACAACAGCAAGATCAGAAGCTTGCAAAACGCTGTCAAAGGCTTCCTGGGTTTCTGGGTTTTCCAGAATTCCAGTATTCGTGGTCGATCAACTGACTTTGACCACTTATAACTTGTAATCTACACATGATCTGACCATGTTTCCAGTTCCAGATCATAGTCCACATGACATAATACAGTTCTATAACTTAAAACACCATAAACATTTAACACATCTCTGACATATGGCTTTCAGGCTATATTTTAGGGTTCATGGTCAGTTTAAAAACTTGATTTTCTGGCTTCTAGATGTTATGGATCCTTGATTTAACATCTTAGATCACTCAATAACATCCTCTAACACTAATCTAAACAACAAATAACAACATTAACATCAAATCACATGGATTTATAAATTTACGATTTTATACCTTTTTAAAGCTTGATCTTGATTTTTGATCCTTGAATCTGTTATTGGAAAACTAAGAGATGATATGAGCTTAACTTCTCACTCCCTTTCACTCTCCATTTTGAAATTTTAGAGAGACCATAACTTGGAGAAATGATAAATTAAAGTAAACTTTTCTTACTTTTTAATCTTTGATATTTTAAATCCATGCTTGTAAATGGTGCTAAGTGTCCACCAAATCTGATCATGAAAGATTTTAAACACATGGGATAAGCTTTGGCTTGATGACTCACCAAGATTGCAAAATCTTTTACTTAACTTTTAAATAAAAGGGTATTTTTGTCATTTTACACTCATTAAGGGTTTTCCCCTATAATTTGAAGGGCAATTTGGACATTTCCCTTTTATTCCATAACTTATAACACTTAGCCATTTATTCTTAACATTTGAGCTCCCGAATTAGGGTTTTGATAAACCGAATTAGGGTTTCGCATTCCTGGAACTAAAATTAAGGTTTCCGAGCGTATCGTTAGGGTTTCTAATAGTTCGTTAAAGTTTACTAACTTAACCTTGACGTCTTCAACATAACTTTAGGGTTTGCTAACATTAAAACCTATTCGATCAATCCTTGATCCTTATTCCCAAATGGTACACATAAAATCACTGATGTGACTTATCTGATCAATATTTGATCTTATCTACCATTTTCTGCACACATAGAACCACATACACATATTCTTATGAACTAATATACTAAACATATACCTCATTATCAGACTATCACTAAATAGTCTATCAAATCATTCAAGTCCTTTTAAAAATTTTGAAATCCTTAAAATTTCTTCACAGAAACTTCAAATCCATACACTTATTTTCAGTCTAGCTATCATATAACCTTTAATCCATCATTTTAGAATTCTATAAATTTTCTAAATTCTCGGGTTGTCACAGGAACCTGGTCTCCCCACATAAATAGGAGAATCGACGACCATCTAAGTTGCGGTAAAGTCCTCAAAGAGAAACACCAATCCATAAGAGATGGAACTACCTGGGCTCCCCCATACAAAGGAGTACCGGCGACCATCTGTGGTGCGGTCAGCCTCAGAGAGGAAAGCCATACTCACTAGTCCCAAGACACAAAAGAAAGTAGGAAATACACACAGATCAATGATTCATTCTGATAGATCTTGAGACATCTCAATGTCCATCCATCAAGGGGAAGTTCAGAATATATCAAGATCACAAGCCCTGAAGAAACATGTAAATATCAAGCAAGTAACAAGGCATAACTAAAAGGGAAGTGAATCAAAATATATTTCCCAGCCATATATAATACTGTTTGATATATACAATATGTACTGTACATGACAAAAATGGCTGAGCTAGTCTATGCAGGAAAATCCAGGCCCATCTACAAATCAGTGTATATGTGTGCTATCAAATCCAGCATGACATCCCTCTCAGAAGAAGGGGGTAACGATGTAAGCTCCTGCCCTATGGTATCAATACGAGCCAAAAGGTCCACAACCATCTGTATGGTGACTCTATGCTCATCAATATATGTGCTCATCTTTGCAATGATACCAATAGTGTGAGACCGCACTGCAGTGCTA
Source organism: Panax notoginseng (assembly GCA_016801055.1). Classification (NCBI taxonomy): domain Eukaryota; kingdom Viridiplantae; phylum Streptophyta; class Magnoliopsida; order Apiales; family Araliaceae; genus Panax; species Panax notoginseng. The sequence continues at coordinate 140,266,329 of CM029017.1, forward strand.
TCCTTAGTTGCATCTCGGGCAGATAGGGCGACATCCGCTCAACAATCACAGCATCTCTAGATGATCTAGCCTCGTCCCGCTCAGCAACACCGGCATCTTTATGAGCTAATGCATCATATCTCTCTACTAGAGCGACATCTCTCCCAGCAAGAGCTGTCAACATCAAGGCTGTGACGCCCCTAAATCTGGGTATCTTCCAACCTGACAGATAGTGCTACACGGTGCTACAGTTCACACATACATTCAATTGAAATACTTCAAAAGAGTGAATATGTCTTCTATATATTCCAAAATAATATTACCATTCCCAGGTTCTTTATAACCATTACATGAGTTCTTGTCATAATATTAAATAATTACAACATTCATATTATACTATTACAAAGACAATCTATTTTTCTACCTTAGCCTTTCCTTTATCTTTATCGGATCCTTCAGTCCGTTCGGTCTTAGCTGCATTCATATGGTTCAAGCAAGAGTGAGCATAACTCGCTCATCAAGTATGACAATTTCATTTAAGCAATAGGTTTGAATCATATGAATCGTATACCTTCTATAACTGAATCAATAGTTATGAAGTACTATCGATAATTTAAAATAGCACTTCTCTTTTCTTTAAAACATTTAACAATGAACAACATAAGTTAAACATAAATTTCGGTCCAAGAACTTGAGCATTTCATTCTTTCTTTGACAAGGACAACCCGACACCAAGTCCATAAGTTCGATATATCTTACGAGCACGTCTAGGTGATTAGCCTATAGTACTCTATGTTGTACAACACTACTTCTTTAAACGTATGTACTGTAACGCCCCCAAATTCAGATACTAGAAACCCGAACTCGGTGTTTCACGATACTATTTCTATGAGCGAAATAATACTAATAATAATAACAATAATATAAATACCAAACTTAAATTTACATAAATACTAGAGTCTAATCCCAAAGTACGTAACCTTTAAAGATTCATTACAATACATGATAGATAATATATATCATCCTTAATAAAGTTTAGTTATTACATATAATAGCATAAAACATATTCAGTTCCCTTTCCCTTTCCCTTGTCCCTGGCAGAGCTTTCTGGTTGTTCACTCTTAACTGAAAACATTTAAATTAAGCAAGAATGAGCATTTGGGTGCCCAGCAAGTAATAACAATAATAAATATTAGCGGAAGGGATAAATATTTTATTTGAATGACACTTCTACAACAAATCAACAGTTGTGAAGTAAGCTGAACCAATAATAACAACATATCAATTCTATATCAAATTTTTTTTGAAACTACGTACTGACTATAACTGGAGATCAATCGACATACTATGAACATTATTTTTTATTTTCGAAAAGGTTAAACAAAAATTCATCTATAAACCGTCATAACTTACAGGCACGGGGGTGATCAACCCGTTATGCCCTGTATTGATCAATACTACATGCAAGAACGAGATTATCGTTCATCTTATCCGCCTTTGGCGCACAAAAGTTTCCCATGTACGGGATGTTCATATTTAGTCAGGAATCCGAACCAAAATAATTTGGTTGGATACAGTAAAGTTATATCTTGTTTAACAATATTTTTAAGTTTGTGTCTAGCCGAATCAAATAGCCTAAACTACTTTTAAGCCAACGGATACATAATGGAAACTAACTAGTATGTATCAAACATGTGATTAAATACAGTGATTATCCAAGTGAGGACACTTGTCTAACCATATTTAGAAATTAACGAACAGAATAAATATATGAATTATATAGTAATACAATGTTGATAAACAATGATCGGATAATTTAAGAACTTGTATGAATACAAAGATTGGATACATAATCGATAACAATAGATTCAATAATTTGGCATTATGATAATATAATTCTGAAACTTTCTTACTCATGTCCATTGCATAAAGTAAATGCAAAGTTAGGATACTTGCCTGAGCGACTGCTTACAATAATGTAACTTAGTTTTATCTTTTATATCACAACATAACAATAATAAGATCATTCGTCCGATTAGAATAATATCTCATATCACATAGTACTGCTATTTGCAGTCAACACATAACCTAATCACATTGCCAAATATGTTTAACAGTCATTGGTTCATAAACAAATACATATTTAGTCAAATTATCTAAGTTCGGATCAATTTTTGAAATATTTCGGTGTACCGGCGGCTTTATCAGTCAATTATTAAGTCTAAGACTCTATTTTGTAGTTTAATATTCGTTTAGATATTTTAAATATCAGTCGAATTATTTTTCATAGTCTTATAATAATTTTTAAATAATTATTTTAATTTATCATGATTTTTCAAGTACTGAAATCATTTTTAAATGATTTAAATACTAAATAATTCTATTATCATTAATATTTAATTAATATTAAACTATTAATGAAACTATTGCCAAAATATTAAAGTTATTTATAATAACTCAAATTATTCTTAAGACATTTTTATTACCCTTAAATGATTTTTAAAACATTTAAAATTATTTTCAAATAATGCTATTAATATTTAAATATCAATGTATTATTCACCAAAATATTAAAAGTCATTTATTATTACTTAAATTTTTTTTAAATCATTTATGTCCTTTTTAAATGATTTTTAATTCAGTAAAACTATTTTTAAACTATTTATTTAATATAATTATTAAATAACTCTAATATCATTTAATATGAAATTTACCTTTAAATATTAAAAGTTATATTTTATAACTAAAAATATTTTTAAACTATTTATTTTCATTTAAAATAATTTTATAATATTAAAATCATTTTTAATTAATTTATTTAATATAATTATTAAATAAATTTAATATCATTAATATTAAGTAATTAATAAAATTTGTCTTAAAATATTAAAAGTTATATTTTATAACTTAAAATATTATTAAATGCCTTTTTATCATTTAAAATGATTTTTAATATAATAAAATCATTTTTAATTAATTTATTTAATACATTTATTAATTAAATTAAATATTAATAATATCCAAATAAATATTAATATTTATGAAAAATATGTTAAATTATTAAAAGTTAATTTTTATAACTTAAAATAATTATTAAAACTATTTTTGGAATTTTTAATAAATTAATTTCTATTTTTAAATAATTTTTGGAAAATAAAATTAATAAAATTATCGCTATGACCTTTAGCATTAGAGAGTGTAGCCTATTGTGTTCTTGAGCAACCTAGATCTTCAAAGTCAGTAGACAAGGGACCATGTTTGACCATCGATTAATCTGTGTATAATGTGTTTCTATACTAGTTAATGGTCAGCTATTGTAGTATTAATATAATACTACAAGATTTAACAACAAACATGATCATAACATGCATCAAATGAAAGATCTAAAGGCCTAAAGTAGCTGTCAGAACGTTTCTGGGCTGCCCAGAATTTTAAGTCATGGTCGGTCAACGCTTTTGTTGACCTTAAATCTATCAATCTGTTCATGTATTAGGTATTTTAGACGTCAATTTTTGTAGACTAACTAGCAGGGTACATGAATCAAGTACTTATAATGTCTAAACATCATCAAGCTACAAGATCTAAGGCATTAAAAATGCCGTCAGAGCTGCTCTTCATTTCTGGGTTACCCAGAAATGAAGAACAGTTCGTGAAAGCATATTTGGGCTTCCACAACTTGTGATCCAGGTGATGATTTTGTGATCTAAGGATTCCAGGTTGTAAACAACATGTAAGACTACAGTTCAATTACATAAAACCAATAAAACAACAACACAACAAGAAGATATAAGTCGGTCAACCCTTGTCAAAAATAAGGTTTAAACGTTTTCTGGGTTACCTAGAAAACAGTCCTCGTGATCTTTTTGCCTACTTTGACCGGCCACGGAGTTGAACCCACTTGATGTTAAACAAAAATTCATCTGTAAACCGTCATAACTTACAGGCACGGGGGTGATCAGCCTGTTATGCCCTGTAATGAACAATATTACATGCAAGAACGAGATTATCGTTCATCTTATCCGCCTTTGGCGCACAAAAGTTTCCCATGTACGGGATGTTCATATTTAGTCGAGAATCTGAACCAAAATAATCTGGTTGGATACAATAAAGTTCTATCTTGTTCAACAATATTTTTAAGTTTGTGTCTAGCCGAATCAAATAGCCTAGACGGCTTTTAATTCAATGGATACATACTAAAAACTAACTAGTATGTATCAAACATGTGATTAAATACAATGATTATCCAAGTGAGGACACTTGTGTAGCCATATTTAGAAATTAACGAACAGAATAAATATCTGAATTATACAGTAATACTGTGTTGATAAACAATGATCGGATAATTTAAGAACTTATATGAATACAAAGATTGGATACATAATCGATAACAATAGAATTAATAATTTGGCATAGTGATAATATAATTTTAAAACTTTCTTACTCATGTCCATTGCATAAAGTAAATGCAAAGTTAGGATACTTGCCTGAACGGCTACTTACAATAATGCAAATTAATTTTATCTTTTATATCACAACCTATCAGTAATAAGATCATTCGTCCGATTAGAATAATATCTCATATCACATAGTACTGCTATTTACAGTCAGCACATAACCTAATCACATTGTCACATATGTTTAACAGTCATTGGTTCATAAATAAATACATATCTAGTCAAATTATCTAAGTCTGGATCAATTTCTGAAATATTTCGGTGTACCGACGGCTTTATCAGGCAAATATCAAATCTAAGACTCTATTCTGTAGTTTAATATTCATTTAGATATTTTTAAAATCAGTCGAATTATTTTTCATAGCCTTATAATAATTTTTATATAATTAAAATAATTTATCATGATTTTTCAAATACTGAAATTATTTTTAAATGATTTAAATACTAAACAATTCTATTATCATTAAAATTTAATTAATATTAAACTATTAATGAAACCATTGTCAAAATATTAAAGTTATTTATTATAACTCAAAACATTTTTAAAACATTTTTATTACCCTTAAATGATTTTTAAAACATTTTAAATCATTTTTAAATAATTACTATTAATATTTAAATAATAATGTATTATTCACCAAAATATTAAAAGTCATTTATAATTACTTAAAATATTTTTAAATCATTTATGTCCTTTTTGAATAATTTTTAATTCAATAAAACTATTTTTAAACTATTTATTTAATATAATTATTAAATAACTCTAATATCATTTAATATGAAATTTACCTTTAACTATTAAAAGTTATATTTTATAGCTTAAAATATTTTTAAACTATTTATTTTTATTTAAAATGATTTTTATAATATTAAAATTATTTTTAATTAATTTATTTAATATAATTATTAAATAAATTTAATATCATTAATATTAAATAATTAATGAAATTTGTCTTAAAATATTAAAAGTTATATTTTATAATTTAAAATATTATTAAATACCTTTTTATCATTTAAAATTATTTTTAATATAATAAAATCATTTTTAATTAATTTATTTAATACATTTAGTAATTAAATTAAATATTAATAATATCCAAAAAAATATTAATATTTATGAAAAATATGTCAAATAATTAAAAGTTAATTTTTATAACTTAAAATAATTTTTAAAACTATTTTGGAATTTTTAATAATTAATTTCTATTTATAAATGATTTTTGGAAAATAAATTAAATAAAATTAATAAAACTGTCGCTATAGCCTTTAGCGACAGAAAGTGTAGCCTATTGTGTTCTTGAGCAACCCAGATCTTCAAATTCAGTAGACAAGGGACCATGTTTGACCATCGATTAATCTGTGTATAATGTGTTTATATACTAGTTAATGGTCAGCTATTGTAGTATTAATATAATACTACAAGATCTAACAACAAACATGATCATAACATGCATCAAATGAAAGATCTAAAGGCCAAAAGTAGCTTTCAGAATGTTTTTGGACTGCCCAGAATTTTAAGTCATGGCTGGTCAACACTTTTGTTGACCTTAAATCTATCAATCTGTTCATGTATTAGGTATTTTAGACGTCGATTTTTGTAGACTAACTAGCAGGATACATGAGTCAAGCACATAATGTCTAAACATCATCAAGCTACAAGATCTAAGGCATTAAAAATGTTGTCAGAGCTGTTCTTTATTTTTAGGTTACCTAGAAGTGAAGAACAGTTCGTGTAAGCATGTTTGGGCTTCCACAACTTGTGATCCAGGTGATGATTTTGTGATCTAAGGATTCCAGGTTGTAGACAACATTTAAGACTACATATCAATTATATAAAACCAATAAAACAACAACACAATAAGAAGATATAAGTCGGTCAACCCTTGTCAGAAATAAGGTTTAAATGTTTTTTGGTTACCAAGAAAACAGTCCTCGTGATCTTTTTTCCTACTTTGACCGGCCATTGAGTTCAACCCACTAGATGTTTAGGAGATTTTAAGACACAAATGTGTAGTCCATATAACATACTATAACTTAGATACAAAACCAAAAACATATAATCAAACCACTGTCGGATCCGAGCCCATGAAGTTCTTGTCAGAGCGTTCTGGGCATGTTTCTAGGTTACCCAGATTTGCAAAGTCACGTCAACGGGGTTTGACCACCCATAACTTGCAATCTAGACATGATCTAAGCCTGATTCCAGATCTAGATTAAAGACCACATATCAAACTACATATCTAAAACATAAAACAACGAAAATCATGATTAGGCAAGAATCTAGAGCCACTGGCATTCGTTGTCAGACCACAGTTTAAACTTTTTCCAGCTTTTGTAAATCATCACATCCGAGCTTATAGATGTTATGAATCTAACATCTATCAACGCAGATCATCATTATACACTACATAGAACATGTTTTAACATTTAAATACAACTTTTAACATAGGATCAAAGATCATATTTTTGGTTTATGGTTTTATACCTTTCTTGGCTTAATCTTGATTCTGGCTTTTTTGATTTTCTATAGGTGTTAGTGGGGCTTTGTTTTGGGACTGATATGCTAAGTGAATTCGTGGTTCTAGAGAGAGAGAGAGAGGTTTGGTTTGGAGTTTGTTGAACAAATGAGCTTGAAAGTGATTTTTCTCTCTCTTTAATCTATATATATGATGGATACAATGCACATGGCGGAAATAATGTGGCTTGTTGCTGATTATTTTAGAGCACATGGGTTTGGTATAGTGGTTCACCAACTAAATATATGGCAAGATACACAAGTTTCATACAATAATACAACAAGGGCGTAAAAGTCATTTTGCTTGTGATTTTAATGGTACTAAAGTAACTTGGGAAACCCTTAGGGTTTAACCCTAAGGTTTGGCACAATGATTTTATAGGACTTCTAATTAGGGTTTGTATAAAATTTAGTTTCTTAAAATTGTGAATTAGGGTTTTTAAATTAGTTTAGGTTTTCTAATAATATAAAACATGAAAATTAGGTTTAAGTATTCACTAATTAACATTAAGCTTGCTTAATTAGCGATTAGGGTTCCTATTTAGCGAATTAAGGTTTCTTTATTAGCTAATTAGGGTTTCTAACTTTTAGAAATTAGGGTTTTTAAATTTTAATTAAGGTTTAATCAAATCTATAATAATTAACATTAACCACATAAAACAATTACAAAACAATCTTGTACTCTAATTTGGGTTTCAAATTATGTGTATATATAAGTTTCACGTATCAAACTTATTTCATTAATCAAACATAGATTCTTATTCATTCAACTATTTCATAGTACTTTACATAACATAACGCATATTGCTTTAAACATCAACTATCCCTTTGTGACCACAAAAGTCGGGATTTACAGCCTTGACTAATACAAAAGTTGAGAATATTACATTACACGGGCATACTAATCGTATATATTACATTAAACACACCTACACAATAGAACCTATACTACATATTCACTACGCTTTTTTCTTGATCTTGTCACCTTTCACCTGATGACCTTCTTCTATCCCACAAATAAAACAGACACCTTACTTTGGATTGGGACAATGAGGAGAAAAATGTCCCTCATGTCCGTAATTGTAGCATACATTTTCCCCTTTCCTGCATACGCCTTCATGTTTCTTGTCACAATTGGTACACTTCTCTATTCGGTTAAGGTTCCCTTGGTTGTTATCAAAATTTCCTATATCGCAGTCTTTCATCTTTCTTTTCCCTTTCTTGCTCGGAGCTGCACGCGATTTGTTGGTTTTGACTCCCATTTGATCAATCTGGATTTTAAGCTTATCTTGTTCTTCTATTGTTTCTATTAATGCTTTTCACAATTGACTATTTAGCAGTTTTTCTATTTCCCATAGCTTTTCTAGAGAAGAAACCTTGTTCCTCAGATTCTACACCTCCATTGATGCTTGGTCAGCTCCAACTTCAATGTCCGAATCACTATCTACCAATTTCGCCATTTCGGATCTGGTATTACATTTTCCACGATAACCACCTCATCCGAGTTGCTTTCATTGTGAGCCTTTGTTTTAGCTATTTGCTTTGATATTGGCTCGGTTATGGAGATTGGCTCATTCTTTAAGTTATAAGCATATAATAAGCCTTTCCACCTAACATCTACACACATAAATTATCCTGATTAACATATAGTATATACACACAGTAAATAATAGTTTTATATAGTTTAGCTTTTATTTTGTTTGACGATGAATTTATCCAATTCATCTCCTTTTAAACTCTATATGAGTTATTTGTATTTTTAACGTTTCCCTCTATTCTAAGGTTATAGCCTAAGGTCTATCACACCTAAGGTTTGTAACTCTAAAGCCATGATACCAACCTGTGACGCCCCCAAATTCAGATACTTGAAAACCTGAACTCGGTGCTTCACAATACCATTTCTATGAGCGAAATAACACTAATAATAATAACAATAATATAAATACCAAACTTAAATTTACATAAATACCAGAGTCTAATCTCAAGTACGTAACCTTTAAACATTCATTACAATACATGATAGATAATATATATCATCCTTAATAAAGTCTAGTTACTACATAGGATATCATAAAACTTATTCAGCAACCTATGCCTTTCCCTTGTTCCTAGCAGAGCTTTCTGGTTGATCACTTTTAATTGAAAACATTTAAATTAAGCAATAATGAGCATTTGGGTGCCCAGTAAGTAATAACAACAATAAATATTAGCAGAAGGGATAAATATTTTCTTTAAATGATACTTCTACAACGAATCAATAGTTGTGAAGTAAGCTGAACCAATATTAACAACATATCAATTATATACCAAATTTTTTATGAAACTACGTACTGACTATAAATTGAGATCAGTCGATAGACTATGAACATTGTTTTCTATTTTTGAAAAGGTTAAACAAAAATTCATCTGTAAACCGTCATAACTTACAGGCACGGGGGTGATCAGCCTGTTATGCCCTGTATTGATCAATATTACATGCAAGAACGAGATTATCGTTCATCTTATCCGCCTTTGGAGCACAAAAGTTTCCCATGTACGGGATGTTCATATTTAGTCGGGAATCCGAACCAAAATAATCTGGTTGGATACAATAAAGTTCTATCTTGTTCAACAATATTTTTAAGCTTGTGTCTAGCCGAATCAAATAGCCTAGACGACTTTTAATTCAATGGATACATACTGGAAACTAACTAGTATGTATCAAACATGTGATTAAATACAGTGATTATCCAAGTGAGGACACTTGTCTAACCATATTTAGAAATTAACAAACAAAATAAATATCTGAATTATACAGTAATACTGTGTTGATAAACAATGTTCGGATAATTTAAGAACTTGTATGAATACAAAGATTGGATACATAATCGATAACAATAGAATTAATAATCTGGCATAATGATAATATAATTCTAAAACTTTCTTACTCATGTCCATTGCATAAAGTAAATGCAAAGTTAGGATACTTGCCTGAGCGATTGCTTACAATAATGTAACTTAGTTTTATCTTTTATATCACAACATAACAATAATAAGATCATTCGTCCGATTAGAATAATATCTCATATCACATAGTACTGCTATTTGCAGTCAACACATAACCTAATCACATTGCCAAATATGTTTAACAGTCATTGGTTCATAAACAAATACATATTTAGTCAAATTATCTAAGTTCGGATCAATTTTTGAAATATTTCGGTGTACCGGCGGCTTTATCAGGTAAATATCAAATCTAAGACTTTATTCTGTAGTTTAATATTCGTTTAGATATTTTAAATATCAGTCAAATTATTTTTCATAGCCTTATAATAATTTTTAAATAATTATTATAATTTATCATGATTTTTCAAATACTGAAATCATTTTTAAATGATTTAAATACTAAACAATTCTTCTATCATTAATATTTAATTAATATTAAACTATTAATGACATCATTGCCAAAATATTAAAGTTATTTATTATAACTCAAAATATTTTTAAAATATTTTTATTACCCTTAAATGATTTTTAAAACTTTTAAAATCATTTTCAAATAATTACTATTAATATTTAAATATTAATGTATTATTCACCAAAATATTAAAAGTCATTTATAATTACTTAAAATATTTTTAAATCATTTATGTCCTTTTTGAATAATTTTTAATTCAATAAAACAATTTTTAAACTATTTATTTAATATAATTATTAAAATAACTCTAATATCATTTAATATGAAATTTACATTTAACTATTAAAAGTTATATTTTATAGCTTAAAATATTTTTAAACTATTTATTTTCATTTAAAATGATTTTTATAATATTAAAATTATTTTTAATTAATTTATTTAATAAAATTATTAAATAAATTTAATATCATTAATATTAAATAATTAATGAAATTTGTCTTAAAATATTAAAAGTTATATTTTCCAACTTAAAATATTATTACCTTTTTATCATTTAAAATTATTTTTAATATAATAAAATTATTTTTAATTAATTTATTTAATACATTTAGTAATTAAATTAAATATTAATAATTTCCAAAAAAATATTAATATTTATGAAAAATATGTCAAATAAATAAAAGTTAATTTTTATAACTTAAAATAATTTTTAAAACTATTTTTGGAATTTTTAATAATTAATTTCTATTTATAAATGATTTTTGGAAAATAAATTAAATAAAATTAATAAAATTGTCGCTATAGCCTTTAGCGACAGAAAATGTAGCCTATTGTGTTCTTGAGCAACCCAGATCTTCAAATTCAGTAGACAAGGGACCATGCTTGACCATCGATTAATCTGTGTATAATGTGTTTATATACTAGTTAATGGTCAGCTATTGTAGTATTAATATAATACTACAAGATCTAACAACAAACATAATCATAACATGCATCAAATGAAAGATCTAAAGGCCTAAAGTAGCTTTCAGAATGTTTCTGGACTGCCCAGAATTTTAAGCAGGTCAACACTTTTGTTGACCTTAAATCTATCAATCTATTCATGTATTAGGTATTTTAGACGTCGATTTTTGTAGACTAACTAGCAGGGTACATGAATCAAGCACTTATAATGTCTAAACATCATCAAGCTACAAGATCTAAGACATTAAAAATGTTGTCAGAGCTATTCTTCATTTCTGGGTTACCTAGAAATGAAGAACAGTTCGTGAAAGCATATTTGGGCTTCCACAACTTGTGATCCAGGTGATGATTTTGTGATCTAAGGATTTCAGGTTGTAGACAACATGTAAGACTACAGATCAATTATATAAAACCAATAAAACAACAACACAACAAGAAGATATAAGTCGGTCAACCCTTGTCAGAAATAAGGTTTAAATGTTTTTTGGTTACCCATAAAACAGTCCTCGTGATCTTTTTGCCTACTTTGACCGGCCACTGAGTTCAACCCACTAGATGTTTAGGAGATTTTAAGACATAAACGTGTAGTCCATATAACATACTATAACTTAGATACAAAACCAAAAACATATAATCAAACCACTGTCGGATTTGAGCCCATGAAGTTCTTGTCAGAGCATTCTGGGCATGTTTCTAGGTTACCCAGATTTGCAAAGTCATGGTCGGTCAACGGGGTTTGACCACCCATAACTTGCAATCTAGACATGATCTAAGCCTGATTCCAGCTCCAGATTAAAGACCACATATCAAACTACATATCTAAAACATAAAACAACGAAAATCATGATTAGGCAAGAATCTAGAGCTACTGGCATTCGTTGTCAGACCACAGTTTAAACTTTTTCTAGCTTTTGTAAATCATCACATCCGAGCTTATAGATGTTATGAATCTAACATCTATCAACGCAGATCATCATTATACACTACATAGAACATGTTTTAACATTTAAATACAACTTTTAACATAGGATCAAAGATCATATTTTTGGTTTATGGTTTTATACCTTTCTTGGCTTAATCTTGATTCTGGCTTTTTTGATTTTCTATAGGTGTTAGTGGGGCTTTGTTTTGGGACTGATATGCTAAGAGAATTCGTGGTTCTAGAGAGAGAGAGAGAGGTTTGGTTTGGAGTTTGTTGAACAAATGAGCTTGAAAGTGATTTTTCTCTCTCTTTAATCTATATATATGATGGATACAATGCACATGGCGGAAATAATGTGGCTTGTTGCTGATTATTTTAGAGCACATGGGTTTGGTATAGTGGTTCACCAACTAAATATATGGCAAGATACACAAGTTTCATACAATAATACAACAAGGGCGTAAAAGTCATTTTGCTTGTGATTTTAATGGTACTAAAGTAACTTGGGAAACCCTTAGGGTTTAACCCTAAGGTTTGGCACAATGATTTTATAGGACTTCTAATTAGGGTTTGTTTAAAATTTAGTTTCTTAAAATTGTGAATTAGGGTTTTTAAATTAGTTTAGGTTTTCTAATAATATAAAACATGAAAATTAGGTTTAAGTATTCACTAATTAACATTAAGCTTGCTTAATTAGCGATTAGGGTTCCTATTTAGCGAATTAAGGTTTCTTTATTAGCTAATTAGGGTTTCTAACTTTTAGAAATTAGGGTTTTTAAATTTTAATTAAGGTTTAATCAAATCTATAATAATTAACATTAACCACATAAAACAATTACAAAACAATCTTGTACTCTAATTTGGGTTTCAAATTAGGGTTTAGCACGGTAAAACTAGGTTTTCTACTGTCGTACCATAATTGACCAACCAATATCAATACGTACTTATGTTTAATATTTGGTGGACGCGAATCACGGAAAGTGGTTAGTATTATATACATATTTAATATAATATTTTAATAATTTTATAATTAAAATAAAGAGTTTATTTTAATCTAGAAATTAGATTTCATGCAACATAATATTGCCCATTAAATGATATTCGTATATATATGGAATGATTTTATTTATTGATACATATGGTGATATGTATGATAATAAATAGGATTGATTACGGACTATTGACCAATGTGATTGGATTTTTTTTTTGGTTGGATGTTTGAATGAATGGGTTTTATTAAATGGGGTCTGCGTACCTCGTCTTTTCTGGTTTTCTTCTTGATGTAAATTCTATCTCTCTCTTATGTAGTTCTCCTTGACTATTGATCAAGGTTTCTATTTAAATTAAATTATTTAATGTAATAGGATTAGTTAGAATTTTTTCGAAGAACCGGAGATCAAGGAGAAAGGAGCGCTCGAAGACCCGTTTGTAATGGAGCCCGGGTTTAAATGTAATAGTTATATTTAAATGTTTATTCTTGCACCCTAAGGTTTGACCTTTTTGGTTCGCTTGGTGGCTCTAGTATTCTATATGTGCATGCTAGTATTATATATATTATATATTATGCAAACATGCTTCGCATGTTTAATAATATGACGCGTATTTTATATATATATATATTTGCATGCACGCTAAACAAGATGAGACTAATAAAAACAAATCCCTCAAATTTTTTATTATATTAAGTTGTAACGTTCAAAGATATTTAGAATATCGAACGTCGCCTTCCAGCATGATAAAAATAAGTATTGAATATTTATTATGAGTTTGTTGTGCACACACAAGGCGAGTATTAAATATTTGAGATGTTATTTTTATTACATTTGATGTTTATAAGGAATTGAACATTAACGCTTTGTTGTGCACACACAAGGGCTGTAGTTTTCTCTTCACTTATATGGAAATGTTGGGTATGACTTAACTGAAATGTTTTAAGTTTGGATGTGCACACACTTGACCATTATGATTTAAGAGGCAAAATATAAGGAATTACATGATGATGTAATTGACAAGAGTTGTCTACCTATTTATTTATATATAGTTTGTTGTACACACACAAGGCTATATACATTTGAAATGGAATCCTTATTCTTACTAGCAAATCTTTAATTAGATATTGCCGAACTATATTCATGAGGGTAATATAGTTTGAAGAAAATAGTGGGAGATACTAATATAAAATAAGACCTAATTTATTTTGGTAATTAATTAAATGAATGTTTGCTAAAGTATTGTCTTTTTACATGCAAAATTTGAAAATGTCACATTCACTAATTTCATCGCGTAGCATACTTGATGCTAACAAACTGATCGGACCGAATTACACGGACTGGTTAAGGAATCTGAGAATTGTTCTCACAGCTGAAAAGATTTCTTATGTCCTAAATTCGCCTGTACCTGCAAAAGTTGCAGAGACAGCCTCTGAGGAAGAGATTGCTACCTTTAAACAGTGGCAAGATGATGCATCTGTGGCTATCATTCTCGCATCCATGAGTAACGAGCTTCAGCGTCATCATGAAACCATGGATGCTCCAACTATGTTATTGCACCTTCAAAAGTTGTATGGTGAGCAAAGTAGGACTACTAGATATGAAATATCTAAAGAACTCTTCCAATCTCGGATGACTGAGGGCACTACCGTTGAGACTCATATCTTAAAGATGATTAATCTGATTGAACGTCTTGGACAACTTGGGTTCGTCATGGATGGGGTCAAGATTTAGTCTTGCAGTCACTCCCAGACACCTTCTCACAATTTGTTGTGAATTTTCACATGAATAAGTTAGATGTCAGCTTGCCTGAATTACTTAACATGTTGAAAACTGCTGAAGGTTACTTCCCATCCAAGAAGAACCATGTCTTACTGGTGGATGATTCTTCCAAGAAAAGGAAGAGGCCCAAGGTCTGAAAAGAAGAAATCCAAGAAGGCTAAGGGAAAGGCGAAAGTGAAGGATCAAAAAAAACCTGATTCAGCTAGCAATGAAATTTGCTTCCATTGCAACAAGTCGGGTCACTGGAAGAGGAACTGCAAGGATTATCTTGCGGAACAAAAGCAGAAGAAACTTGGAGAAGCTTCGAATCCTAATCAAGGTTTGTTTAAAATTGAAATTAATTTTTCTAAAAGTCAATCTTCTACTTGGGTATTGGATACCGGCTGTGGTTCTCACATATGTAATAATATGCAGGGACTGGTCAGAAGTAGAAAGCTGAGCAAGGATGAGGTTGTCCTACGAGTGGGAAATGGAGCAAAGGTTGCTGCATTAGCTGTAGGGTATTGGTTAGCACTGCCTACAGGAAAACCCATTAGTTTAAATAATTGTTATTTTGTTCCGTCACTTATTAGAAACATTATTTCAATATCTGTATTGGATATGGATGGTTTTGACATTATAATAAAGAACAATAGTTGTTCTAGTTATAAGAATAATGTTTTATATGGTGTTGGTAATTTACGAAATGGACTTTACATTCTTGACTTGCATGAAAATATACTTCAAATTTAACAAACTAAGAAAAAGAAAATAGATGATGTTAATTATACCTATATGTAGCACTGTAGACTTGGTCATATTAATGAAACAAGATTATCTAAGTTGTATAAAGATGGGCTCCTAGAGCTATAGGATTATGAATCATATCCAACTTGTGAATGTCTCATGGGAAAAATGACTAAATCTCCTTTTAGTGGAAAAGGAGAAAGAGTTACAGAGTTGTTAGCGTTGGTACACACAGATGTATGTGGACCTATGATAACAAATGCACGATGAGGGTATTCTTATTTTATTACATTCACTGACGATCACTCAAGATTTGGATATGTATATTAAAATTCTTCGATCAGATCGAGGTGGTGAATACTTAAGTAGTGAGTTTCTCAATTGTCTCAAAGAAAATGGTATAATCTCACAATGGACTCCACCAGGGACGCCACAGCTGAATGGTGTGTCTAAAAGGAGAAATCGAACGCTGTTGGACATGGTTCGTTCCATGATGAGTTTTACCGATCTTCCGGTGTCATTCTGGGGATATGCCCTAGATGCGGCTACATATCTACTAAATAAGGTTCCCTTGAAATCCGTCCCTAAGACTCCATATGAGATGTGGACAGGGAGGAAGCATGTTAAGATTTGGGGATGTCCAGCTTATGTGAAAAGGTTTCAGAATGACAAGCTTGAGACAAGATCTGATAAGTGCACTTTTGTGGGATATCCTAAAGAAAGTTTAGGATATTATTTCTATAATCCTACTAAACAAAAGGTGTTTATTGCCAAACATGCTGCCTTCTTGGAAAAGGAGTTTATCCTTGAAGGGGTCAGTGGGAGGAAAATAGATCTTGAAGAAATTCAGGAACCACAAACCACTACAGATCAAATGGATGAACCTGTCCAAGTAGAGATTCCTTCTGTACCACACCCTATTCATAAATCTGGAAGAGTACCAAAAATACTTGATAGGTATGGACGTGTCATAGAAGATGACGATGAGGTACGCATCATAAATGATGATGATCCATTGAATTACGAACACGTTATGAGTAGTAAAGACTCAGAGAAGTAGCAAGAAGCCATGAAATCCGAGATGGACTCCATGTATAAGAACCAAGTATGGACTTTGGTCTCACCACCTGAAGGCATTAAGCCTATTGGGTGTAAATGGGTCTTTAAAAGAAAGACTGGAGCAGACGGCAAGGTAACCTTTAAGGCCCGACTGGTCGCAAAAGGTTTCAAACAAAGACAAAGAGTTGACTATGACGAAACCTTCTCACCAGTAGCAATACTCAAGTTCATTCGGATTTTGCTTGCGATTGCAGCTTACCATGACTACGAAATCTGGAAGATGGACGTGAAAATGGCCTTCTTCAATGGGAAACTTGAGGAAGATGTGTATATGACACAACCAGAGGGATTTGTTTCAAAGGTTGGAACAAATCAAGTCTGTAAGCTACGACGATCCATTTATGGATTGAAGCAAGCTTCTCGTAGGTGGAACATCCGTTTTGATGAGACAATCAAAGAGTTTGATTTTATCAAAAATAAGGATGAACCATGTGTGTACAAGAAGGTTAGTGGGAGCGCTGTTTCATTCCTCGTATTATATGTTAATGATATATTACTGATAGGGAATGATATTTCTATGCTACAATCAATTAAAATCTGGTTATCTAAACACTTCTCCATGAAGGACTTAGGAGAAGCATCCTATATTTTAGGGATAAAGATCTATAGAGATAGATCTAAAAGGATGTTTGGCTTGTCCCAAGGAACGTACATTGACTCGATGCTAAAGTGGTTTAGCATGGAAGATTCCAAAAGAGGTCTCATGCCGATGAGCCATGGAATAAATCTCTCCAAGAAACAGGCCCCAAAGACACCTGAGGAGAGAGACCGTATGAGTAAGATTCCTTATGCTTCTGTAATAGGATCTATCATGTACGGTATGATATGTACTAGACCGGATGTCGCTCATGCACTTAGTGTAACAAGCAGATATCAGTCGAATCCAGGGGAAGAGCATTGGAAGGCAGTGAAAAATATCCTAAAGTACTTAAGAAGAACTAAGGATATATTTCTTGTATACGGGTGGGTCTGAATTGAAACTAGAGGGCTTCACAGACTCAAGTTTTCAAATAGACCAAGATGACAGTAAATCCGTTTTGGGGTATGTATTTACCTTAAACGGTGGTGCACTGAGTTGGAAGAGTTCCAAACAGTAAGCAGTTGCTGATTCAGTGACAGAGGCAGGGTACATAGCTGCAAGTAAAGCTACAAAGGAAGCTGTTTGGATGAAGAAGTTTAATACTGAACTTGGTGTGGTACCAGTACCTTTATTTTGTGACAACACTGGAGCTATTGCGCAGGCTAAGGAACCCAGGTCTTATCAGAAATCCAAACACGTGTTGCGGCGGTTTCATTTGATCAGAGAGATCATTGAAAGAGGAGACGTCACCCTGGAGCGTGTGGACTCTCAAGACAATATTACATATCCATTTACTAAAGCGTTAACATAACAGCAGTTTAATCGTCGCTTAGAGAAAATGGGTATGAGATATCATGGCGATTGGTTTTAGTGCAAGTGGGAGATTGAAAGTAGTATGCATACAAGGCAAACATGTATGATGATAAAGCATATACTTTATAATCAATCTTATTTATTTATTAATAAAAGAATTATTCATTAAAGGCATTTATTATCTACATGGTGCTGTTTTAATAATATGTGATAAACCCATAGTTTTAAGCAATACTTTTAGAATCATGATGAGATCATGCTAATAAGATCTACATTCTTAGATAGATTAAACTAAAATGTTCCCAATCAATGGATTACTAAAAAGGGGATTAGTGAATCCGGATAGATTGGTACGTACGTTGCTTGCTCATTGGATGAGGATGATTGATTTCATGATCATTTGTGTGGAGACACTAAAGCAAGTATGTAGGTGCTTATTAGAGAATAAGTTCACTGAACGTGACTCGCTAAGGAATACCTAATAGAGTTTTACTTGCCTGTCAATAGGAATTCCTGTAGTGATAGTAGTACAAATGATCCTTAGACTTGAGATCATCATAGTATCTTATATATAATGAATTACACTTTGACTTATTTCTTAAGACTCTTAGAGTATATCAAAGGGTATGCTTGGGTGTTATATATGAAGATAATGAATGATAAATAAAGAATCTACCACTTCTAGTAAAAGAAGAGAAATGTCCTATGTGATTCGATAAATGACAACCTAGGAATCATTGGCCAAGGTGGAATAAAATTAGAAAGTAGTTTCTAATTTGTATTCATTAGGAGTTGTGCATTTAGGAATCGAAATACATATAATTAAATAAAATAAGACTTGACAATAATTTCATGTCTTATATTTAATTGGGACATTGTATGGTGGAAGAATTGAATTGTACGGTAACTATTTACTCAAAGGTTCTTTTATGATTAATGTTGAAATCTATATTATTTGAAAAGTTGTTGATCGCTAGGGAGACTTATCCCTATTGTAGAATAAATATTATTTGTTTAAATAAATTAATAGCTTAATTTATTTATTTAAATAAGATTAGAATTGTTCTAATTTATTTATTCACAACCGGTTTAATATGGAGAACCTAAAGAGTCACACCATAAAAGGAAGAATAATTATTTAAGAAGTTAATGGCATAATTGTAATAACATGTTAAGTATATTTAATTTAATCTATGGTGATAGAATAAATTAAATAGCTTAATATTTATTATTTAATATTTTAAAAATATTAAATATAAATTAATAAGAGTAGTCTTATTAATATTATTACAATTATTATTATTTTAATTTTTAAAAGAGTTTAGAAATTAATTTAATATAAGTACAATCATTTATTCCTAATAGGATTAGGAGAAAAAATTAGTTAAAGGAGTTTAATTAATTATCCCTAATAAGATTAGGGAGCCCATTTAATTAAAAGAGTTTAATTAAATAAATAATACCTTATTTTAATTAAATAGGGTTACCATCAATCTTTATAAGAGGATTCTTATATCAGATATCAAAGATATACGTAATTTCAATAGTTGGAGAGTACGCCCCCTTTTTCTATAGAGATAGGAAAAACTAGGGTTTGAGCCAATTACACCCTTCTTCTTTAAAATTATTCTTTCTTGGTGGATCACCTCTAGAGGCCACACACTTGGGTGGCTAACATTGATCAAAGGAAGGAATCTACCTGGAGATTCAAGGAGATCGCGGAGAAGTAGAAGGTGAACTCGTACCTGTGGAAGCTCGTATCTACAAGGGTATGATTCCATAATTTCTTGTTCTTCGTTTTAATTAATAATATGAATAAAGGATGATCCGGGTAATTGGTTTGTGAAAATTTTTTAAAATCTGATTTTATTATGCTTCCTCTAATTTTACAATATGAGTTGATTTTCGCAAAACCTAACAACTGATCTGTAGATAGCCTTGTATTTTCCTGCACAGACTAGCTTAGCCATTTTGTCATGTACAGTTTACATTGTGTATATCAAACAGTATTATATATAGCAGGGAAATATATTTTTGATCACTTCCCTTTTAGATATGCCTGAATACTTGCTTGATATTTGCCTGCTTCTTCAGGACTGTGATCTTGATGTATTCTGAATTCCTCCTTGTTGGATGGACATTGAGTTGTCTCTAGACAGTTTAGAATGGATCATTGACCTGTGTGTATCCTTACCATCTTTGGTGTCTTGGGATTGGTTTCTGTATAGAAATGTGGAGAGGAGTGTGGCTTTCCTCTCTGAGATCGACCGCACCACAGATGGTCGCCAGTACTCCTATTTAGGAGGAGCCTAGTTAATTCCATCTCTTATGGATTGGTATTGCTCTTCAAGGTACAACCGCAGCTTAGATGGTCGTCGAATCTCCCATTTACATGGTGAGGTCAGGTAATTTCATCCCTTTAGTTTAAAGCCAATGAAATGTGGTGAATTAAAGTTTGATCCCAGTACCGTTGACAAGTGTTTGTGTTTTGGTAGGGGGTTAGACCGAACCATGACTGGCTACCTACGTACTCCTATTGAAGAGGAGATCAGGTCTGCGTAGTTCGAACCTGGTGTAAGAGGTTCAACGTTGTATGTGGTAGAAAGGGTGTAGAAATGTTTTTGTTGTTTTTGTTTTTGTAAGGAGAAGGTTGTAGAAATGTTTTTGTTGTTTTTGTTTTATTGCGACCGAGCCATATAAAATGGTTGCCTACGTACTCTCGTGTATCAAGGAGATCAGGTCGACGTAGTTCGCCCCTCAGGAAGAAAAGTTTGATCCTATGTGGAGGACAAACTGCGGGGGAAGAAAATTTAATCCTAAGTTCAGGATAAACTGCAGGTGTGAAAAGTTTGATCCCATGTTTGGGGACAAACTGCGAGTGTGAAAGGTTCAATCCCAAGTGGGATAACCGAAGTTGAGTAAGGTTAAAAAACCGAGTGGAGAGGAAATGATCTGGTGATCTGAAAACCAGGTTGCTGGCTTGAAAAGTGTATTTCCTTGAGGGGCCCAGTGTGGAAAAAGAGTTGTATGTAGTGAAGGGTTAAAGAACCGGAATGACTGGTGATCTGATGATCCAACACCAGGATGTTTGCTTGATGGTAACTTCAGACATAGTACCGTTTCACGGTGTAAGAGTTAATGAGTTGCGAAAATTCATCGCCCCATTTTCCTGCAATCTGAGAGTACCTCCTGTCAATACCTCCTTGACAATAAACGGGCCTTCCTAGTTAGGGGCAAATTTTCCCTTATACTAATCTTGGTTGTCAATGATCTTCTTCAAAACCAAGTCATGTTATTTAAACTGTCGTAATCGGACTTTTCTGTTGTAGGATCGAGCTATCCTTTGTTGATATAACTGATCATGGAAGATAGCCGCGATTCGCCTTTCGTCTATTAAAGACAATTGGTGATACCTGTCTTGTACCCATTGGTCTTCATCCAGCTGAGCGTCTATCAACACTTTGAGAGATTCCATTTCTACTTCTATGGGGAGCACTGTTTCTATCCCATAGGTTAATGCGTAGGGGGTTGCCCCAGTTGAAGTGCGCGTTGATGTTCTATAGGCTAACAGAGTAAGAGGCAATAAGTCAGGCCAGCCTTTGTGGTTGGCGGATATCTTTTACATGATCTTCTTGATGTTTTTGTTAGCCGCTTCAACAGCACCTTTCATCTTTGGATGGTAGATGACGGAGTTAAGATGTTTGATGTGGAATTTATTGCACAACTCTTCCATCATTTTGTTGTTGAGGTTCTTAGCATTGTTTGATACAATTACCTCTGGTTGTCCATATCGACAAATGACATTATTTCTGATGAAAGTAATGATGACTTCTTTGGTAACCCTGGGGAAGGAGGTTATTTCTACCCACTTGGTGAAGTAGTCGATCATGGTGAAGATAAAGCGATGTCCATTACTGGCTTTGGGCTCGATGGGCCCAATCACGTCCGTTCCTCACATTGAGAAGAGCTAAGGCGAACTTATATTATGGAGCTCCCGTGGAGGGACGTGGATAGCATTCCCATGAATTTGGCACTGATAACATCTCCTGACGTGGTCATTGCAATCAGCTTTGAGAGAGAGCCAGTAATGTCATGTTCTGAGGATCTTCTTTACAAGTAGAGGACCGCTCATGTGTGGGCCATAGACTCCACCATGGACCTCATCCATGAGTCTCTGAGCTTGGTCCTTATCCGGGGCATTTGAGGAGACCTAATCCTGCATCTCTTTTGTAGAGTGCATCTCCGCTCAGGTAGAATTTCATAGCAAGTCGATGGATCTGCCTTTCTCAGTCGGGCTCGCCTCAGCGGGTGTAGTTCCATCTCGCAAGTACTCCTTCATACGTTGATACCAAGGTTATTGGATGGGAGGTAGCTCATCCGATACTTCTCCAACATAGTTCCCATAGGCTGGTGCCTTTTGCAGGTCCAATGTGACGCTTGGCATGTGTTCCTTGTCAGATATGTGAATCAAGGAGGCCAAAGTTGCTAGCGCGTCTGCGAAGTCATTCCTATTACGAGGAATGTGTAGAAAGGAGATCTCTTCGAACTCTGAAGCCATCTGTAAAACTTGTCGATGGTAAGGCAGCAAATGTAGCTTTTTGGTTTGATAGATTCACGTGGATTGTTTGACTACCAACTCTGAATCCCCAAAGATAGTTAACCGCCTGATGCCCATTGAATGGGCAAGTTTTAGCCCCGTGATACAGCCTTCATACTCAGTTATGTTGTTGTTGTGAGTTGAGAGATGAACCTACTAATGAAGTTGACTCTTCCCAAAAATTCCCGTATTTCCTTCTTTGTCTGAGGAATGGGCATTTTCGTAATGGCCTGGATTTTGGTGGGATCCAGCTCAATCCCTTTGTGACTAGAAATCCTAGCAACTTGCCTAATTTAACGCCAAAGGCGCACTTGGCTGGATTCAACTTCAAGTTGTACTTACGCAACCTGTTGAAGAGCTTTCTGGTCTAAATGGTCTTGCTCCCTTCGGGACTTGACAATAATGTCATCCACGTGGATCTCTATCTCTTTGTGCATTAAGTCGTGGAAAAGAGCCATCATAGCTCGCTGATAGGTGGCTCCAACATTGATGAGGCCAATAGACAACCGTCTGTAGCAAAAGGTTCCCCAAGGCGTGATGAAAGCAGTTTTCTCACGATCCTCCTCAGCAACCATAATCTGATGGTACCCTGCAAAGCAATCAGTGAAGGAGTACATGTCGTATTGAGCAGTATTGTCACTGAGAATGTAGATAAATGGCACGAGAAAGCTATCTTTAAGGCAAGCTTTATTCAGATCCCGATAATCCACGTAAACTGGCACCTTTCCTCCAGGCTTAGGCACGGGAACGATGTTGGATATCCATTCAGGATATGTGGACACCATGATAATACCGGCTTAAAATTGTTTCACAATTTCTTCTTTCACCTTTAAACTCCACTCAGGTTTCAATCGTCTGAGTTTCTGCTTGACTGGCTTGAATCCTTCTTTAATGGGAAGGCGATGAAGGACAATGTCGGTGGAAAAACCCGCCATGTCTTCATAAGACCATGCAAACACATCCTGGAATTGGGTTAGTAGTGTAACCATGTCATTCCTCTGGTTCGGGGTAAGGTCTGAACCAATCTGGATTAACTTAGGGCTTTCTAAGGTTCCGAGATTAAAGGAGGTGGTTTGATCAAGGTTGGGTTTAGGTTTGTCTTCAACCCATTCTTTGATCTCCTGAGGCACCTCAATGTCCTCTTGTATTTCCATCAAGTCTGAGTCCAACTTTTCATCAAAGTTATAACCCTTATGGAGAAGAGGCATCTTATCAGTAGGCACATCTAATTTCAGAGTCCTGAAACAAAATATGCTTTCACTTAATATATATGAAATTGTTTAATCATACAAAGTGTTAGCATGTACGGACAAAACAACTGCTAATACTGTACAGAAAAGTAAGCAGTTATGATATCTACAAGGCAGAAAGAAGTCCTGCCCATTTTACCCTTATCGACCAATGAAAGGAGTGCTGCTCCAATTGGCAAGGATGAAGACCGGGTGGACTGTAGTGATGGAGGGTTGTCATCGTCCTCCTTCTCCCAAATGATGACCATTACGTCTGGGCAATCATCATCTGGGGTGTATCTATTTGTGTGTTCATCATGGACAATGATGCGTATGCCTGACATCATCCGGAACAAAGACTTCCTTCTCCTTTATCGGTATCGGTTTGGGAAATAACATAGCCATTACATTGGCTGGCACCTTTATCGGAGGTTGTGCAGACTCTGAATTTATAGGTGGAGAAAATTATCGTGTAGCTGAAACTGAAGGAATCTGCTTGTGCTTATGCGGATTCCTGTAACTGTAACTGGTAGAATAGCGTAGTCCGGCTGTCCCAATTTGACTGGACACCTGAATCGGGTGCTTAATACCCTGATGACTTTTACCCAGCCCTTGTCCTGGCTAGTGTCCTAATGACATCATTTCTTGAGTAGCTGCCATCACTTCCGAACAAATCTTGGGTACGGGAAATAGCATCCTAATGGAATGGTATTGAGTGTTGCTCGTGAAAACTAACCGGCTCAACATCTGAATTGACATTGATGAGTGGTAGTATGTCACCATGTTGAGGGCATTCCGGTTCAGTGTTGACTGTGACTAGGCTATTGTTGATAATGTATTTAAGTTGCTGATGAAGAGTGGAAGGGACTGCCCCGGCCATGTGAATCCACGGTCTCCCCAGAAGCAGATTGTATCTTATATCTATTTTGAGAACGTGAAAAGATACACATAATGTATGGGGACCAATCTCAATTGGCAGCTCAATCTCTCTGACTGAATTCCGGCGGGATCCATCAAAAGCTTTGATAATCATATGGCTGCTTCGGATCCGTTTAAGATTGACGTTCATCTTCACCAACGTAGCGTAAGGACAGATATTCAGAGATGAACCTCCATCTATCAAGACTCCAGCTAGCATATATCCGGAGGACAAAACCGCAATATGTAACGGCTTGCAATGACCGGTCCCTTCGGGCGGTATGTCATCATCAGTGAAAGATATCACATTGTTGTTAAAAATATGATCAACCAGATGTTAAAATTTTTCCACATCCACTGATTTTGGCAAGTATGCTTCTTCCAAAACCTTCAGTAGAATCTTTCTGTGATCCTCGAAAGTTAAAACCAAGTGTAGTATTAAAATTTGATGTGGAGCTTCTCTTAAGCTTAAAACCACCTTGGCTTCATTGTGACCCATAGTACGCAGGAATTTTTCAATCTTCTCCATGGGAATTTTTCCCTTTGATTTGATGGTAGGCTTCATTACCCGTTGGGGAAGACACAACAATTGTATGAGAGGTGGATCCTCAGCTTCTCCATAATTCCAAGGAACTTTTTGTAAGCTGATAACAGGATATTGTGGTCTGAATGGTAAGTTGATTGGCTCTGGAGCAGCAACTTTCAAAGGATTTTCAACTCCTTTGAGTTGAATGGCTTGTATTGTGAATGGAATGACAGTCCCATCAGCCTCAGCGGATATAACTTCTACCAGTCCCTTCCATTTGGTAGGACAAATATTTTCACTCTCAAGTAGCACAATATCATTATCTGCCAGTTGCAAGACACCGCTATCAATTAGATTCTGAATAAGGTAACGGAGTTCCCAGTATTCTTCCGTGCTATAACCGCGAGAATGGGAGTGATACTGACATACTCCATCAGAATTAAACCGTCCTGAACGGGGATTGATTGGAGGTAGAAGGGAAGTGATCCTTCCTTCATTGATTAACATCTGAAGTATCTATTCCATAGGTTGGCCCAGGTATGTAAATTCCCTTCTATTGGCAAAATCCCGACGGGCTTTGGCAGTTGCTCTCTTCGTCACTTTATCCTCCAATGTTTCATTTCTTGAAGGTGACGAGGGAGTATTCATAATCAAGGGAAGGACTAATTGGCGTGTGACTTGATGCTGATAGGTCACCAGCTCTGCCAATTTCTCAATCTGCTTATATAGAGCTTTCATCTTTCGTTCCATCATAAACTGGAACTTTGCATAATCCCATTTGTCAACACAGTCTTTGATGGTCTGAGATGATTCACCATTAAAATTGGAACTCTGTCCACTGTTCCAATTAATCATGTTGACTTCTTCCTCTCTTTTTTTTTGCTAAATTTATTTGTATATTAAAATGCAAAAAACTTTAAATATTACAATGAAGATCATATCATAGTACTCTTCTCCCGAGAGAAGCTAAAACACCTAGAGAGCCTAGGAAACTTTTTACCTAACCTAATAATATATTACTCACATCCCAAGTTAGGTAAATTGAACACTTAGATTACAATAAGAAATAACACCACAGAAATGTGGTCAACAGCACAACCCCACGATGGTACTGACCAAGTCAGCTGATAGCATCACCACGTGGGCCCCAATACACCGGCGAGATCTCCAGCGAGCTGCACGAATGGCAACCCAAGCCATAGATTCCGGCCAGTACATCAGTAGCAAAACCGAAGGCAAACAAAACATCCCCAAAATCCGAGAGCCAAGAAATCTGGACAATAGAGACAGCCCCAGAACTGAGGAAACATAGAAGCAAGATCTAGAATCTGGCCAAGAAATTCCATCACACGAAAATTATATCTTAAAATCTGACTTTATGAAAATGATTTTCTGGTGAAGAACACACAAGGATGAAGGAAAAATCCTTGCACAAACCACCAAATAGCACTTCAGCAAACAAGCAAATTTGAAATGGTCCAGCAACCAAAAGCCGAAACCAGCCCCAATTCGTCCTAATCAGATCATGACTCCCAGCCTAGCACACACATGATCATCACTCCTACTAGTCTTACAAGAAAGCCCCAGGATCTATAAGCCCCTCGAACTTGGCTTAGCATAGATCGTATATGAGAGTTTCGATGGTTCAGATTGGAGCTGCCGGTAAGGCTCAACAGGACCAAGTGAATCAATGAGGTGAGAGAAGGAAGGGAAGATATGGTGGGCCGAAGAGGAGGAAAGGAAAGGGCCAGAAGAACGGTGAAGTCAAACCTGCTTCCATCACAAAACCAGCCCCAAATCATCCCAAACCATCCAGTTCAGATCCGAGGGAACGGGTGGGCCGCAGAATGGAGGGGAAAATCTGTGGGCCCATAATGAACGGAAGTGGAAGGAGAGGTGGGGAGAGGGGGGTTTTCTAGAGTGAATTAGGAGCTACTCTCTCTACCCTACTTGGTACCCTCGTCCTGACCTCTTCCTCTTTGTGTTGAGGAAGAGGTTTATCTTGTACGTGAGGTTGATCTAGTTTGGTGACCACGATTTCACAGTTGTCTATCAAATCTTGAATCTTGTGTTTCAAGGCCCAACAATCTTGAGTATCATGTACAGGTGCCCCGGCATGATAAGCACATTTCTGAGCAGCATTGAAACCCTTCCCATTAGGGTTGGCTGGTGGAAGAAGATGTGTAATTTTCTTTTGAGTGGTCAGAAGATTGAAAATGTTCTCGAGTGAGTCCCCTAGTGGTGTGAATACTCGAGGGCGTTTGACTTCTCCACCAGGGCAATGGAGGGTTTGAAGACTATGCTTGAAAGGGAGTGTAATTTCTCCTCTGAATAGGCATATTCTGATTGCCCTTTTGACCTTGTAGTATCAAGGAAACATCCTCCCCTTTCTTTTTATGAACCCTCCGTGGGTTTTTGCCATAAGTTTCGGACTGGATGTGCTCAGCAACAACTTTAAGAGCGCCTAGGTCTTGAATCTTTCCTGAATTCAATCTCATTTCAGTTATCTCTCCATGTTTGATCATTTCAGAAAATGCTTTACCAATACCAACTAAAACTTTTTCATAGAAAGGAGTTTTTTGTATGTCGATAAAGGTCATGACCATTTCTGACTCTGTCATAGAAGGAATCACTTGACCAGCAAGGCGCCTCCACCTATGAGCATACTCTCTGAAACACTCATTGGGCTGTTTCTTGACCTTGGTAATCTAGTACCGATCAGGAGCCATCTGAGACTGGAAACTGTATTGTGTGAGGAAGGCATGAGCTAGTTCTTCCAAACTATGGATCTTTGAATTGTCTAATCTGGTATACCACGAACGGGCTTCTCCAGTCAGACTCTTTTGGAACAGCTGCATTCTCAGCTTTCTCGTCTTCTACATAAGATCCAAGTTCTCCAATGAACACCTTCAAATGTGTGTAAGGGTCTCCTAACCCGTCATACTTTTTGAAGTCAGGAGTTTTGAACTTCTCCGGATAATGGACACTAGGGAATATACAGAGGTCAGCATATCAAACACTCCCGTGTGCTCCAATTCCTTTGAGAGAACAAAGGGTTTCTTCCATTTGAAGGACTTTTTTCCTAATGTCACCAGTGTCTATATCTCCTTTGAGATGTGTGGCATCATGAATTTTGTTGGTTGTATCCAATTGGTGCTCAGGTACTGTAATGGCTTTATCAGAACCTTGGGTTCCTCCTTGTGTAGAAGATTTAACATGCACGGGTATCTTCGTACCCTGAGTAGACTGATGTAGTTCTTTAAGCAAAACAGCCAAATCTGTAATTTGTTTACTTAATCCGTTAAATTCTTTGCTAGAAACTGGATTAGACTGGTCAGATGAAGACATGATTGGTTGTAGGCTCGTGGCCTTTTTGGACTTTGACCGGGTAATAGGTCTGATTGCTTCCCTGCGAAAAACTTGCATAGTTTAGTTTTAGGGATTGTGTAAATGTTTACATGCTATGTGATGTGTCCGTTTTAGGATTATTATCCTGCAAAACGGATGTTAGTTGTTTGTAATACAGGATAGCATGTTAATTTAAATATGCACATGCATATATTTCTTCATATTTCTCATTATATGGAGATGAATATGGAATGAAATTACAAGTAATTGACTTTACGAGTAATTTGAAATGAGAAAGCATGAAGAGACTTTCCTCCGCATTTGGTTTATCAGATGCTGGCCTATCTTAGGTTTACTCTCGCGGCTTTTTGGCATGAAGGTTCCCAAATCATCGCAATTTACTCAACGGGAAGTTAATCCGGTCTCTTAATTGGAGCGAATTTGGGTGGTGCCTTTCCTGAGCCTCGTTGGAATTAGTCTTCCTACGAGTCCAGTAATCAAACACCGAGAGGATAGCCTCCTGGTGGAGGAACCACACTATAAAGCCCCCAAATCCAGGTACTTGAAACCCGAACTCGGTACTTTACGATACCATTTCTATGAGCGGAATAATACTAATAATAATAACAATAATATAGATACCAACTTAATTTACATATTTATCAAAGTCTAAATCCCAAGTACGCAACCTTTAATACATTCCTCACAATACGTGATAGGTAATATATATCATACTTGTCTTAATAAAGATAACTATTACATAAAATGGTATTGAATTCTTTCTGCAACCTTTCCTTTCCCTTTATTCTTAGCCGAGCCTTCTACTTGTTCACACTTAGCTGAAAACATTTAAATTAAGCAAGGATGAGCATTTGAGTGCCCAGCAAGTAATAACAATTATATATATATATAAGCTAAAATAATTTAAATATTTTCTTTATACTATCCTTCTACAACAAATCAATAGATGTGAAGTAATCTAAACCAATAATATTAACATAACAACCCTCTTTAAAATTTTAAAACTACGCACTGACTATATGTAGGGTTAAGGGGACATACTATGAACATTATTTTTATTTTCGAATAAGTTTAGCAGAACTTCATCCGTAAACCGTCATAACTTACGGGCACGAGGGTGTACATCTCATGGACCCTGTATTGATCAATACTGCATGCAAGAACGATAGGATCGTTTACTGTGTCCGCCTTGGGTGCATAAAAGTTTTCCCGTGTAAGGGATGTTCATACTTGTCGGGGTTCCAAACCAAAGCAATTCGGTTGGATAATAATAAGGTTTTATCTTGTTCAACAATAATCTATAATTCAACATATATAATTAACAAAGGTGTCAAACCCAAACTCTCCATCGGAGGTTGAGTCTGTTAGGGATGCTCTTGGCTCCTACTTCTTTCGGAGACCTCTCGGGTTCTATTTTTACCAACCCATCCTCTCCTCTGGTGGGGAATATTGTTGAGATGACGGAATCAGTGGCTATTCATGTTCTCATTCCGGTATCCTCAGGTGATTCTTCCTCGTCTGATGCTAACTTGGAAGTAAATCTGGGGCCTGTTCTTGGTGCAGAGGCACAAGACATTTTTAAGGCTGCTCACTTCTTCTCTAGGAAAGATAGAGACGAATCTATTGCTGAACGAAAGAAAAACCTACATCTCATGAATTTTATCTTAGCCCTTGGCCTTTCGATTGATGATGTAAATCTGTTTGCCAAAGAAGGGAAACTGGCACAAAGTGGAAATGCACGCCAGATGTTTGAAAATACTCTTCCAGCTAAGGTAGTACCCCAAAAGGTCCCTTCCAGTCTGAATGCTACTGGGAATGCGAATGCTAATATTCTGAGTGGCCAACTCATTCCAATTCTTTGTGTGGGTGAATCCTCTTCCAAGCCGGAAACTCTCACCCCTAAGGCTCACCACATCTTCAACAGCTGGGCTACCTTTGAAGCTTGTCACTACTGTACATAGCTTGAACAAGGCACATTCTCCTCCTAAAACCATTACACCTGGCTCTTCCCTTGAAGAGGGTGAGATTCCGAGTCAGCCTCTCTCTGGACCCCCAAAATCCTGGAGTGCTATTGTCTCAAAAACTTCGGGAAATGCCTTTCTACCCCTTTCTTTCCTCCCTTCTGATCCTATTTCTGAGGATGGCAGTATCCTTGTCAAGCCTCCAGTGGAAGTCTTACAACGAGGAAACTTGTTATGATTTTCTAGTTTGGTGGGGTTCTTTCTCTCATCAAAGCTTCCGTACAAGGTTGTCGAGCCTATTGCTTCGCGTCTTTGGGGCAACTTGGGTCTTTCAAAGGTGTTTCTACATGATAAAGGCTACTATATCTTTAAGTTTAATTCTTTGGCTGATAGGGATAACATGCTATCGGTCCCTGGCACTTTGCTTCTAAAGTCATGACTCTTCAACTTTGGAAGGCTTGGGTTGATTTTACCAAGTCTGAATACTCTAAAATTCCTATTTGGGTGAAATTGAGCAATATTCTTTATTCTTACTGGAATGCTGAAGGCATCAGCTATATTGCTAGTAGTATTGGTAAACCTCTATATGCTGATGATATGACTTCAAAACTATACCCTATGTCCTTTGGCAGAGTGTGCATTGAAGTGGATGTAAACTTCCCCTTTCCTTCTTCTTTAAATGTGGTAGTTCTTAATGAAGATACGAATGAAAACATCATTGTTTCGGTCGATGTCGAATACCAGGGTAGGCCTCCTTCATGCCCTGCCTGCAAAGTATTTGGTCACTCACCCTCCAAGTGCCCAAAATCTTCTTTTAAATGGCTCCCTAAATCAAAGGTTCCGCTCCCTGCCGAGGTGCTAGCCCCTGCCATAGCTTCCTCCATTGTGCTTGACTCCTCCCCCAGTGATTCAACATGGACATTGGTCTCTAAAGGAGTTAGATCTTCTGCTCTTCTGGCTAGCTCAGCTGACCAAACTCACATGACTTCAAACTATTTCTCACCCATTGCTGCTCATGGGAAATCACAACTCCTCTCTGATAATGAGTCACCTATAGCCTACAATCCTATTGTGGACAAGATTAGAATTGTTGATGAAAAAGATGACCGGGACCTGAAGCAGAAAGCTACGACTGGGAAGGAAAATCCTAAGAATTCCAAGAGAAGGAACAAAGGCCGAAATGGTCTCTCCCCCACTTAAATTATTTTTATGTTAGCTACATATAATGTAAGAGGATTAAATAAAAAGCCAAAACAGGCTTATGCTAGACAGTTTCTTTCTACTAATGCTATCTCTTTTGTTGGGCTAATTGAAACCAGGGTTAAAGAGCATAATGCTCCTAGAATTTCAAATGCCTTATGTCGGAACTGGGAATGGGCTTTCAATTATGATCATCATGGTAATGGCCGAATCTGGGTTGGTTGGAATCCTCTTATTTGGAAGGTGGATATCCTTTTTGTTTCCTCCCAGGTTGTCCACTGTAATATTCAGTTGCTCAATAGTAATATTAATCCTTTTTTAATTTCTGTTATCTATGGTCTTAACTCTGCTTCAGGTAGAAGGCTCTTATGGAGTGATCTTACCTCCCTCAACTCTCCTAACTGCTAGTGCCTCATGGGAGACTTCAATGAAATAAAAGATCCTATTGAATCTGATAGCACTGAAAGTTTCTGGAATACTGGTATGGAAGATTTCAAGGAGTGTTCTGACCTTCTTGATATTGATGATATTAGAGGAATTGGTCCTCTCTTCACTTGGTGGAACAGTCAAACTGTCAGACCAATCAAATGAAACTTGATAGAGCAATGGACAATGGTGAATGGCTCTCAAATTTTCTTGGAGCTCAGGTGCTTTATGGACCTAGGGGTCTTTCGGATCACTCCCTAGTGCTTCTAAATATTAACTGTCAGGCAAAAACTTTCAAGAAACCGTTTCAATTCTTCAATTTCATGCTTCTTCTGGACGGGTTCAGAGACTGTGTATCCAATGCATCAATTCATCATGTGGCTGGGAATCCTCTAACCATTTTCTCCGAGAAGCTCAAATGTACAAAGAAAAATATTATTCTTCTAAATCGGTTCAATGGAAATCTTTCATCCTCTGTCAAAATTGCCACCGAATCTCTTCATCACACTCAGTCACTTCTGCATGCTCACCCCCTGGACCAAGCTCTTATTGATCAAGAGAAATGTGCTTTGCAATCATTATGGACCGCTCTGGACCTTGAGGAGAACCTCCTTCAGCAAAAATCTCGAGCTTCTTGGCTAGCTACGGGTGACAAAAACACTAAATTCTTCTCAAATGTTGTGAAAGGTAGGTGGAACCAAAACAAAATCCTCTCGATTGAGGACTCTACTGGGAATCTGGTGCATGGTCAAGAAGCTGTGGAACTAGCAGCAGTGGATTATTTCCAAAATCTTCTATGTCCTAATATCCCTGAGGTGTCTCTTAGGATCCTGGATCATGAGTCTTTCTTCTCAAAGAAGGTAAGTTTACCTCATGTTGCATCCCTCACCGCTCCCATTTCAGATGATGAAATCTTTGGTGTCCTAAAATCTATGAAGCTGAATAAGAGCCCTGGGCCGGATGGATTTAATGTAAATTTCTTTCTTCACTGTTGGGATATTGTTAGTCCAGATTTCCTCCGGGCGATTAAGTTTTTCTTCTCCACATGTTACATGCCTAAGGGGATTAATTCAACAGCAATTGCTCTCATTTCTAAATCTAGGAACCCTTCCTCCATGGCGGACTTCAGGTCAATTTCATGTTGTAATACCATTTATAAGTGCATATCAAAGATTCTATCAAACCGCCTTAAATCTATCCTTCCATCTCTGATTGATCAAGCCCAAGCTGCCTTCATCCAGGGTAGGAACATTAGCGACAACATTTTGCTTGCCCAAGAACTTTTTCAGAACTATCATAGATCTACTGGGCCTCCTCGCTGTGCTATCAAAATTGATCTCAGGAAGGCGTTTGACACTGTAAATTGGGACTTTCTCTTTGAAATACTGCACTTATACGAATTTCCTCCCACCTTCATACATTGGATACATGCTTATATTACTATTGTTA
Organism: Panax notoginseng; assembly: GCA_016801055.1. Lineage (NCBI taxonomy): Eukaryota > Viridiplantae > Streptophyta > Magnoliopsida > Apiales > Araliaceae > Panax > Panax notoginseng. The sequence continues at coordinate 140,300,243 of CM029017.1, forward strand.
TGTTCTCTGTCAAGGTAAATGGTACTCTTGCTGGCTATTTCAAAGGTGCACGAGACTTACATCAAGGTGATCCTTTGTCACCTTACTTATTCGTCTTAGTCATGGAGGTTCTGTCCATGAAACTTAAATGGGGCACTCTACAGACTGGGTTCAAGTACCACTGGCGTACGATGCAAAATGACATCACTCACCTCTGTTTCGCGGATGACATCTTAGTCTTTTGCCATGCAAACCTTGACTCGATTAACATCGCCAATTCCTGTATTAATTCCTTCTCACTATATTCAGGTCTTATCGCAAATGCTCATAAGAGTCAATGTTTTCTGGCTAGCACTGACCCAGTTACTTCACAAGTTTTTCTATCCATCTTGGGATTCACTGCAGGTTCCTTACCTATCAAATTTCTAGGTGTGCCACTAATCTCCTCCAAACTTTCTTCAAAGAATTGCACCCCCCTCATACACTGAATTACTCAAAAGGTTACTTCTTGGACTGCCATTGCACTATCCTATTCTGGCAGACTTCAACTGATTAAGATTGTCCTATTTGCTATCCAATCTTACTAGAGTAAATATTTCATTCTTCCAAAGGCAGTCATGCGTGCCATTCAATCCATCTTATGTCGCTTTCTTTGGAAAGGCCCTTCACTTGCTAAACATGGAGCCAAAGTAGCATGGCATTCTCTTTCCTTTCCTACTATGGAAGGTGGCTTAGGTATAAAAAATTTGTTAGACTGGAACAAATCCTTAATGCTAGTCCATCTTACAAACATTGTTAAGTTTCAGTCCTCTTCAACCTGGGCTAATTGGGTAAAGAATTCTGTCTTGAGGAAGAGAAATTTTTGGCAGGTTCCTATTCCAGCAGACACTTGGATCTGGAAACAAATTCTTAAACTTCGGCCAATGGCACTCAAATTCCTCATTTATCGTGTAGGCCTTGGCTCCAAAATAAACCTATGGTTTGACCCATGGAATCAAGGTGTACCATTCATTCCGTCACCTTACTTGGTATCATCCTCTGGTCTGGCCATCACTGCAAAGGTAAATGCCATTCTGCAAAACTCTTCCTGGATTCTTCCACAAAGCTTCCATCATGAAATGATCATGTTTAGCCGGCAAATTGAAGCAATTCCAATTCCTCCTAGTATTGATGACTCCATTCTCTGGGATTCTACAAACCTTGACACCATTAAAGCCTCAATAATCTGGGAATCTATTGGGGAACATAGACCTCAGGCCCCCTGGCACCCACTGTATGTGCCTCGCTACTCCTTCATCCTATGGCTTGCTCTGCTACGGAAGCTTCCCACCTATAACATTACATGCCACTACATCTCAAACAGGCCTGCAGCTTGCCCTCTCTGTCAAAATCACCCTGAATCATTTGAGCATTTATTCTTCACTTGTCAATATTCCTCTTTGATCATCAAAGAAGCGCTCCAGCTGGGTGATTGGCAGCATATGCCCCTGCAATGGGATGATCTTATACATGCTGTGATAACTCATAATGGAAGGAAGCTAACAAATTACATACTCAGGCTCACCTTAGCGGTTGCAACATACAAAATTTGGGAAGCTAGAAATAACAAAATCTTCAAGGGTACTCTTATTCCTAGAAGACATTTGGCTTCGGATGTTATTAACCTCATCAAATCCAGGCTGTCCAGTTTTACACCCTTTGTCAATGCCACAACACACAGTCAATTTTTCTGTAACTGGCTCTTTGTCTAATAGCTGGAAACTTCAGAAACTTCAGAGTTTGGTCATGTCTGTTGGTTTAGACTGTAGCTGTGCTAGGCATCTGCTGTTGGGTCTCTTCTACTGCTCTTCTGTTGTTTGGTCTGCTGTGGTTGCTGCAGTTCTGCTAGACAGTTTGCTGGTTGGTGTGTCTGGTCTGGTCTGTTGTTGGTTTGGTTGGTCTGGATTACTCGGCAGCTTCTGGTCTGGATTACTCGGTAGCTTCTACTCGGCAACTCGGCAGCTGTGGTCTTGTTGGTCTGGTTCTCAGCAGCTGGTTCTCGGCAGCTTCTGGTCTGCTAGACAGTTTCTACTTGGTTTTCTTCTGTTACTGCTGGGTCTCTTCTGCTGTTGCTGCTGGTCTGGTCAATGTATGGCCATGTATGGTCCATGAATGGCCACTTCTTAGGCTTCTTAGCCTTCGGGGTCTACTATGATGGGATTTTGGGCCTGGCTCGGAATTTAAGTTTTCTTATGGTTATGTAATGGTCAGCTTGTAAAGCAAATCTCATTTCATTTGGTTAGGTTTGTACTAACTTATAGTTAGTGTTGTTAGGCTTAGGGCCTGCAGTCTTCTATAGTCATGACATCATATGGCATGTCATATGATGTCTATGCTATATTCTGATTGGGGTCTCCCACGTTTTTTGTAAATTCATTTTCTTTCTATATAGTTTAAAAATTTAGCAAAAAAAAATATGTGATTAAATGCAATGATTATTTAAGTGGGGACACTTGTATAACCATTTATAGAAACTAACGAACAGAATATATATCTGAATAACCATATACTAACATGTTGACAATCAATGAGCGTATATAATATAGGATTAATAATTTGTACACTAATAATATAATTCTGAAACATTCTTACTCATGTCCATTGCATAAAGAAAATACAATGGTAGGATACTTGCCTGATGCGCTGCTTACAATACGCAACTTATTTTTATCTTTTATATCACGACCTATCATTAATCAGATCATTCGTTCTATTAGAACAATATACTATAACATATAGTACTGCATTTCGCAGTCAGCACATAACCTAATCACATTATCACACATGTTCAACAGTTATTGCATCACAAACAAATATTAATACAATCAAAATATCTAAGTCCAGATCAATTTCTGAAATATGTCGATGTACCAACAGCTTTATCGGGTAATTATCGAGTCTAAGACTCTATTCCGAAGCTCAATAACTATAAGTATCAGTCATATCATTTTAAATGACTTAATAAACATTTAATATAATTTATCATGAATTTAAAACACCAGAATCATTATCAAATGATTTAAGTATTAAACAATTCTATTATCTTTTAATTATTATTTAACTATTAATGAAACCATTGCCAAAATATTAAAGTTATTTATAATAACTCAAAATATTTTTAAAATATTTATATTACCCTTAAATGATTTTTAAAATGTTTAAAATTATTTTTAAATAATTACCATTAATATTAAGATATTAACGTACTATTTCTTAAAATATTAAAAGTCATTAAGTATAACATAAAATATTTTTAATTCACTTAATATTATTAATCTTGCTAATATTTAATTCACCTCTTAGTATTATTAATTCACTAATAACACTTTTATTCGCTTACTAATATTATTAACATCTTAATAATATTTTAATACTTTACTAATATTATTAATCTTCTTAATAATATTTTAATCATGCGTTAATATTATTACTTTAATAATATCTTACTTATGCTTTAGTATCATTAATCAATTAATAATACTTTTAGTCATTTACCAATCGTATTAATATTTTATTTATTTACTAATATTATTGATCATTTAATAATATTTTATTCCTTTCCTAATGTTATTACATTAATAACATTTTATTTAATCTCGTATATTATTATTTACTTAATAATATTTTAATCATCCAATAATACTTTAATTTAATATTATTAATTTTTTAATAATATTTTAATCTAATATTATTAATATTATTAATCATTTAATAATACTTTAATCATTTATTAATATTTTAAATCAAATATGATTAACCATTTAATAATATTTTAATAATATTTTAATCTTAATATTTTTATTTTCTTAACAATATCATATTATAATATTATTAATAACATAATAATATTTTAATAATTTATTAGATTAATAAACAATTTATTTTAATTGTTCACACTTTAAAAAAAACTATTTATTTAATATATATATATATATATATATATATATATATATATATATATATATATATAAAAGGTCATAAATAATATTTCTTATTATAAATTACCAAAATGCCCTAAAATAGTCATAAAATTATATATTAAGAGTATTCAAGAATTAAAATTTTATTTTTCTTATTTAAGATATCATTTAACTATTTATTTCATAACTTAATCATTTTTAGGAAAAATAGTAAACTGATTCCAAAAATTCTCATTTTCTGGATTTCGACAGCATATGACCCAACCATGATCTCCAAATTTTTCTGGAATTTTAGAAACTGATTTACTAATTTTAAAGTGCCCAAAACACTCGGATATTGCTTTATTTTTCATAAATCGAGTTTTGCTCAGAAAATCTGAAATTTTCAAGGTATACTCTCATAACATATATGAACCTACTGTAAAAATTTCGGAAATTTCCAGTGTATACACAGTGAGAAATTCGAGTGTTAATATTTAGGAGTCCTTTACGGAAATAGCCATTACGCACAACCTATAAATCGAAACGTGTCCGTTCTTTTTCCTACAAGTAGATAACTTCTTAAGGTACCTTTGTGATTTTTTCCAGAATTTTAAAAGACTTGCAACAGCCCGAAATAGCCTCAAGAAATATGGGAACAGTAGCTTTTTAGGGTTTTGAAACTTTAACTTTTTAAGTGGACTGTTTTGGGGGAAACAGCCCTCATGGATTCAATACTTGCTAGATTTGTGTTCTACCAATTGGGTTTACTAGATAACTCATGTATCTAGCACCCCCCCTTTGATGGATCACAAATCCAAGTTGTAAAACTTGAGTTACACAAGATTTAGTGGAAGAAAAATAAGAGTTTTACCCCTTGGAGAACATATGCTCATTTCCTTCCTCTAAGCCTTTGATCTAACACTCAAAATACTTAGTTCCATACATGATAATATGTAGAACTAGGGTATCTTAAGTATTAATCCATATCTCCAACAAATCATGCTATAACACAAAATAGAAGAAGAATAAGAAAAAGAATGGATGAGAACCTCACCTAGTTTTATTTGCTATCCTTCTTGATCTTCCAAAGTAATGTATAATCTTAGGGTGCATTAAGCAACTATCACACCTCTCTCTCTCTCTCTCTCACAAAACCGAAACTCTCTCTCTCTATCTCTCATGTATGTTGCTAGTTTGGGAGAAAAAGAAGAAGAATGAGAATAAGAGAAATGAAAATGATCTAGCAAATGAATGGGTGATTAATTATTATCCCCCATACTTTTATTGTCCCATGGATAAAAGACTACACCTTATCTCTTCAATTAGCCAAATCATGTTATTAAGGGTGCTTAATAGATTTGCAACCAATGGGAGATTGACACACATGTACTTGTGTGTAAGACTTCTACTTATGGACATTGATTAGCATAATTTGTTGCCTTAAAAGGCCTAATGGGGCCAGCTATATAAATGCCCACTAATTCCTTCATTTAGCCTTTCTTTTAATGCATAAATTAGATAAATCAAAGGTCTAAAATACCCTTAATCAAATGGACTAAGTTTGGGCTTGTATTTTATTTCTTTTGGGCTTCTCCTTTAATTGCTTTGGGCCATGCAATGAACATAGTTTAAAAATTTTAATACATTCTACCCAAATTCTTTATTTAGGGTTTCCATTCCCAATCTTATGAAATTAATTACTTATACATGTGATTTTAGCTCATAACCTAATTAGGTTTACTAGAAATAGGTTTAAAATTATTAGTCACTTGAAATAACAAGATTATCCACATAAGTTAGTATACATATTAAATACTAATATTTCTTATTACCATAACCCTTAGGTTATTTAATTGTCTCACTTAATGTATAATTAGGTTACAAAGCTTTCATTTAGGGTTTAAAATAAAATAAAATTAGTTCCTAAAATTTATAATTAGTGTTTTCTTAATTTGATTAGGGTTCTAACCATACATGAACATTATGGTATTATATAATAATTATAATTATCCTTGCTAATCTAGCAATTAGGGTTTATAATTAATAAATATGATTTCAAGAAACTAATAAATCTAAATGTTAATTAGGGTTGACCTAATCAATCAAAAAAAAATCATATAACACAGTTATATAATAGTCTTAAACTCACAATTGAGTTTCAAATTAGGATTTTCTACAGTAAAACTAGGGTTTGACATAATACACCATAACTGACCAATCATTGTCAGTCCACATACATACAGTATAAATTATAGCACTAAAAATCAAAATATAAATAATATTATATTATTATTCTCATTCCCTGATCAAAATCTAAAATTAGGGTTTGGATTCCATATCTAATTTATCTGTCATACTTAACATTATTAATTAAGTTAAAATAATTAACTTAATAATTTGTACTAAATTCATATAATAAAATAATTATTAAAAAAACATTTCATATATTATATAAATAATATATGATTATATTTTCATGAAAAATAATTAATAAAAATATTTCTACTATAAAATTAATTATTATAATAATATAGTTTATAACAATCAAAAATTTTAAAATAAAATTATTTAAAATCATTCATGTAATAAATATATCACATAAATACATACACACGTTATCTTGGCACATATTCCCCATATTTAAAATAAATAAAAATTTATACGCAAAATTTCTAATTTATTTGTATAGAAATTATCGGGTTGTTACGAATACCCTCTTATAAAGATTCTGTCCCCGGAATCACCATTTTAAAAACTACACATACAAGTGTACGTAGCTTATACAATCATTGCAAGTAGATCTTGTTCATAAATGATCACACTGATCTTTAATCTATTCACGTAAAGCTTGTCTATCTGATTAAACAGAAATTTGATTTCTAAAAGAACTCAAATTCCTTCTTCAAAATTTCTTTATAAAATAATTTATTATATATATAAGAAAATCATATATAAGAAAATAAAATTTGATTAGAGTACTACCTGGAGTTACATCCTTCGCTGCCACCGTATCTTGAACTGTCATACTGAAGACTCCTGTGGTTGACTATTATTTCGTTTGGTTGAAGTTGGGAGAGATATGTCCCTTCTACCCACACTTATAACACGCAAACTTACCTTCTATATCTTAGGGTATTTACATAACGCGAAATTTTCTACTCGAATAATCATGTATTCAAAATATTAGATTTCAATAACTTTGGTTTACTGTATTAACCAGTGCTCAGATGATTGATTACTATCTTTATACCAACTTATTTCATTAATCCATCATAGATTCATATTCATAACACTTGACATTCTATAACACATACTGCTTTAAACATCCGCTATCCCTTTGTGACTATAAAAGTCGGAATTTACAACCTTGACCAACACAACAGTTGAGAATATTTTTCATTGCATAGACATACTTAACATTAAACAGACCTACCCAACAGAACCTATACTACCTATTCACTACCATCTACCCCTCTATCAAATAAAAGTTGGGGTCTAACTGCCATCCTATGCATATAGCAAGGCATAAGGATTTACAACAACTAAACAGTCCCTAATAGAAATAAAAAGTGGGACTATATCGAACATGAATACAAATCAACGCCTGTTCTCTCTGCTGGAGGGCAGCTCCATCCACTCAGCGTCGAGCTGCATAAAGGCGATGTCTAAAGCTTGCTCCAAAGTATATATCCTCACATCTTTAGCTTCCACCTTAACTCTCAACGGTCCTAGCTGTAGAGCTACTCCAACCTCCCTCGCAACTCGGCTAACTCAATCTGTTCCTGGTAAGCAGGGTCCTTGTACTGCTGCTCTGAAATCTGGAGGGTGTGGTTTTGCGCCACCACTCGCTCAGCCCTAACCTTTAGCTCGTCGTTCCTGGCCAACAAATCTAATATCATCTCATGCACCATGGACTCCTCACTAGAGTCCCTCGACTCTTGGTTCACTGAATAACTATCTTAACTTTTGTTAGTCATCCTATGACCACAATAGACAATCAAAACAACATCAGTACCACAATAAAATATATTCATTGATAAAATGAAAGGATATTTTATTCAGTACAACTAAAACTTGATGGATCTCCTCAACCCATCACCTATCTAACATACTCTATAAAAAATTTCTACTAAGGTTATAACCTAGCTTTCGCATTCCTAATGTTTATAACCTATAGCTTTGATACCAACACTATAAAGCCCCCAAATCCAGGTACTTGAAACCCGAACTCGGTACTTTACGATACCATTTTTATGAGCGGAATAATACTAATAATAATAACAATAATATAGATACCAACTTAATTTACATATTTATCAAAGTCTAAATCCCAAGTACGCAACCTTTAATACATTCCTCACAATACGTGATAGGTAATATATATCATACTTATCTTAATAAAGATAACTATTACATAAAATGGCATTGAATTCTTTCTGCAACCTTTCCTTTCCCTTTATTCTTAACTGAGCCTTCTACTTGTTCACACTTAGCTGAAAACATTTAAATTAAGCAATGATGAGCATTTGAGTGCCTAACAAGTAATAACAATTATATATATATAAGCTGAAAGAATTTAAATATTTTCTTTATACTATCATTCTACAACAAATCAATAGTTGTGAAATAATCTGAACCGATAATAGTAACATAACAACCCTCTTTCAAATTTTAAAACTACGCACAGACTATGTATAGGGTTAAGGGGACATACTATGAGCATTATTTTCATTTTCGAATAGGTTTAGCAGAACTTCATTCGCAAACCGTCATAACTTATGAGCACGAGGGTGTACATCCCATGGACCCTGTATTGATCAATACTGCATGCAAGAACGATAGGATCGTTCACTCTGTCTGCTTTGGGCGCATAAAAGTTTTTTCGTGTAAGGGATGTTCATACTTATCGGGGTTCCAAACCAAAGCAATTCGGTTGGATAACAATAAGGTTTTATCTTGTTCAACAATAATCTATAATTCAACATATATGTATACGGGTAATTAGCAAAGGTGTATCAACATATGATTAAATACAATGATTATCCAATTGGGGACACTTGTATAATAATTTATAAAAACTAACGAACAAAATATATATCTGAATTACCATATACTAACATGTTGACAATCAATTAGAGTATATAATATAGGATTAATAATTTGTACAGTAATAATATAATTCTGAAACATTCTTACTCATGTCCATTGCATAAAGAAAATGCAAAGGTAGGATACTTACCTGATGCGCTGCTTACAATACGCAACTTATTTTTATCTTTTATATCACGACCTATCATTAATCAGATCATTCGTTTTATTAGAACAATATACTATAACATATAGTACTGCATTTTGCAGTCTGCACATAACCTAATCACATTATCACACATGTTCAACAGTTATTGCATCACAAACAAACATTAATACAGTCAAAATATCTAAGTTCAGATCAATTTCTGAAATATGTCGGTGTACCGACAGCTTTATCATGTAATTATCGAGTTTAAGACTCTATTCTGAAGCTCAATAACTATAAGTATCAGTCATATCATTTTAAATGACTTAATAAACATTTTAATATAATTTATCATGAATTTCAAACACCAGAATCATTATCAAAAGATTTAAGTATTAAAGAAATTCTATTATCATTTAATTATTATTTAACTATTAATGAAACCATTGCCAAAATATTAAAGTTATTTATAATAACTCAAAATATTTTTAAAATATTTATATTACCCTTAAATAATTTTTAAAATGTTTAAAATTATTTTTAAATAATTACCATTAATATTAAGATATTAATGTACTATTTCTTAAAATATTAAAAGTCATTAAGTATAACTTAAAATATTTTTAATTCACTTAATATTATTAATCTTGATAATATTTAATTCACCTCTTAGTATTATTAATTCACTAATAACACTTTTATTCGCTTACTAATATTATTAACATCTTAATAATATTTTAATACTTTACTAATATTATTAATCTTCTTAATAATATTTTAATCATGCATTAATATTATTACTTTAATAATATTTTACTTATGCTTTAGTATCATTAATCAATTAATAATATTTTAGTCATTTACCAATCGTATTAATATTTTATTTATTTACTAATATTATTGATCATTTAATAATATTTTATTCTTTTACTAATGTTATTACATTAATAACATTTTATTTAATCTCGTATATTATTATTTACTTAATAATATTTTAATCATCCAATAATACTTTAATTTAATATTATTAATCTTTTAATAATATTTTAATCTAAGATTAATATTTTAATCTAATATTATTAATCATTTAATAATACTTTAATCATTTATTAATATTTTAAATCAAATATGATTAACTATTTAATAATATTTTAATAAAGTTTTAATCTTAATATTTTTATTTACTTAACAATATCATATTATAATATTATTAATATCATAATAACATTTTAATAATTTATTAGATCAATAAACAATTTATTTTAATTGTTCACCCTTTAAAAAAAACTATTTATTTAATATCCATAAAAGGTCATAAATAATATTTCTTATTATAAATTATCCCCTAAAATAGTCATAATATTATATATTAGGAGTATTCAAGCATTAAAATTATATTTTTCTTATTTAAGACATCATTTAACTATTTATTTTCTTTTATTCATAACTTAATTATTTTTAGGAAAAATAGCAAACTGATTCCAAAAATTCTCATTTTCTGTATTTCGACAGCATATGACCCAACCATGATCTCCAAATTTTTCTGGAATTTTAGAAAATGATTTACTAATTTTAAAGTGCCCAAAACTCCCGGATCTTGCTTTATTTTTCATAAGTCAAGTTTTGCTCAGAAAAATCTAAAATTTTCAGGGTATACTCTCATAACATATATGAACCTACTGTAAAAATTTCGGAAATTTCCAGTGTATACACAGAGAGAAATTCGAGTGTTAATATTTAGGAGTCCTTTACGGAAATAGTCATTACGCACAACCTATAAATCGAAACGTGTCCGTTCTTTTTCCTACACGTAGATAACTTCTTAAGTTACCTTTGTGATTTTTCCTAGAATTTTAAAAGACTTGCAACTGCCAAAAATAGGCTCAAGAAAAACGGGGATGTAGCTTTTTAGGGTTTTGAAACTTTAACTTTCTAAGTGGACTGTTTTGGGAAAAACAGCCCTCATGACTTCAATACTTGCTAGATTTGTGTTCTACCACTTTGGTTTACTAGATAACTCATGTATCTAGCACCCCCCTTTGACGGATCACAAATCCAAGTTGTAAAACTTGAGTTACACAAGATTTAGTGGAAGAAAAACAAGAGTTTCACCCCTTGGAGAACATATGCTCATTTCCTTCCTCTAAGCCTTTGATCTAACACTCAAAATACTTAGTTCCATATATGATAATATGTAAAACTAGGGTATCTTGAGTATTAATCCATATCTCCAACAAATCATGCTATAACACAAAATAGAAGAAGTATAAGAAAAAGAATGGATGAGAACCTCGCCTAGTTTTATTTGCTATCCTTCTTGATCTTCCAAAGTAATGTATAATCTTAGGGTGCATTAAGCAACTAGCACACCTCTCTCTCTCTCTCACACAAAATCGAAACTCTCTCTCTCTCTCTCTGTATGTTGCTAGCTTGGGAGAAAAAGAAGAAGAATGAGAATAAGAGAAATGAAAATGATCTAGCAAATGAATGGGTGATTAACTATTATCCCCCATACTTTTATTGTCTCATGGACAAAAAGACTACACCTTATCTCTTCAATTAGCCTAATCATGTGATTAAGGGTGCTTAATAGATTTGTAACCAATAGGAGATTGACACACATGTACTTGTGTGTAAGACTTCTACTTATGGACATTGATTAGCATAATTTGTTGCCTTACAAAGCCTAATGGGGCCAGCTATATAAATTCCCACTAATTCCTTCATTTAGCCTTTATTTTAATGCATAAATTAGATACACTACAACAAAAAGACTTATCGCTGATAGTAGTCGCAGATTATCTGGTCGCTGGATGGACAATAGCGACCGACTTCTCAGCGACCGCGGTTAACGACCGAAACTGTCACTATTATGACTCATGTTGAGTCATTTGTCAGCTGTGATGTGGCACACGTGTCAGCGACCGCCATCAGCGACCGCATGCGATCGCTAGTTTCAACATAGCTATCAGCGACCGCGTTTCAGTTTTAGCTACCACATGCGGTCGCTGATCCTTTTTTTTTTAAATATTTTTCCTGTTTTATTGATTTTCCAAAAATAACCTACTTTGTACCTGCTTTCTATCCCAACACACAGCAGTATATATAAGTATCCATCCATGATAACTACCATATGACAAACATTCATCCATGATAACTACTATATGATAAACATCCATCGTAAACCAACACAATACAATCGTAAACATCCATATAATATAATCGTAAACCAATACAATTGTCCAAAGAATCAATCTAAAAGAGTACAAGGCTTTAAAAATCTAAAAACCAAGTCTAGCAAAGCTTTAAAAATCTAACATATATGACTGGTCTAGCTCTTCATGGATCATCCAAATTAGTACCCTGTAATTAACAAAAGAATAAAACATATATGTTACATGTGTTGATACTGCTATGACTTGGGAATTAAAAGCTAAAAAATATCGATATATATACCTGGTCGCCACCCTGATGCTGTGATGCTGCTGCTGCTGCTGCCGCCACTGCCTCTGCCAACTCATCAGGACTAAGAGAATGCAGATGCCCGCCCAGTATACGAAGAAGATCACGATTTTGGCAGATCGCTCTCACACAGTCAGCAGGAGTATGATAGGCTGGATGACCTGATGACTGTGTAGACTGGGTAGCAGAGCTGCATGTGCCACTGATGGTCGGGCGTCGTTTTTGCCCTTGGCCTTTAACATAGTTTTTTTTCACGACGGACGCCCTCACCCACAATTCTTGATCAATCGACGGACGTGGGGTGCCTTTAGGATAGCGCTCGTTCATTAAGCCCTTATAAGTGTCCTGTCAGAATGTCAACAATTAAATAATTAAAAATAAATAAAAAATGCTAAAAAGGTCGTCAAAAATATAAACAACATATTAGTATAAAGTTAAATTATTACCGCTATCTGAACAGCATCAGACAGACCATCACGGGTGGCCACATACACATCCAACCAATTGATAGGTTGACCTTGAGACTCAGACTCCTACAGTTCATGTTCTCATATTAATATGTAAACATATGATAATTTAGCTACAAAACATGACTGTAAACATAAAAACAAATAACTAAGCCAATAAGCTTGCTATACATACGTACCCTAGCAGCAATATGATGCAGCTGTGATATACTGCCGCCCTTGTACGTGCCTTTTGCCTTTTCGCCTTCAGATACACCTAAGGATCTGTTCGAGGCGGCAGTCTTGCTTCTCTTGACCCAATTCTCTGCTCTCCACTGGTCACACATCTGCACCCATATGGGATGTGCGCACCACCAGGAACTATGCTCATGCATATACTGCTCACCCTGTCCTGGATGGTTAATCTCAGCATTGTGCAGGGCTTTTTGTCGTTCTTTGTTCAGATTATCTTTAGTTCGGACGGCACACTTCTGCCAGAACAGTGTCTGAATAACTGATGCATGTGCGTCGTCCCATCTATACCGCTTCTGCAAATAAAACAACAATAATAATAGTAAAACTGTTATATGATATTACCATAATCCAACATTACTAAACAATATTATTTGATTAACTATGCATTATCTATCAAAGTGATAAAAAAATATACCTGAAATTCAGCCCAAACTGCATCCTTATGGGCGAAAGGTGTGCTCGCCCATGTAATCACTGGCGCATGCCAGTTCTATAAGCATAATTGTGAAATGCACTTCACAATTTTACTATCTTGAAAATCACTACAATATACAATAATTTACAGTCATATATATTTATAACAATGGAAATATTATATGTACACGATGTTTAACTTGCGTGCTTTCTGGAGGAGGACGGATCTGTATAAGAATGCGATCATCCGGATTAGTCGGGGCCTTTGGCACATGATTAGGGCCCCGACCCAACCTGCGCTTTCATGCTGCAGGTTCAGAAGACATCTATAAATAAAAAATTTAGGATGTTAGTATGAGTTATAAATGAAAGATACATAAACACATCAAGGATATAGAGAATATGTACATATGTAATTATATGTAAAACAATTAAAAACTAAACATACATTTTATATAAAAGGACAATAATGACAATTAATTGTATGAAATAGTTAACTACGACAACTATAAATGAAAGGTACATAAACATGTTAAGGATATAAAGAACATTCCTATATGTAATTCATTGTAATACAATTAAAACTAAACATACATTTTAATGAAAATCGTTGTCTGAGTCAGAATCATTTTGTACAAGTGTCGGAGATTCATAACCATCTTCTTCTTCAGATTATGTGTCAGTGTCAGTCAATAACTCTTCCTCAGTATCACTGTCATCTGGCACAATGACTGTCTCAAGATCCAATTCATCAGGTTCATTTCCACCCTCTAACTAGATTACATCATTGTTGTCCTCTATATTTATTATAGGAGGTCTATGAAGCATCTCCTCTTGGTAGAAATCCTCGTTTATTACTTGGACACAACTGCGCGCAGGAGTATGAATTACAACTTGCCAATCTGTAGGCGGTTTATCCCTTTTCCTAACAGGACTAGGAGTGTAGTATACTTGTACTGTTTTAGTTGGTAAAACAAACGGTTAGTTGGAGTAAGCCGACCTATGGAGGTCAATATCGACGATTCCATGTCTGTTAACACGTATCCCTTTTTCTGAATCAAACCAACGACACTTGAACAAGTTAATATGACCCCCGTATGTACCCTTGTACGACAACTCTATGATTTCCTCTAACTCCCCATAAAAGGCACGACCAAGCTCATTGTAACAATCTCCTTGGATACACACTCCATAGTTCGTTGTTCTTTTACCGCGCCCATATATGCCTTTGTATGAAATTCATAACTATTTATTTTGTAACCATTGCGGCTGACTTGGTCCCATAGCTAGGACTTGTACATTAGCCGGAATCGTTGATCCCTCAGTCAAAGCCTACAAAAACTCCATCTTATTAAATGAAGTCATAGTTAATATGGAGTGTGTGTGTGTGTGTATATATATATATATATATATATATATATATATATATGTCGTGCTTAAGAAATTGAACTTACTTTGTCCTTTGGCCAAAGTGAAAATTTTTTATCACGATTGATTTGAATATCTTTATCAGTTATGCCGGGATGCTTCACTTTTAACTCGTCATCGTACAATCTATACCATGTTATAAACATTAATATATTGGAATAAATTTTCAACTTACAAGATAAATTATCATGTTTACATGTGTACCTCACAAATTCGTCAATCTCCTCGCAATTGAGAAGAATGTAAGTATGTGCAGCATGTAATTCTTGTTCAGAGAGGAATATGCGCTTCCCTTTTCCATAAGCGCGACCCGATAGACCAAATACAGAGAGCCGACCATTTAGTTCAACATTTCCTCCATCATCATGTCTCGATACTCGATTGGCCTTTATCAGACTTCGTCCGGAAAATAATCTGAAACAAACGTAGATATCTCATCGAAACTGTATGCCTCACATATCGACCCCTCGACATAAGCTCTATTCTTCACCTTCCTCTTAAGATTTGTCATCACCCTCTCGAAAAGGTACATCCATCTATATTGAACTGGACCCCCAACACGAGCTTCATAGGGAAGATGGATTTGCAAATGCTCCATGGAGTCAAAAAAATCGGGTGGGAATATTTTTTCTAGTTTACACGTGATCTCTATGATGTTCTTCTTAAGTACAGACATGTTCTTCTCATTTAATGATTTTGAACATAAGTCTTTGAAGAAACGACTAAGATCCGTCAAAGCATCCCATATTGGTTTATCAAGCTGATCCTGAAATGCTATGGGCATGAGTCTCTCCATGAACACATGACAGTCATGACTCTTCATTCCCTTGCAATTTCCCACCCGTAACACACCTTGCAATGTTTGACATCCATCTGGTAGTTTCAGAGACTTAACCCATGTGCACACATCTTCAACTTGCTTTTTGAACAATGTGTACCTTGCATGCGGTTTGATTATCTTACCATTAGAGATTCATAAAGTTCTAATCCAGGACGCTTACAAATATCTTTCATGTCCAAACGTGCCTTATCGTTATCTTTTGTCTTCCCCGTAACATTCATCACAGTGTTAAACACATTGTCAAACACATTCTTCTCAATATGCATCACATCTAGATTATGACGAATCAAATTTGTAGACCAATAAGGCAGTTCCCAAAAGATGCTTCTCCGAACCCAGTTATGAGATTCGCCAAACCCATTGATTATGTTTGTGGCATCAATCTTACCAAATGGGATAACCGGCAATCTCATCACACGATCTCGCATCTCCGTTCCCGACAATCGCGGTGCAGGCATATCATTGTCTACTTTCCCTTTCCTGAAGTGATCTCTATTTCTTCGAAACGGGTGATCTACCGGTAAGAACCGACGATGACAGTCAAACCAGCAAGGCTTTCGACCTTTTGATAGATTAAACGACTTTGTATGCTCCATACAATACGGACAAGACAACTTCCCGTGTGTACTCCATCCAGCTAACATACCATAAGCTGGAAAGTCACTTATAGTCCACATAACCGCTGCCCTAAGGTTGAAATTTATTTTCGTTGCAACATCCCAAGTCTGTACTCCATCCTCCCACAATACCTTCAACTCGTCTATAACAGGTCTCAAATAAATATCAATGTTCTTTCCAGGACTCTTAGGACCAGGAACCCGAGTGAAAGAAACAAGTACGGCTGTTTCATACACATTGTACGGAGTAACAATCACAGGCCAACATGAGTACGGAACAGCTGAGTGGCCAAATGGATTGAAACCATCGGTGGACAATCCAAGCCTCACATTTCTAGGTTCCAATGCAAACCCAGGATGTGCTAAGTTGAAATCTTTCCAAGCCTGCCCATCTGCGGGATGATTTAGTTCTCCATCTTTAGCTGGAGATTTCGCATGCCAACTCATATGTTCAGCTATTCTTGAAGACATGTACAATCTTTTAAGCCGATGTGTTATTAGAAAATACCATAGAATCTTAAACGGTATACTTGATTTTTTTGTAGTCACACATATTAGGCCTAAACCGATCATGACTGCAAAACGTGCACCTTATCATCTTTTCATTTTCCTTATAAAATAACATGCAATTGTTAGGACATGCATCGATCTTTTGGTATCCAAAACCCAACTTCTTCACCATTTTCTTACAAAAATAATTGTTACCAGGTAATTTCTCACCGTCAGGCAACATACTCTTAATGGCCTTCAAGAGTGACTCAAAACACTCATGGCTCATGTTGTGATCAGCCTTGATGTTAAGTAATGTCGCCACTGCAGACAATGTACTGTGTTTGGTGCAACCATGCCACAATTGCTCGCTACCCTCGTCTAACAACTTAAAGAAGTCTTTGGCATCAGAATTCATAGGTTGCTCTCTGCCTTGGTCCCAATCAAAATCTGGCCCTGCAATATCATGAACCATTTCATTCATTCGATTAGTACTACTGCCCGAATTATGTACTTCTGTGATGCCACCATCTCTTCTCTACCCATGTGCCCACCAGCATTCTTCGTAATTTTTCATGAACCTAGAAACAAGTAAATGATAGTTTACCACGTCTCTGTCCATATAATTTACATTCTTACACTTCAAACATGGACATCGTATCTGCGACTTACCATTCAGACATTCCTTGTGACTATACGCATACTCCAAAAACACTTGGCAACTAGCTCTAAATTCGGCTGTAGCACCTATTTGGGCAATTGACTTTCTTCGTGTCATCCAACTGCGGTCTGAATAGAGGTCCATGATTCCACGGTACCTATGTTGACATGAATTATTGTATTCCCTTGTTAGAGATTTACAATTCAGCTCAATCCCATTTATGATGCTTATAAATACATATAGATGTATATGTACATATATAACATGAGTGTGCATCATATATGATTATTCGGGAATTGAACAAGGATACATGCCAAAACAAATTTACACCGCTTGAGATCGACTACCCAAAGGCATGGTATATTGTTATGGATCTTAAATTAGAGGCTTGCATATGTTGCGTATATCAAGATTGCAGAAGAAGGCATACTATTAGTCCCTTAATGTGGGACTATTAGTCCTATTAGTCCCTTAATGTGGGATATATCTTGGGAAGGGAGGATCAGTTATCTATTACTTACAGTTTTACAAAGGCCGATCAGCTAGTTGTGGGTCTCCCAGATCTCAACTCAACAACGCTATTGGAGTGAGGAGGAAGTAGTGAAGAAATAGTAGGTGAATCAGATGTTGTTTTTTACTTTCTTTGTGTTTCCGTTGCTCAAATTGCTTTAAGTTGGGTTCTAACGTATGTTTCAATTTCCAAGTGAATTATTAAGTTGGGTTCTAACGTCTGGGTTATAACGTATGTTTAAGTTGGGTTCTTTGTGTTTCCGTTGCTCAAATTGCTCAAATTGCGTGTACAAATGATCGGATCTAACATATATAACAATATGGTTAATAATATGATACAATAATAATATAATTCTAAAACTCTCTTACTTTTGTCCATTGCATAAAGGAAATGCAAAGGTAGGATACTTGCCTGGTACGCTGCTTACAATTCGCAACTTAGTTTTATATTTTATATAACCACCTATCAGTAATAAGATCATTTTACTGATTAGAATAACATATCATAACACATAATATTGCTTATTGCAATCAGCACATAACCTAATCGCATTGACACATAGGTTTAGCAGTCATTGGATCACAAACAAACATATATCTAATTAAATTATCTAAGTCCAGATCAATTTCTAAAGCATATCGGTGTACCGACAGCTTTATTAGATAATTACCGAGTCTAAGATTCTATTCTATAGCTCAATATATGTAAGTATCAGTCATATTGTTTTAAATGACTTATAATAATTTTTAAATATTTATTATAATTTATCATGAATTTTTAAACATCAGAATCATTATTAAATGATTTAAATATTAAATAATTCAATTATCATTAATATTTAATTAATATTAAACTATTAATGAAACCATTGCCAAAATTTTAAAGTTATTTATAATAACTTAAAATATTTTTAAAGTATTAATATTACCCTTAAATGATGTTTAAAATAATTAAAATTATTTTTAAATAATTACTATTAATATTTAAATATTAATGTACTATTTGTCAAAATATTAAAAGTCATTAATTATAACTTAAAATATTTTTAATTCATTTATATCCTTTTTAAATAATTTTTAAATTAAATAAACCATTTTTAAATCATTTATTTAATATAATTATTAAATAAATTTAATATCATTAATATTAAATTAATATCATTAATATTAAATTATTAATAAAATTATCCTTTAAATATTAAAAGATATATTTTATAACTTAAAATATTTTTAAATACTTTATTTTCATTTAAAATAATTTTTATAATATTAAAATCATTTTTAAACTAAATTATTTAATACAATTATTAAATAACTTTAATATCATTAATAATAATTAATTAATGAAATTACCTCTAAATATTAAAAGTTATATTTTATAACTTAAAATATTTTTAAATACCTTATTATTATTTAAAATGATAATCGATACCGACACTCCATGTCGTGAAACAATTTCCTTTACGTACAAACTCGCTAACTGATTCAAACTGTAGCGGATCTTGATCGGTAGAAAATATGCGGTCTTTGTAAGTCGATCTACGATAACCCAAATGGCATCCAAACCTTTCTGCGTGACTGGAAGTCCTACCACGAAATCTATCGTAATATGCTCACATTTCCACTCCGGTATTTCCAACGGTTGTAGTAAACCACTCGGCTGCTAATGCTTTGCTTTTACGCGTTGACAAGTCAAACATCTACTAACGCACTCTGCGACTTCCGTTTCAAATTGGGCCACCAAAAATGTTACCTCAAGTCTCGGTACATCTTAGTGCCTCCCAGATGAACGGAATATGTCGTATTGTGTGCCTAGTGCTAAATCTCTTCTCTTAACTCGGTTACCGCCAATACCCACACTCTCCCTTCGAATCTTAAGATACCGTCTTTATCTATTCGAAATTTTTCTTCTCCATTTTCTGTGATCCTTTTCCTGATCTTCTCACATTCTTCATCTTTCTCTTGTGCTTGTTTCACTCTATCCAACAATGTCGGACAAGCTTCCATTACAAATAATTTCTCTTCAGACCTCTCGGTTCCCTTCACTTCTATTTCCAACTTCTCCATATCTCTTATTAACTCCTCCTGAGTTGTCAATTGAAACAATTTCTCCCTTCCTTTCCTGCTCAGAGCGTCGGCAACTACGTTTGCCTTCCCTGTGTGATAAAGAATATCACAGTCATAATCTTTGATCAATTCTAACCACCTTCTCTGACGCATATTCAACTCCTTCTGTGTGAAGATATATTTTAGACTTTTGTGGTCCGTGTATATCTCACATTTCTCTCCGTACAAATAATGCCTCCATATCTTTAACGTAAAAACTACTGCAGCTAACTCTAAGTCATGAGTAGGGTATCATTTTTCGTAATCCTTCAATTGTCGTGATGCATACATAATGACTTTGCCATACTGCATCAGCACACAGTCCAGTCCTCTATGTGATGCATCACTATACACCACAAATCCTCCCGTATCATCTCGTAATGATAATGCAGGCGCCTCGCTTAATCTCTTCTTCAACTCTTGAAAACTCTCTTCACATTTGTCGGTCCATACAAATTTTACTGTCTTTCTCGTCAGATTAGTCAACGCTATCTTAGAAAAATCTTTGATGAATCTTCGATAGTACCCAGCTAACCCTAAGAAACTTCTCACCTCCGTCGGTGTTCTCGGTTGTTCCCAACTACTTACTGCTTCGACCTTTTCGGGGTCTACTGAGATTCTATTCTCATCCACCACATGGCCTAAGAATTGAACCATCTTCATCCAAAATTCACATTTTGAAAACTTCGCATACATCTTCTTCTCCTTTCGTAGTGCCTCCAAAACAATCTTCAGATGTTCGACATGTTCTTCCTTTGTCTTCGAGTAGATCAAAATGTCGTCAATGAAAACTACTATGAATTTATCCAAGTATGGCATAAAAACTTGATTCATCAAGTCCATGAATGTTGTCGGAGTATTAGTTAAACCAAATGACATTACCAAAAACTCGTAATGTCCATAACGGGTTCGAAACGCAGTCTTTGGTATGTCCTCATCCCGCACTTTCAGTTGGTGATATCCTGTCTGTAGGTCGATCTTCGAGAAACATTTCGCTCCCTTTAGTTGATCAAATAAGTCGTTTATCCTCGGTAGTGGATATCTGTTCTTGATCGTTACTCTGTTTAATTCTCGATAATCGATACAGAGCCTCATCAATCCGTCCTTTTTCATAACGAATAGCACTGGTGCTCCCCAAGGAGACACACTCGGTCGGATGTAACCCTTATCCAATAACTCTTGAAGTTGTATCATCAATTCCTTTATTTCTACCAGTATCATACGATATGGAGCTTTCGAAATCAGTGTCGTTCCCGGTGCTAAGTCTATTACGAATTTGATTTCTCTGTCTGGTGGAAGACCAGGCATATCGTCCAGAAACGTATCTTGAAATTCATTCACTACGGGTATAACTTTAATTGCTACTCCCTTTTTCCGAGTATCTACGATGTATGCTAAATAACCTACACATCTTTTCCTTAACAATTTCTTGGCCTGCATCATCGTAACGCAACACGATTGCTTAAGCGATGAGCTACCATGAAACACTACCTTAGACTTACTCGGAGTCTGAAGGTTCACACACTTGTTCTGACAATCAATTACCGTCACATGGTTATATAACCAATCGATTCCCAGTATTACGTCAAATTCTCCTAGTCTAATAGGAATCAAGTCTACGCTCAATTCATGTTCTCTAATGTTTGCGCGACAATTTCGATAAACGCATTCTACAGGGATTATTTCCTTATTCGCAACTTCTATATTCAAAGGATCTTCTAAACGTTCTCGGGGTGTACTAAGTTTACTAGCAAATTCTTCAGATACAAACGAACAGGTAGCACCAGAATCAAATAATACATAAGCATTTATATTATTGATTAGGATTATACCTGATACCACGTCCTTTGCAGCTATTGCATCCTGGACGGTCAAGTTAAAGGTTCGAGCGGTCGATCGATTGGGTTGCGCAGGTCCACCAATCATTAACTCGCTCCCTCCTCCCTGGCCTCTGCTAGCTCCACTACTTCCTTTCTTCGGGCAATCATTTATTTGGTGCTCTGTTGATCCACAAGCAAAACATCCTCTGATCTTCTTTGGCTTTGGGCAATTTGGCGATATGTGCCCCTCTTGGCCGCAATTATAGCAAGTGCTCTTTCCCTTCCAGCACTCCCCCTGATGACTTCTTCCACACTTGTTACAAGCTTCATCCCTTTTCTTGAAGTTTCCCTGATGACTTCCACCTTGATTATTGTTTCTGTTGTTGATGTTATTTTCCCACTTCCTCTTTCCAGAATTACTCCCTCCGTTGCTGCTTCCTCCACGATGCTCATTACCAGTGTTCTTGTTCTTCTTCTCCTTATGATATAGACTTAAGGCCTCACTGCCACCTTCTGCAATGACTGCCTTCTCTAACGAGGTCGCAAAGGAATCAATCTGAAAGACTAATACCTTATTATACAACCACGGCTTTAAACCTTACTCGAAGCGTCTCACGTTCCTTTCCTCATCCCTAACTTGGTGCTCCGCAAATCGCGCTAGTTCATTAAACTTAGCTGTGTATTGCGCCACCGTCATATCTCCTTGCTTTAACTCTAGGAACTTCACTTCCATCCTACTCTTCACACTCTTCGGGAAATTGTTCTCGAAGAACAACGTCGTAAACCTCTCCCAAGTTATCGTTCCTTTTCCCGCTCTCTGCTGATTAGTTTCTCACCAATAGTTCGCTTCGCCCCTCATCATGTATGTACTGTCTTCTGGTCTTCACCCACGCGAGCTATAGTGAAGGCCTTCTCGATCTCCTTTATCCAGGTTTGCGCAACTATTGGGTCAGTAGTTCCCGCGAACTCTGGGGGTCCTACACTCTTAAAATCTTTGAAGGTTATTACTGAGACAGCTTGGGGAATGGGTGGTACAGGTTCATTTCTTTCCCTCAGAGCTTCTCCCAATAAATCTACAAGTCTCTGTATCGGATCTACTGGTCCTCTCTCATCATTAACTGACTCTTCTGGGACAGTTATTCTACGTCTGGGCGGCATTTTCTGCATCACAAAATTTTCATTTTATTATCTAATTATAATACTTAGACATTTCTCAATTGAAAAGAACTGGAGGTTTAAAACACGTTTCTGAAATAAGACCATTTATATTCCTATGCCAAATGGTTACAACACATGTTCTTTTCTTGCATACTGCTATAAATGATAACACATATCCCCTATTATCACAAAAGACGGGGACAACGCTAGCTTACTACCCCTCTAACACTTTTCAAAAGTTGGGGTTACCATCATCTCACATCTTACGCAACAAAC
This sequence comes from Panax notoginseng, assembly GCA_016801055.1. Taxonomy (NCBI): domain Eukaryota; kingdom Viridiplantae; phylum Streptophyta; class Magnoliopsida; order Apiales; family Araliaceae; genus Panax; species Panax notoginseng. Next base: position 140,323,882 of record CM029017.1, read on the forward strand.
TAAAATTAATACAACATATTAAACAACACATAAATAAAATACTACATTACTAAGCTTTTCCCTCTAGACTCAATCTATATCCCACGTTCCACGGCGCTCTGATCTTCCATCTGCATAATGTATACCATCATATCCCGACTTATGGTATGTCGGGTCTGTCCTTGCTCAGCTGGGTAGTGATTTACCCCATCTATCAATCTCTCCATGGTCGTGCGTAGAGCATAGCCCATCTTGTCCATCTTCCTTCTTTTGCACCGTACCTCATCTTCCAGATCATCCACCCTGTCATTGGCTTCCTCCCACTTCTCCTCGAAGTGAATCCTATCCATCTCCTCCATCTCAAACTGAGTTCGAAGAGCTTCCTTCTTCGTCCTCTCACTTAAAACCCTCTGCTCCATTTCTTCTAGCTTCCCTGCTAACTCAACGTTCCTCGCCACCGATCGGTGAAACAAGGTCCCCATTTGGATCCTTGCCTCCTTATGGTGAGCAATTTCCACCTCCATCTCCTGCATCACTAATTGCCTCTCAAGAGTCTCAGTCTCTAGCTCCTCGACTCTACATTCTAATTCCAAATTCAGTTCTTCATACTCTCCCAACATCTGATCCTCGAAAGTAGTCCCGTCGGAGTCCTCCATAAGCTCGGGCTCCTCCTCCGGATCAGACTCTTCAGGTAGAGGCTCCATCTCCTCCTCATCATCATCATCATCAATAGGGGCCACTACTGATATGGGTTATGCTATCAATGGTGCCTCATAGACTACGTGAATATCACGCGGCTCCTCCTCTACTACTCGGCTAGGTCCTCCCATGTCAGTCATCCTACAATCACCAACATAAGACAAGACAAACAATAACTCCATTACAATGTTAAATAAACATAAGTTCATTGTATAGAATAAAGTTACATTTCATAACACACTAAGTCTATCAAGGAAAACTCTACATAAGTTTTATCCCCTTCCTAACTTCTAAGTTTTCCTAAGTTACAATATAAGGACTCACGTTCCTAAGGTTTATAACTATAGCTTTGATACCAACTCATGTTTGCATTAGATTAGCCATGTATTACAAGTTATGACGTTCTAGTTCATTCATGTTTGTTCTAAGCCACATTTAACTAGTTTTACAATGCATAAGACTCACTAGGCATTCATATTAATCATATCTACATGCATAACATACCTAATCGTGATGTCTCATATGCACAAATTAAACCTCATAAGCATGCTCACAATCTTTACTCAATGTACATAGCTTATCAAGTTTATATTTGAAATTATAAGTCTCTTTAGTAAACTTATTTAAGCATGCAAGATAAGCACACACTATCTAAATCATACTTTCGTACGCAATTGTGTACATACTCAAGTTATTTACATAAGCTAGAAATATCAGAATTTGAAAACATAATGCTCATCATACTTTGTTTTGCAAAACTTCAAGTTTTCCTTTAGAAATCCTTTAAAACCAAGCTAGAAAACCCTATTATACACCAAACCAGTTCATGCATTATGTTATACTCATGTACGTGCATACCTAGATTATTTACACATGCTCACAAAATCAGAATATACATTAATCGCAGTTTACCATTTCTAGTTTTCCAAATCTTAAATTTTCTTTGAGTATTCATATTAAAACAAACTAACATGGCTTCTATATACCTAGCAATCTCATTCCATGTTTTAAGGTTGTTTATAAGAATATTCTAACCAAAGTAACATGCTCAGAATGATTCAAGACCACAAAAGCAGTGCACATGACTGGCAGCAGTCGCTGCCGCGCGGTCATGTACTATAGAAATGGCGCGACTTCGAGCAGAACACAGAAATGAAGGCTCTGCTTCTGTAGAGCTTCATTCCAACCCATGCCAAACTTGTAACCAGATAACTACAAAGCTCCTAAACATGTATACAAGCTCAAATAACACAAGGGCATGTTATCTTCCACCAATTACAGAGAATTCAAGTGATTGCAAGAATTTGACAAAACTTAAACACAAGAACACAAAAATAGAATTTTACCTCTTAAAGCTTAAATGAATTCCTCAAAGCACAAACTAAATGCTTAGCTACTCTCCCTCTCAATGTATACTTATCAGACAATCTTAGCAACCAAGAATGAGAAAAGGAATGTTCAATTTATAGAAAATCCATTACACAGATTTTGCAATTTCCAATTGAATCAAACCCATGGATTGAAAGATTGCATGAAGGTTAACAAGGAGTTGGTAAATGGTTGTTTATTTGCATTATTATGCCCATTCCCTCCATAATCATCATCTAGGAAGGCTTGGAAGAAGGAATAGGCCTTAGCCTTTTTGGTTTACACGTAAAGGAGAAATGAGAGCAAATGGGACACTCATTTTGGGACAACGCTTAAATCTCTGCAATCTTGCAACATTAGACCATATACTTATACGTAACTCTTATTCTTATGCTAAACATATCAACCATACATTATAACTTAATGTCACAATATGATTTAACATTTCAACGTAGTAGATGTTATGCAACATACATATAATCTATGTACATTTTATTTTAATGTATACTTACCTACACATTGCCACATAGATATTTCATAATGTATTTATAATATATAGTTTCAATATGCTTAATCACATTGCTTAATACAATATAGTTTTATAAGACTTAATATATAGTCACATAAATGTCACCATGCACTATATAGTATAGTTGTATTATTTCTCACATGCACATTAACTCACTTATTTGTTTTATGTCAAATAAATAAATTATCCACTTCCTACCCATTATTAATTAATCCATTCTTCCTTGATTAATATTTTTATGGATCTCCATAACCATTAATTATCTATATAATTCTTATTATATTTATTGACATATTACAAATAATAATAATCACATATTATTAATTAATCACCATTAATAATTAATTAATATTCTACAATATCAATTAACAATTAATATAAATTAATTGTTCACTTAATAATTCTTCATCGATTAATATTATTATTAATATCTCCCATCACCGTGCCACACAAGGCTTTCAACGAGTTCATCACAAATTCCATATATTCTCAATTATTCAATATAATTGAGTTAACTCATCTCGTAACACAAAATCATCTATATCCAAATAAATATTCATTAATATATTCATTTAATAAGGTGTGGAAATTCTCGGGTATTACAAAGTCAGAGGTTGAGCCAGTTGTATATCCTCCACCACCGTTTCAGCAGAGGGTCCAAAAAAAAGAAATTGGATAAGCAATTCTCAAAGTTTTTGTAAATTTTTAAGAAACTTCAGATCAACATTCCTTCCACAGAAGCCCTAGAGCAAATGCCGAGTTACGCCAAATTCATGAAGGGTATTCTGTCAAGGAAGAAAAAGTTAGAGGATTACGAGACTGTAGCTTTAACGGAGGAATACAGTGCAGTTCTACAAAGAAAGTTACCTCCGAAGTTGAAGGATCCGGGGAGTTTCACTAATCCTTACACAATCGGTAATATGGCCTTCAACAAGTGTTTGTGTGACTTAGGGGCGAGTGTAAACCTCATATCGTTGTCAGTATATATTCAGTTGGGTTTTCCAACTCTGAAGCCTACAAACATATCTCTACAGTTAGAGGATAGATTAGTGACATGTCCAAGAGGAATTGTGGAAGACATTCTAGTTAAGGTGGATAAATTTATCTTTCCAGCAAATTTTATAATTCTGGACTATGAAGAGGACAAAAACATCCCAATCATCCTAGGGAGACCATTTTTGTCTACGGGTAGGACTCTCATCGACGTTCAGAAAGGGGAATTACCCATGAGGGTTCAAGACCAGGAAGTCAAATAAAATGTGTTTAAGGCCATGAGGTTTCTTGCAAATGAGGAGGAGTGTTTATGGTTGGATGTGATCAACAAGATAGTAAATGAAGACTTGGTTAAAAGTTTGCTCAAATAACCGTTGGAACATACTCTACTAGGGGATGAGGACTTAGATGATCCAGAGTTCGTGGATTACTTACATATGCTAGATTCTTTGCCTTGAGTTAGTAGGTTTAAGGTTCTGTTCGAGCCACTATACATGGAAGAAAAAGTTTCAGCTCGAATGAAACCTTCACTTGAGGAGCCTGTCAGGTTTGTAATATTCATGAAAGCAATCAAATTATACAAAAAAAACAGAAACATGGAAAATCAGAGTTTTAAAATTTTACAAACCATATACTCGGATCACCCTTTATGCACAATTATTAATTAAACGAAAATATGAAAAACAAGAATCGTACCCTTGAAGATTCGAGCTTCCTCAGGTACAAGTTCACCTCCAATCCTTTTCGCGTTCAACTTGAATTCACCGGGTTTGGTTCCTTCCTTTGATCAACGTTAGCCATCGAAGTGTTTGGCCTCTAGAGGTGATCCACCAAGGAAGAAGAAATATTCAAGAAGAAGGGTGGTTGGCTAAACCCTAGTTTTCTATCTCTATAGAAAAAGAACGTACTCTCCAACTATTAGAATTGCGTGTGTTGATATCTGATATAAGACTCACCTTATAAAGATATCAGGTAATCCTATGTAATTAAAAATAAGGTATTATTTATTTAATTAAACTTTTTTAATTAAATGGGCTCCCTAATCTTATTAGGGATAATTAATTAAATTCCTTTAACTAATTTTTCCTCCTAATCCTATTAGGAATAAATGAAAGTACGTATATTAAATTAATTCCTAAACTCTTTTAGAAATTAAAATAATAATAATTGTAATAATATTAATAAGACTCCTCTTATTAATTTATATTTAATATTTTTAAAATATTAAATAATAAATATTAAGCTATTTAATTTATTCAATCACCGTAGATTAAATTAAATATACTTAACATATTATTATGATTATGCCACTAACTTCTTAAATAATTATTCTTTCTTTTATAGTGTGACCATTTAGGTTATCCATATTAAACCGGTTGTGAATAAATCAATTAGAACAATTCTAATCTTATTTAAATAAATAAATTAAACTATTAATTTATTTAAATAAATAATATTTATTCTACAATAGGGATAAGCCTCCCTAGCGATCAACGACTTTTCAGATAATATAGATTTCAACATTAATCATAAAAGAACCTTTGAGTAAATATTTACCGTACAATTCAATCCTTTCACCATACAATGTCCCAATTAAATATAAGACATGGAATTACTGTCAAGTCTTATTTTATTTAGTTATATGTATTTCGATCCTTAAATGCACAACTTCAAATAATATAAATTAGAAACTCCTTTCTAATTTTATTCTGCCTTGGTCAAGGACTACTGTGTTGTCATTTATCGAATCACATAGGACATTTCTCTTCTTTTACTAGAAGTGGTAGATTCTTTATTGATCATACATTATCTCCATGTATAACTTCTTATACCCAAGCATACCCTTTGATATACCCTAAGGGTCTTAAGGAATAAGTCAAAGTATAACTCATCATACACAAGGTACTATGATGATTTCAAGTCCAAGGATCACTTGTACTACTATCACTACAGAATTTCCTATTGACAGGCAAGTAAAACTCTATTAGGTATTCCTTAGCGAGTCACGTTCAGTGAACTTATTCTCTAATAAGCACCTACATACTTGCTTTAGTGTCTCCACACAAATGATCATGAGATCAATCATCCTCATCCAATGAGCAAGCAACGTATGTACCAATCTATCTGGATTCACTAATCCCCAATTTAGTAATCCAACGATTGGGAACTATTTTAGTTTTAAGCTTTCTAAGAATTTAGATCTCATTAGAATGATCATCATCATTATTCTAAAAGGCATTGCTTAAAACTATGGGTTTATCACATATTATAAAATAGCATCATGTAGATAATTAAAAGCCTTTAATAAATTAATATTTTTTTATTAATAAATGAATAAGATTGTTACAAAGTATATGTTTTATCATCAAACATGATTGGCTTGTGTACATATTACTTTCAATCTCCCACTTGCATTAAAGTCAATCGCCATGGTATCTCATACCCTTCTTCTCTAAGTGACGATTATCCTGTTGTTGGATAAGCTTTAGTTAATGGATATGTAATGATGTTCTTGAGAGTCCACTATCTCTATAGTAATTTCCCATCTTTCAATGATTCTTATAATCAAATTAAAGTGCCACAACACATGTTTAGATCCAAGATGAGACTTAGGAACTATTCCTAGTTCTGTAATGAACTTTTCATCCAAATAATCAACTTGCAGCTTCATTTATAGCTATATACTTTGTCTTTATCACTAAACCAACAACTCTTTGCTGTTTGGAACCTTTCCAATTCACTGCACCACTGTTCAAGGTAACGCTTTATCTTAAAGTGGATTTTTTGTCGTCTTGGTATGTTTGAAAAACTTGAGTCTGTTAAGTCCTCTAGTTTTAATTTGGACCCACCATGAATATGATCACATCCTTAGTACCGGTTAAGTACTTTAAGATATTTTTCACTGACTCATAGTGAACTTCTCCAGAATATGACTGATCAAAATTAGGTCTCGTACATTTCATTGCATACATGATAGTTACTCATGCGATCTCTCTTTTCTGAGTCTTTGAGGACTATTAAGAGAGATACACTCCATGACTCATCAATATGAGACATCTCTTGGAGTTTGCCATGCTAAACGACTTTAGCATCAAATGAATATACGTTCCTTGGGTTTACCTGAGTATCCTTTTAAATCTATCTATATAGATTTGTATCCCCAATAACAATACTCTTCCCATATCATTCATGGAGGAATGTTTAGATAACTTTATCTTTACTGATTCTAGCATTGGCATGTCATTCCTTATCCATATTATATCAACATATAGTACTAGGAATGTCACGACGCTCCCACTGACCCTTTTGTACACACTAGGTACATTCTTATTTTTGATAAAATCAAACTCTTTTGATTGTCTTATCAAAACGAATGTTCCATTTTTAAGAAGCTTGTTTCAATCCATTTCTCTGAGTGTCTACAACTTTTACCTCATCGTATGTAACCGGATCATCATCTTCTATGATACGTACCTCATCATCATCATCCATGATGAATCCATACCTCCCAGGTATCTTTGGTACTATTCCAGATTTATGATTCAGTTGTGGTACAATAGGTCTATCTACAGGTTCCTCTTATTTGACTTATAGTATTTTGTGGTTCTTGAACTCTTTAAGATCTATTATCCTCCCACTAGCCCCTTCAATGATAAACACCTTTATCTTAGAAAGTAGCGTGTTTCGCAACAAACACATTTTGCTAAGTAGGATTATAGAACATATATCCTAAACTTACTTTAGGATGTCCCACAAATTTGTACTTGTCAAATCTTGTCCCAAGCTTATCCTTTGAAACCTTTTCACATAAGTTGGATAATCCCATATCTTAACATACTTAAGATTAGGAATCCTCCCTATCCATAACTTTTATGAAGTCTTGGGGCCGGATTTTGAGGTTACCTTTTCCGTAGATATGCAGCCATTTCTAGAGCATAACCCCAGAGGGATACTGGAATGTCGGTAAAATCATTATGGACGGCACCATGTCCAATAAGGTACGATTTTTCCTTTCAGATACATCAATCAATTATTGTATATCAGGAGGCGTCCATTGTGAGAAAACCATTTGAGATGATTTAGAAACTCATTGCACAAGTATTCCTTTTGAATTCTTTGAACCTTTCAAATAATTCATACGTGTATTTCATCAAATACAAACATTCAACTCTTTAAATGATCATCTTCTTTTCTTATACTAGTTTGTTCAATTTGTAAAATTATTTTTCACGTAAGTCAAGTATACAAAATTCATTAAGTAATATTCCAGTTCTATACAAAATATTATTATTATAAATAGAACAACAATTGTTCTTAAACATAATACCAAAGATTTCATTGTCCAACAACAAAATAGAAATAATGTTTCTAATAAGAACTGGAATACAATAACAACTTATTGACATAATTAATAGATTTGCTCGTAGGCATTGCTAAACTATAAGTTTCTATGGCTAATGTAGCAACATTTGCTTCATTTCCACACATAGGATTACTTATCTTTATTTAGCTTTCTACTTATACTTGGTCCCTTCATAAATCTATATTTATGATAACCAAAGTAGGTATCCAATACCTAAGTAGAACCTTAACTTAAAGAAAAATTTATTTTAAATCATGAACAAATTTGTATTTATAATCGAAACTTCACTAAGCTTCTTTAGTTAGCCTCTGCAAGATGCTTCTCGCAGTTTCTTTCCAGTGTTCAGGATTATTGCAGTGGAAGCAAACTCCTTTGCTATCCATATCAGTTTTGTTCTTATTATCCTTTATTTTTGCCTTTCTATTTACCTTCTTTGAATCGTTCTTCTTTTCAGAATATCCTTTGGCCCCTACCAGTAAGACATGGTCTTTCTTGGTTGGAAAGTGACTCAACATTTTTCAACATGTTAAGCAAATCAGCGAGGCTGATATCTAGCTTGTTCATATAAAAATTCACAACAATTGTGAAAGGAGTCCGGGAGTGAGTCCAAGATCGAATCTTGGTTCAACTCTCCATCCATGACAAAACCCATTGTCCTAATTGTTCAATCAAATTAATCATGTTTAGGACATGTGTCTGTACTGTAGTGTCATTAGTCATTCTAGATCCGAAGAGCTCTTTAGATATTTGATATCTATCAGTCCTACTTTCCTCACCATCAACTACTTGATGTGCATGAATATAGTAAGAGCATCCATAGTTTCATGCTGACGCTGAAGCTCGTAACTCATATATGAGAGGTTGACGCATTGAGCCAACTGTGCATCATCTTTCTACTTTCTAAAAGTAGAAATCTTTCCTCAGAGGCATTGTCCGCAACCATTGCAGGGATAGGCGTATTAAGGACATAAGATAGCTTTTCAGCCATGAGAACTAGTCTCAAATTCTTTAACCAATCTATTTAATTCAGTCTGGTTAAATAGCATCTAATATGCTTCGCAGTGATAGTAATTCAGACATTGTAAAATTTTGTAAATGAATTTGTAATTAACAATATTTTAGCATACATTCTTTTATTAATTATCAAAATAAATTAGGTCTTATTTTAAATTGGTATCTCCCACTATTTTCTTTAAACTATATTACCCTCAATATATATAGTTCGGCAATATCTAATTAAAGATATGCTAGTGAGAATAAGGATCCCATTTCAAATGTATATAACCTTGTGGTGACACAACAAACTATATATAAATAAATAGGTAGACAACTCTTGTCAATTACATCAACTATGTAACTCCTTGTATTTTGCCTCTTAAATCATAATGGTCAAGTGTGTGCACATCCGAACTAAAATAATTTAAGTTAAGTCCAACCTAGCACTCCATATATTCAAAAAAGAAAAATATTGTCCTTGTGGTGACACAACAAAATAATATTGTTCAATTTTCTTTATAAGCATCAAATGTGATAAATTAACATCTTAAATACTTAATGGTTACCTTGTGGTGACACAACAAACTCATATTAAATATTTAATACTCTATTAATTTTATCATGCTAGAAGGCGACGTTCGATATTCCAAATATCTTTGAACGCTTAGGACTTAATATAAAAAATCTGAGGAGTTTTCATATTATTATTTTGTCTCATCTTGTTTAGCGCGCATGCACATATATATATATATATATATATATATATATATATATATATATATATATATATATATATATATATATGTTTATAAAATACGCGTCATATTATTAAACATATATATATATATATATATGTATATATATATAAAATACGCGTCATATTATTAAACATGCGAAGCATGTTTGCATAATATATAATATATATAATACTAGCATGCATATATAAAATACTATATTCTACCCGGATTGATTATGGACTTTTATTCTAGTTTGGTTCACTAGAGCCACCAAGTGAACCAAAAGGTCAAACCTAGGGGTGCAAGAATTAATATTTAAATATAACTATTACATTTAAACCCGGGCTCCATTACAAACGGGTCTTCAAACGCTCCTTGCTCCTTGATCTCCAATTCTTCAAAATTAATTCTAACTATTCTTATTACAAAACAATTTTAAAATAAATAGAAACCTTGATCAGCAGTCAAGGGAAAGTACATAGGAGTAAGATAGAATTTATATTAAGAAAAAATAGAGAAGACGAGCTACGCAGATCCCATTTTAATAAAACTCATACATTCATGCATCCAACTAAAATAAAATCCAATCACATTGGTCAAATAGTCCATAATCAATCCCATTTATTATCATACACATCACCATATGCATCAATAAATAACATTCATCTCATGAACAATAAACATTCAATATATATATTGAAATCATTTAATGGGCAAATTTAGTTAGCATAAAATTTAATTTTTTTTGAATCAAAATAAACTCCTTTATTTTAATCCAAATTTAAATCAAAATAAACCTCTTTTATTTTAATTTATCTAATTTTGAATAAAATAAATTATTTTATTTTAATCAAAATATTTAATAAAAATAAACTCATTTATTTTAATTAATTATGGAATCCAATTCCAAGTAAAAAAAAACTTTTTTAGTAAAGGAAACACGAATTCTCTTTCCTATTCACAAATAAACTCCTTTATTTTGAATAATATGAAATCTTATTTCATATCTAAATAAACTCCTTTATTTAAGGAAACATGGATTCACTTTCCTATTCATAAATAAACTCCTTTATTTTAGATAATATGGAATCTAATTTCAACTCTAATTAGTTATCATAGAATCCAATTCCAACTCTAATTAGTTAGCATGAAATTCAATTTTAAAATTAAAATAAATTTTTTATTTTAATTATAAAATAATAAGATTAATATATATATATATATATATATATATATATATATATATATATATATATATATAACTATTATATATATAATAACCGTTCCTTCCTTTTCGCATGACATAAACATGCAATGATTGAAGTCTGAATCTTGTTGGCAACTATATATATATATATATAGATGCTATATATGAAAAACATGTTTCCTGGCTTCCCTTGTGTCACGTGCTTCATGGTTACTAATATTAACCATTATATCCCTTGTAAACTTGTTAACAAGATTATATATTAACTATACAATGATCCATGAATCCTGCTCCACGTGACAAGCTCCCTTTAACTATTATGATAGATAATTATTATCATCAGGATCACGCCTTTTTGAAAAAAAATCAGTTCGCAAATTCCGAAGTACAGGATAAGCAAAATTACGTATTTTGCGAGAAAAAAAAATTTAAAATAAATTTTATACAATAAAATTACGCCCAATTAAATTGTTCTAAATACATATCAATATAAAATAATTAATAATTCGCATAAAGGTTTGGCTCTGATACCACTGTTAGGTTTGTAATATTCATGAACGCAATCAAATTGCACAAAAAAATGGAAACGTGGAAAATCAGATTTTTATAATATTACAAACCATATACCCGGATCACCCTTTATGCACAATTATTAATTAAACAAAAATATGAAGAACAAGAAACGTAACTAGCATCACAAGTTCATTCTCTCTTCTCACTACACTCTGATCATGATTATACTAATCAAATCACAACACTTGCAGCTAGCAGCGGTTGCACTTACGGTTAGGCCGTGTGGGTCTCACAGTCTCGAAGTTCATTCCTTCGGTTGTTGAAACGTCCGTATCTTTTAATCTGAGAATAGTTGGGAGACGTGTCATACCATTCCGGAAAATTCTTTCTGAGGGCTACACAATGACATCAAGTTTGGCCATTTTTGGATCCTAGAAGGTAAGGCGAAAGGAATCTTTTGAAATTTGCAGACTAGATTATCTTGGACAATGTACGGCTCAAGGATCGGTGTAGTAGCTTTTTTTGACCTTATCCTCAGCTTCGTGATCTTTGCTTGATCATGTTGTCCTGGAGAAATTACATGTTTGCCCTCTTGCAGGGTTAGCAAAAAGGAAAGAGAAATTTCAGGTGTCTATAATGGTCCCCTCTCGCATGAAAGTGAGACCCACTTTATTCTTATGGGAGAAAAAATCTTGTGAAAATATCAAAAACACATGTAAAAATACCAGTTCTCGAAGTAAATTTACATCGCACAATCACAATTTGTATTACTTAATTTAACGGTTTTTTGTATTTACACTGAAAAATCACTTTTTATACTTCAAAATCCAAAATTTATTTGAAAAAAAAATTCTAACTAAAAATATAGTACTCTCCAACAAAGAGAGCTAGTAGTATTTTAAAAGATAGGTAGGAATTATAATTAGGGTCCTTAATACTAATATACAACAATTAAAAAGTATTTACAAAAATAATACATACGCAAAATAATTATAAAAATAACGCAATTCACATCAATAAGTAAACCTAAAATCAAGAAGAAATAACTGTCATAACTAATAATTCAAATTCAAATATATGGGATCTAACAACAAAAATAAATTCAAATTCAAAATAATAATTCAAATTCAAATTCAAATCTTTATCTCCCTCACAGTAGCCCTCTCCTCCGCTACTCCGCCGCGAATCTCCGTTGTCCAAAACGTCAATGAGAAAAAAAAGAAGATTCGTTCTACAAAAAGTTTAAAAATAAATAGATGTAACTCTTACTGTTCTAAAATTTTTTATGACTATTTGGTTACCCACAAAAACTAAAATGGTTACTTTTGTATGAATGGTTGGCTACCAACTGCATCACATTCAAACTAAATTGGTAACTTAATAAAACTGAATTGGTTACCTTGATCTGAAGGTTTGGCAACGTCATCTTCCTCCTCCCCCTTCACCGATGAGACATAGCGAGAGTCAACCACAAAATAGTCAATAGGATGGAGAAAGAAGGTAGATATTTGATTTTTCACAATTTCTTCATATTCTGAAATTCTAATTCCAATTTTATGTCCAAAGGAAAATAAGAACACTGCATAGGAAACAGAGTGATGTGTAATGTAATGTTGATAACTAAACTTTCGTACCAAGGTAACCAAACTTTTATACCAAGGTAACAAAACCTTTATACCAAGGTAACTAATCTACCTCCATACCTGCAATATGAATTGGTTATCTTAGTCTGAAAGTTTGGCAACCAACTGCACGAAGGTTTGGCTACTAACTGCATCACATTCAAAATAAATTGGTAACTTAATAAAACTGAATTGGTTACCTTGGTATGAACGGCTACCCACTGCATGAAGGTTTGGCTACCAACTGTATCACATTCAAAATAAATTGGTAACCTAATAACACTGAATTGGTTACCTTGGTATGAATGTTTGGCTACCAATTACACTATGAAAAAACTACAGGTGTGAAAATGGATTGGTTACCTTGGTATGAAGGTTTGGTTACCTTGGTGTGAAGGTTTGGTTACCAATCACACTATGAAAGAACTTAAGGTTCATAATACATAAACTGATGTCCATAAATTTTATTCATGTAAAATAATAAATAAAACAAAAGTAATTGTCAAGCCATTAAACCCACTTTGCACTGTGTCATAAGCATCACCACATTCGCCCAAGTTTCCCCGGTAGACCCATTTTGCAAAATCAGTCTCCACTCTCCACCATTAAAATGTAGGCCACCCAAAAAGCTCTCATTCATCACCATGTTTGATATCCAGGTCATGAAAGAAGTATCTTTTTTGACGAGGGATGTTGAAGTAGAAGCCTCTTGGATTTGTCTTTTGTTCCCAACAATCAACTGTTGTTCAGAGCTCCATCTTCTCTTACCTTTCAAAAACAAACTAGCGCTATTACAACTTTCCACGCTGTAATGGCTGTCATCCTCATCTTTTGATATTCTTCCATTAACATAAGTACCAAACTGAGCTTTTTCTTTGACTTTCCATTGTAAACCACTTCGGCCTCTACCGGGAAAATCGCCGCCACTTTGGTTTATAGTAAGAAAAAAGAGGATGAAGAAAAAAGAGAAAGAAACAGGAACAGAGATCAAAAATGTGTCTGTTGTGTTTGAAAGTGTTTGAATATGAAAATAATAATTAACGGGGAGAGATAAGGGAGATAATCGAGGGCCACGATTAAAGAATACTAATCTCCTAAATTAAGGAATCCTAATTGCACTAATATTATAAATAAAAATGGGAAAGTGTATTACTTTTATAATTATTTTATGGATGCACCATTATTGTAATTATTTTTAAAAATATACTAAAATATGTAATTAATCTTTATAATTATGCAAATCTATGTTTAGTAGCTAGCCTTTTGATAATACTATGTGCACAAGCTATACATAAAAAGTTGTACACTAGAAATAAGACTCATGTATTGCGTATCAATAAAAATGTGTAGAACATTCAATTGTAAGTCTAGCTCCTTATTTTTTCTTTTTTTGTATCGTGTGTATATAACTTTATATGTATAGTTAATGTCCCTAACATTACTTTTTATTTATTTATAATTCACAAACACGTCTCTAATGTATCTATATTATAAGTTTTTATTTGCTTCCTTTTTATTAAAATAAAAAAACTAATAAAATAAAATAAATTCAGCTTCCATTCTCCTTCCAAATCCCTTAATAGCATCTAAATGAAGTACCAATTGGACCCCACTGGTCATCAAACCCGTGTGATGACACAAAACAAAACAATCAGCAAAAAAGATAATAACATTTGACCACCCACCAAACAGTCCTCTGTTTTTATTTTCCAATGTTTTGATTTTTTTCTCAAAAGCTGCTAGTTTTACTACTATCATCGTATAAACGGATCCGATTAGCATGAAGTTTATTTATTGGTAAGTTGGTCAATTGACCAATAGAATCCTGACACACATAGAATCTCACATGTGTGTCAGTACTCTATTAGTCAATTGACCAACTTACCCAAAAATAAACTTCATGCTAATCATTTCCCATATAAACAAACACAAAAAAAACATAACTTGTACCACTTTCACAGTCCCGAAGTTCCATATAAAGACCAACCACCAAACCACTTTTATCATCATAAACCCAAACACAACAAAAGTCTATTTTTCCCATGGTTCTCTTGGTACAAAAACTTGCCTTTTCTCTTAAACATTTATCCAAACTGGAAAATCACCACCACCACTCATCCGAACCCTTATCGGTTTCTTTACAAACTTTTCGATCCGATGTATCGAATTATTTAACCAAACTATCAACAAACTCGGATCCCGGATCCGAATTTTTGTCCCTAAAATGGATCCAACAATGCTTAGAGGCTCTACCTATCGTTAACAAAGCATTTGCAAAACTTGTAGCGGACACAAACTACCCCATGAATAAATGGGAAGTTTCTTCCATCGAGGAATATCTCAACTACAGCCTGAGCTTGTTAGAATTCCTTAATTCTATTAGCTCTGCTGTATCTCGACTAAGCCAAGCTCGCTTTTCTTTGTCACATGCTTTAAGCCTCATTGGGAATTTCCCTGAGAAGCTAAAGCCCCTAAAGGAGATTAAGTATAAGGATTTCCACAAGGATTTGAAAGTGAATGGGAATGAGGAAAGAAAAGGAAAGTTTTCTAGTGAAAAGGACATGATTTTCCATCAAGCTATGTTGATTTTGATGAATATAGGATTGTGGGTATATGGTGTTGTGGTATCAGGATTATGCAGTGATGTTGAGCCATACATGGAAATGAGAAAATCAGCCCGAGGATTTGTTTTTCCTCCGGTGATGGTGTTTGATTTGAGCGTTTGGGAAAACATGATGGAAAACGGAGGAATTGTGAAGGAATTGAAAGAAGTAAATGATGCAGTGGCTAATGGAGAAAATGCCAAGGAATTGCAGATGATAAAACTTGAAGTAATCGAGAAGGTAGTTGTGGGTATTAAAGAGGAAACTAACCTAATTTTTTTTGAGGTTTTGGCTGGGAGGAATGAATTGCTTGATATCCTCAGGCGACAAAAGATGTAGCAATAGCAATACTAGGAGTTTCTTTGCATAGATTCTTTAAGCCGAAAATTCTTTGTATATAAATTATATATATTCATTCAGATAATTTATTTATAGTAATACTTTTAAATGTTTAAAAAAGTATTTATTCTGTAAGATAACTAGATATTCATATGAGAGTACTTGGTTGCCAAAATTACCAATAAAAAAATCGTCAAAGAATTTTATATTCAAATATGAGTAGTATATAGACTCAAGATGATAACCTAATAGTAGGGTTGCACAACAGGCCAGCCTGGCCTGATCTAGTCCGGGCCTGCCAAGCCTTAGCCGTTAACCAAGCCAGGCCAGGCCTTGACTTTTAAACTGCTAGGCCAAGCCAGGCATGGCACAATAAAATGTGGCCTGTTGAAGCCCGCTGACCAGGCCAGGCCTGACTCAAACCAAGCCCAAACCAGTTCTTTTGAAACTTCCATGCTTTAACTTTAAAAAATTTATCTTGAACTACCCTCCATTTATAGAACAAAGATAGGACAAGACAACAAAATTAGTCAATGTGGGACTCTGTCACTTTAAGGTATATATATGTTGCTTCTTTTGTGCTCATGTTAACATGGAAAATGACTCGTAAACTATGTGATGCTATGGAATATGCTGCAAGAACGCAATTCTTAAGGGGTGCTATGAAATAAGCATAATTAGTTTGCTTCATGTGTATCCTCACTACGAACTACGAAGCCAAAAGATATCCTTTCACAAGAAAAGAATTACTTTATGGAATCATTAAATTACAGTAAAATATAATACAAAATGCAGGATCATTAAATTAGAGTAAAATATAATACAAAATGCAGGATAGTGAATCAATATTATAAATGTGTTTTCCTATAGAACTTCCAACAGAACCAACTATGCAGAGCAGTTTCTGATGCATGGAATAAATTTCAGTTTTTAATATGAAGGGAACAAATGGTAAGTCTTTCATTTTCCAACTAGGATGCTCCTGCTAAACACTTTCCACTATAAATCTGGGCTAAGAGTTCTACAAAGTGCAACGGTTTTAGAAAGCCAACTATTTCCACATAGTATTTAATTTAAAATGGTAAAAAAACTAAAAATTAATGCTTAGGAAAACATGCAGTAAATAAATTCCAAAGAGGTCAGCCTCTAAAACATTTTTAATTATTGTTTATAATAAAAGTTGCTAAATAAACGCCTTTGATATAGTAGATTATAGTTCAGTACAATTTGAAAAAAATAGGAGTTCAATATTCTAAAAAAAGACTTAAAACACATGAGCACCTGACAAATGATGAGTGGGTAATATACCCATAAATCGGATATACTTGGGTTTAAATTGTTGTATTTTCGAGTCATTTAGGAATATGTTTATTGGGTTTAGTGGTTGTTTTGCAGACTCGGGAGCTGTAGGGACAAATTGGGAATTTGGAGCAAAGAGTGGCAATATGGTAATTTCAAAGAAGTCCAGCGCCGAGGCACTGGAAATTACACTAAGGACAGCGCCGGGGCGCTGAGCCTCGGCTGGCGTTGACTGGGACGCGCGTTGACTTTTCGGCTGACTTGATTATTGAAGGTGATTTCAAACCTAACTGGATTGGGATTGTAAAAAGTTATAAAAAGAGATTAAGTGCTGAAATTAGGGAACTATCTAATCTTATTCATTCATTGGAGGCTGTGACGAACGAGAATTTTGTAATTTATTTTAAATATTTATTGAATTAAATAAATATTTTTTTTATGATTTAATTATTAGATTAAATAATCAATTGATGCAATTGTGATAGATTAATTTAATTATATGTGTTACATTTATTAAATTAATAAAGAGAATAATTTTATCAAGGTATGAAATTATGTGAGCTTATTTAATTAAATAAATTATTTAATTAAGCATGATGTTATTTAATTAATTTAATTATTAATTAGAGAATTAATAAATTGACATTATTTATTAATGAGATAATTGAATATATGATTATGTGAATTTACGAGTAATTATTATATTTTATTTAAAGTAAATTAAATAAAATATGGGATTTATTTTATAAAGAGGGTGACATTTTCAAACTATATGATAAAAGGTTATTAAAATAATGAGTTTTGAACCTAGTTTCCTAGCCAAATGAGGCCTTAGGAGGAGTTGGGGACAGTTAAACCACGAATAGAATAACTGACCTCAACTCTGCGCTTAAAGGCTCAGATGAGTTTATCTTACGTATTTTTAGAACCAGAGAGTTTGCAGAGAGAGTTGGAGAAATCTTTGAGAGAGATTGTGTGTATTGTGATTGAAATAGAGAGAATTGTCATCCTTACTCATCTACGCTTTGGGTAATCTCTTCTTTCTCAAATTCTATTTCTACGTCTTTTTAAAGTTTTCATAATTATGGCTTAAGTCCTCTGTAGAGTTTCTATGGTTGAATAGGGTAACAATTATGAGTATAAATGTAATCATAAGAGTAGCTTAACATGTTTTTTTTTATATATATTGCATGATCCCATACCCTAAGTGTAGTAATCTGATGACTTGTTATTTCAAAATAAACAGAGTACGTGATATGGCCATATGGCCATATATGTGATAATTAATGTATTGATTATATATTATCCCTAAATTTTGGACTTGTATGTTGTTATGCATGTTAATACGAAGAGTTTAAGCCTTAAACGAACGAATTCAGTGTTATAACGAATTCGTAGGGAGAATTTTCACATAAAGTTTTCTAAAACTTCATGAACATCAAAGTCAGTGAATTGTTAGGCTTTAAATCTGTTATTAAGTGTTTAAAATTAGTTTTGTCAGTATATAAATATTGGGTATTAATTATATATGAATTCCAACATGTGGGTATGTTTAATTTGGAGAATTAATGATTTTGTAGTAATTATTTTCGCTGAATTCTGTGTTCTTCGCGAACTGGAAAAAAAAAAAATTAAAAAAAAAATAAAAAAAAAAATAAATAAAAAAATAAAAAAAAATGAGCTTTTAAATTTTCTAAGTCTAACAATGGGTTAGTGTATTAAAATAATGAACATGTAAATATGTTAGAAATATTATATGATGATAAAATATTTGTTTAGCATGTAAATAACATAATTACATGTGAGTTGTATTATTAAATACATAATTAGTTATTCATTCATAACGAACAAATTAGGTGTCAACGTGATGATTTGACTAAGTTAGTCAATTATTAAAGTAGACAACGAGAATAAGTTATGATGATTAGTTAATAATTAACTGGTATTGAATGTGAATGGTATGTAGGATTTATTTCAAAGAACGTGATTAGTTAAAGTGTAATCTATACGCGAGGCAAGTCTCCTAAACTTAAACTCTTAAATTGAGCAAGTTTCTTAACTCTACTTTTACATTGAGCAATTTACTTAAACTTAAATTATTATTCAAGTTCAAGTATTATATTAAAGATTGATTATCTTTCAAAGCATGATTCAATTATACAATAATTGTTCTATTGTATACATTTGAGATTATTATTCAAATCGAATATCATTATTGTTGAACCTTTTTAGACTAGTGAATCTTAATGATTTAGCTAGTCCTTAGTTGATGAACGTTCTAAATTTCAGAACCCTTATTGAATTATCCAAACCAAACTTCCTTTGGTGCGGACTCGAATGTCAAACTGAGATGAACAACCCTGAAAAGGGATTCACTTATGCGTTAGCGTTAAGATATTGTGCACAGTATGGTACTAAGGGCTGATCCCCCTAAGTACGAGAAGAAGGTCCATAGTCTTATGACTGTTAAAGGTTTCAAGTATAATCCTTGATAACCTAGGACATAGTTCAAGGTCTTATGACCCTCAGAATTCTTTTGATTCTTGTTATTCATTCTTGATTCAAAAGTTGAGCTCTTATTCAGACGTCTTTGATTTATTCGCATGTTATTATACTGTTATTTCATTGTTATACTTGTGGGCATTTGTGCTCACTCTTGCTTAATAATAACATTGCAGTTAAGAATGAAAGAAGCGATAAACCCTCCACTAGTAAGGGCAAGGGCAAGGGCAAAGTTAGCAAATGATGAAGACCTGTTATTTATTAACTGATGTATTTGTTTAAGACTTGAGTTATGTTGATGTTAAGACTTATTTGTTTAGAATTCCGCACAGATGTTTTAAGGTTAGAGTAACCTGGGATTTATTTATGATTCAGTTGATGTAACCCTTAAGGGAAGAGATTTTATTATAATTTCTATCTATTGTATAGTTTGATATTATTTATGGGTAGATAGATAGATGATGCTTGTACAGTGAACACCAAATCCCGTGGAATCGAAGTACCCGGATTTGGGGGTGTCACAGGTTGGTATCAAAGCTGTAGGTTATGAACCTTAGGTGGGGAAAACAACCTTAGGTAGTAACCTTATAGAAAGAAGATAGTAAAGGAAAACTCTTATCGAGTTTTAAGAAATGAATTTTTGGTAATTCATTGAAGATAATAAAATACATTATGTGTTTATGTGTTAAGTATGCGTTAGATAGTATGACTTAGTAACTAAAACTTAAAATTTTGTTGTCAGGATGACGAATGATGGAGAAGCTAGTCAAACTGAGGAGGGACCCCATTTACCTATAGTACCTACTGAGGAGGGATCTCGTGTACTTGTAGGACCGACTGAGGAGGAGCCCCTAGACATTCATGTCGTTAGGGAGCAGCTGGTGCAGAGGGTTTCATCTCCATTGATCACCGTTGTTGGTCAGGAGCATGAACCTGAGATTGATCCTGAGGAGGGTCCTGAGGAGGAGTTTGATGAGGAGGAAGAAGAAGAGGAGCTACCACGGTACACTGTTGATGCTGAGATGTATGACACATTATATGATCGTAACATGGAGTTACAAGATGAGGTTCAGGAATTGACTGAGCGAGCGACTGTTCAGCAGTCTACTTTAGAGGAGAAGGATAGAGAGATTGTGACCCTTCATACACGTTTAGGAAACGTGGAGTGGGATCTGGTTCATGAGAAGGGTCAAACCGAAGATAAGACCGAGGAGATAGAGAAGCTGAAGAAGGAACTGAAGGAAACCTCCTGAAGACTGAAAATAGCAGAGGAAGGATGGGTAAGAGAATCACATCTAGCTGATCGTGCAGAAAATGATAGTCGTGCAAAGAAGGCAAAGCTTGAAGACACGTACGCCACACTTAATCATGCGATGGATGAGGTTCAAGAGCGAGTGTTAAGGTACCCCATCCAGTTTGAAGGACTTCCATCGTATATGTTGGATCGCAGGACGTTGTCTCGTATCATGAATGAGGAGCCTGGTAAGGCTATTGAGCACCTTGGAAGACATGAATAGAATCTGTTTATTTATGTGAAAGACTTATATAGTTTTATGTAAATTCTGATGTGTTTATGAACTAAGGAATATATTAATATTTGAATGTTTTAAATCCTGTGGATTCTTTATTCCAGGATAGATGATGTAAATAGCAGTATGCTATAGTTTAATGTTAAAACTTTTTATTTGAATGAAAAGATATCAAGTTGTTTGAGATGATGTGTTAAGTGATATGTTAAATTGTTGAGTAATGTCTTAACTATGTAGAGAAATAAATAAAGTTCTAATAAACGTTTATTTAACAGAAAAATGCCGCCAAGGAGAAGACAACAACGTCAACCGACTCAGGAAGGGTCAACCAATAATAACAATAATGCCAACGTTAATCCAGTTCAACAGCTAGTTAATTTACTAACTGGAGTCATGAATAATCAACCGCAAGCTCCACCTAGCACTACGTTTAAAGATTTTAAGGCGGTGGGACCGCCAGAGTTCAAAGGTTCCAGAAACCCGATCGAGGCTCAAACGTGGGTGATGGAAATGGAGAAGGTTTTTGACGTTGCTAGGGTTCGAGAAGATCAGAAGACCGTTTTTGCGACATTTATGCTAAAGTCTGAGGCTAGCTACTGGTGGCAAGCAAACAAGATGCGAGGAGGTGAAGGTGTAATTACGTGGGAGGGATTCAAAGAGATGTTTTTCGAAATGTATTTCCCAGCTAGTTCGCAGAATCAGATGGAGGTGCAATTTCTGGAATTGAAACAGGGAAACATGAGCGTGCCTGAATACGCGGCTAAATTCGATGAGTTGGCAAGGTTTGCCCCGTATCAAGTACACACTGACGAGAGGAAAGTCAGACGATTCGAACAAGGACTGAAGCCTTGGGTATACAGCAAGGTATCAATGTTTCAACTTAACACGTTTGCGGGAGTTTTGGAAAAGGCCATTCTCGCGGAAGGAGGAAGTGATGCAGTGACTAAGTACAACCAAGAACAGAAAAAGAAAAAGAGTGAGAATGAAGGTAATAACAAGACTGGTGGAAGTAATACTGGGAATAATAATAATCAGAAGAGGAAGTGGACGGATAACTCGACAGCTGGAAGTCAACACGGAGGGCAAAAAAAGAAGATAGAAGCATGTCTGACTTGCGGCAAGGCACATCTAGGAGTTTGTTTGAAGGGAAAGAGAGTGTGCTACAATTGTGGTCAGGAAGGCCACATAGCACCAAATTGTCCAAACCCAAAGAAGGGTGCTTGTTTCAACTGTGGTTCGAAAGATCATTTAGCAAGAGACTGTCCCAAAAAGGGATCGGGAGGATCAGGACAAGGAGGAAACCGGGGAAATAGCAGTGGAAATACCTTAACCATCACCGGACCACCTGCAACAAACAGACCAACCGCCAGGACTTTCAATATGACGGTGCAGGATGCAATCCAGTCTCGTGATGTGGTGTCAGGTATCATTCCGATCAATGAAATTAATGCTTACGTTTTATTTGATTCGGGTGCTACTTGTTCCTTTATATCTGATGACTTTGCTAATAGTTTAGATTTGCTTAAGGATGAATTGGAATATCCCATGATTATAGAAATTGCGAATAGAGAGATAATTCCTGTTAAGCATGTGTATAAGAATTGTAGAGTGGATATTAAGGGTAATATCATGAACGTAGATCTTATCCCTATTCGATTGGGGGAATTCGACGTTATATTGGGTATGGATTGGTTATCCAATTATGGGGCTGTAATTGACTGCCAAAAGAAACGTATTAACCTTATGACTCCGTCAAAGGTTGTGTTTTATGGTAGCAAGTCGCCTAGACAAGCGAGTTGTCTGACGATGTTGCAGGCCAGGAAGTTATTAAGACAAGGCTGTGTAGGATATTTAGCTTATATAGTCGACAGTCGAAAAGAGAACCCGAAGGTAGAGGAGATACCGATTGTGAGGGACTTCGTCGATGTATTTCCAGACGATTTGCCAGGACTTCCTCCAGATAGAGAAGTAGACTTTGTGATTGATTTGGCGCCCGGAACTGCTCCAATATCGAAGGCACCATACCGAATGGCGCCAGTAGAGATGAAGGAATTAATGGTACAACTACAAGAATTGTTGGACAAAAAGTACATTCAACCGAGCGTATCGCCGTGGGGAGCGCCGGTGTTGTTCGTGAAAAAGAAGGACGGATCGATGAGGCTCTGCATTGACTACAGAGAATTAAATAAGGTCACGATTAAGAA
This sequence comes from Panax notoginseng, assembly GCA_016801055.1. NCBI lineage: Eukaryota > Viridiplantae > Streptophyta > Magnoliopsida > Apiales > Araliaceae > Panax > Panax notoginseng. The sequence continues at coordinate 140,347,364 of CM029017.1, forward strand.
TAAATATCCATTACCGAGGATCGATGATCTGTTTGATCAATTGAAGGGAGCAAAATACTTTTCCAAGATTGACTTGAGGAGTGGTTATCACCAACTGAAGGTGAGGCCAGAGGATGTACCAAAGACAGCGTTCCGAACGCGATATGGTCATTATGAGTTTTTAGTAATGTCGTTTGGTCTTACGAATGCTCCTGCAGCATTTATGGGACTAATGAATGGTGTATTCAAGCCGTTTTTGGACAAATTCGTGGTGGTATTTATAGATGACATTTTGGTATATTCCAAAACCAAAGAGGAACATGAAGAACACTTGAGGCTAACGTTAGAAGTATTGAGAAGGGAGAAGTTGTATGCTAAGTTTTCGAAATGCGAATTCTGGATCGAGAGAGTACAATTTCTTGGTCACGTAATCGATAAAGATGGAATTTCGGTAGATCCATCCAAAGTAGAAGCTGTGATTAACTGGGATCAGCCGAGAACGCCGTCAGAAGTAAGAAGTTTTCTTGGATTAGCAGGATATTATAGAAGATTCATACAAGATTTTTCTAAGATCGCAACTCCGTTAACGAATTTAACTCGAAAAGCTGTGAAATTTGTTTGGACGGAGAAGTGTGAGGAGAGTTTTCAAGAATTAAAGAAGAGGTTGAGTACAGCGCCTGTGTTATCTCTTCCGGATGATACAGGAAATTTTGTTGTTTTTAGCGATGCGTCACATAAAGGACTTGGCTGTGTGCTGATGCAAAACGGCAAAGTCATTGCGTATGCATCACGGCAGTTGAAGGATTACGAGAAGGGTTACCCAACCCATGATTTGGAGTTAGCTGCAGTTGTTTTTGCTTTGAAAATTTGGAGGCACTATCTATACGGGGAAAAATGTGAAATATATACGGACCACAAGAGTCTGAAATATATTTTTACACAGAAAGATTTGAATATGCGTCAAAGAAGATGGTTGGAATTAATCAAGGATTATGACTGTGAGATTTTATACCATCCGGGTAAGGCTAATGTGGTTGCCGACGCCTTAAGTAGAAAGGGTCGTGAGAAATTGATGATGTTGACTGCTCAGCAGGAGCTAATTGCAGATATGGAGAAACTGGAGTTAGAAGTGAAGTATCCTACGGAGATTGATGAGAAGCTATTTCAGATGCAATCTGGTACAACTCTACTAGATAGAGTGAAGGAGGCTCAGCTTCAAGATGATGAATGCAAAAAGGTAACAACGAAGATATCTGAAGGAACCGAACCAAGATTTAAGATGGATAAGGAAGGAATATTAAGATTTGAAAGCAGAATTTGGGTTCCGCCAGTACAAGAAATTAAGGAAGAAATTTTGAGTGAGGCTCATAGTTCAAGATATTCGATTCACCCTGGTAGTACAAAAATGTACCAAAATCTTCGACAACATTTCTGGTGGCCGAATTTGAAACGTGATGTTGCAGAATGTGTTGCCAAATGCCTGACATGTCAGAAAGTTAAAGCAGAACATCAGAGACCGAGTGGATTACTACAACCGTTGGAGATCCCAGAATGGAAATGGGAACATATTACGATGGACTTCGTGGTTGGCCTTCCGACGACTCAGAAAGGCTACGACGCAGTATGGGTTATCGTTGACCGACTGACGAAATCCGCGCACTTCCTTCCTATAAAAATCAGATTTAACTTAGATCAGTTGGCAAGATTATATGTGAAGGAGATTGTTTCGAGGCACGGAGTGCCGGTATCTATTGTTTCCGATAGGGATCCGCGCTTCACATCAAATTTCTGGAAACGTCTTCAGGAATGCATGGGTACACAACTGCGAATGAGTACAGCTTACCACCCTCAAACAGACGGACAGAGCGAACGAACGATTCAAACACTGGAAGATATGTTACGAGCCTGTGTAATGGACTTCAAAGGAAATTGGGATGATCACCTACCGTTGGTAGAGTTCGGCTACAACAACAGTTACCACGCTAGTATTGGTATGCCGCCTTACGAAGCGTTATACGGCAGAAAGTGCAGAACTCCGCTTTATTGGGATGAAGTTGGTGAAAGACAATTGCTAGGGCCAGAATTGGTACAGCAGACGGCAGAAATAGTCAAAGTGATCCGAGCACGACTGGTAGCAGCTCAAGATCGACAGAAGAAATACGCTGATCCACATCGTAAAACTATCGAGTTTGAATCCGGTAGTTATGTTTTCTTGAAGGTCTCTCCCTGGAAGGGAAAGATCAGGTTCGGAAAGAAAGGAAAATTGAGCCCAAGATTTATTGGACCCTTTGAGGTACTGCGAAGAATTGGAGAAGTTGCGTACGAGGTAGCCTTACCTCCAGCACTCGAGAATATTCACAACGTCTTCCATGTTTCTGTGTTACGACCTTACAAACCTGATTACAAGCATGTAATTGAATACGAACCTCTGCATTTTGAGAAAGACTTATCTTATGAAGAAATTCCTGTCCAAATTGTCGACCGAAAAGAACAAGTTCTGAGAAATAAAGTAATACCTTCTGTTAAGGTAATTTGGAGGAACCACAACGCTGAAGAAGCTACGTGGGAACTCGAAGAGAATATGATGAAGAATTACCCTCATTTATTTACTTAATTATGTGTATGCGATTCTGGGGACAGAATCTTTGTAAGGGGGGGAGATTGTAACGAGTCAAAATTACTGAGTCGTGATTCTGGGGACAGAATCCTTTTAAGGGAGGAAAGATGTGACGAACGAGAATTTTGTAATTTATTTTAAATATTTATTGAATTAAATAAATATTTTTTTTATGATTTAATTATTAGATTAAATAATCAATTGATGCAATTGTGATAGATTAATTTAATTATATGTGTTACATTTATTAAATTAATAAAGAGAATAATTTTATCAAGGTATGAAATTATGTGAGCTTATTTAATTAAATAAATTATTTAATTAAGCATGATGTTATTTAATTAATTTAATTATTAATTAGAGAATTAATAAATTGACATTATTTATTAATGAGATAATTGAATATATGATTATGTGAATTTACGAGTAATTATTATATTTTATTTAAAGTAAATTAAATAAAATATGGGATTTATTTTATAAAGAGGGTGACATTTTCAAACTATATGATAAAAGGTTATTAAAATAATGAGTTTTGAACCTAGTTTCCTAGCCAAATGAGGCCTTAGGAGGAGTTGGGGACAGTTAAACCACGAATAGAATAACTGACCTCAACTCTGCGCTTAAAGGCTCAGATGAGTTTATCTTACGTATTTTTAGAACCAGAGAGTTTGCAGAGAGAGTTGGAGAAATCTTTGAGAGAGATTGTGTGTATTGTGATTGAAATAGAGAGAATTGTCATCCTTACTCATCTACGCTTTGGGTAATCTCTTCTTTCTCAAATTCTATTTCTACGTCTTTTTAAAGTTTTCATAATTATGGCTTAAGTCCTCTGTAGAGTTTCTATGGTTGAATAGGGTAACAATTATGAGTATAAATGTAATCATAAGAGTAGCTTAACATGTTTTTTTTTATATATATTGCATGATCCCATACCCTAAGTGTAGTAATCTGATGACTTGTTATTTCAAAATAAACAGAGTACGTGATATGGCCATATGGCCATATATGTGATAATTAATGTATTGATTATATATTATCCCTAAATTTTGGACTTGTATGTTGTTATGCATGTTAATACGAAGAGTTTAAGCCTTAAACGAACGAATTCAGTGTTATAACGAATTCGTAGGGAGAATTTTCACATAAAGTTTTCTAAAACTTCATGAACATCAAAGTCAGTGAATTGTTAGGCTTTAAATCTGTTATTAAGTGTTTAAAATTAGTTTTGTCAGTATATAAATATTGGGTATTAATTATATATGAATTCCAACATGTGGGTATGTTTAATTTGGAGAATTAATGATTTTGTAGTAATTATTTTCGCTGAATTCTGTGTTCTTCGCGAACTGGAAAAAAAAAAAATTAAAAAAAAAATAAAAAAAAAATAAATAAAAAAATAAAAAAAAATGAGCTTTTAAATTTTCTAAGTCTAACAATGGGTTAGTGTATTAAAATAATGAACATGTAAATATGTTAGAAATATTATATGATGATAAAATATTTGTTTAGCATGTAAATAACATAATTACATGTGAGTTGTATTATTAAATACATAATTAGTTATTCATTCATAACGAACAAATTAGGTGTCAACGTGATGATTTGACTAAGTTAGTCAATTATTAAAGTAGACAACGAGAATAAGTTATGATGATTAGTTAATAATTAACTGGTATTGAATGTGAATGGTATGTAGGATTTATTTCAAAGAACGTGATTAGTTAAAGTGTAATCTATACGCGAGGCAAGTCTCCTAAACTTAAACTCTTAAATTGAGCAAGTTTCTTAACTCTACTTTTACATTGAGCAATTTACTTAAACTTAAATTATTATTCAAGTTCAAGTATTATATTAAAGATTGATTATCTTTCAAAGCATGATTCAATTATACAATAATTGTTCTATTGTATACATTTGAGATTATTATTCAAATCGAATATCATTATTGTTGAACCTTTTTAGACTAGTGAATCTTAATGATTTAGCTAGTCCTTAGTTGATGAACGTTCTAAATTTCAGAACCCTTATTGAATTATCCAAACCAAACTTCCTTTGGTGCGGACTCGAATGTCAAACTGAGATGAACAACCCTGAAAAGGGATTCACTTATGCGTTAGCGTTAAGATATTGTGCACAGTATGGTACTAAGGGCTGATCCCCCTAAGTACGAGAAGAAGGTCCATAGTCTTATGACTGTTAAAGGTTTCAAGTATAATCCTTGATAACCTAGGACATAGTTCAAGGTCTTATGACCCTCAGAATTCTTTTGATTCTTGTTATTCATTCTTGATTCAAAAGTTGAGCTCTTATTCAGACGTCTTTGATTTATTCGCATGTTATTATACTGTTATTTCATTGTTATACTTGTGGGCATTTGTGCTCACTCTTGCTTAATAATAACATTGCAGTTAAGAATGAAAGAAGCGATAAACCCTCCACTAGTAAGGGCAAGGGCAAGGGCAAAGTTAGCAAATGATGAAGACCTGTTATTTATTAACTGATGTATTTGTTTAAGACTTGAGTTATGTTGATGTTAAGACTTATTTGTTTAGAATTCCGCACAGATGTTTTAAGGTTAGAGTAACCTGGGATTTATTTATGATTCAGTTGATGTAACCCTTAAGGGAAGAGATTTTATTATAATTTCTATCTATTGTATAGTTTGATATTATTTATGGGTAGATAGATAGATGATGCTTGTACAGTGAACACCAAATCCCGTGGAATCGAAGTACCCGGATTTGGGGGTGTCACAGAGGCTACACAAGGATTACTTGAAGACTAAGAATTGGCTACAGAGTTTTCTTCTTCTTCTCTTTATTTTCAATTTGTAATTCTTTAAGGATGATTTGCAAATAATTATTAGTTTTTATTTCCGTCATGAACTAATTCCTTTTATTAAGATTCCAATGGAACCTTTTATGGTTATAAATTGATTATCTAATTTATTCTAATTATTTATGTTGAAGCGAATTGTTCATTATGCCTTGTATTTATTGATTAATTATTTGGCCAATAATTACTGTGTTACTCTAGAAGGAATCGAGAGAGGAATTCTAGAGTTAGAACTGGGCAGGGTGACATGTGACTTAGTTATTTGCACTGTGAATAATTAGGTTTGTGAATAGAATGAGAATATCTATTTGCCGCATGTAACATAAAAGGAATTGGGTTTGTAACGAGTTTAATTCAATTATTTTGCATAGAGATATAGCAAAATTAATTTGAGTTAAATAGAAGGCAATTGATCACTCGAGAGAGGGCTTTTGGCATTTGAGAATTTCTGTTAACAATTTAGTAGATTTAATAATTTGGATAATTGGATAATTGATTTAATAATCATAATTGGGGAAATTGGAGTCTTAATTGTCATTTATTTGCATTCAAATAATTCTTGATTTGTCTTTGTTTTCTTTTAGAATAATTTCTTGCTTTATTAAAATTAGTTTTCTTAGTTTTAAGAATCACAATTTTTGGTTGTTTAAATAAAATTGAATTGATACAGTACTAGTAGTTGGAGTTTATTAATTGGAATTTTCTGAGGGATCGACACTCTAATTTATCACTATATTACTCGTTGATCGTGTATACTTGCACGTTTGTTTTGATTGTGAAATCAACCAAGTTTTTGGCGCCGTTGCCGGGGAATTCTTTGTTAATATTAATTCTATATTAGTTATAATCAATTCGGTCTTAATTTAAACGTTACTTATTTTTCTTCCTGTTTTTGCAGGAATTCTTTGCAAGTGTATGCACACTAGATCTTGGCGAGAAAGGAACTTTTTCCTTATACAGACGAAATTGAAAGGAAGTTCCGGAAAGCGCAATCGACTAGTGCGGCACCACCCGAAGAAGAAAAAATGGCAGAACAAGAAATTCCAGTGAACATGGCAGGGAACGATCAGAAATCACTTCGAGACTATGCCATGCCGAATGTCACGGATATTCAGTCGAGTATTAGGAGGCCGGCAATCAATGCTAACACCTTTGAGATCAAACCAGCAACCATTCAAATGCTTCATAATCAATGTCAGTTTGGGGGTAGTTCATTAGATGATCCGAATGAGCACATCTTAAGTTTCTTGGAAGTTTGCGACACCTTCAAATTCAACAACGTGTCAGAAGATGCTATAAGGTTGAGAATGTTCCCATTTACCTTGAAAGATAAAGCACGAAGTTGGTTACACTCTCAGCCTTCGGACTCAATCCTCACTTGGGACAATTTAGCTCAAAAATTTCTAGCTAAGTTTTTCCCACCAGCAAAGTCAGCAAAACTACGGAATGATATTCATACCTTCGCACAGTTTGATTCAAAATCGTTGTATGAGGCGTGAGAAAGGTTTAAGGATATGCTCCGCAAGTGCCCACACCATGGAATTCCACAGTGGATGCAATTGGGGATATTTTGTGATGGTTTACAAGCATCCACGAGGGCAAGTATTGATGCAGCAGGAGGAGCGATTATGTCTAAAAATTTAAACGAGGCATATCAGTTGTTAGAAACGATGGCCACCAACAACTATCAATGGCCCATGACAAGGACTAATCCTCCGAAAACAGCGGGAAAGTATGATGTGGATGCGATAACATCATTATAAGTGCAAATGACAGCAATGGCTAAGCAGATAGAATTATTGCATCCACAATCCACTCAGCAAGTAGCGATGGTTTATGAAATATGTGATGGGGGTCATACTACGGATCAATGTGCCATAAATGCTGAAGCAGCACAGTATGTGGGGAGTTATAGTCGGTCCACTCAGCCTTATCTGAATCTTGTATATAATCTGAGGTGGAAAAATCATCCGGGGTTTTCATGGAGTGACAACCAAGCTGCAGAACAAGCGCTGAGACAACAAAATAATTCCGGGTTTCAAAACCAGACACAACAACCTGTGCGGAAAGCAAGTTGGGAAGAAGCCTTGGAAAGATTTATTAAAGTAACTGAGAAAAGGAGTGAGGAGAGTGATAAGAGATTTAATCAAATGGAGCTAAGTATACAAAGTCAGAATGCATCAATCAAAAATCTAGAAAATCAAATGGGACAAATGGCACATGTATTGAATAACCGACCACTTGGAACACTTCCGAGCGACACCGAGAAAAACCCGGGCAGAGATGAGAATTGTAAGGCAGTAACTCTACGAAGTGGAAAAGAACTACAAGAGTCAGTCACGGATAGGGAAAAGGAGGACAAGGCATCAATTGAAACAGAGGAAGTGGTGGAGACCGAAAAGCGTCAAGATGAGACCTTACAGCAGAAAAATTCGGAACCAACCAGTACAATGCCTCCCATACCGTATCCGCAGAGATTTCAGAAATCCAAGTTGGATAAACAGTTCTCACGATTTTTGGATATCTTCAAGAAGTTGCATATCAACATCCCCTTCGCCGAAGCCTTGGAACAGATGTCGAGTTACGCGAAGTTTATGAAGGAGGTTTTGTCAAAGAAGAGGAAATTGGGTGAATTCGAAACAGTAGCATTGACCGAAGAATGCAGTGCCATCATTCAGAATAAGTTACCGCCGAAGCTCAAGGATCCAAGTAGCTTTAATATACCATGTGAGATTAGAAATCAGTTTTCGGGACGAGCATTATATGATTTGGGGGCTAGTATAAATCTAATGTCGTTATCCGTCTACAGCCAGTTCGGACTTCAGGCTCCACGCCCAACAAATATCAATTTACAGTTAGCGGATAGATCGGTTACATATCCACGAGGTATTGTTGAAGATGTGCTAGTAAAAGTGGATAAATTTATTTTTCCCGCAGATTTCTTTATTCTGGATTGTGAAGTGAACAGTGAAATCCCGGTCATTCTTGGGCGACCATTTTTGGCAACAGGTAGAACATTGATTGATGTTCAAAAAGGTGAATTGACAATGCGAGTTGAAGATCAACAGGTCACCTTTAACGTTTTCAAGTCAATGTCTTACCCAAAAGAAAAAGGTGAATGTATGCGGATTGATGTCATGGAGGAATGGGTGAATCATAAATTCAGCACAACTTATTCGGAGGACCCACTTGAATCTATTTTGCTCAGGACAAACGAATATGGTAGTGAAGAGGATATCGAATATGTCAAATGGCTAGACACACCATCAGTCTTTCGAAAGAGCACTCAATCTTTCGACACCATAGAGAGGCCCGAAGCGGAAGGTAAAAAGTTCAAACCCACAATAGAAGAGCCACCGGTGCTGGACTTAAAGTCATTACCATCCCACCTGCAGTATGCATATTTGGGAAAAGACGATACCCAACCAGTGATTGTTTTGACAGATTTGACTGATACGCAAAAGGAGAAACTGCTACGGGTCTTGCGAGAATTCAAAACAGCAATTGGGTGGACGATAGCGGACATTCGAGGTATTAGCCTGTCATTCTGTATGCATAAAATCTTAATAGAAGAGGGGGCAAAACCAACCATCGAGATTCAAAGAAGGCTAAACCCCATCATGAAGGAGGTGGTGAAAAAGGAAATTATAAAGTGGTTGGATGCTGGCATTATTTACCCGATCTCAGATAGTTCATGGGTAAGTCATGTACAATGTGTACCAAAGAAAGGGGGTATGACAGTGGTGAAGAATGAAGCTAATGAGCTCATCCCAACTCGAACAGTTACAGGATGGAGAGTATGCATGGACTACCACAAGCTAAATAAAGCCACACGCAAGGATTATTTCTCCTTGCCATTCATTGATCAGATGTTGGATAGGCTAGCTGGACATCAGTTCTATTGTCTCTTGGATGGTTATTCTGGATATAATCCAATTGCTATAGCACCGGAGGATCAAGAGAAAATGACATTCACATGCCCATACGGTACGTTTGCATTTCGGCGTATGTCTTTTGGTTTATGCAATGCATCGGCAACCTTTCAACGGTGCATGATGGCAATCTTCTCCGATATGGTCGAAAAATTTTTGGAGGTATTTATGGACGACTTTTCTGTGTTCGGTGATAGCTTTGATCTTTGCCTAAAAAATCTGATTTTAGTGTTAAAACGTTGCGTGGAAACTAATCTGGTTCTCAATTGGGAAAAATGTCACTTTATGGTGAAAGAAGGGATTATTCTAGGGCATAAGGTTTCTGCAGCAGGGTTAGAGGTGGATAAGGCAAAGATAGAGACTATTGAAAAATTACCTCCTCCATTATCAGTAAAGGGAGTCCGGAGCTTCTTGGGGCATGCAGGTTTCTACAGACGCTTTATTAAAGATTTTTCCAAGATTTCAAAACCCTTATGTTCACTCTTAGAGAAAGATGTGCTTTTCAAGATGGATCAGTCATGTATCGAGGCATTCGAGCTATTGAAAAAGAAGTTAGTATCTGCTCCGATTATTGTGGCGCCCGATTGGTCTTTCCCATTCGAATTGATGTGCGACGCCAGCGATTATGCAGTGGGAGCAGTATTGGGACAACGTCATGACAAGATCTTTCACACAATCTACTACTCCAGCAAAACGTTGACAGACGCTCAGTTGAACTACACAACCACTGAAAAAGAACTACTTGCAGTTGTGTTTGCCTTCGACAAATTCAGATCATACCTTATTGGCACCAAGGTAATTATCTACACTGATCATTCTGCCATTAAATATCTGATTGAGAAGAAAGATGCAAAATCGCGGTTAATACGGTGGGTACTGTTGTTACAAGAATTTGATCTAGAGATCCGAGACAGAAAAGGTACCGAAAATCAAGTGGCGGATCATCTGTCTCGGTTAGAAAATGTAAAGATACAGAAAGAAGACAACTTATTGATTAATGAAAAATTTCTGGATGAACAACTGTTCCGGGTAACCACAATATTGCCTTGGTATGCTGACTATGTGAACTACGTGGTTGCCAAAGTGTTACCACCGGATTTGACTTCACAACAACGAAAGAAGTTCCTCCACGATGTGAAGCAATACTATTGGGACGAACCATTTCTGTTTAAGGCTTGTGCAGATCAAATGATAAGACGTTGTGTGCCTCATGAAGAAATGGATATCATATTGGGTCATTGCCACTCATCAGACTATGGAGGTCATTATTCTGGTGATCGAACGGCGGCCAAGGTGTTACAATCAGGATTTTACTGGCCTTCGTTATTCAAGGATGCGTATCTCTATTGCTAAAGTGTGATCGATGCCAACGCGTAGGTAATATCTCCAAGCGAAATAAAATTCCACTCAACTCTATATTGGAGGTAGAACTGTTCGACGTTTGGGGAATCGATTTCATGGGACCGTTCCCCTCATCTTTTAATAATCAGTATATTTTGTTGGCGGTGGATTATGTGTCCAAATGGGTAGAAGTCGCAGCTTTACCCACAAATGATGCCAAAGTTGTTCTTTAATTCTTAAAGAAGAACATCTTCACACGATTTGGGACTCCCCGGGCAATAATAAGTGATGAGGGAACGCATTTCTGTAATAAGAAGTTCACAAAATTATTGGTGAAGTATGGGGTTCGTCATAAAATCGCAGCTACGTATCATCCCCAAACCAATGGCCAAGCTGAGGTCTCGAATAGGGAGGTCAAGAGAATTCCGGAAAAGGTGGTCAATCTGTCACGAAAAGATTGGTCATTACGTCTTGACGATGCTCTATGGGCATATCGTACAGCATACAAGAATCTGATCGGCATGTCACCTTATCGAATGGTTTACGGAAAGGCGTGCCACCTCCCAGTCGAGCTAGAACATAGTGCACACTGGGCCATTCGGAAGCTCAATTTCGATGTACAAGCAGCGGGTGAGAGAAGGTTGTTGCAGCTCAACGAGATGGATGAATTCCGATTCAACGCCTATGAAAACGCAAAACTCTACAAGGAGAAAGTCAAAGCTTGGCATGATAAGAAAATTCTCAATAGGACGTTTGAACCAGGCCAACAAGTCTTGCTTTTCAATTCTCGACTGCGGTTATTCCCTGGAAAACTGAAATCTCGTTGGTCGGGACCTTTTAAAGTCGTGTCTGTTACACCACATGGTAACATCGAGATCGAAAAACCAAATTCAAATTGCACATTCAAGGTAAACAGTCAGCAACTGAAACATTATTGGAGTGGACCCATCGAACGTTAAGCTACGGTCATGTACTTCTCCGATCCAGTGACCAATTGAGCAACATCGAAAAGTCGGGCTGACGACTGTAAACCAAGCGCTTATTGGGAGGCAACCCATTTAGTTCTATCTTTATTCGATTTAGAATTCTTTTATTTTCTTATTTTAATCTTTTAGTATTGCTCGAATAAGATTTTGCAGCCTTAAGGTCACATAGTTTTCATTCATACAGGTCAAACAGAAGAATCATGGTGAAGCGAAACAAGAGCAGCGCCCCGGCGCCCGATCAGCAGAGGATTTCAGCGCCCCGACGCTTAAAGGCAGAGTCTATATCACCACTTCAGCGCCCCGACGCTGAGCAATATGCACATACCAGCGCCCCAACGCTTTAAGGCAGAACCTGTAGAATTAGCCCAGTGCCCCGGCGCTCTACACAGTACAAAACTCAGCGCCCCGGCGCTGTAACGATTACCAGACTCCTACATGCATTCAAACTTCTGAACGGTTACTAATCTTGTGCCTTTTAATTAGCGCATCTTCCCCCCTTCTCTTACACCCCTCTCTCACTCTCAATATCACAAGGTAATTGAAATTTTGATAGTACTTCTTTCACACATCTACCACGCGTCAATTACTTCGTTCAATATTGGTTGTGTGATCCTTGTGTGCCGAAATTCTACTCCTCCCAATTCTTCAAAGGTATCAAAGGTATGGCTTGCATTGTATTAAAACTATTGTGAATCAAGATTTTCTTCGTTAATTATTCTTTTGATCTGGAAGATCCAATAGAGCACATAGATAATTCACTGCTGTTTGGCGTAATCACACACACGATGTTAGTGAATGCTAAAGGCATGGCATGAATGGATAGGGAATTAGTGATGGTTGTAAGCAAGTTATCAGTTGCCTCCTAGGTGTTTGATAAATTGCCTAAGTCAATAATCATGTGCAAATTCAAACATATTAATCCTACATGCATATTAGTTATGTACCCATCATGACACCGCAATATTATTAATCTATTGTGCACATATTCATTGCGAGTATGGGAAGATTACACTGTATTGTTGCATAAACTGGAGCATGTTGCTTTGCATGACACAACTTTTGGGCAAATTGTGCGTGTTGCTTTCAAAATGCAGAGTTTTAATAGTACAAGCTTCTTATCGATATAATTGCCATTTTCATGCCTCATCCCCAACCATGTACCCAAAATACACACATATTATACAGTTTGGGGGTAAAGTTATGCATAAGTTTACACAACCGTGAATTCTTTTCAAAGCTAATACATGAGTATATTTTTACTTGCAGAATTCTCTACATGGCATCCAAATGTCAACGTGGTGAAGGTTCAGGAACCACATCAACTCCACAACCCAAATTTGATAGCCGTCGATTTGTCTCCGCCGCGGCACAAGAACGCTATAACCGCATGACTACCCGCTCACTAGTCCCCGAACATGGTTTGAGACCCGATCAATCAAAGAATGGGGAAATAGAGGTAATGATTGCTGAGCGAAACTGGTTTGCCCTCACCGAACAGCCTAACCCAGTAGTGATTGTAATTGTCAAGGAATTCTACGCTAATGTTTCAGAACATGATCACTACGGAGTGTTTGTGAGGGGTAAGACAGTGGAAATTGGCGACGAAGATATCAATGGGTGCTATCAACTAAATTTGGAAGATCTTAACGACGAGTATGCCGGTCTTCTGAGCCAAGGTCCTGATTATGAGAACATAATCTGCGAGCTGTGTCAACCGGGCACCACATGGACAGTGCATGAATGGGGTAGCATGACCTTCCCCCATTCTAACCTCAGTCTATATGGGAAGGCGTGGTATGCTTTCATCTGTGCCAAACTCATGCCATGCACATATGTGAGCCATGTCACCAAAGAACGAGCAGTGCTGCTATATTCAATTATCCAAGGCTTGCAAATAGATGTCGGTCACATGATCCAGCAGTCCATTCTCCGAGCATCTCGAGGTGGGACCACAGGAGGTTTACCCCATCCTTCGTTGATTTGTGTTCTATGTGTCAAGTTTGGGGTGAAATGGAAATCGGATGAGATGATCCAAACGCCTATGCCAGTTTTGGACCACAAGTTGATCAGCCGGTATAAAGTGTGGAAAGGTGGGGCAAATCACCCTAGGGGATTGGGTTTTATAATTCCCCAAGTTGCACCTACACAAGCCCCACCACCTCAGGCTCCACCTATTAATGGCCCATCTACAGCAGCTCATTGTGGTGTGGTCCCCGAAGCTGTCCAGCGGGAGATAGACGGCTGGTTTTACAATATGGAATCCCAGAATGTGCGCTTGTCGGAACGGCAAGACGTGATTTTGAAATTCTTAGTTGACCAATTTGCTGCACAGAATGCATTGACCGTCCAATCACATCCGGGCGTTCAACTTAGCCATTTTCCAACTGCTCCTGTTCTCCCTGTATTTCCCCCTTCCGATCAAGAGATGAGCGAGGATGATGATGCACCACCCGAAGAATAAGCTCGTCAGGGAAGTCCTCTGTTTTATTTTGTTATATTTTTCGCATGAGGACATTGCTCTAGATTAGTTTGGGGGTAGTTAAGTTTTATTTTCAAATTTGTAGTTTGTTATTAGTTTGTGGATTTGGATTGTGATTGTTAGTTAAACATTGCATTTAGAATTGTATGATAATTCCAGCGTTTGATAGTGCGTTTATTTGGGGGCCAATGATGAAATTAGAATTACATGAACAAGTCTAGTAAGGATTGTTGAGTCAATGATATGATTTTCTTGACATGATTTGAATCTTTATCTGTTTGACACTGATATTATAGGATAACACTTTGAAAAGCGACCATGTTGGCTATGATAGTTTAAATGGTTAGATAATAGAGTTCTAAAGGATGATTGCTAGTGAAATGAAGGGACAATTTGAATAGCTAGTGAAGACTGAATTTATACATAAACTTGAGTTTGGGGGAAAAATATTTGGAATATATAAGCTACAAAAAAAAAATACCATGGCGTGCTTGTCTAGTTTTGTGGCCTTTGTTACTTGAGCAAGTAAGCCCGAGGGGACTGTCTCTACACCTAGCGCCCTAAGGTCTTAATGGCTTGGGAGTCGTTGGTCGAAAGCTCGTTAAGGTAGCATTGTAAAGCCTAAGGGAATAAGGCAATGCCTATTCATGAGAGAAAAAAAATATAAATAATAATAATAATAAAGCTGGAAAAGTGCAAAATGCCCCCGTTTGAAAAAAAATAATAAGCATAAGTATTTCATGTTGACCCATGAATTTTGGTGATTGTTTAATTTCAGTTGAATTTAGTTTATTTGATGAACTCTTGAGTAGAACTGTATGAAGCTTTTTATGAACTTTATTATTTTTCAGCTTTTTGCTTTTCATTAGTTAGCATGGTTGTTGAACACACACTCACAATATCAGTAATAACATATTTGGGTTGGTTGGCTGTTGGGATATCATTGATAGTGTTCACATGATGTATTAGCATGTTTTTGTGATTTTTTTGAGGACTATGGATATATGTGAGCTATTGGATGCTAGAATTATGTTCATTTAGTTAGTTGCATTTGCATGAGTTGTCGTTTTCATATTGTTAGTATTGTTTTGTGTTTGTTGCTTGAGGACATGCAACGATTTAAGTTTAGGGGTATTTGATGAGTGGGTAATATACCCATAAATCGGATATACTTGGGTTTAAATTGTTGTATTTTCGAGTCATTTAGGAATATGTTTATTGGGTTTAGTGGTTGTTTTGCAGATTCGGGAGCTGCAGGGACAAAATGGGAATTTGGAGCAAAAAGTGGCAATATGGTAATTTCAGAGAAGTCCAGCGCCGGGGCGCTGGAAATTACATTAAGGACAGCGCCGGGGCGCTGAGCCTCGGTTGGCGTTGACTGGGACGCGCGTTGACTTTCCGGCTGACTTGATTATTGAAGGTGATTTCAAGCCTAACTGGATTGGGATTGTAAAAAGCTATAAAAAGAGAAGTGCTGAAATTAGGGATCTATCTAATCTTATTCATTCATTGGAGGCTACACAAGGATTACTTGAAGACTAAGAATTGGCTACAGAGTTTTCTTCTTCTTCTCTTTATTTTCAATTTGTAATTCTTTAATGATGATTTGCAAACAATTATTGGTTTTTATTTCCGTCATGAACTAATTCCTTTTATTAAGATTCCAATGGAACCTTTTATGGTTATGAATTGATTATCTAATTTATTTCCAATTATTTATGTTGAAGCGAATTGTTCATTATGCCTTGTATTTATTGATTAATTATCTGGCCAATAATTACCGTGTTACTCTAGAAGGAATCGAGAGAGGAATTCTAGAGTTAGAACTGGGCAGGGTGACGTGTGACTTAGTTATTTGCACAGTGAATAATTAGGTTTGTGAATAGAATGAGAATATCTATTTGCCGCATGTAACATAAAAGGAATTGGGTTTGTAACAAGTTTAATTCAATTATTTTGCATAAAGATATAGCAAAATTAATTTGGGTTAAATAGAAGGCAAGCTTTTGGCATTTGAGAATTCCTGTTAACAATTCAGTAGATTTAATAATTGGGATAATTGGATAATTGATTTAATAATCATAATTGGGAAAATTGGAGTCTTAATTGTCATTTATTTGCATTCAAATAATTCTTGATTTGTCTTTGTTTTCTTTTAGAATAATTTTTTGCTTTATTAAAATTAGTTTTCTTAGTTTTTAAGAATCACAATTTTCGGTTGTTTAAATAAAATTGAATTGATACAGTACTAGTAGTTGGAGTTTATTAATTGGAATTCTCTGAGGGATCGACACTCTAATTTATCACTATATTACTTGTTGATCGTGTATACTTGCACGTTTGTTTTGATTGTGAAATCAACCAACAATAAGTAACTGAATTTCATGCATGTGCAATTTAAAAGATGTTAACATGAAAAATGACTCCTAAACTAATGCTTATCTTGATGAATGATATATAGCTTTTGTTTAGTCCCACATCGCCTACCCTCCAAAATTTTGCTAGTCATTTGACAATATAAATAACCATTCATCCTTCTATGAAGTAAATATACTTGTACGAGTCCAAATGTTGGCAGGCTAAGCTTGTTGGACTTGGGCAGTACATTAGTTAAAATAAAATAGACTAGTTGGGGTCCAATTTTTGTAGGCCAAATTAGGCTTGGGCTGTTTTTGGCTTGGGCCATTTCAGGCTTCGGGCCGGACAAGTCTGAAGGCCAGGCCGAGCCAGGTTTTTTTAAGGGTCCTTTACATAAGTATACAACAATTAGAAAGTAATTATACCATTAGTGCATCAATAAAATAATTATAAAAAGAGTGTAATTAGAACCCATATTACAAAAATAGTACAATTCACATTAATAAGGAAACCTAAAATAACAACAAAAATAAATTCAAATTCAAATATTTAAATTCAAATCTTCATCTCCCTTTCCATATTTTCTCTCTCCTTTGTAACTAAGAAATTCCATCTAGCTCGTTCATGGTGTATGTGTAGCAGATCTGAATCTGCATCTTCCATTCTCTAAAATAACTTCAGATTTTTCTCCAATACTTGATTTGCATACTGATATATGAAAGACTTTTTCACATTCTGCAACCAATGTAACAGAATTAGCAACTATTCGCAATCACCATATGCTAAATAGCCAGACAAAACACGAACAACCAAAATAAAACAAATAGAAGGAGAAGAAGGAAAAAAAGTCGGAGTTACCAAAATAAATCAAAGAAAAAAAGTTGAAGTTACCAAACCAACAAGAACAGATCCAAAACGAATTCGGAGTAGCCGAACAAAGAGGAAATCACGAATAATTTTTTTTTTTTATGAATATTTGGTTACCCACAAAACTTAAAATGGTTGCCTTTGTATGAAGGTTTGGCTACTAACTGCACCATATTGACGATTTCATTCACTCATTCATCTCTTCCGGAGAAAGCACGAAAAAGAAAAATAGAAAAAGAAACCATGCTTCAGGCGTATAAGCTTTCATGCTCGTCAATTTTGCGACATCAACCACAAGAAAAATAACCCTAAAAATTACAAAGTGGAAAGTGAAGAATTGGTAATCCAATTCAGTGTTATAAGAGAGTGATGTAAAATGTAATGTTGATAACCGTACTTTTATAACAAGGTAACAAAATATTTATACCAAGGTAACCAATCTACCTCCACATCTGCGGTATGAATTGGTTACCTTGGTCTGAAAGTTTGGCAACCAACTGCATGAAGGTTTGGCTACTAACTGTATCACATTCAAAAATAAATTGGTAACATAAAAAAACTGAATTGGTTACCTTAGAATGAATGTTTGACTACCAACTGCACTCTGAAAAAAATATCAAACAAAGCTGGAATCATTATCAATTGGGTGAGGAAGGCGGTGAGAGAAACCTTCAAACAAAAGAGAAGGATAGAACAAAAAAAACAACCAGAAAGAAAAGAAAATAAATAATACAAAAAACTATATGTATTTATTACATATAAATAATACACATGCAATTCACTCTATCATGCCAATCTTTATAATCCATTCAATTCGTGGTGATTGGAGATCCCGAAACCCGTTAAAAAACCGCCGAAAATCCCAAAATACGTTTTATATATATATATATATATATATATATATATATATATATATATATGTATGTATGTATAACGTACTTGATCAATTTTTACATAAACGTGGGCCATCAATGTGTGTGAGAGAGAGAGAGGTGGGGATAAAGTAAAGAAGATGAAGATGACCGGCGGATGGGTGTCCTCAGTTTGTAAAAATATTATTTTTAAATTTGATTGTAGTCCGTAGATAGTGACAAAAAAAATGAAAAAAAAAAGGAGAAAATATAAATCACACCCCAAAATTAAAGGAATCATAAATATGTACTAATAATGAAAATAAAAATTTAAAAGCATTAATTGTGTATATATTTTATGAGTACATTATTGTTGTAATTATTTTTTAAAATGTAATTGTACCTTTTTCTAAAGGCCAGGCCGGGCATTAGCCTAAAATTTATGGTTTGTTTATAGTCTTGCAGGCCAGGCTAGACCTTTCCATGCTTTTACCGGGCCGGATCAAGGCTAGGCCACAGGCCATTCACCACTACCTAATAGTAAAGACATGTTCTTTTACTGTGTAGACGCTGCAGAATATTAAATATAAATTTCCCTGCTCTCCGATTCTAGCTTTTACAATCTGTGATAGAAGTGGTAATATGAATTGAAAAAAAAAAACCTCCACCCATTCTAGCTTTTACAGTAACATATGAACTACCAAGAAAAATGGAGCTTCATCTTCAAGATAAAAGATGATATCTAGTAACAACTGATGGCATGTAAAGCTTCGGTAAAAAAGATAACAAGAAACAAATGGTATAAGCAATAACAAAAAAAAAATTCAATTCATTTGATGTTCAGCAACCAAAGAAAGCATAGAATGTTCCGAAAACTGATCAAATAAACCAAGAAAATTCAACCATGACACGAGAAAAGTACTTATAATTGGCAAATGTTTATAGCTCAGTTTTAACAGGTAAGGCCCTTCTAAAAACTGTAGTTTTTCCTTCCCGTCTTTTAACACCTTGTAGGTTGTAGAAAACCTCCCCTTTTCAGAAAGAAGAATTTCGAATACACTTTGATCATCTTGAAATCTATCCGAATAACATAAAATTGTTGGCCGAAAGGGGGCTGATGCATAAACAGCTAGATATTCAGTTAACTTGCTTCTATCGCAGAAGGCTTACAAGACGAGCGAGGGCAAGGATCACATGTCAATTTGACTCTCAGAGGTTCCGGAATGAGTTTCCTTTTCAGGAGTTTCTGTCTCTGGTACCTTTTCAGGAGTTTCTGACTCTGGTACCTTCCTCTTTCGATGAGCAGTAGATGGAAGCCTGCACATCAAGACTAGATAAAACTGGTTGAAGAATTTCACAGATAATCATATATGAAAACAATAGCAAATAAACTAGCATATTTTGTTAGTAGTTTAACCTTCAAAAACATTTCCTTCAAATTTGATGAAAAATAGAAAAAGAAAAGCACAACTCTTGATTGGAGGAAAAAGAAGTACCCGAGGTGCAAGGTTGTCATTAAATCTCCATTATCAGCTCCGTTTTTGTAGAATGTGTCTGGACTCGAGGCACCATGTCTTGTGGGGGAATTCTTTCTTTCAGGACAGTGTTCGAGGAAACCCGAAATTGGGTGTGCACTTGTTGGAAAATAACTATGAAGCTCCTCAATCTGAAGTTCATATTACGAGGGAAAAAAGATCGAAGAAAAAGGAGAAGATTAGTGTCATGCGCAAAAGATCACAAAAACAAGAGATCAATAATGAGTTCATTATTAAGCATAGTTTGATTGCCTGTTTGCGCAAAGTAGCATTCTCCAGCATGACACGCTGTTCCTGATAGAAAGAACAAAGAAAAGTTACCATGATGCAACAATAATACCTACTTGGTACAAAAAGCTCCTGGAATAACTGCACATTCATGTACTGCAATTTTCAGTTTCTCCTTTCTATCTGCTATTGTAATTTTTTACACAGTAGTAGATTTACAAATTACTTCATTCTAAGCAATGTAAGCAGGAATTTTATAAGCAAAACTTAATAGAAACTTCACTTGTAAATCAAGAAAAATCAATATTTTTATTGTTTTGATTCCTTTTTAAATTTATGACACGATTCTTATTCTTTTTATTATATGTTCATATGTAACTTTCCTTCCATTACTTGGAAGTTGGTAAAATGAATAATGATATCAAGAATGGGCAATCAAATCAAACAAGGCACATTGTATGATGCACGTTTCGTACCTTTACTCTTGATTGTTTGAGTTGCTCCATTAATATTTGCTCCTGAAATGGTTGAACATCCTGTTAAGGACTTTAAACTATAGAATAAAAGTAGAAGATTAATTTTTCTTCATAAAAACTTTAGTTTTTAAAAGAGACAGACACAAACGACAAACCTTCCTGTCCTTCACAGATAATAACCCTTCGTTTAATAGCTGTTCTAGCTGCTGCAATTCGTTTAAACCCGCTCCATTTAGGTCCTTACCCAACAACCGCCTACAACATCAGAATCACAAATATAATTAAGGAGGTTCTTCAAAATGTAAAAGTCTGATTATCATTACTCAGGAAGCTAAAAGCAAACTTACTGTTGTTTTAACTTGAGCTTTACAATCTCCTCTTTCAGAACGTCGACCTCCTTAGCCTCATTCTATAACATAATGAGGAGCAAAAAAATAAATTAAAAAAATTATATAAAAATAAAATGAGATAAATAAATAAATAAATAAAACTATTATCCCCATAAATTACCGTGGAAAACAATCATTTAACCTGGGAAACATTATTTTGAACAAAGTCATTTTCAAACACATCTTGCTTCTGATATAACCAATTTTATAACAAAAGATAGAGGGCTGGGGGGGGAGAGAGAGTGATACTATTAGGAATACAATAAATTTAAGTATCTTTGTATTGATATAATAGAATACTTCAAAACCCCACGTACACCAAACAAAAATTTCAATACCATTATAAGCCAAAGATCACTTCCACTAAAATCCTTGATAATAACAAGCCGGACCAAATGGCATATTCCCTTGCTCAATAACAAAAGAAGTAGGGCAAATTTTATCCTGCATTCTAGAGAATTTGGAAGAATAGAGACACTATGTATGCTACTTACCCTCTTTGAAAGAACATACCTGTAGGCCGTTTTGTACTGCCAAGAAAATGAATGAAAAATAACTCCCAAAGGCAATCTATTAAGGCCCATTAAATACAGTCAACTAATTAAAGGTCGCCCTATTGATTGTTTATGATTCCACGAAACAGATTTCCTTTTGATGATTCTGCTGACACTTTATAGCACATGACTCCATAACAAAATTTGAGATGCATCCCTAGATACACGCCAGTAAAGCTTTGGGTTTTTAAAGGTCCAAGTGAAAAACCCTTCTGTAATAAAGGGGAAACTATGCACAAAAATCCTTCTACACTCCACTCCCACAATAAGAAAAACAAAGACAAAAATTATATCTTAAATGCAAAACATAGCATTATAGGCTCACATTTGTCTTCATTAGAATATGATTCTGATTTCTATATGGATTACACAGATTCCTAAACCAATAACTGAAAAAATCAATCCCAATGACAGGGCACATAATGCTGCTCAAGTAACTAAGTCTAGATAGGCTGTGCATCTGAAAACCGCAGTTGAGTTTTAACAGACTCGTCAAACTAAACAACCGCATGCTGACAACCTGAATTGAGTGTAACAGGTGAACATAAACATTGTTAACTAAACTTTTCATTTTGAACTCTGGTAAAACATGTAATTGTAAAAGATGTAAAGTCATACAGTCTCCACAAGAAGAATTATCATTTAGAAGTACTGTTACATGAGACCTTCTGATTTGTTTACCTTGCCAAGAACGGTTTTTCAACGAGGAACAAAAGTTTACTGGTGTTTGTTCAGCTTATAATTCTAAAAGACTAACAATGAACAATAAGCATTTCTAAAAAACTCCCAGACATGCTAAGCTTGTAAGTAAAACACAAGATCATTAGAGAATAGGGATAACTTTCTGGTGCATAACTGTTGTCAGGAGTCATGAGTAGCACTGAGGAAGTAACAAAAAGTTTGCGCTTGCACCTTAGCAATTCTACATGCGTGTGAGTAGAGAGAGAGAGAGATGCAAAATTTAAACCAAAAATAAATAAATTAAGTACCTCTGCCTCATGCTCTATTGCAGAAGTTTCGGAAGATTCTATACACTTGTTGTATCTTGTAAGTACTTGATTCATGCTGCAATAGTAATGAAAAGATAAGCAGAACATATAAAACATGAGCCGATAAAGAAAACTACCTACACACAGGAACATGGCCAATGTACACACATATAAATGCATACATATATGATAGGTTTTTCTGGTGTTTGTGCACTTCTACTGCTTACTTCTCTATAACTAATCTAATCACTTCCATAAGTGAACACATTTCTCCTGACATAATAGTTCGACTTAGGAACTCTAATCTGCTCGATCTAAAACCATATACTCCTATAGCAATAAACCTATCCAACGTGTATCTTCTTGTTAGAGAAACAAATTCTTCTTGGTGCATCCTAAATTACCAGTTCATAATGCAAGAGTGTGAGAACATGTTTTGCAGCCCAATGATGATCCCAAATATTGGATAACAAGGTTACATACTTGAAGCTATCACCAAAAACATTAAACCCTTCACCCCCACACCAAATTTACATTGTAGTGGAAGCCTAAAGATAAATTGTGCGATATATATGTGATAGTTCAATATTCATCACCAATCCTTCCAATTAATTACATATTCAGTGTAGAACTAGTTTTATTCCAAAAAGTCACAATCAGATTATTTAAGTGATCAAGACATGGACAATCAAATAGAACATTTTGCCAGCATTTATGCAAAACACAATAAAATGATTAATCATTTGTAGCTCTATGTTTGACCCTTCTAAAATTTGCTATCAAGTTTTATTTACAAAATTACGATGAAAACATAAACAAATAGACAGCAAACGAAATCCATTAATCAACTGCAAATGACGCTAACAAATTCAAGGGACTCTACTACAGGTGAATTTCTGAACTCAATAGTCCTTATTGTATAGATTAGAAAGCAATTAACAACCACTAAGCAACCCAAGAATATAAGCTGACTGAACTCAGTAATTTTAAAACTCCCAAACAGGGGAAGGGGACTCAAAAATCTAACAAAAGCATTGATGTTCAAACAAATGCAAACATTCATATTCAGGGCATTAGCCCTCCATATCCAAAGGTTGCTCCAACAGTGGATCTGTGTGGGGACAGTTTCCCAGCTGAAATTAAAAGAACTGTTATTTATATTATTATATTGTTTTAAATTTCTCCTTTTTTCATAATTCAATCAAAAGAACATCCTGACCAAAGCACCACTACTGTATCCAGTGGTTCAATAGTCAATAAATTTTTTCAAAAGTTCCCTATGTTATTATATAATTTTCGCTCCATTTGTATACATTTCACAATAAAAATGTAAAGGAAAACAAAGAATTGGTGGGCCACCCAAATTATTCCTCAGCAGACATTTTTTCTAATTTCTTTTTCTTAGGCAGCAGAATAAATCAATCAAGTAAAATTGAACTCTAAATAACCCATTTTTCAAAATATAATAAAATTCAAGAAACTGATTACCAATTTGGGGAAGCAAAATGCACATGCAAGCCATAAAATCTTTTCAAACAAAACAAATCAGTATCAGAAATTCAAATGAAGTTCAAGATCAGAGTACCCAAAAGTTCCGAACCCATCAAAATCAAATAATAATAATAAAAAAGAAAAGGAAAAAGAGTACCAATCACATGCAAGTAAAAAAATACCTCAAAATCATTTTACCTAGAACTTGAAAACTCAAACAGCTTTCCTGTATTTGAAAAAACAATTACAGCAACCTCAGCGTCACAAAGAACCGCAAGTTCATGGGCTTTCTTCAGCAACCCAGCACGCCTTTTTGAAAATGTAACTTGCCTGCTATTCACATTCTCGATCTTCTTGATCTCAATTTTTCCTCGACCCATTTTTTATCTTTCAAATTGAACCAAACACAGATTCCCCAATTTATCAAAAACCCAATAAAATTCCCAATTTCAATTTCCCTTAATTTCTCTCTCTATATCTATCTATATAAATATGTATATATATGTAATATATATATATATATATATATATATATATATGTGTGTGTGTGTGTGTGTGTGTTGCCTCTAAAACCCTCTTTACTAGGGTCTGCTAAAGTTGGGAAAAAGGCTTCTAAATATAGTTGAGATGAAGATAAAGAGGCGTGAGGCGTTTGGCGAGAGACGGAAAACGGCAAATTTGCATGGCATCCGATTTTGTGCATGACACTCTCTCTCCCCTTATTGACACCCTTTAGAATCTGATTTTGGCACGTGGGCCCCATTTTGGCACTTTTCAACTTAATGCCATTGACTCCCTATTTTAGTAAAGTCTTTGTATTTTATTTTTTTTCACATTGTTTTATTTTTTGGTGATTTTTATTTTTACTTTTACTTTTATTTTTACACTCTGTTTCTGAGTTTTGAACAAAAAAAAAGAAATCTAAATTAGAACAAAAAAAATAGAAAACTTGAAAATTTTCTTTGTGTTGTTTTTGAATTTTTAATAGAAAAAAATAGAAATTTTAAAATTAAAGACATGAGTTGTAATTTAAAATTTATTATATTAAAAAATAAGGATAATATGAGAATTATGAAAATATTACTTATTCCAATTTCTTTTCCGTCTAAATTAGGCCAATTTTGAACGGAAAACTTTGGCAAAAAAAATGGTCAAATTTTCTATCTATTTCTTTTCTTTTTCGTTTATTAAAAAACTCAAAAATATTAAAATTAAAAAGAAAACTTAAATTTTTCGTATATTTTTTTTTTCTATCCATTTTAAAAGTCATAAACATAGCGTTACTTACTGTTTTTGGAGGGGAAGAGAGGAGTCTTCTTTTTTTTTTTTGGTATGTACTCAATTTGAGTGCTTATTCTATTCAATGACGATAACCCGTTTAAATCACTGACAAATTTAGAAACTATTTTTTGTGTACTTTTGTTTTGTGCAAAACGTTATATATATATATATATATATATATATATATATATATATATATATATAGAGTCTCTAAAGTCAACCTTAAAAAGCGAATCAAAGACGAATCGTCGTCTTTGGTGTATATGGCGACAGTTCGACCCGTCCCCAAAGACTACATGGCTATGGGGACGGATCGAACCGTCGCCATAGACACTAAAGACGACAGTTCGTCTTTGATTCGCTCTTTAAGGTTTGCTTTAGAGACGGACCGTGTATATATATATATATATATATATATATATTATTTTCTCTTAATTTTTTTTATAAAATTACTTTTTTTAATTGAATTTTACAGTCGAAAGCATTTGTAAGTTGTAAGACCCCAATTTTTATAAATAAAGATGAATTTTCTATAAATATCATTTTTGAATATTATGGAGTTAATTTGATATAATGTTATAGTTGTGGGTAATATTTATAAATTTTGCAAAGTAAGCAAGTTGTTATAAAATATTCGTTTGGTCGGAGAATATTCTTTTTGTCGGGAAATATTCGTACGACGGCATAATCATTGGTGGACCCCACAACGGAATTATTGTCGGATTGAGAAAACGACAGAATTATCTTTCTATAAAAATAACGGCTGAGGTGTTACCGTTAAAACCGTTAAAACTGTTGAACTACTCGGTAGTAAAAGTACAGTAATACGCGTGGTTGCATAGTAGCACACGGTATTGATTATTGATGCTTACGTGAGAAGTCACTCAGCTATTGCTACAGTAATTGCTGCATCATATCTCTTAAATTATTGTCATAGTATCATCTGTATAATATGTTATATTATTAAATCAATAATTGAGACGTTGTGGTAAGTTTGGTTATTTTGTGGGGGGCCATATGTCATCATCTAAGAGTCTCTTCGTCAATAGTAATTACCGTCGTCAATAGTAATTACCGTCGTCAATAGTATTTACCTTGGTCAATAGTAATTACCTTCGTCAATAGTAATTACCGTCGTCAATAGTAATTACCTTCGTCAATAGTATTTACCTTGGTCAATAGTAATTACCTTCGTCAATAGTATTTACCTTGGTCAATAGTAATTACTTTCGTCAATAGTAGTTGTCCCTTCAATATTACCAAGAGTCATTTGACCCTTCGTTAAGACCAAGAGTCATTTGACCCTTCGTTAAGACCAAGAGCCACCCTCAGTTTTTCTATAAATAGAGGCCTAGGGCTTCATTATTTTTCACGAATTCATTCAAGCTATAGAGAGAGAAAGTATAGAGAGAATAAGAGAGAGAGAATAAAAGTATTCTGCTACATCATTTTTCTAATATCCAGTTCTTTTAAGGTAGGGAATATTATTTCTTTTATATTCATGAAGAGAACTTCTGTTATTCCATTTGTTATTATTCTGTTGGAATAACCAGTATACGCGGTCTACCCTATACTTGGTGACATTCTTCTATTATTCTGTTGGAACATCCTGTCTGTGTGTTTTACACCGGACCTGGTTCCGTTTATTATTCTGTTGGAACATCCTGTCTGTGTGTTTTACACCGGACCTGGTTCCGTTTTATTATTATTCTGTTGGAATATCCTGTCTGTGTGTTTTACACCGGACCTGGTTCCATTATTTATTATTCTGTCGGAATATCCTGTCTGTGCGTTTACGCCGGACCTGGTTCCATTATTTATTATTCTATTGGAATAACCTGTCTGTGCGGTCTATCGCATGCATGGTGATTTCTTTTGTTATTCCATTCTTTATTGTACTCAGTTGGTTAAGTTTTGACTTCTATACTCCATGAAATTTGTGGAATATCCTTGATAGTTGCGTTTCATCCAGTATCTTTTCAAGAAAATATTCTTCTAAGCATTCTTGAATTTTACTCCACAATGCAGTATCATGTTGACAATTTGGACGTTGTTAATTCCTGGATAAATTAATTCTTGAACTTGTTTTATTGAATTCTTATATCATTGTCATCATCCTCATGTTTATAAAATGTTGAAAGTCATCTGTGGCATGTAGTGCATAGATGGACTTGGTATGATTATGACCAGGGATTATTCGGTATAATCATGACCGTAATGTTACAAATGATGTGGTAAAAGTCCTCATTGGCCCGTAGTGCATTGATGGACAGTTGTTGGCATGATCATGACCATTAATGAATACACGAATATCCTTGGCCGTAGTGCAGGGGTGATTCGATGATGTGGATTATTTTATTAAGCTGAGTCTCAGCGATTACAGTGTTGAAAAACTTTTTAAATCATAAAAGATAGTAGAGTTTATTTTCTACTTGACTCTTTTAATGGATTGCTTGTTCCGCTACAGTTAAACTTGATGTCTATTATATTTTATCAGTTTAACATTGTTGAAGGCTAATGATAATTTATTCTGCATTATCTTAGTCATAATATTTCTTACTGGGCTAGTTGAGCTCACCCTTTCTTTCACTGTTCTCTTCAGGAAATGAGAACGTAGCTGGGACAAGTCGGGGTACGGAGTGATGGTCCGAATGATAGTATTAGTTAGTAGTCCTCACTATTCTATGTAATGGTGTGTTAATAAATGTAATGAGGACTCCTTTTGAGTATGAATACTCTCTAGAAGATAATATTTGTATTCAAACTCACAGTTTATGTTTTGTCGTATTGTACACGACAGTTGTATTATTAAGTTGTATTTGTATTCTGTACTATGTATCTGACGACCCAAGATGGGTGATGTATACCTAATTTTGGGGGCGTCACAGTTGGTATCAGAGCTTAGGGATATGATCCCTGGCTAAGATGTGAGAATAGAACTAGGAGGGGAGAGACGGGGAATTCCTTCGCTAGTATGACATACCTAAGTTTATTTGCATGGTATTTAATTGGTCGGTCATAATATAAGGATAATATATGACATATCAATTAATTTTTATTTTGTGGCAGTATCTGAAAATGGCATCTGAGAATGTTGAGAATAGCAATGGAGCACAGACGACTGTTGATTCACCACATATCAATAATCAGGATAATGTGCATCAGGAAGGTGTCAATCCTCATGCAAACAACAACACTGACCAAATGATGAATGATCAAATGTTCAGAGGCTTTATGCAATTCATGCAACAACAGGTGAAAGCGGCTCCTGTCCACAACGTAGGTGGAAATACTGGAAACTCTCTGGCGGTCACCGCTAAACAGTTTAAGGAGCTGGGACCACCGGAGTTTAAGGGAGAACCCAAACCACTTGTAGCTGAAACATGGATAAAGCAGATCACCAAGATATTTGATGTCTTGGGTTGCTCCGAGGAGCAAAAGGTTCCCTTTGCCGCCTTTATGTTGCGAGGAGAGGCAGATTACTGGTGGGAATCGATAAAGCGTACTCAACCTGCCGCACTGAAGATGTCTTGGGAGAAGTTCCAAGATCTGTTTAACGACAAATACTTTCCCGAGAGTATTCGTCACATGAAGGAGGTGGAGTTCATCAAATTGGAGCAGAATAATATGACCGTGTCGCAGTACGAGGCAAAATTTGCGGAGTTATCCCGGTTTGCGTCCCACCTGGTGGATAATGAAGAAAGAATGACGCGGATGTTTTTAAGAGGTTTGAAGCCGGAGATACGTCAACATCTTGTTTCTCATAAACTGTGTTTGTATTCAGATGTTGTAAATAGGGCTCAGTTGGTGGAGCGCGATAACGAGACAACGCAACCAAAAGAGAGCAGCCGGCAAAATGATAATACCAGTGAGAGCAGTCATCGAAGCGGTGACAACAAGCGTGGAGGGAATCAACAGGCCAGAAATGGTAACCACTTCGGTGGTAATCAGGGCCAAAACAATAAGAATGGACATTTCAAGAAGAGGAGATTCAACAATGATGGAAAGACGTCAGCACCAGCACCTGTCGTTAAGGAAGGAGAACGACCACCTATCATATGTTTCAAATGCGGAGGGGAGGGGCACATCAGTCCAAACTGCGCGATGCCGTCCAAAGCATGTTATAATTGTGGAAGAGAAGGTCATTTAGCCCGATTTTGTCGTTTACCGAAGACAAATTCAGCTAGGATGGAGGCACCAAAAGCCGTCCCAGAAAAGTCAAAACCGGTTGTGCAAGGGAGAGCGTTTGTTGTGAACTCCCAGAGAGCAAGGAACCCGAATGAGGTCATCACGGGTAAGCTTATTATAAACTCTAAAGAAGTTTATACTTTATTTGATACCGGTTCAACCCATTCTTTTATTTCTCCTACTTGCGCTCATCGATTAAATTTGATTCCGGAGAAATTAGACTTTGACTTATCTGTGGAAACTCCGTTGGGAGAAACCTTCATTACCTCCACTGTTTATAAGTCTTGTTTGGTTCAAGTTGGTACCCACACATTACCTATCGATCTGATTTCATTAAAAATACTTGCATTTGACGTGATTCTAGGGATTGATTGGTTAACTACTCATTATGCAAAAATTGATTGTTTTCGTAAGGTTGTTAGTTTTCATATTCCTAATCGACCTATTATGCGAATTCAAGCAACCAAACCATTAAAATCAATCGCTGTCATCTCAAGCCATAAAGCTATTCGTTTATTGAAAAACGGATGTCAAGCTTTCTTAGCTCATGTCACAGATCTAAACAAAAATACGTCAGCTTTGAATGATATTTCTGTTGTTAATAAATTTCCTGACGTATTTCCCGAAGAACTTCCTGGCCTACCCCCAGAGCGTGAAATTGAATTTTGTATCGACCTTGAACCCGGTACAAAACCCATTTCCAAAGCCCCATATCGAATGGCTCCTATTGAACTTCAGGAGTTAAAGACTCAACTGCAGGAATTGTTAGACATTGGTTTTATTCGTCCTAGTACTTCTCCTTGGGGTGCTCCTGTTCTGTTCGTGAAGAAGAAAGATGGAAGTATGCGACTTTGTATTGATTATCGGGAGTTGAATCATGTCACCATCAAAAACAGGTACCCATTGCCACGTATTGATGACCTGTTTGACCAGTTGCAAGGAGCACAATTCTTTTCAAAGATCGATCTTCGTTCTGGATATCATCAGCTGAAGGTTAGAACTGAGGATATTCCAAAGACGGCTTTTAGAACTCGGTACGGGCATTATGAATTCCTAGTCATGTCCTTTGGATTGACTAATGCTCCTGCTGCCTTCATGGATATGATGAACCGGGTATTCAAGGAATATTTGGATCACTTTGTGGTCGTCTTTATTGATGACATCCTTATTTATTCCAAAAGCCGTGAAGATCATGAGCAACACTTGAGGCTGGTACTCCAAAAGCTTCGTGAATACAAGCTTTATGCCAAGTTGAAGAAATGCGAGTTCTGGCTGGAGGAGGTAGCATTCCTTGGGCACGTAGTATCAAGTCGTGGAATATCGGTTGACCCGGCAAAGATTGAAGCTATTCAAAGCTGGGAGCAACCTAAATCAGTGACCGAGGTACGTAGCTTTCTTGGTTTAGCTGGTTATTATCGGAGATTCGTGGAAGGATTTTCTCGAATCGCTACTCCATTAACTCAGCTGACTCGGAAAGATACAAAGTTTGGTTGGAGCGAAGAATGTGAGCAGAGTTTTCAAGAACTCAAGAGGAGACTCATTTCAGCACCTGTTCTAACAATACCATCTGGCTCGGAGGGATTTGTCATCTACAGTGATGCTTCGAGCAAAGGGTTGGGATGCGTTCTCATGCAACATGGAAAAGTCATAGCCTATGCATCAAGACAACTCAAGGAATATGAGAGGAATTATCCTACTCATGATCTAGAGTTGGCAGCTGTTGTCTTTGCACTTAAAATTTGGAGGCATTACTTGTATGGGGAGAAGGTGGAGATCTTTACGGATCATAAAAGCCTCAAATATTTCTTCACTCAAAAGGAACTCAACATGCGACAACGACGTTGGCTTGAACTGTTGAAAGATTATGATCATACCATTCAATACCATCCTGGAAAAGCGAACGTGGTAGCTGACGCATTGAGTAGAAGATCATATGCGGGTACAAGTGCAATATTAACAACGCAAAGGCCCATTTTGTGTGACTTGCAAAGGATGGAGATAGAGTTAAAGACTCCAGGGACCCATGTGATGATGGCGAATATACGAGTAGAACCGACTTTAATCGATAAAGTTAAAGCTGCTCAAGCTACAGACCTGGAGCTGATGCGTATGAGGAAGAAAGTGCAAGAAGGTGTTATGCCGGAAGCAAGAATCGATGAAGAAGGAATACTTCGAGTCAACTCCAGACTTTGTGTTCCTAACAACCCTGATTTAAAGTATGAAATCATGATGGAGGCGCACAACACACCGTTTGCAATCCATCCTGGAAGTACCAAAATGTATCATGATCTTCGTCATACATTTTGGTGGAGCAATATGAAGAGAGAGATAGCGTTGTTTATCTCAAGGTGTCTAACTTGTCAACGAGTCAAAGCGGAGCATCAAGTACCAAAAGGTCCATTGCAACCACTTGAAATTCCAGAATGGAAGTGGGAGCACATTACCATGGATTTCGTTACCGGTCTTCCTAGGGTTTCTCAAGGTATTGATGCGATTTGGGTCATTGTTGATAGATTGACCAAGTCTGCTCATTTCTTACCGATACGAGAAACTTATACACTTGAACGTCTTGCTCGTATGTACATAAACGAGATTGTAAGACTGCATGGTATGCCAGTATCCATAGTTTCTGACCGAGACCCAAGATTCACTTCACGATTTTGGGTTAGTTTACAAAAAGCTATGGGCACGGAGTTACGATTTAGTTCAGCATATCATCCTCAGACGGACGGACAATCAGAGAGGACTATTCAAACTCTTGAAGATCTATTAAGACTCTGTGTCTTTGACTTCAAGGGAAGTTGGGACAAGTTCTTACCATTGGTGGAGTTTTCCTACAACAACAGTTATCAAGCAAGTATTGGCATGGCTCCATTCGAAGCATTGTATGGAAGAAAATGTCGTTCTCCAGTATGCTGGGATGAGGTGGGCGAAGCAACGTTGTTGGGACCGGAGTTGGTACGTATGACTACAGAAAAGATTCAAACGATCCGACAACGTATAAAAACCTCACAAGATCGACAAAAGAGTTATGCTGATCTTCATCGAAAGGACGTGGAATTTGATGTAGGAGATCATGTGTTCTTACGTGTTGCTCCATGGAAAGGAGTTACGAGATTTGGAAAGAGAGGAAAGCTAAATCCTCGATTCATCGGTCCATTTTTAATCCTCGATCGAGTAGGAACTGTGGCTTATAGACTCGCTTTACCGCCAAGTATGTCTCGTGTTCATAACGTTTTCCACATATCCATGTTACGCAAATATGTGGAAGACCCGAACCACATTATTGAGTTAGAACCGGACGAAATAGCGGAGGATTTGACGTATGAAGAAGTTCCTGTTCAAATCTTGGATAAGAAGGAACATATTCTACGCTCCAAGGTTATACCTCAAGTCAAAGTTTTGTGGAGAAACCACGATGTTGAGGAAATGACTTGGGAGTTAGAATCAGAAATGAAATCAAGGTATCCTTACCTCTTCGACATACCAGGTACGTACCCTAATTTCGAGGGCGAAATTTCATAAGAAGGGGAGGTTGTAAGACCCCAATTTTTATAAATAAAGATGAATTTTCTATAAATATCATTTTTGAATATTATGGAGTTAATTTGATATAATGTTATAGTTGTGGGTAATATTTATAAATTTTGCAAAGTAAGCAAGTTGTTATAAAATATTCGTTTGGTCGGAGAATATTCTTTTTGTCGGGAAATATTCGTACGACGGCACAATCATTGGTGGACCCCACAACGGAATTATTGTCGGATTGAGAAAACGACAGAATTATCTTTCTATAAAAATAACGGCTGAGGTGTTACCGTTAAAACCGTTAAAACTGTTGAACTACTCGGTAGTAAAAGTACAGTAATACGCGTGGTTGCATAGTAGCACACGGTATTGATTATTGATGCTTACGTGAGAAGTCACTCAGCTATTGCTACAGTAATTGCTGCATCATATCTCTTAAATTATTGTCATAGTATCATCTGTATAATATGTTATATTATTAAATCAATAATTGAGACGTTGTGGTAAGTTTGGTTATTTTATGGGGGGCCATATGTCATCATCTAAGAGTCTCTTCGTCAATAGTAATTACCGTCGTCAATAGTAATTACCGTCGTCAATAGTATTTACCTTGGTCAATAGTAATTACCTTCGTCAATAGTAATTACCGTCGTCAATAGTAATTACCTTCGTTAATAGTATTTACCTTGGTCAATAGTAATTACCTTCGTCAATAGTATTTACCTTGGTCAATAGTAATTACTTTCGTCAATAGTAGTTGTCCCTTCAATATTACCAAGAGTCATTTGACCCTTCGTTAAGACCAAGAGTCATTTGACCCTTCGTTAAGACCAAGAGCCACCCTCAGTTTTTCTATAAATAGAGGCCTAGGGCTTCATTATTTTTCACGAATTCATTCAAGCTATAGAGAGAGAAAGTATAGAGAGAATAAGAGAGAGAGAATAAAAGTATTCTGCTACATCACTTTTCCAATATCCAGTTCTTTTAAGGTAGGGAATATTATTTCTTTTATATTCATGAAGAGAACTTCTGTTATTCCATTTGTTATTATTCTGTTGGAATAACCAGTATACGCGGTCTACCCTATACTTGGTGACATTCTTCTATTATTCTGTTGGAACATCCTGTCTGTGTGTTTTACACCGGACCTGGTTCCGTTTATTATTCTGTTGGAACATCCTGTCTGTGTGTTTTACACCGGACCTGGTTCCGTTTTATTATTATTCTGTTGGAATATCCTGTCTGTGTGTTTTACACCGGACCTGGTTCCATTATTTATTATTCTGTCGGAATATCCTGTCTGTGCGTTTACGCCGGACCTGGTTCCATTATTTATTATTCTATTGGAATAACCTGTCTGTGCGGTCTATCGCATGCATGGTGATTTCTTTTGTTATTCCATTCTTTATTGTACTCAGTTGGTTAAGTTTTGACTTCTATACTCCATGAAATTTGTGGAATATCCTTGATAGTTGCGTTTCATCCAGTATCTTTTCAAGAAAATATTCTTCTAAGCATTCTTGAATTTTACTCCACAATGCAGTATCATGTTGACAATTTGGACGTTGTTAATTCCTGGATAAATTAATTCTTGAACTTGTTTTATTGAATTCTTATATCATTGTCATCATCCTCATGTTTATAAAATGTTGAAAGTCATCTGTGGCATGTAGTGCATAGATGGACTTGGTATGATTATGACCAGGGATTATTCGGTATAATCATGACCGTAATGTTACAAATGATGTGGTAAAAGTCCTCATTGGCCCGTAGTGCATTGATGGACAGTTGTTGGCATGATCATGACCATTAATGAATACACGAATATCCTTGGCCGTAGTGCAGGGGTGATTCGATGATGTGGATTATTTTATTAAGCTGAGTCTCAGCGATTACAGTGTTGAAAAACTTTTTAAATCATAAAAGATAGTAGAGTTTATTTTCTACTTGACTCTTTTAATGGATTGCTTGTTCCGCTACAGTTAAACTTGATGTCTATTATATTTTATCAGTTTAACATTGTTGAAGGCTAATGATAATTTATTCTGCATTATCTTAGTCATAATATTTCTTACTGGGCTAGTTGAGCTCACCCTTTCTTTCACTGTTCTCTTCAGGAAATGAGAACGTAGCTGGGACAAGTCGGGGTACGGAGTGATGGTCGAATGATAGTATTAGTTAGTAGTCCTCACTATTCTATGTAATGGTTAATAAATGTAATGAGGACTCCTTTTGAGTATGAATACTCTCTAGAAGATAATATTTGTATTTAAACTCACAGTTTATGTTTTGTCGTATTGTACACGACAGTTGTATTATTAAGTTGTATTTGTATTCTGTACTATGTATCTGACGACCCAAGATGGGTGATGAATACCTAATTTTGGGGGCGTCACATAAATCTTATATGATTGGAATGAAATAATTAATAACATTTTTAATACATGTTTTATGTTGGCATTTAAAAAAAATATTTACATATTGAGAAATTGATTAATAGATTGAGAAAAAAAATTACATATTTGTTCATCCAATATGATAGCATTAGTGTTGTCAATTTTGTTTGTTTTTGTATTTACTCCATTCTAAAATCAAGTGTCTCTTACTTTAATAGTAAATCATCTTTTTTGGAATATAATTGATTCAAATCAACTTGCTCATCCTTATTGAACTTGTGAGATTTTTGCACGTAATTATGTGTGTAGATAGAGTGTTATATATTTATAATAAAGTAAAGTGAGTTGAATGAGATATGTTTTACTAATTAAATTTATGAATTATGAAATATCACGTCATCGGAATTATATCAATCATTAATTGAATATATTAATACGGTCCGTCTCTAAAGCGAACCTTAAAGAGCGAACCAAAGACGAACCGTCGTCTTTGGTGTCTATGGCGACGGTTCGATCCGTCGCCATAGTCATGTAGTCTTTGGCGACGGGTCAAACCGTCGCCATAGAAACTAAAAACGACGGTTCGTCTTTGGTTCGTTTTTTAAGGTTCGCTTTAGAGACTCTCCGTATATTGATATACTCTCTCCTATTCAGATTAAATAACTTTTTAGGGAGTTTAATTTTATTCTATATAAGTGTCGTTTTGAATTCTCTATGCAATATTGCACTATTTTTTTCTAATTTACCCCTCTATTTAATATGCTTAGTAAATGCAATTGTGGAGAATGAGAAGAGACAATTGTGGAAAGAAAAATAATTAATTAGGGACACAAAAGATATTTTGTGTTATTTCTTAATAAGTGTGCTTAACTCTAAAATGTCTTTTAATCTGAATAAGAGGGAGTATTATATAAACTAAAATTTGTGAAAGTTTTCTCTTTTTCCTAAAGACCTGTATATGTTCAGTGTTCTAGATATTTTCTAAACTTTTTCTGTGTATTATTTAATTTTTATTCATTTGATATAAAGATTATTTATAAATTATAACAGATTAAAACTCTAGATCTTTCATTTGTTGTATATATGTTATATATACTATGTGGAGTAAAAGTCAGGTATTTTGTAGGGTTTTTTTTAAGTACTGTTGGGTTGGCTAAATAGGAGAAATAAAAAAATCTTTTTTGGGAATCTCAAATTATATGATCTGAAAGTTAGAAAAATCCAAAATTCTTTTGAGTTATTTCAATCAGCAAAATAGAAAATTAAAAAATAAATAAATTTGGGTTACTGAGTCCTCAAAGTTAGAGAACTACCGAGTTGACTCGAAATAATCAAAATAATTCGATACTTGTTATATTTTGTTATTGATTTATTCACTCCATTTACCTTCTTTTTTTACTTGGGCTACAATTTTTGAAGTTTTATTTATTTTTAATTTTCCTTACTTGGGCACCAAGTTCTTATTTGCATATCTTTTCATAATTTTGTAAATTGATGAATATAAAGAGGGAGACCTTATTTGGTCCCAATGATTAAAAGTAGAAATGAGAATTTTTTTTCTTTCATTTTAATAAATTTTTGAAACGCATAATTATTAGTAGTAACGAAGTCAAGAATCCATTTTTAGTGCGATTAAAATTATTGCATGTGAAGTTATAAATAACTAGTTAATAGCCCCCGCAATGTACGAGTTAATTTGAATAATGAATTTAATAATTTATCTGATAATTATGTCAAAAAAAAACTTGAAGTACACAATTTATGTAAAAAAAGAACTCGAAATACACAATAAATGTAAATTTGTTGAATTACCATAAAATTAAGAGATATATTATCTTAAAAATTACAACAAAAAGATAAAGAGAATGTATATATTAGACTTCAAACTCATCTTTACTAAGGAGTATACCCCTAAAAAAGACTTATAAATGTAGTTAATTTGTCCAAAAGAAGTTCAAGCCCTAGGAGAATTACAGCATAAAGAATGGCCAAATTTGTTTTACAAAACAGTGACACAATTAAGCTATTTACACCAAATAGTCCATCACAAACTCATACCAAATTAGCAATAAGTTTCAATTTGAATTTGAGAATAAAAATAAAACATAAAATGTACATCCCATTTATAAGTTGTGATACAAAGAAAATAAAACATTGAACTATAACCTAAATGTTCAGACAAAAAAAATCCCATTTTTATGCAAAACTTCGACATTAATTGAATTGATGGGGAGAAACAAAAACAAACTAAAATGAAAGGTTAGAAGAACACTCAAAGTATCAACTGAAAAACCTTACATGCAATAACGCCTCTCCCTCTCTTTCAACAAATCTGTTTGCGGTGATTTCAGAATTTCGTTGAAATTTCCTTCCAAGGGAAAAAGAATTGTCCAAAATTGGAGAAATTGAAAGATCGAGAAAAAGATAATTGCAATCACCAAGAATTCTCGGTTAAACAACACTGAATCCCAGCGTTCTGTCTTTCAATTAATTTAATTGACTCTTCTTTTGCAGTGGTTGTTGAAGGAAAAGGCTTGGAAAATTTGACGATAGAGTTTGCTTCACTGGTGTGGTCTAATGGCACCCATAGTGTGCAAACTCCCATAGCTGCGTAAATAATTACATTTCAATCAACTTGATTGTAATTAGGAACTCATTCTGATAACTAATCAAGTACAATTTTATAACATGGAATGCCAAAATCAATTTTTGTCAAATTAATTAGCACTAATAAATATGATAAATTGAAAACCCCCCTTATAATTGCCTAATTGATGTTTCAAACAAACTACAAAGCAAACGAGAAAGTATTAAACAGGACCCCAAGCTTTGACGCTCTGTTTCTGAGTTTTAAAATGGACAGAAAAGAAAAGAAATAGACGAAAAATTTAAGTTTTCTTTCCAATTCATATGTTTCTGAGTTTTTTAATAAACGGAAAAGAAAAGAAATGAATAGAAAACTTAGCCACTTTTTCTGTCAAAGTTTTCCGTCCAAAATTGGCCTGATTTGGACGAAAAAGAAATTGGAATAAGTAATATTTTTATAATTCCCATATTATCCTCAACTTTTAATATAATAAATTTTAAATTACAACTCATGTCCTCAATTTTAAATTTTCTATTCTTTTTTATTAAAAACTCAGAAACAACACAAAGAAAAACTTCAAGTTTTCTATTCTTTTCTTTTCTGTTCTAATTTAAGTTTTCTTTTCTTTTTTTCTGTTCAAAACTCAGAAACGAGTGTGAGTGTGTGCTAGCCAAAGATCCAGTAAACCCACACCTAGAACTGGAGAGCCTTTTAAACATTGAAGAGAAGCAAAATTAATGGATAATAGAGACGGGCATATTTATGTTAGTGTTAATGAGCCTGTATTTTAAATTGGGGCTTTTATGTAACCAAAATTGTCACAGTTTTTTATGCAAGAGCTTCAACTTCCAAAGACTTGGTCGTGAGTAAAACAAACTTTTTTGATAAAAACAGTAGTTCCAGCTTCAAATGGGTCTAGAAAGTTCAAATTTCAAGAGTGAGTTGTAGCATAACAAATTGCAATAACTTAGTTTAGAAACACTATAGTTCTCTGTTTTCTGATAC
The DNA here is from genome assembly GCA_016801055.1 of Panax notoginseng. Lineage (NCBI taxonomy): Eukaryota > Viridiplantae > Streptophyta > Magnoliopsida > Apiales > Araliaceae > Panax > Panax notoginseng. The sequence goes on from CM029017.1 coordinate 140,386,259, forward strand.
TTAATACCATTATATAATGTATCAAGTGTTTGAAGATCAAATCATAAAGTATGAGAATTGTCAAATCATAAAAGCAATAAATGGTAGTCAACAAATGAAAAATTGTTATTCAGCCACTTTATCTAGCAAATATGTTTTGTAATAAGATGCTCGATGTATCTAAAAAATCTTATTTTAGAATTCTGCAACTTATCAGAAAAGTGTTTTTCTCACCTATAAACAATCAATAAATAAACTATAGATGAAATAAACATTATAGTCGGCCCTCCCGCTTTATATATTAGATGAAGATAAATATTTGAGCGTGGGAAGATCAGACCTGGTTTAGAGAGCTTAAAGCCATTAAAGCCATTAAGTTTGACGACAGGTGAATTGTGCAAGAACCTAAAATTTGGCTCAGAGAAATTGATGTAGGATGTGAAACTAACATTAATTTATATTATTAAGAAGCGTAACAGAAAATTGATAAAATTGAAAGGGGGACCTTGCCAAGCAATTGGATCATGGACATTCTGGAATATGGAACCAAGGCTTCAAGTATTGTGTTTGAAGCTCCTGAAACTGACAGTAACCAACCCAGGGCCTGCTTCAATTTTAACATCACCAAACATTATTAAATACAATATAATTTATATATATATATATATATATATATATATATATAGAGAGAGAGAGAGAGAGATTGAGGGGGACCTGAGAAGCTCTGCTGGAAGAATAGAAAACATCCTGAGTGGGACTGGGGTGGATTGCCTCCACTATTCCTCTCATCCAAACGTCCGTCATCTTCACCAATCCAATTTCCTGAGTAACCTTTTGAAGTTTCACAATTTTATGACAAAAGAAACAATCTTAAAACACAAACATTAGTCCCCCAATTAATAACAAAGAAGATATAAAACCAAAATTACAAATCAAATTAAAAGGTAAAGATTGATTATGGGTCTCACTAATAAGAAACATACCATAAAGAAAGTTAAAAAATACAACATTTTTATCTGACTTTATATAGTTGAACACAACTTTCTATTTCATTTCATGTTATTGTAAAATAGTAAAAACTTGTGATCATAGTCGTAATCTTTGGTCAAGAGGTCTGCACAAAAGCAAGCAATTCTCTTAATAAACTGAGTCTGAAACTGGCAGTTGAAACAAATCAATAGTATTGTAAAATTGTTTAAAACCTAAGCTGGAACTAGCCGCCAAGAAGCTTGTTGGCTTGTAAGCTGACAGCTTATGGGTAAGAGGTTGAATATGGTGTATCAATGGTGTTATTGAAAGCAAGATACCTCAAATAAAATCTTTGTTTGGATAATAATTATAGTTTTTAAATAATTTAAAAAAGGTTGGGAGGACCACATTGAAGAGTAAACACTTCCAAATTCTTTAGTGAGAAAATTCAACAATGTAAGCTCATATTTTGGGATAAAATGTAAACAATTAGTTTAACAACTGCATCAGTAGGGGAAAATGGTTAATTTCAGGGAGGAACACAATAATTAAGTTAATACAAAAGAACAAATATCCAATCAAAAATAATAACTACACATGGTATCTCTGTAATAGAACAGAAGAATTATGCAGTTATAAATCAATGCTTCAGAGAGGAAATTATTGTCTTATATTCACAAACCAAGAAACTCTCTTATACACGGCAAAGTATGGATTCAAATATTACCTTTTGTAGATCAACGGAAAGCACCGACCTTCTCTCGTTGACACTGCTACAAATCCGCCTTGTTCATCCCCTCGTCGGAGTCAACCTTGTCCAAAAACATCAAGTAACTTGCATAAAAGTCGGCTGCTAAGATTTATTGGAGTTTTATAACAATGATTAACCTTTGCATCCAAATTAAAAATAGTAAACTCCTCTACTTACTGAAAGTCTCACCTTTCACAATCTCACTTGAAACCAAGATATCCTCCTTAACTAAGCTCAGACTCCCCAACTTTACACTCACATTAACAACTTACACAGTTTGACTAACACATAAGATCAACCACCTTCCACAGAAAAATTTTAACTGAACTATATATTACTTATTCAGCTATCGGGAGAAAATAATGTTGCTTAATATAGTAATTTTGTTATTTACAAATATAGGCTCATTTTAATCAGAGTACTTCTAACTGCTAAAAGATATGTTTGATGTTATTTGTTTTTTCTTAAACTCCTAAATCAAAGATATAAAAATTGTAATATGAAGATATCAAATCCCAATCCTAAAATTAAGCCATAATCTCCTAACAGCTATTGAGACATGCACTAATTAGGCATCAAAATAGACCATTATAATATATAAATCATAATGTAAAGTGAGACATCATAAATTAATTTGAATTCATCTAAATTGGAATTAAAAACTTACAAATTGATTGCCCATGAAGATATTTAAGGTGATTCCTTCTGTTAATCGTGCAACTCTCGTTCGGTGATTCGTTTGATTAATCGTGTAAATCTCGTCCGATGATTCCTCCCGTTAATCGTGCAAGTCACATCTTTGATTTATAAATTCGTACAATTTTTTCTCTAAAACTATTGAAGGATGTAAAAAATTAGAGATGTTGAATGATTTTCGAGTGAATAAATGGATAAGAAGAGATTGGGCGACTTGAATATGGACAGAGGAAAGGAGATTAAGGGTTGTGGAAAACCCCTCACCTTCCGCCGCACTGCTGAAGACGTCTCCCGTAGTAGCAGGAATCGCCTGAGGATGGATGAAAACTATGTTCTTCCGGTCCATCTCCGTGACTAAGAGATCAAACCAACTAATTGATTACTGATGAAGAGATGGGATTATATAGTAGGAGGAGATGTAGAGATGGGTAGATGATTGGGCAATTAAGAATTCCTTAGTCGATTGACACTAAGAATAGAGGAAGAGATGATTGGGATTTATATAGGGATGGATTGTTGCTAAGGATGATTATGATTTATGAGGAAGAGGAAGAGAAAAAGGAAGCGGAAGAGATGATTTATGATTAGACTAACTCGACAAATAATTTAGTGAAATCGAAAGAAATTGGCTCAAATTGATTAAGAGTGACTCCAAATTGGATTACCTGGCTATTAATTTAGTGGGAGTCTAGGGTCAATGCGCCAGGGTCAAAATATGAGTGATTTTGTATATTTGAGTTGCACAAGCTTAATAACATATGCAAAACATGGATAAATTTAGAAATGACTTGTAAGATTTTAAATACGACATATTTGAGTAATATTTTAGTTGGTATTAAGTCAACTCAGTAATACAAGTTTGGTAACTTGGTAGCTCAATTTTTTTTATTTTTTATCTTTGTTCAATTCTTACTGACAAATGATACATTGTATCTTTAGCAATAAATGTGTATTAAAATTTTGTGAAACTTACCTTTTGAGTTGTTAAACTTTTGGGAATAACAAAATTTATAACCAAGAAGACATGAAAATAATTTATAAAAAACAATATACTTTTGGGCTATCGCGAGTTACCAAACTTGAACGACTGAGTTAACTGGAACTTGTTTAGGAGCGAATATATCTGAATGATTGAATGGCTGAATTGGTCAGCCATCAAGTGCGTTTGTTTTGGAAAAAAATTGTCTGAATGGTTGAATCGATTAGATGATTGAGCTGAATGGCTAAGTCAGATTTTTTTTGCTGAATGAGCAGCTGGATAAAGTAAAATTTTTTTAAAAATATTACTATTATATTAAGTAATATTAAATAAATTTACAACAACTTTGAATTTTTTTAGAGGGATAAAATAATAAAATTATGTCTTTCAGATATGTTAATTATCTAACAACTTTTTTCATTCAAATTTTTATTCAGATTCAGCTCATTCAGATTCAAATTCATTCAGTTTTTATCAAACACCCCTTAAGTATTTGACTTGTTATATATTGATATAGATAAAACATAGATTTAATTACGATAATATAATGGCTGTGACGCCCCCAAAATTTGGTATACATCACCCATCTTGGGTCGCCAGATACATGGTACAGAATTTAAATACAACTGTCGTGTATAATACGACAAAACATAACTGTGAGTTTGAATACAATTATTGTCTACTAGAGATTATACAAACTCAAAAGGAGTCCTCATTACAATTATTGTCACACTATTTAACAGAATAGTGAGGACTACTAATACTATCATCTGGTCCATCACTCCGTTCCCCGACTCGTCCCAGCTATATTCTCATTTCCTGAAGAGAACAGTGAAAGAAAGGGTGAGCTCAACTAGCCCAGTAAGAAATATTATGACTAAGATAATGCAAAATAAATTATCATAGCCTTCAACAGTGTTAAATTGATAACATATATAATAAACATCAAGTTTAACTGCAGCGGAACAAGCAATCCATTAGAAGAGTCAAGTAGAGAATAAAATCTACTATCTTCTATGATTTAAAAGGTTTTTCAACACTGTTATCGCTGGGAATCAGCTTAATAAAATAATCCACATCATCGAATCACCCCTGCACTACGGCCAAGGATATTCTTTAGTATCACGACCACAATTATCCATGCACTACGGGCCAAGAATATTTGTGTATTCATTAATGGTCATGATCATGCCAACAACTGTCCATCAATGCACTACGGGCCAATGAGGACTTTTACCACATCATTTGTAACATTAATGTCATGATTATACCGAATAATCCCTGGTCATAATCATACCAAGTCCATCTATGCACTACAGGTCACAGATGACTTTCAATATTTTATAAATATGAGGATGATGACAATGATATAAGAATTCAATAAAACAAGTTCAAGAATTAATTTATCCAAGAATTAACAACGTCCAAATTGTCAATATGATACTACTTTGTGGAGTAAAATTCAAGAATTCTTAGAAGAATATTTTCATGAAAAGATACTAGATGAAGCGCAAACATCAAAGATATTCCACTAATTTCATGGAGTATAGAAGTCAAAGTTTTGACCAACTGAGTATAATAAAGAATGGAATAACAAAAGAAATCACCATGCATGCGATAGACCGCACAGACAGGTTATTCCAACAGAATAATAAATAATGGAACCAGGTCTGGCGTAAAACGCACAGACAGGATATTCCAACAGAATAATAATAAAGACGGAACCAGGTCCGGTGTAAAACACACAGACAGGATGTTCCAACAGAATAATAATAGAGACGGAACTAGGTCCGGTGTAAAACACACAGACAGGATGTTCCAACAGAATAATAATAAAGACGGAACCAGGTCCGGTGTAAAATACACAGACATGATGTTCCAACAGAATAATAGAAGAATGTCACCAAGTATAGGGTAGACCGTGTATGCAGGTTATTCCAACAGAATAATAAATAATGGAATAACAGAAGTTCTCTTCATGAATACAAAAAAAATAATACCCCTTACGAGTACAACAAATAATATCCCTTACCGTTTTAAAGAAGAACTGAAATAAAGAAGTAGTTAAGTAGCAGAATACTTTTCTTTTTTCTCTTTATAGTTTCTCTCTATAGTTTCTCTCTTTAGAGTTCAGTAAATTCGTAAGAAAATAATGAAGGAATGAGCTTCTATTTATAGGAAAATAGAATGCATAGTAACTAATCCATGAACGGTCCATATTGATTTACTTTAATCTGACGGTCCATATTTAAAGAAAAATCTTTTAAATAAAATATAATATATTCTATTTATAGAATAATTTTAATAAAGTATTCTGTTTTATATAAAAAGATGTTTCTGTTTTATTACGTTAATAATACGAATAAAACAAAACTACATTATCGCTAAATAATTCATATTATTAATTGACAATAATTGAATCAAACTAAGTGACTTCTCACATAAGCATTAATAATCAATACCGTGTGCTATTATGCAACCACACGTATTACTGTACTTTTACTACCGAGTAGTTCAACAGTATCAACTGTAAAACTTCCGCCGTTATTTTTAATAAAATATTTTTGTCGTTTTCTCAATCCGACAATAATTCCGTTGTGGGGTCCACCAATGATTGTACCGTCGTACGGATATTTCTTGACAAAAAGAATATTTCCCGACCAAACGAATATTTTATAACAACTTGCTTACTTTACAAAATTTATAAATATTACCCCCAACTATAACATTATATCAATTTTACTCCATAATATTCAAAAATAATATTTATAGAAAATTCATCTTTATTCAAAAAGTTGGGGTTTTACAATATCCCCTTCTTATGAAATTTCGCCCTCGAAATTAGGGTACGTACCTGATATGTCGAAGAGGTAAGGATACCTTGATTTAATTTCAGATTCTAACTCCCAAGTCATTTCCTCAACATCGTGGTTTCTCCACAAAACTTTGACTTGAGGTATAACCTTGGTGCGTAGAATATGTTCCTTCTTATCCAAGATTTGAACAGGAACCTCTTCATACGTCAAATCTTCCGCTATTTCGTCCGGTTCTAACTCAATAATGTGGTTCGGGTCTTTCACATATTTACGTAGCATGGATATATGAAAAACGTTATGAACACGAGACATACTTAGCGGTAAAGCGAGTCTATAGGCCACAGTTCCTACTCGATCGAGGATTAAAAATGGGCCGATGAATCGAGGATTGAGCTTTCCTCTCTTTCCAAATCTCGTAACTCCTTTCCATAGAGCAACACGTAACAACACATGATCTCCTATATCGAATTTCACGTCCTTTCGATGAAGATCAGCATAACTCTTTTGTCGATCTTGTGAGGTTTTTATACGTTGCCGGATCGTTTGAATCTTTTTCGTAGTCATATGTACCAACTCCGGTCCCAACAACGTTGCTTCACCCACCTCATCCCAGCATACTGGAGAACGACATTTTCTTTCATACAACGTTTCGAATGGAGCCATGCCAATACTTGCTTGATAACTGTTGTTGTAGGAAAACTCCACCAATGGTAAGAACTTGTCCCAACTTCCCTTGAAATCAAGGACACAGAGCCTTAATAGATCTTCAAGAGTTTGAATAGTCCTCTCTGATAGTCCGTCCGTCTGAGGATGATATGCCGAACTAAATCGTAAATCCGTGTCCATAGCTTTTTGTAAACTAACCCAAAATCGTGAAGTGAATCTTGGGTCGATCAGAAACTATGGATACTGGCATACCATGCAGTCTTACAATCTCGTTTATGTACATACGAGCAAGATGTTCAAGTGTATAAGTTTCTCGTATCGGTAAGAAATGAGCAGACTTGGTCAATCTATCAACAATGACCCAAATCGCATTTATGCCTTGAGAAACTTTGGGAAGACCGGTAACGAAATCCATGGTAATGTGCTCCCACTTTCATTCTAGAATTTCAAGTGGTTGCAATGGATCTTTTGGTACTTGATGCTCCGCCTTGACTCGTTGACACGCTAGACATCTTGAGACAAACAATGCTATCTCTCTCTTCATATTGCTCCACCAAAATGTATGACGATTATCATGATACATTTTGGTACTCCCAGGATAGATTACAAACGGTGTGTTATCCGCCTCCATCATAATTTTATACTTTAAATCAGGGTCGTTAGGAACACAAAGTCTGGAGTTGACTCGAAGTATTCCTTCATCATCGATTCTTACTTCCGACATAGCACATTGCACTTTCTTCCTCATACGCATCAGCTCCAGGTCTGTAGCTTGAGCAGCTTTAACTTTACCAATTAAAGTCGGTTCTACTCGTATATTCGCCATCATCACGCGGGTCCCTGGAGTTTTTAACTCTATCTCCATCCTTTGCAAGTCACACAAAATGGGCTTTTGTATTGTCAATATTGCACTCGTACCCGCATATGATCTTCTACTCAATGCGTCAGCTACCACGTTCACTTTTCCAGGATGGTATTGGATGGTATTATCATAATCTTTCAACAGTTCAAGCCAACGTCGTTGTCGCATGTTGAGTTCCTTTTGAGTGAAGAAATATTTGAGGCTTTTATGATCCGTAAAGATCTCCACCTTCTCCCCATACAAGTAATAATGCCTCCAAATTTTAAGTGCGAAGACCACAACTGCTAACTCTAGGTCATGAGTAGGATAATTCCTCTCATACTCTTTGAGTTGTCGTGAGGCATAGGCTATGACTTTTCCATGTTGCATAAGAACACATCCTAACCCTTTGCCCGAAGCATCACTGTAGATGATAAATCCCTCCGAACCAGATGGTATTGTCAGAACATGTACTGAAATGAGTCTACTCTTGAGTTCTTGAAAACTCTTCTAACATTCCTCGCTCCAACCGAACTTTGTATCTTTTCAAGCCAACTAAGTTAGTGGAGTAGCGATTCGAGAAAACCCTTCTACGAATCTCCGATAATAACCAGCTAAGCCGAGAAAGCTACGTACTTCGGTCACTGATTTAGGTTGTTCCTAGCTTTGAATAGCTTCAATCTTTGCTGGGTCAACAGTTATTCCATGACTTGATACCACGTGCCCAAGGAATGCTACTTCCTCAAGCCAGAACTCGCATTTCTTCAACTTGGCATAAAGCTTATATTCACGAAGCTTTTGGAGTATCAGCCTCAAGTGTTGCTCATGATCTTCACGGCTTTTGGAATAAATAAGGATGTCATCAATAAAGACGACCACAAAGTGATCCAAATATTTCTTGAATACTCGGTTCATCATATCCATAAAGGCAGCAGGAGCATTAGTCAATCCATAGGACATGACTAGGAATTCATAATGCCCGTACCGAGTTCTGAAAGCCGTCTTTGGAATGTCATCGGTTCTAATCTTCAATTGGTGATATCCGGAACGAAGATCAATCTTTGAAAAGAATTTGGCTCCTTGCAACTGGTCAAACATGTCATCAATACGTGGCAACGGGTACCTATTTTTGATGGTGACATGATTCAACTCCCGATAATCAATACAAAGTCGCATACTCCCATCTTTCTTCTTCACGAATAGAACAGGAGCACCCCAAGGAGAAGTACTAGGACGAATAAAGCCAATGTCTAACAATTTCTGCAGTTAGGTCTTTAACTCCTGAAGTTCAATAGGAGCCATTCGATATGGGGCTTTAGAAATGGGTTTTGTACCGGGTTCAAGGTCGATACAAAATTCAATTTCACGCTCTGGGGGTAGGCCAGGAAGTTCTTCAGGGAATACATCAGGAAATTCATTACCAATAGAAATATTATTCAAAACTGACGTATTTTTGTTTAGATCTGTGACATGAGCTAAGAAAGCTTGACATCCGTTTTTCAATAAACGAATAACTTTATGGCTTGAGATGACAGTGATTGATTTTAATGGTTTGGTGGCTTGAATTCGCATAACAGATTGGTTAAGAATATGAAAGCTAACAACCTTACGAAAACAATCAATTTTTGTATGATGAGTAGTTAACCAATCAATCCCTAGAATCACGTCAAATGCAAGTATTTTCAATGAAATAAGATCGACAGGTAATATGAGGGTACCGATTTGAACCAAACAAGACTTATAAACAGTGGATGTAATGAAGGTTTCTCCCAATGGAGTTTCCACAGATAAGTCAAAGTCTAATTTCTCCGGAGTCAAATTTAATCGTTGAGCGCAAGTAGGAGAAATAAAAGAATGGATAGAACCGGTATCAAATAAGGTATAGACTTCGCTAGAGTTTATGATAAGCTTACCCGTGATGACCTCATTCGGGTTCTTTGCTTTCTGGGAGGTCACTACAAACGCTTTCCCTTGCACTACTGGCTTTGACTTTTCTGGGACGGCCTTTGGTGCCTCCATCCTAGCTAAACTTGTCTTCGGTGAACGATAAAATCGGGCTAGGTGACCTTCTCTTCCACAATTATAACATGCTTTGGACGGCATCGCGTAGTTTGGACTGATGTGTCCCTCTCCTCCGCATTTGAAGCATATGATAGGTGGTCGTTCTCCTTCCTTAACAATGGGTGCTGGTGCTGACGTCTTTCCATCATTGTTGAATCTCCTCTTCTTGAAATGTCCATTCTTATTGTTTTGGCCCTGATTACCACCGAAGTGGTTACTATTTCTGGCCTGTTGATTCCCTCCACGCTTGTTGTCACCGCTTCGATGACTGCTGTTACTGGTATTATCATTTTACCGGCTGTTCTCCTTTGATTGCGTTGACTCATTATTGCGCTCTACTAACTGAGCCCTATTTACAACATTTGAATACAAACACAGTTTATGAGAAATAAAATATTGATGTATCTCAGGTTTCAAACCTCACAAAAATATTCGCGTCATTCGCTCTTTATTATCCACCAAGTGGGACGCAAACCGGGACAACTCAGCAAATTTAGCCTCATACTTCGACACGGTCATATTATTTTGCTCCAGCTTGATAAACTCCACCTCCTTCATATGACGAATACTCTCGGGAAAGTACTTATCGTTGAATAGCTCTTGAAACTTCTCCCAAGACATCTTGAGTGCGTCAGGCTGGGTACGTTTTATAGATTCCCACCAGTAATCTGCCTCTTCACGCAACATGAAGGTGGCGAAGGGAACCTTTTGTTCCTCGGAGCATCCCAAGACATCAAATATCTCGGTGATCTGCTTTATCCATGCTTCCGCCTTAAGTGGTTTTGACTCTTCTATAAACTCCGGTGGTCCCAGCTCCTTGAACTGTTTAGCAGTGACCGTCTGAGAGTTTCCAGTGTTTCCACCTACATTTTGAACATGAGCCGCTCTCGCCTGATGTTGCATGAATTGCATAAAGCCTCTGAACAGTCCATCATTCATCATTTGGTCAGTGTTGCTGTTTGTATGAGGATTGTCGCCTTCCTGATGCACATTCTCCTGATTATTGATATGTGGACACTCAACGGTCTCTTGTGCTCCATTGCTATTTTCAACATTCTCGGATGTCATTTTTAGATACTGTCACAAAACAAAGGTTCATTAACATATAACATATTATCCATATACTTTGACCGACCAATTAAATACCAAATAAACTTAGGTAGGTCATACTAGCGAAGGAATTCCCTGTCTCTCTCCTCCAAGTTCTAGTCTCACATCTTAGCCAGGGATCATATCCCTAACTCTGATACCAACTGTGACGCCCCCAAAATTTGGTATACATCACCCATCTTGGGTCGCCAGATACATGGTACAAAATTCAAATACAACTGTCGTGTATAATACGACAAAACATAACTGTGAGTTTGAATACAATTATTGTCTACTAGAGATTATACAAACTCAAAAGGAGTCCTCATTACAATTATTGTCACATTATTTAACAGAATAGTGAGGACTACTAATACTATCATCTAGTCCATCACTCCGTTCCCCGACTCGTCCCAGCTATATTCTCATTTCCTGAAGAGAACAGTGAAAGAAAGGGTGAGCTCAACTAGCCCAGTAAGAAATATTATGACTAAGATAATGCAAAATAAATTATCATTAGCCTTCAACATTGTTAAACTAATAAAATTTAATAAACATCAAGTTTAACTGCAGCGGAACAAGCAATCCATTAGAAGAGTCAAGTAGAGAATAAAATCTACTATCTTCTATGATTTAAAAGGTTTTTCAACACTGTTATCGCTGGGACTCAGCTTAATAAAATAATCCACATCATCGAATCACCCCTGCACTACGGCCAATGATATTCTTTAGCATCACGATCACAATTATCCATGCACTACGGGCCAAGAATATTTGTGTATTCATTAATGGTCATGATCATGCCAACAACTGTCCATCACTACGGGCCAATGAAGACTTTTACCACATCATTTGTAACATTAATGTCATGATTATACCGAATAATCCCTGGTCATAATCATACCAAGTCCATCTATGCACTACAGGCCACATATGATTTTTAATATTTTATTAACATGAGGATGATGACAATGATATAAGAATTCAATAAAACAAGTTCAAGAATTAATTTATCCAAGAATTAACAACGTCCAAATTGTCAATATGATACTGCTTTGTGGAGTAAAATTCAAGAATTCTTAGAAGAATATTTTCATGAAAAGATACTAGATGAAGCGCAAACATCAAAGATATTCCACTAATTTCATGGGGTATAAAAGTCAAAGTTTTAACCAACTGAGTATAATAAAGAATGGAATAACAAAAAAAATCACCATGCATGCGATAGACCGCACAGACAGGTTATTCCAACAGAATAATAAATAATGGAACCAGGTCCGGCGTAAAACGCACAGACAGAATATTCCAACAGTATAATAATAAAGACGGAACCAGGTCCGGTGTAAAACACACAGACAGGATGTTCCAACAGAATAATAATAAAGACGGAACCAGGTCCGGTGTAAAATACACAGACAAGATGTTCCAACAGAATAATAGAAGAATGTCACCAAGTATAGGGTAGACAGCGTATACAGGTTATTCCAACAGAATAATAAATAATGGAATAACAGAAGTTCTCTTCATGAATAGAAAATAAATAATACCCCTTACGAGTACAACAAATAATATCCCTTACCGTTTTAAAGAAGAATTGAAATAAAGAAGTAGTTAAGTAGCATAATACTGATAAGTGGTTTTATTCCTACTTATCGGGTATCTATTACTTGAATTATTTGCTTAATCTCATGTTTCTTAGTTACTTTTCATACATTTTATGTTATTTTATAGGCGATGACATGGCATTGGCATGAAGAAGCAAGGGAAAGAATTCAGACATCTTTTGGACTAAACTACGCAAGAAAATGTTATTAGGGAATATTGAAGGACTTTGAACATAAAATTGGATGCATGTTCTTGGCTTGGAAATTAGAATTTACGGTAGCTCTACTTCTTAGCTTTTCGGAACATCTTGAATCATCCTAATCGGAGTTCGGATGCGAGAGTTATGGCCAAAATATCAACAAAGATCAAAGCTAAGAGTTGTCATGCTTGCCATTTACACAGTATCTACTTCAAGCTCGATTTCTGCCTTGGTTCGATCTGAATTTGTCAATCCTTAAAGCATGGAAGTTGTAGATCCCATCGTTATCTTCGATTTGATAGGTGGAAGGCCCCGTAACTCCAAGCGGATCAGAAGTTATACGTGTTTTACCAAAGGACGTTGCAGCAGAAAACAGGGCAGAGCGGACCGCGCTAGGGCGCCCTAAGCGGCCAGATTTTCTGACCCTGTAGCATGGACCGCGCCCAGAAAGGCTTAGCAGCGGCGCTGAGCGCGCTAGGCGGCGGGAATGCAGCGTTTTTTTTGGTCATTTGATGTCCAATTTGAGCTAAAATAGGATTCTTAGTTGCCTAACTTGCTTGGGTGTCCATTAGGACTATAAATACATGATGAGAGACATAAAAGAGAGGAGATCTAGGCTAGTTTTAGAGGATTCCATTAGATTAGATTAGATTAAATTAGATAAAAACCCTAGTTCTTATGGGATTGGGAGATTGAAGCAACTTGGACACCATTGAAGATCAAGAGCATGAGATTGAGGAAGATGGAGATTTGCTGACAACAGATTTATTCTTTACTCTTCTCTTATTTTTGTCTTTTAATGATTATTCAATTGTGGATTCTTAGTTTTAATTCAATAATAATGAACTAATTCTTTGTTTGAGATTACAATGGATCTTATTGAGTAGTTTATTTTAATATGCTTCGCTATTAATTATTATGTTCTATTGTGATTTGGACTTAATTGTTTAATTGATTAGCTAACAATTACCGTGATAATCTATATGAACTCGAGAGATGAAGTATAGATTTAGATCTGATCATGATAGCATATGTTTGTGATTTCTGCATAGATGGAATTCATGATTCGTGTTTAGGATAGAGATATACCTTTATGCCATATGTAGTCTAATAAGAACTTGAACTTAAACCCTTTTTAATTGTAATTCACATAGAGATATAGTGGGTTAGTTAATTAGGGTGTTCAAATTGATTCTATCATCTGTGGATTTGATTTGATATGAGTATGGTGCATTGAGAGATGGCCATATTTTACTTTTGTGTTCTTGATTAACAATCCAGTATAAATAATTTGGCTTAACAGGAAGTGTGTTGATTTAAATGAAACAATAAGTGAAATTGTAATCTCAAGTCTTCAATATCTTGTTTCATTCTAGGGATAGTTAGTAATAGTTTATTTAATTATTTTAAATTAAATTATTAAATCATTTGTTTAAATAAGATTGAGTTGGTACGGGTTAGTACTTGGTGATTTTTATTAAATAATTCTCTGTGGGAACGATACTCTACTCATTACTTTATTTCTTGTTGACCACGTACACTTGCGTGTTTTGCGTATATAGATTTTACCCAACAAATACTTTTCTTCTTTCTCTCTATAGTTTCTCTCTATAGTTTCTCTCTCTAGAGTTCAGTGAATTCGTAAGAAAATAATGAAGGAATGAGCTTCTATTTATAAGAAAATAGAATGCATAGTAACTAATCCATGAACGGTCCAGATTGATTTACTTTAATCTGACGGTCCATATTTAAAGAAAAATCTTTTAAATAAAATATAATATATTCTATTTATAGAATAACTTTAATAAAGTATTCTGTTTTATATAAAAAGATGTTTCTGTTTTATTACGTTAATTATACGAATAAAACAAAACTTCATTATCGCTAAATAATTCATATTATTAATTGACAATAATTGAATCAAACTGAGTGACTTCTCACATAAGCATTAATAATCAATACCGTGCGCTACTATGCAACCACACGTATTACTGTACTTTTACTACCGAGTAGTTCAACAGTATCAACGGTAAAACTTTCACCGTTATTTTTAATAAAATATTTTTGTCGTTTTCTCAATCCGACAATAATTCTGTTGTAGGGTCCACCAATGATTGTACCGTCGTACGGATATTTTCTGACAAAAAAATATTCCCCGACCAAACGAATATTTTATAACAACTTGCTTACTTTGCAAAATTTATAAATATTATCCCCAACTATAACATTATATCAATTTTACTCCATAATATTCAAAAATAATATTTATAGAAAATTCATCTTTATTCAAAAAATTGGGATTTTACAATGGCAAAACGACCCATTTAATCCATGTACGATTTGATTTTATTTTAGTCTTTGTACGCTTTGTTTTTCCTTCAAAAATTTCCCTACAATATACTCTCATTGTTCCTAAAAAATTGTCATTTAAGGTTAATGCACATAGATTAAGGAATTTTATTAATACCTAGCGAAAATACTATACTATCATTATTAATTATATAAACCAATTATTCCCTTTCCAATGTTTCTTATTCAATTCAACCAATTACTTCTTATTCAACCAATTACTACTTGGATTATAACATTGAATTGAATAAAAATCATTGGGAAGTGAAGAAAGCTTTAAATAGGAGAAAGGTTTAAATAAAGGTGAAGTAGGAAAAAATAGTTAATGTGCATTGATAAACTTAAAACGACAATCTTTTTAGAACAAAAATTACTTCCTAAAACGACAATTTTTTATGAATAGAGGGAGTATTTTAGAATATTACTTATTCCTTAAACGTAGCCACATCATTAGAAAAGCTTACATGACACTAAAAAAAAGAAGAAGACAAAAATTAGTTAAGATGTAATTTTTTAGTTCCAAATATATGAAATTAAAGACAATAATATTTTTTTACGATATCATTATTCTTAAATGGATATTAATCTCTCTAAAAATTAAATTTCTCAGTTTAATCAATAACCATAATCATAGTTAATTTGTAAATATTAAATTTTAAACTCTTGCACAAGTTTATTTTAATTTTTAAAATAATTGTTAACATAATATTTTTACAATTATTATTAATAATAATAATTCTTAAGTAGTTTTTAGCACTACTTAAAAAATAATGTTAATTTTGAGATTTTTAAATTTTTTGCAAATTTACTATGAAAAAAAGTAAGTAGTTTTTTATTTCTTAAAACTAGGATATGGGTAAAAGACATTATTATCCTTAATTTCATAAGTATGAAATTAAAAGAATTGCATATCATCATCTTTTTTCTTTTTTCAATGCCAATTCATTTTATTTTTGATGAGGTGACATCATTGAGAACTAAATTAATACTCTAAAAAAATAGTGTGGGGGAGATTTTTGAAAAAAATAAATCCTAAAGATATTAAAATAAAACCAAACTATGAGTACAAATAACAAATGAATGGTTATGACTATAATGGCAAACATGTTATAGGTCAACTAACCACTACAAAATCTGTAGAGCATTAATTAGGATTTTTCTACCAATTTCATATTTTCTTTGATATTTCTACAATTTACTTTATTTATTTTCATATACTTATATAAACTATATTATAATAATTCAAAAAATAGAAATAATGTCTTCACTTTCTTTTCGCCCCTATTCAAAAAATAGAAATAATGTCTGCACTTTATTTTCGGCCCTCAAAACTCAAGTAATACTTTACTTTTTATTATTACGATTTTTATAAGGAAGTAATTTTATTTTATTTTTGTGGTATTTTCCTCCATATGTTCTACAATTTTTGACTAATTATAAACTATTATTTTTATCTACGGAATAGAATAAGTAGTTTTGTATTTTTAAAATTAACCAATACTGTGAGACCCCAGATTTTTTTAAATAAAGATTTAAATTTTTCAAAATATTTTTTTGAATATTAAGGTGTGGATTTGAGATAATGTTATAGTTGGGAGTAGTATTTGAAAATTTTGCAAAGTATGCAAGTTGTTATATAATATTCGATTGGTCGGAGAATATTCTTTTTGTCGGGAAATATTCGTACGACGACACAATCATTGGTGGACCCACAACAGAAGAACTGTCGTAGTTAGAAAACGACAGAAATACTTTGTGAAAATAACGGCGGAAGTTTTACCGTTGATACTGTTGAAACACCCGGTGTTAAAAGTACAGTAATACGCGTGGTTGCATAGTAGCACACGGTATTGATTATTGATGCTTATGTGAGAAGTCACTCAGTATTGTTCAATCGGGTATTCGGGACACTTTTTGTGTCGGAGTACTATTCACGAGTTACTATTCATGAGTTACTATTCACGGGTTACTATTCACGGATTACTATTCACCCAAATTACTATTCACTCTAGTATTCCTCACTCGGGCATTCGGAGCACTTTTCGTGTCGGAGTACTATTCACGAGTTACTATTCATGAGTTACTATTCACGAGTTACTATTCATGAGTTACTATTCACGAGTTACTATTCATGAGTACTATTGATTCACATGATTTACTATTAGGGGAGTTGGTGCAAGATTGATAATACTTGCAGGACTAAATAAAAAATGAAGAAAAAGAGTAATGTATTATACTGTAATTTTTGAGCCCCAAAACGTGCAATTATCGAAACTATGTTTTCCTATAAATAGAAGCTCATCCTTCCTTCATTTCTCACCAATTCACTAAAGCTTTAGAACCATTATTATAGAGAGAAATTATAGAGAGAAGCTATAGAGAGAAAATCTATAGAAGAAGAGAAGTCTGCTCCCTCACTACTCCTATATCCAGTTTCTTTCAAAGGTAGGGAATATTATTTCTTTCTTTCATCTTCATGAAGAGAACTTCTGTTATTCCATTCTTTATTATTATGTTGGAATAACCTGTTTATGCGAAGTACCGCATATATGGTGAAATTCTTTTATTATTTCATTCTTTATTACTCTGCTGGAACATCCTGTCTGTGCGTTTTATGCCGAACCTGGTTCTGTCTTTATTATTCTGTTGGAACATCCTGTCTGTGCGTTCTACGCCGGACCTGGTTCCGTCTTTATTATTCTGTTGGAATATCCTGTCTGTGCGTTTTACGTCGGACCTGGTTCCGTTAATTATTATTCTATTGGAATAACCTGCTTGTGCGGTCTATCGCATGCCTGGTGATTTCTTTTGTTATTCCATTCTTTATTATACACAGTTGGTTAAAGTTTTGACTTCTATACTCCATGAAATTAGTGGAATATCCTTGATATTTGCGCTTCATCCAGTATCTTTTCATGGAAATATTCTTCTGAGCATTCTTGACTTTTACTTTACAAAGAAGTATCATGTTGACAATTTGGATATTATTAGTTCCTGGATAAATTAATTCTTGAACTTGTTTAATTGAATTACTATAACATTGTCATCATCCTCATGTTTATATTATGTTGAAAGTCATCTTTGGCTTACGTGCATAGATGGACTTAGTATGATTATGACCAGGGATCATTCGGTATAATCATGAACTGTGATGTGGTAAAAGTTCTTAGTGGCCCGTAATGCATTGATGAACAGTTTTTGGTATAATTATGACCAGGGATTATTCGGTATAGTCATGACCGTGGATGATTTAATGAATATCTTTGGTTCGTAGTACATGGATGATTAGAAGATGTGGTTTATTTATTAAGCTGAGTCTCAGCGATAAAAATTGATGAAAACATTTTTAAATCATAGAAGATAGTAGATTTTATTCTCTACTTGACTCTTCTAAGGATTGCTTATTCCGCTGCAGTTAAACTTGATATCTATTGTATTTTATCAGTTTAACATTGTTGAAGACTATTGATAATTTATTTTGCATTATCTTAGTCATAATATTTCTTACTGGGCTAGTTGAGCTCACCCTTTCTTTCAATTTTCTCTTCAGGAAATGAGAATATAGCTGGGACGAGTCGGGAAAATGAGTGATGGTCCAGAAGATAGTATTAGTAGTCATCACTATTCTGTTAAATAGTGTGACAATAAATGTAATGAGGACTCCTTGAGTATGGATATTGTCTAGATGACAATATTCCTATTAGAACACTCAGTTTATGTATTGTAGTATGTTACACGACAGTTGTATAATTAAGTTTGTATTTGTAATCTGTACCATGTATCTGGCGACCCAAGATGGGTGATGAATACCTAATTTTGGGGGCGTCACAGTTGGTATCAGAGCTTAGGGATATGATCGCTGGCTAGGATGTGAGAATAGAACTAGGAGGGGAGAGACGGGAAATTCCTTCGCTAATATGACCTACTTAAGTTTATTTGGTATTTAATTGGTCGGCCAGAGTATAGGGATAATATGTGATATGTCAATTAACCCTTGTTTTGTGACAGTGTTTGGGAATGGCATCTGAAAATGCTGAGATAAGCAATGAAGCACATGAGAGCGTTGATTCAGCTCAAGTAAAAGGTAACGACCAACAACACGATAATAATCATACCGGTGGCAACGGCTATCGGAACAATGATAACCATCGTGGGGGAAATTATCATGCCAAGAATGGTAACCACTTCGGTGGTAATCATGGCCAAGATAATAGAAGTGGAAATTTCAAGAAGAGAAGGTCATTTAGCTCAATTTTGTCGTATAGTGAAGTCAAGTCCAGCTGGGACGGTGGCACCAAAGGTGGATACAGACAAAACAAATTCGGCAGTTTAAGGGAGAGCGTTTTTCGTGACGAGGAATCGAACGAAGTTATCACGGGTTAGTTAATTATAAATTTTTGCGGAATCTATACCTTATTAGATACCGGTTCTACCCATTCTTTTATATCTCTTGCTTGCGCTCAATGTTTAAATTTGACTCCAGAGAGATTAGACTTTGACTTATCGATTGAAACTCCGATAGGAGAAACCTTCATTTCATGTGCTATCCAAGTCTTGGATGAGAGTCACAGTTTTGAGTGATATTTTTATTGTTAATAAATTTTCTGACGTATTCTTGAAGACTTCTTAAACTACCCCTAGAGCATGAAATCGAATTTTGTATTGACCGCAGTACAAAACCCATTTATAAAACCCTCGAATATTTCATCAACTAAAAGGATCTGGTTACATTGATTATAATG
This sequence comes from Panax notoginseng, assembly GCA_016801055.1. NCBI lineage: Eukaryota > Viridiplantae > Streptophyta > Magnoliopsida > Apiales > Araliaceae > Panax > Panax notoginseng. The sequence continues at coordinate 140,406,001 of CM029017.1, forward strand.
AGAGTTATAATAAAAGCGTTGGAATAATGAAAATCATGGGTATATGTGGTATTAGTAAGTGTTATGATAAGTTATGTTGGTTATTATGTGAAAGCATGAAAGTTTCTTAGAAATCACAAAGGGTTGAAAAATCAGATTTTGGTAAAAACGTAACATGAAATTCAATTGACCATATCTCCTATTATATTTTGAATTTTTGAGTGTGGTCAAGTCCTAGATTTAGATCTATGAGTTGCCTAACTAATCCAAGTGGAATCACTGAATAATGTGCTGCAGATTTTCGTGCGGACTGATTTTAGCAAAGGAGTCAAAACTTCAAAATGTCCAAAAAGCTGCTGCCACATTTTTGTAAGGGCTGTTTCGGCCACTTAATTAGTGAGAAAATTTTTTACCTTTTGGGACACAAAAGTATATGGTATAAATAACATCGTGTCCAAAAATGAGCTCATTCCGACTTAAAATGAGCAAGTTATGACCATTTCAATATTTAGGTTTTTCGGACGAAAAACGCTATAACCGGAGTTCTACAACTCCGATGACTATGAAATTTAAACTGGAGGCTCACATTAACATGTGTAAGGTTCTTCCAAGATTTGGGAATTTTTGGAGTTAAACTTGAGGTAGCAATTTTCTTAAGGAATTAATTGGAAATTATTTTTTTAAAAATAGTAAATGAATTTTAAAAATTCCGAGAAAAATGTATGTTCATTATGAGACTATATTATGCTAAATCCCAGAAAAGAAATATTTTTGGGACTGATTTGGTATTTTCGTGAAAAATGTTTAGTTACGAATATATGAGTTAAATATGTTATGTGAAGTAACAAAGTTGGAAAATAGAATTTTATGGCTTGAAAATCCTATATAGAGCATATGCATATTTTGTTGATGAGGGATTTGATCATTGGTGATGATATCTTATGAGTATGACATTTTTGAATGATTAAATGCATTATATGGTAAAGCGTAAACAGTTGAAATAAATTGTTTATAAGTTTAAGAAGTGATTAAAATATTATTATAAGATTAATGTTATTAGATTATAAGATTATTAAGTGATTGATAGCATTGGGATAGTCTTGAACCCTGGATAAATTATATTATAAATGTTTAATATTTATCCTTTATCTCATTTGATTGATTCTTTATATCATTATCCTCATGCTTATATTGTGTTGAAAGTCATCTGTGGCTTACGTGCATAGATGAACTTGGTATGATTATGACCAGGGATTGTTCGGTATAATCATGACCGTAATTGAAAACACGATTATCTTTGGCACGTAGTGCATGGATAATTCGTGGTCGTGATACTAAAGAATATCCTTGGCCTGTAGTGCAGGGATGATTCGACGATGTGGATTAATTATTGAGCTGAGTCTCAGCAATGAAATATTAATTCATGGATGTGGTAAAAGTCATCTTTGGCCGTAGTGCATAGATGGACTTGGTATGATTATGACCAGGGATTGTTCGGTATAATCATGACCGTAATTGAAAACACGATTATCTTTGGCACGTAGTGCATGGATAATTCGTGGTCGTGATACTAAAGAATATCCTTGGCCTGTAATGCAGGGATGATTCGACGATGTGGATTAATTATTGAGCTGAGCCTCAGCAATGAAATATTAATTCATGGATGTGGTAATAGTCATCTTTGGCCGTAGAGCTTAGATGGACTTGGTATGATTATGACCAGGGATTATTCAGTATAATCATGACCGTAATTGAAAACACGAATATCCTTGGCCCGTAGTGCATGGATAATTCGTGGTCGTGATACTATTAAGCTGAGTCTCAGCATTATTGGTTTTACAGTTGTATATCTTTTGCCTGTAGTGCAAAGATGAATTGTTAATGAATATCTTTGACCGAATTGCAAAGATGAATTTAATGCTTTCAACGATAAAGGTATTCAAGGTATCCTCACCTCTTTATCATACAAGGTACGTACGTAAATTTCGAGGGCGAAATTCTATAAGAAGGGGAGATTGTGAGACCCCAGATTTTTTTAAATAAAGATTTAAATTTTTCAAAATATTTTTTTGAATATTAAGGTGTGGATTTGAGATAATGTTATAGTTGGGAGTAGTATTTGAAAATTTTGCAAAGTATGCAAGTTGTTATATAATATTCGATTGGTCGGGGAATATTCTTTTTGTCGGGAAATATTCGTACGACGACACAATCATTGGTGGACCCACAACAGAAGAACTGTCGTAGTTAGAAAACGACAGAAATACTTTGTGAAAATAACGGCGGAAGTTTTACCGTTGATACTGTTGAAACACCCGGTGTTAAAAGTACAGTAATACGCGTGGTTGCATAGTAGCACACGGTATTGATTATTGATGCTTATGTGAGAAGTCACTCAGTATTGTTCAATCGGGTATTCGGGACACTTTTTGTGTCGGAATACTATTCACGAGTTACTATTCATGAGTTACTATTCACGGGTTACTATTCACGGGTTACTATTCACCCAAATTACTATTCACTCTAGTATTCCTCACTCGGGTATTCGGAGCACTTTTCGTGTCGGAGTACTATTCACGAGTTACTATTCATGAGTTACTATTCACGAGTTACTATACATGAGTTACTATTCACGAGTTACTATTCACGGGTACTATTGATTCACATGATTTACTATTAGGAGAGTTGGTGCAAGATTGATAATACTTGCAGGACTAAATAAAAAATGAAGAAAAAGAGGAATGTATTATACTGTAATTTTTGAGCCCCAAAACGTGCAATTATCGAAACTATGTTTTCCTATAAATAGAAGCTCATCCTTCCTTCATTTCTCACCAATTCACTAAAGCTTTAGAACCATTATTATAGAGAGAAATTATAAAGAGAAGCTATAGAGAGAAAATCTATAGAAGAAGAGAAGTCTGCTCCCTCACTACTCCTATATCCAGTTTCTTTAAAAGGTAGGGAATATTATTTCTTTCTTTCATCTTCATGAAGAGAACTTCTGTTATTCCATTCTTTGTTATTATGTTGGAATAACCTGTTTATGCGAAGTACCGCATATATGGTGAAATTCTTTTATTATTTCATTCTTTATTACTCTGCTGGAACATCCTGTCTGTGCGTTCTATGCCGGACCTGGTTCTGTCTTTATTATTCTGTTGGAACATCCTGTCTGTGCGTTCTACGCCGGACCTGGTTCCGTCTTTATTATTCTGTTGGAATATCCTGTCTGTGCGTTTTACGCCGGACCTGGTTCCGTTAATTATTATTCTATTGGAATAACCTGCTTGTGCGGTCTATCGCATGCCTGGTGATTTCTTTTGTTATTCCATTCTTTATTATACACAGTTGGTTAAAGTTTTGACTTCTATACTCCATGAAATTAGTGGAATATCCTTGATATTTGCGCTTCATCCAGTATCTTTTCATGGAAATATTCTTCTGAGCATTCTTGACTTTTACTTTACAAAGAAGTATCATGTTGACAATTTGGATATTATTAGTTCCTGGATAAATTAATTCTTGAACTTGTTTAATTGAATTACTATAACATTGTCATCATCCTCATGTTTATATTATGTTGAAAGTCATCTTTGGCTTACGTGCATAGATGGACTTAGTATGATTATGACCAGGGATCATTCGGTATAATCATGAACTGTGATGTGGTAAAAGTTCTTAGTGGCCCGTAATGCATTGATGGACAGTTTTTGGTATAATTATGACCAGGGATTATTCGGTATAGTCATGACCGTGGATGATTTAATGAATATCTTTGGTTCGTAGTACAGGGATGATTAGAAGATGTGGTTTATTTATTAAGCTGAGTCTCAGCGATAAAAATTGATGAAAACATTTTTAAATCATAGAAGATAGTAGATTTTATTCTCTACTTGACTCTTCTAAGGATTGCTTATTCCGCTGCAGTTAAACTTGATATCTATTGTATTTTATCAGTTTAACATTGTTGAAGACTATTGATAATTTATTTTGCATTATCTTAGTCATAATATTTCTTACTGGGCTAGTTGAGCTCACCCTTTCTTTCAATTTTCTCTTCAGGAAATGAGAATATAGCTGGGACGAGTCGGGAAAATGAGTGATGGTCCAGAAGATAGTATTAGTAGTCATCACTATTCTGTTAAATAGTGTGACAATAAATGTAATGAGGACTCCTTGAGTATGAATATTGTCTAGATGACAATATTCCTATTAGAACACTCAGTTTATGTATTGTAGTATGTTACACGACAGTTGTATAATTAAGTTTGTATTTATATTTTGTACCATGTATCTGGCGACCCAAGATGGGTGATGTATACCTAATTTTGGGGGCGTCACAGTTGGTATCAGAGCTTAGGGATATGATCGCTGGCTAGGATGTGAGAATAGAACTAGGAGGGGAGAGACGGGAAATTCCTTCGCTAATATGACCTACTTAAGTTTATTTGGTATTTAATTGGTCGGCCAGAGTATAGGGATAATATGTGATATGTCAATTAACCCTTGTTTTGTGACAGTGTTTGGGAATGGCATCTGAAAATGCTGAGATAAGCAATGAAGCACATGAGAGCGTTGATTCAGCTCAAGTAAAAGGTAACGACCAACAACACGATAATAATCATACCGGTGGCAACGGCTATCGGAACAATGATAACCATCGTGGGGGAAATTATCATGCCAAGAATGGTAACCACTTCGGTGGTAATCATGGCCAAGATAATAGAAGTGGAAATTTCAAGAAGAGAAGGTCATTTAGCTCAATTTTGTCGTATAGTGAAGTCAAGTCCAGCTGGGACGGTGGCACCAAAGGTGGATACAGACAAAACAAATTCGGCAATTTAAGGGAGAGCGTTTTTCGTGACGAGGAATCGAACGAAGTTATCACGGGTTAGTTAATTATAAATTTTTGCAGAATCTATACCTTATTAGATACCGGTTCTACCCATTCTTTTATCTCTCTTGCTTGCGCTCAATGTTTAAATTTGACTCCAGAGAGATTAGACTTTGACTTATCGATTGAAACTCCGATAGGAGAAACCTTCATTTCATGTGCTATCCAAGTCTTGGATGAGAGTCACAGTTTTGAGTGATATTTTTATTGTTAATAAATTTTCTGACGTATTCTTGAAGACTTCTTAAACTACCCCTAGAGCATGAAATCGAATTTTGTATTGACCGCAGTACAAAACCCATTTATAAAACCCTCGAATATTTCATCAACTAAAAGGATCTGGTTACATTGATTATAATGAGAGTTATAATAAAAGCGTTGGAATAATGAAAATCATGGGTATATGTGGTATTAGTAAGTGTTATGATGAGTTATGTTGGTTATTATGTGAAAGCATGAAAGTTTCTTAGAAATCACAAAGGGTTGAAAAATCATATTTTGGTAAAAACGTAACATGAAATTCAATTGACCATATCTCCTATTATATTTTGAATTTTTGAGTGTGGTCAAGTCCTAGATTTAGATCTATGAGTTGCCTAACTAATCCAAGTGGAATCACTGAATAATGTGCTGTAGATTTTCGTGCGGACTGATTTTAGCAAAGGAGTCAAAACTTTAAAATGTCCAAAAAGCTGCTGCCACATTTTTGTAAGGGCTGTTTCGGCCACTTAATTAGTGAGAAAATTTTTTACCTTTTGGGACACAAAAGTATATGGTATAAATAATATCGTGTCCAAAAATGAGCTCATTCCGACTTAAAATGAGCAAGTTATGACCATTTCAATATTTAGGTTTTTCGGACGAAAAATGCTATAACCGGAGTTCTACCACTCCGATGACCATGAAATTTAAACTGGAGGCTCACATTAACATGTGTAAGGTTCTTCCAAGATTTGGGAATTTTTGGAGTTAAACTTGAGGTAGCAAATTTCTTAAGGAATTAATTGGAAATTATTTTTTTAAAAATAGTAAATGAATTTTAAAAATTCCGAGAAAAATGTATGTTCATTATGAGACTATATTATGCTAAATCCCAAAAAAAAAATCTTTTTGGGACTGATTTGGTATTTTCATGAAAAATATTTAGTTACGAATATATGAGTTAAATATGTTATGTGAAGTAACAAAGTTGAAAAATAGAATTTTATGGCTTGAAAATCCTATATAGAGCATATGCATATTTTGTTGATGAGGGATTTGATCATTGGTGATGATATCTTATGAGTATGACATTTTTGAATGATTAAATGCATTATATGGTAAAGCGTAAACAATTGAAATAAATTGTTTATAAGTTTAAGAAGTGATTAAAATATTATTATAAGATTAATGATATTAGATTATAAGATTATTAAGTGATTGATAGCATTAGGATATTCTTGAACCCTGGATAAATTATATTATAAATATTTAATATTTATCCTTTATCTCATTTGATTGATTCTTTATATCATTATCCTCATGCTTATATTGTGTTGAAAGTCATCTGTGGCTTACGTGCATAGATGAACTTGGTATGATTATGACCAGGGATTGTTCGGTATAATCATGACCGTAATTGAAAACACGATTATCTTTGGCACGTAGTGCATGGATAATTCGTGGTCGTGATACTAAAGAATATCCTTGGCCTGTAGTGCAGGGATGATTCGACGATGTGGATTAATTATTGAGCTGAGTCTCAGCAATGAAATATTAATTCATGGATGTGGTAAAAGTCATCTTTGGCCGTAGTGCATAGATGGACTTGGTATGATTATGACCAGGGATTGTTCGGTATAATCATGACCGTAATTGAAAACACGATTATCTTTGGCACGTAGTGCATGGATAATTCGTGGTCGTGATACTAAAGAATATCCTTGGCCTGTAATGCAGGGATGATTCGACGACGTGGATTAATTATTGAGCTGAGCCTCAGCAATGAAATATTAATTCATGGATGTGGTAATAGTCATCTTTGGCCGTAGAGCTTAGATGGACTTGGTATGATTATGACCAGGGATTATTCAGTATAATCATGACCGTAATTGAAAACACGAATATCCTTGGCCCGTAGTGCATGGATAATTCGTGGTCGTGATACTATTAAGCTGAGTCTCAGCATTATTGGTTTTACAGTTGTATATCTTTGGCCTGTAGTGCAAAGATGAGTTGTTAATGAATATCTTTGACCGAATTGCAAAGATGAATTTAATGCTTTCAACGATAAAGGTATTCAAGGTATCCTCACCTCTTTATCATACCAGGTACGTACGTAAATTTCGAGGGCGAAATTCTATAAGAAGGGGAGATTGTGAGACCCCAGATTTTTTTAAATAAAGATTTAAATTTTTCAAAATATTTTTTTGAATATTAAGGTGTGGATTTGAGATAATGTTATAGTTGGGAGTAGTATTTGAAAATTTTGCAAAGTATGCAAGTTGTTATATAATATTCGATTGGTCGGGGAATATTCTTTTTGTCGGGAAATATTCGTACGACGACACAATCATTGGTGGACCCACAACAGAAGAACTGTCGTAGTTAGAAAACGACAGAAATACTTTGTGAAAATAACGGCGGAAGTTTTACCGTTGATACTGTTGAAACACCCGGTGTTAAAAGTACAGTAATACGCGTGGTTGCATAGTAGCACACGGTATTGATTATTGATGCTTATGTGAGAAGTCACTCAGTATTGTTCAATCGGGTATTCGGGACACTTTTTGTGTCGGAGTACTATTCACGAGTTACTATTCATGAGTTACTATTCACGGGTTACTATTCACGGGTTACTATTCACCCAAATTACTATTCACTCTAGTATTCCTCACTCGGGTATTCGGAGCACTTTTCGTGTCGGAGTACTATTCACGAGTTACTATTCATGAGTTACTATTCACGAGTTACTATCATGAGTTACTATTCACGAGTTACTATTCACGGGTACTATTGATTCACATGATTTACTATTAGGAGAGTTGGTGCAAGATTGATAATACTTGCAGGACTAAATAAAAAATGAAGAAAAAGAGGAATGTATTATACTGTAATTTTTGAGCCCCAAAACGTGCAATTATCGAAACTATGTTTTCCTATAAATAGAAGCTCATCCTTCCTTCATTTCTCACCAATTCACTAAAGCTTCAGAACCATTATTATAGAGAGAAATTATAGAGAGAAGCTATAGAGAGAAAATCTATAGAAGAAGAGAAGTCTGCTCCCTCACTACTCCTATATCCAGTTTCTTTCAAAGGTAGGGAATATTATTTCTTTCTTTCATTTTCATGAAGAGAACTTCTGTTATTCCATTCTTTGTTATTATGTTGGAATAACCTGTTTATGCGAAGTACCGCATATATGGTGAAATTCTTTTATTATTTCATTCTTTATTACTCTGCTGGAACATCCTGTCTGTGCGTTCTATGCCGGACCTGGTTCTGTCTTTATTATTCTGTTGGAACATCCTGTCTGTGCGTTCTACGCCGGACCTGGTTCCGTCTTTATTATTCTGTTGGAATATCCTGTCTGTGCGTTTTACGCCGGACCTGGTTCAGTTAATTATTATTCTATTGGAATAACCTGCTTGTGCGGTCTATCGCATGCCTGGTGATTTCTTTTGTTATTCCATTCTTTATTATACACAGTTGGTTAAAGTTTTGACTTCTATACTCCATGAAATTAGTGGAATATCCTTGATATTTGCGCTTCATCCAGTATCTTTTCATGGAAATATTCTTCTGAGCATTCTTGACTTTTACTTTACAAAGAAGTATCATGTTGACAATTTGGATATTATTAGTTCCTGGATAAATTAATTCTTGAACTTGTTTAATTGAATTACTATAACATTGTCATCATCCTCATGTTTATATTATGTTGAAAGTCATCTTTGGCTTACGTGCATAGATGGACTTAGTATGATTATGACCAGGGATCATTCGGTATAATCATGAACTGTGATGTGGTAAAAGTTCTTAGTGGCCCGTAATGCATTGATGGACAGTTTTTGGTATAATTATGACCAGGGATTATTCGGTATAGTCATGACCGTGGATGATTTAATGAATATCTTTGGTTCGTAGTACAGGGATGATTAGAAGATGTGGTTTATTTATTAAGCTGAGTCTCAGCGATAAAAATTGATGAAAACATTTTTAAATCATAGAAGATAGTAGATTTTATTCTCTACTTGACTCTTCTAAGGATTGCTTATTCCGCTGCAGTTAAACTTGATATCTATTGTATTTTATCAGTTTAACATTGTTGAAGACTATTGATAATTTATTTTGCATTATCTTAGTCATAATATTTCTTACTGGGCTAGTTGAGCTCACCCTTTCTTTCAATTTTCTCTTCAGGAAATGAGAATATAGCTGGGACGAGTCGAGAAAATGAGTGATGGTCCAGAAGATAGTATTAGTAGTCATCACTATTCTGTTAAATAGTGTGACAATAAATGTAATGAGGACTCCTTGAGTATGGATATTGTCTAGATGACAATATTCCTATTAGAACACTCAGTTTATGTATTGTAGTATGTTACACGACAGTTGTATAATTAAGTTTGTATTTATATTTTGTACCATGTATCTGGCGACCCAAGATGGGTGATGTATACCTAATTTTGGGGGCGTCACAGTTGGTATCAGAGCTTAGGGATATGATCGCTGGCTAGGATGTGAGAATAGAACTAGGAGGGGAGAGACGGGAAATTCCTTCGCTAATATGACCTACTTAAGTTTATTTGGTATTTAATTGGTCGGCCAGAGTATAGGGATAATATGTGATATGTCAATTAACCCTTGTTTTGTGACAGTGTTTGGGAATGGCATCTGAAAATGCTGAGATAAGCAATGAAGCACATGAGAGCGTTGATTCAGCTCAAGTAAAAGGTAACGACCAACAACACGATAATAATCATACCGGTGGCAACGGCTATCGGAACAATGATAACCATCGTGGGGGAAATTATCATGCCAAGAATGGTAACCACTTCGGTGGTAATCATGGCCAATATAATAGAAGTGGAAATTTCAAGAAGAGAAGGTCATTTAGCTCAATTTTGTCGTATAGTGAAGTCAAGTCCAGCTGGGACGGTGGCACCAAAGGTGGATACAGACAAAACAAATTCGGCAATTTAAGGGAGAGCGTTTTTCGTGACGAGGAATCGAACGAAGTTATCACGGGTTAGTTAATTATAAATTTTTGCGGAATCTTTACCTTATTAGATACCGGTTCTACCCATTCTTTTATCTCTCTTGCTTGCGCTCAATGTTTAAATTTGACTCCAGAGAGATTAGACTTTGACTTATCGATTGAAACTCCGATAGGAGAAACCTTCATTTCATGTGCTATCCAAGTCTTGGATGAGAGTCACAGTTTTGAGTGATATTTTTATTGTTAATAAATTTTCTGACGTATTCTTGAAGACTTCTTAAACTACCCCTAGAGCATGAAATCGAATTTTGTATTGACCGCAGTACAAAACCCATTTATAAAACCCTCGAATATTTCATCAACTAAAAGGATCTGGTTACATTGATTATAATGAGAGTTATAATAAAAGCGTTGGAATAATGAAAATCATGGGTATATGTGGTATTAGTAAGTGTTATGATGAGTTATGTTGGTTATTATGTGAAAGCATGAAAGTTTCTTAGAAATCACAAAGGGTTGAAAAATCATATTTTGGTAAAAACGTAACATGAAATTCAATTGACCATATCTCCTATTATATTTTGAATTTTTGAGTGTGGTCAAGTCCTAGATTTAGATCTATGAGTTGCCTAACTAATCCAAGTGGAATCATTGGCTCAAATTTCCTTCGTCGCTCATTTTACGTTTTAACATTTTTCGTTCGTTCGTTCGTAACTTACTCATTCGATACCCGAATGAGTTCTTTCTTGAGCCTACGACCCACAATTTCATGTTCTTCAACATTGTTATGAAACCTCAATTATTCAGGTTCATTATTCATATTTCATATTCGTTCGGAAATCATAGTTAACTATGATTTCAACGGTTAGCGTCTTTTACTAAAATATTCGCCATAACTTCGTTATAGCATATTTTTACGCTGATCCCATTGGAACATTTCCAGAACTCATCCACGTCTAACATCTCCTAACCAAATATAATCAACTAAGCTATATACGATGGTTTTAAACTTATCCATTAATAACAAGCTCTAAGTTTTCATACGTTTTTCATTAAGTTCGTTATTAACGATTACAATTCTCTTGTCATGTGATTATTAGTGTTTTAAATCCACAAAGTTTTTCCTATTCCACTGGAACATACTATGATTCCAATGAATCATTTGACAACCACCAATAACACTTCCTAACAAATCTACAACTTGAATAAGAAGAAGATTTAGGTTGTGTTTGTTTACATCTGAATACCTCTGAATGGATACACCTAATTCGGTCAGAGGCAAAACTTGTTTGGTAAAATTTGTTTTGCCTCTTAATGCCTCTTAATAGGTAAGATATGAAAGTAAATCTATACTATTCAGAGGTAAATTTGAACTACATTGATTACTTTTTAGACAAAAATGACCTCTTCAATATAACAAAATTCCTCTTGTATCCCCTCGGCATCTCCCTCAAACTCACATCCAAACAATTCATACCCTACAGTAATAGATCCAAATCATCAATTTTCTTTCTTTAATGATTCTGACCAACATACAGTAAATTCCTAATTTTGAATGCATAAACTACTAAAACACAGATAAATCAAAAGAGCATTATTAAACCAATAAAGACAAAACCCAACAACAATTAAACCCAAAAGTATCCCATTTATCATTCAACTAACATTTAAGATTTTCTTAATCTCAATTCGTATTACAAGTAAATTGAATCACAACATCAGTTATAGTCAAAATAAAAACCAAATTAAAAAAGGGTAGAACAAAACTGTACATATGTATTGATGAAATCAGATTTGGGATTGTAGAAATCAGAATTAGAATCTGATGATGAGGATGAAGAAGATGAATAAAAAGTGATATGGGGAGGAAAACAAAATATAGAGCAGAGACAGAGTGCAAAATTACGAAATTGTTGAAAAGGAAAGCAAAAAATTATATGCAAAACTTAGTCGCTGTTTAATCTTTCTAGGTTGTAGGCTATGTATTGCAAACATTTGCAGAAACGTTTGCTAGATGGCTATTCAACACCATCTCTCTGTTCTGCTCTCTCTATAATTTGTTCCTCTTGTATCGATCTTCCTTCTATTGAACAAAATTTATATATATATACTCATGGATTTGAGTTGCACTCTGAGCGCAGATCTAATGGAGATTCAAGAAGAAGAAGAAATAAGTGAGATAAAAGGAAAGGGAGGAACGATCAGAAATAATTGGTATGAGAAACATGTGATAATTAATTGATATGGTTAAAGTTGTATAATTAATTGATTTCATGTACTGTGCTTCATGTACTGAGCTAGAACTGAAAAATTAGAAGGAAAAAAAACCCACATTAAATTTAAACAAGATAAGAGAATAAAGATGAGAAAGAAAAAAGAGTTTGTGAAATGGTTCAATCAAATTGCAAGAACATAGCAAATAAGAGAGTAAAAGATGAGAAAGGAAATAGAGTTCAGAGGGTAATACGGTAAAATACTGTTATAATTAAGACATTTTGAAAAAGTTAATTATCAAACAATATTTTTTTATTCAGATACAATTCTATTAAGATGCTCTACATTATTCAGATGTCTAAACTGTTCAGATCTTAATATTCAATTTTATTAAACACAACCTTAGGGTTCTAGTTTATTACCTATTTTGTTCTTAGTTAGTTTGATGAATCAACGCCCCCAAATCTGGGTACTTGAAACCCGTACTTGGTGCTCTACGATACCATTCATTCAAAATGTTTAATATATTAATTAAAAATATTACATCAAGATTGTTTATTCCCAGGTACGAAGACCTTTAACTACTTCATTACATGATGGATAATATATTATCGCCTTACAAACCTCTAGTTATCACAAATAACATCATCCAACTACTTATTCAGCTTTCCTTTACCCTTGTCCTTGTCAGACCCTTTTGTTCGATCTTGCTTAGCTGAAAATATTTAATTTCAAAGCAAGAATGAGCATTTAATTGCTCAGCAAATAATTGCAGTTAATAAACATCAGCTGAAGAAAATAAATGTTTTCTTTGAGGTATACTTCTAGAACGAATTAATAGTATTAGGAATAAGCATGTGAATGATATTCCTATTTATACATGATTTGATTATGATATAAATGAATGAATATGCAAGTATGCTTGCATTAAGAAATGCTGTAAAGTCCTTTGATAGATAATAAGAACATATGTACAAGGAATTGATCAAATATGTTAGGTTGATCCTACATAAGCAAAACAGCTTTGTAAAGTCCTTAAAAAGAAATGATGTACAAGGACTATAAATATAGAAAGATCAAGCTTGTTAGGTTGATCTTATAATGTAATAGATAGGTTTGTCTGATCGTCGAGCACTGTACCAAAAATCGTAGTCTGCCAGGAGAGTCAAGGAAAGCTCGAGAACTATCAAGGCAGAATCGTAGTCTGCAAGATAATAGATCTCAGAGTTCGTAGACTGCCAGGAGAGACAAGGAAGGATCGTAGTGTGTCGAGAAAAACTTCCTCAGAGCCGTAGTCTGCTGAGGAAGTCATGTTCAGAATTGTAGAGACAGCCTGTCTAAGAGCCGACCGAGTATCTGTCGAAGCCAAGTCGTGAATCGTAGACCGCTCTCAAAGTTGTAGAGTCTACTGATCATATCAGAGGTAGAGATCGTAGTCGAGCCAGATCAAATGAAGATAACAAGCTTAAAGACAGAACTCGTAGAGTGTCAAGGTCTGATCTCGGAGTCGTAGTGTCTGTAGAACCAAAGCTAAATCGTAGAGTGCAAAACTAAGACTTCAACAGAAGTGCTCACAACGCCAAGGCAGAATCATAGAGTAAACACGATTCTCAATAAATGAGCACTCCCAGAATATCCGAAATATAAAGCCTCTGGTATGAGCTACAAAGATACATTCCACCTAAAGGAAATAAGAGAGCACTCAACGAATGACATGCAAGCTAACAGAAGATCTAAGCACCAACCCAATCAACATCCAAATTGAGTTGTGAAGCCATTCAAGATGAAGTCTTCCACAAGTTGATTAGAAGAAGACTTTAGCAAAATTAACTGACTAAGGAAAGTTAGCAAGTGAAGTAGTTGTCAAATGAACAGAAGACAATGATTTTGGGATTAACCAGGATCGTAGTGTTTGTTAAACAAAGTAGGAACTGATGAAGTGTACACAGAGATACTGGTCAGCTTATGAATAACAAGGCTAAAATGATTAAGCTTGGGTCAGTCCATTGATGATAAGTGAACGGGAGATCACAAGGAGAAAGCGAGTTGGGCATGCCACAAATTTAACGTGTCTTGCTATTTAGAAGAGGCCAGAATAAGAAGTCAATCTATCAGTTCCTGAGATCAGTCGAGGCAAACAGAAGTGTTGAAGCACTGCACAAGAGAAGGAAGAGGTGTTCTACATTTAAAGATCTAGTGAACACTCTTCAGAATCGTAGTGTTGTCTCAACCTGTCAATGAGAAACATTCAACAAGACACACTACGATCATATCCAAGAATATATGCATCAAAATTGTAGAGTTCGGTCATCTGAAGATTGAAGCATTGGCAACGATTCAATCTGAAGACTGATATTCGAACATTGCTAGTTGAGAGCATCGATGCAAAAGGACACCTCCTGACGTTCTAATCGAGAAATTAGGGAGGAGAAATAAAGTTGACTACCTATCCGAGATATCAAAGTGACATCTCTGACGGGGTAGGTGAAACAGTAGACTGTAGTTTCAAAAAGATGAAAAGGGGAATGTCATGTCACATCTGCAGTCTACAACGAATAACTCGAGATCTGCGAAGCAGTTCAAATAGCCCCCAACGACTATATTCCAACGGGAAGGTTGTGAAGGAGTGTAAATCAGCTAGATCTTCAAAGATCAAAAGTAGCAGAAGTTACAGAATCGTTGAGTTGTTGGAATGCTATATTGTTGACTCTACGAGTTCCACCAGAGCTGAACAAAACAAGTCTCAGTGGCAGTGAGACTATAAAGGTGGAAGTGAAGCAGATTTGAGGAAGGACTTAAACAGACTAAAGCTTCACTCAACAAGGATGAGAATGCCATTGTAGATAGCAGCTAAGTTGAGAGTCGAGAAGGCCAAGAAGATAGCATTCAGAAAAGTGGCAGATCACAAAGAAGATCCAGAGAGCCACTCTACGAATCACCATGAACCAAAAGCTAAAACAGAACAGATGCAGAACCATGTCTGCAAACCATTTAAAAAGGGTTTAGGGAATGCTAAGTTCCAGACGAAGTCTACCAAAAGCTCAAACACTTAGCAAACCCAAATGGTGATGGTGCACAGCTGACATTGGATGAAGATGAGCAGAACAGAATGAAGATCAGCTGCACCAAAGAAGATGTGGTCCAGACTCTACGCAGAATGCAAAGAGTACCACGCCAAGTTGCTAAGTACAGAAGATGTTCAATCTTAAAGACATCTTAGCAGCTCAGTACCAATAACAACTATAACAAAAATAAGTAGCCAGGGCCTGAGGGGTCCTTGTTCGAAGGGACTAAATAAAGTTCCAAGCCTGCTGGGCTTAAGAGTTCCTAGGGAACTAGAGGAGTTCTAAGCTTACTGGGCTTGAAGAGTTCTTAGTGAACTAAAGTTCTAAGGCTGCTGGCCTTGAAAGAATCTTAGTGATTCATGGTGCTGCCCTTCCTTAGTGGAAATCCTGCTAGTTAAAGCAGAAGAGTGGATTAGGAGCTTGAGTCTCTGAACCACTTAAAATCTCTCGTGTCTTTTACATTCAGTCATTTACTTTCTTTCATTTACATTATGTACCTAACTTCTATAAATGCTTTGTATGTATTAACTGCTTACAACTAAACTAACACTACGAACAATGTATGTATGTTCATGATTATATCAATGAAGAGGATCTTTTACTTATTCCGCTGTGCTTGAAAAGATTCTTATGTTTGTCAAATTCTAAGCCATTAGCAATACTAAATAATGGAGAAAAGTATTTGAAATTAAAAGGATCTATTCAACCCCCCCTTCTAGATCTATTGTGTACCTACTGGGAACTAATAATTGGTATTAGAGCAGGTTCTCATGCTATATTCTAAAGCTAATTTCTTTGAGTCTGATCCTAGGCACAAACATTGTTCTAAACTTAGTTTAGTAGTAAGTCACTTGTAAATGCAGATGAGCTCACACGTTGGAAATATTGTGTACATGTAAATGTGTATATACACCTGAAGCTGCTCAGATTGGTCCCTGTTCTTAAATGCCATAACAACAAGACCAATCCTTGGCCACTGTCAATCTTGCAGTCTGAAGATCAGACAAGGAAGCTCAAGAGATATCAACAGCAAAGAGTCAAGCATCCATCAGTCTGAAAGATGAAAAGGCTATATATACTAAGAAGTACTTATCCAAAGAAGAAAAAAGAATTTCTCAAATATGTATTTGGCTAACCAGCAGCTGGATGTGAACCTTGAGGACTCAAGGTTGTCAAAGAACTAAAGAAGCCAAGATTTTCTCAGCTTACATCTTCAAGAATATGACTGATGGATTGAAGGATAATATGCACATCAATGCCTAACATTATTATATCAAGATAATTGACTGTCAAGAAATTGACAGTGAAAAGGTACGGATCCACATTAATATAAATGTATACATCATGTTGCATCACCCCATAACAGTATTCTATCAAGAGACCATACTCTACCTAAAAAGGGGAAGAGAAAAAGTACACTGAGGTTGAAAACTCAAAAGCTAACAAACTTTCTCTTCATTCAAGTTTTAGGTTGAAGATAACATCTTGAAAGATGTGACGCCCCCAAAATAGGTATACATCACCCATCTTGAGTCGCCAAATATATGGTACAAAATTTAAATACAACTTAATTATACAATTGTCGTGTAAAATACGACAAATCATAATCTGAGAGTTTTAATACGAATATTGTCATCTAGACAATATCCACACTCAATGGAGTCCTCATTACATTTATTATCACACTATTTCACAGAATAGTGAGGACTACTAATGCACCATCTCGGACCATCACTCCATTCCCCGACTAGTTCCGACTATGTTCTCATTTCCTAAAGAGAACAGTGAAAGCAAAGGTGAGCTCAACTAGCCCAGTAAAAAATATTATGACTAAGATAATGCAGAATAAATTATCGTTAGCCTTCAACAGTGTTAAACTGATAAAATATAATAAATAGCAAGTTTAACTACAGCGGAACAAGCAATCTATTAGAAGAGTCAAGTAGAGCATGAAATCTACTATCTTCTATGATTTAAAAAGTTTATCAACAATTTTATCGCTGAGACTCAGTTTAATAAATAATTCACATCATCAAATCATCACTGCACTATGGCCAATGATATTCATTAGTATCACGACCACAAATTATCTATGCACTACGGGCCAAGGATATTCGTGTTTTCATCAATGGTCATGATCATGCCAACTAGAACAAAGAAAACATTGAGTTCTTTCAGCTAAAATTTATAATTGTTATTATTTGCTGGGCACTCAAATGCTTATCCTTGCTTAATTTAAATATTTTCAGCAAAGTGTGAACAACCAGAAGGCTCATGCAGAAACAAAGGAAAAGGAAAGCAAACAGAATAAGATTTGTTTGTTTAACCAAACCCTAGCATTAATTTGTTTAATCCTAATTTTAAACTCAATTATGAGTACGAGACTGTTATATAATTGTGTTATATGATTTATGTTGTATATTATATAATGATATGATTAATTAGGTAAACCCTAATTAACATTTTAAAATATTAATTTCTAGAAACCCTAACTGTTAAATGTAAACCCTAACCGCTAGTTTGACATGCTTAACGACAATTAATGAATTCTTAAACCTAATAAGTAGGTTTAATTAATTAGGAAAAATCCTAATTATTGTTAGAAACAATGAATTCTTAAACCTAATAAGTAGGTTTAATTAATTAGGAAAAATCCTAATTATTGTTAGAAACCCTAATCTTCAAATTAGAAACCCTAATTTCAATATTTAGTAACCCTAATTAGTAATTTTTAAAACCTAATTACTAATTATAAACCCTAATTACTATAATTAGCAAGGTTAATTATAATTAGTGATATTAAACCTTAATGTCCCTGTATAATGAAATTAAAAAATCTAATCTAGTTAAGAAAATCCTAATTATAAATTTTAGAAACTAAAATTTTTATTTTGTGCAAACCCTAATTGAAAATCTTATAATTTGTGCTAAACCTTAGGGTGAAACCCTAAGGGTTTGACAAGTTACAAGTTTGCCATTAATTTTTCAAGACAAATGACATTACTACCCTTTTTGGCAATTCTTTAATGAGCTTGCTTGTAGATCTAGTCATATATTGAGTTGGTAACCTACTTTACCAAACCCCATGTGACTGAAAACAACATGCATCAGCCCCATTTATTCAGCCAATTCATTGTATCCCACATATATATAGATTGGGAGAGAGAAAATGTTACATTAAAACCTCATTTGATCACCACATTCATCCAATACTCTCTCTCTTTAACTTAAGAAATATTGTAGTATATCAGCTCACAATTCAAGCCCCACGAATTCCTTAAACAAAATCAAAAGCCAGAATCAGAATTGGATCGTAAAGGTATAAAACCCTAACCAAGAAATTTGATCTTGATCTACATGTTAGATGTTATGTTTTAGTGTTAAAACATGTTATATGTAGTCTAGTTAAGTGATCTGGGTTGGCACATAGTAGATTCATAACATCAATAGGCTCAGATCTAGTGTTTTTAAAAATCTGAAAAAATATTTTTCGTTGTCTGACAACCATTCAGGTCGTGTAGATCATTTTCTGTTTATAGTTTTTGTGTTTTGAAGGTTGATACTTGTAGTATGTCATGATATCTGTACTCTGGAACTTGAATCAAAGTCATTGCATTAACCGATTGCATGTTATTGACGGTCAAAAGACGTTGACCGGCCATGACCAAACGTTTTTGGGTAACCCAGAAACGGGCCCAGAACCATCTGACAGCATCTTTATGCCTCCAGATCTCTCTAGTGT
Source organism: Panax notoginseng (assembly GCA_016801055.1). Classification (NCBI taxonomy): domain Eukaryota; kingdom Viridiplantae; phylum Streptophyta; class Magnoliopsida; order Apiales; family Araliaceae; genus Panax; species Panax notoginseng. Next base: position 140,425,100 of record CM029017.1, read on the forward strand.
TTACTGATTTATGTTTTTTGCTGTAACCATGTTGTATTATGTTAGTTTAACTTTAGATCCATGCTTTTAGAACCACTAGATATCATGTATACTGGATTTGGTAGCTGGTTAAAAAAGGTCAGACGTTCATGAAATCAGTTTTCTGGGTTACCCAGAAAACTGATGAACATGACGACTGACAGACTTTGACCGATATGTATCTTCATTCTGTGATGTTGTTATGGTGATGTTTTGTAATAGATCTGTAGTTCTACATGTGGGCTACAATCTGGAATCATTAGATCGCAAAAACATCAACATGATTGCAAGTTGTGGAAGCCCAAATATGAACAATCGAACTGTTCTTCATTTCTGGGCAAACCCATAAATGAAGAATAGCTCTGACAGTGTTTTCATTGTCTTAGATATTTCATTTGATGCATGTTATGACCATGTTTGTTGTTGGATCTCGTAGTATTACATTAGTACTACAACACCCAACCATTATCACTCCCAGAAACACAGTACACACTGATTTACACTTAGTCAAAGGAGGCAAGTCGAAACTGCCTTATGAATGTCCAAGAACATGAAGAACACGTATAGCGACAGTTCTGTCGCTATAGGCAGTCTTTAGCGACATTTAATTTCTGAAAATTATATTTTTATTAAATAATTATATAAAATTAGTTTTTAATTATGAAAAATACATAATAAATTATTAAAAATTATTTTAAAGTCCGAAAATTAGTTTTTAATTATTTTAAGTAGATTTCATAAATATTTAATATTTTTGAAATATTAATGGTATTTAATTTATTTAATTATAATATTAAATAAATTAGTTAAAAATAATTTTAATACTTGAAAAATCATTTAAAATTATATTATGGTATAAGAAGATATTTTAAGTTATTTTGAAAGACTTTTAATATTTTGTGATAAATTTCATTAATAAATTAATATTAATGATAATTAAGTTATTTAGCACTCACTAAAGGCAATTTGGTCTTTTCTCCTATAATTTGAAGGGCAATTTGGACATTTCCTTTTTATCCCACAACATTTAACACTTAGTCATTTACACTTAACATTTGAGCTCCCAAATTAGGGTATTGATAATCTGAATTAGGGTTTCAGATTCCCGAAAATGAAATTAAGATTTCCAATCGTATCGCTAGGGTCTAACTTAACCTTGACATCTTCAACATAACTTTAGGGTTTGTTAAAGTTACAATCTATCTGATCAATCCTTGATCCTAATCCACAGCTGTACACATAAAATCACATACACAGCTTCTTATATACCCTTAGATACCTAACTCTGATAATTCTTCACAAGAATTTTAGATCCACCAAAATCATATACCTCATTATCAGACTAACACTTACAGTCTATCAAATCATTCAAGTCCTTTTCCAAAATTTTTGAAATCCTTAAAATTCTTTCACAGAAATGTCAAATCCATACACTTATTTTCTGTATAGGTATTGAACCTTAAATTAATCAATTATGATTTTAATAATTTTCTAAATCCTAGGGTTGTCACATTCACCCCTTCTTCTAAGAATTTCATCCCCGAAATTCACCTTACACCTTACACCATATATACGCAGCATCACATGCTACCCAATACATCATTCACAAGAGTACAAATTTTCAATTTGTGCTGAGGAGTCATATAGACTACGAACTTTCATTTTTGAAAAGGTTTAAACAGAAATTTATCTGTAAATCGCTCTGGTCTTACGAACATAGTGGGTAATTAGCTCGTTATGCCCTGTACTTATTAAGTATTGCTGGTCGGGATACTTTTTCCTGATTCTCGTCATTACCATAGGCACAAAAATTTTCTTACCTCAGTCTTTATCAGAATCCGTACCAAAACAATTTGGTTCGAGAAAATTTTCGAAGAACGCTTAGGATTTTATAAACGTTAGTCTAGCTGAAACAAATAGCTTAGGCTCATATCAATAATCAATTTCAATCGAGATATTAATGTATAGCCAAGCCCCGTTGGCAATTTAATTATTTTGAAAATAATTTTATGACGTCATGATACCGTACTGCGTTAACAGTTCGTTTGAGGATTCCGTCATTGAATGACTTTGCCATAACACATCATTCAATAGTGGGACAACGCTTTTTAGATCGAATTCAACACTAAGTATTCCTGTATTTATAACTCCATCATTTCTTATCATCTATATACCAGGTTACAAGATAAATTAGTGATAAATATAAATATATTTTGATATTTGAAATCATTATCGTCTAGCCGAAATAAGTAGCATAGACTATACTTTAGACCGTTCGAAAATTATTGCAAATCAGTTTTATCATCCCAACAAGTAACGATGTGTCGGTGGCCCGAAGTCCACACATACACAATGATTACCAGAAGTTGAGAATAAAAATTTATTTTCAAAAGCACATAGTGCGTATTTAGCTTGACGTCAAAAATTTCGAAGTCTAGCATAGGTAGAAGATTCAAAAAACCTAAGTCTCCACTAATAATCCATTGCTTAATCAATCTAACTGTTCATATTATCCTCAATGCTCCATTCACATATAGTTCTACCCAGTTCGTCAAAACCACACTTATGAGTTCAGGAACTTTCCACAATCATATGAGTTTAATAACTTATCCTAGTTAGACCTTTGGCGTCCATTCGCTGAGGGGTCCAAAAATATTTCATATAATTATAAGTCACGAACTTACCATAAGTATGAGTTTTAAGAACTCGCACTTAACCTTATATTCTCTACCTATTCCCTATCTATCTGTTATACACATGAGAAAAGAATTACCTTCTCAACACGCATATAGCAAATAGCGCGACACAGTCATTTCAATGATTATCATTGCCAGAAACTAAGTGGTTGTTAAACCAAGTACAATTTCCCTTCCCATACATAGAATTCATACACTCAGTTATTAACATGAGTCCTCAATTAAAATTCCCACTTAATCCTAACTCCCTTCTCAATACGAATTTCGTTCAATTCTTTATTCATAATCCTTTCCTGAATTTGTACCAATTTGTAGTACAACTGACACACAACATTCTTGCCGTAAACTTGTCAATCATTTGATTGATCATTCTCCCTACTATAACCTTATCAGATCACGGGGTGATCTCATCGTATATATTATGATTCATTTCTATATCATGATCGTTTTGTTTTACGATCTTCTATCCGTGTACCTTTAGCCTTTTAGACTCTATCTATTCATCACTACTGTTCACCTTTATTATCAGAGTTAGGTAACTCTGGATCTTTTATAACTCGCCGAGATTCGTCTTTGAATCTTACCGACACACTAACTCTATTTGAGTTAGTCCTTATCCTTATCACTGCGGTTATTGGCCTAAGGTAACCCTACCTAAGGATTATAACCAATAGCTTTGATACCAACTGTAAAAGCCCTTAGATCCGAGTACTATTCACCACAGATCTGGTACACTAATACTATTACTATTTGCGAAAGATATAAACATAAATTATTTATACATTAAACTTATACACTATCCCCAAGGTCGAGAACCTTCACGTAATACCTGTATTCCATATCTATCCGACATACAATGTCACTGGCTTCTTTTATATCCGACGTATTCGTTTTAATCTGCAATGTTTATCATGATATAACAAGGGTGAGCAACAAGTTTGCCCAACAAGTTTAAATTTAATTGAGGATATATCATGATTGAAAGAATTGAACAATAAACTGACTACAGTTCTACAATGTAAATGTGAACTAGCATACATAAATTTTCATAGCTGAACGAACATTGAACATAAACATATCAACTGAACCAGATGGTAATAAAGGTGATCAGCTTTTCATACCTGATGAACACATGTAATATGCATAAAGTGCGAATCAATAATTCATAGACATGGTAATCAACAATGATTAACCATAAGTATATTTGAATGAAACAACTCGAGGTCGAGTTAAAGAAAACTTGCCTGAACCACCGACTACAGCTACACAGTCAATATAGCTTTATTCGAAGACCTAATATTGATAATATTGATCTCCAATATTAGAATAATATCATCACAGTATAATACTGTTAGTATAATTATAAAATAACCTAAACACATTATCACGTAACCCTATCAGTCCACAAACTATGTACGATATCAAGTCAAACTATCTTAGTCTGAATTGAATCTGGTACAATTCTGACATCTCAACGGCCTAGTCAGACAATTCTCGAGCCTAATATCCTTAAGACTCTGCCTAAACACTTAACTATTTTTCAAAGTCTCATAATAATTTTAAAATAATTATTATCATTTATCTGGATTTTTTAATAATTAATATCATATTTATATGATTTAAATACCACAATATTCCATTATTATTAATATTTATTTAATTTTAAATATTAATAAAAATCATGACATAATATTATAATATATTTATAACATCTCAAAGTATTTTTAATACCTTAATATCTCATTAAAATGATTTTTAAACATTAAATCTAGTATCAAAAAGCTGCCATTAATATTAAAATATTAATATTTTTCATGACAAAATATCAAAAGTTATATTTTATAACTTAAAATATTTTTATAACCCTTATATCATTTTATATGATTTTTAAAGCATTAAAACTAATTTTCCATCATTTATTTAATATATTCATTAAATAAATCAATTACCATTAATATTAATTTATTAATAAAATTCCTCACAAAATATTAAAAGTCATCAAAAATAACTTAAAATATTTTCTAACACATTATTATAATTTTAAATGTTTTTTCAAGTATTAAAATTATTTTTTAAAGAATTTATTTAATATAATAATTAAATACCTTTAATATTCTAAAAATATTAAATATTAATGAAATATATTCAAAATTAATAAAAACCTATTTTTAGGCTTTAAAATAATTTTTAAGAATTTATTATGAATTTTTAGTAATTAAAAACTATTTTTTTATTTATTTAATAAAACTAATAATTTTGTAAATAAACTGTCGCTAAAGGCTGTCTATAGCGACAGAACCGTCGCTATAGGTGTTCTTGATGTTCTTGAGCCAAACCCAGATCTTCATAGTCAGTGTTCAAGGTGGTAAGTTTGACCACAATTAAATTCATGTTCTTGATGTTATCTGGGCTTGTAATTTTGTTAATGTTATAGTATAAGTGTAATACTACAATTATAAATCGATTTCATGACCAAACTATATCACAACTGAGAGATCTTGGCCTCCAAAATACTTGCCAGAGGCTGTTCTTCATTTTTGGATTTTTCAGAAATGAAGAACAGTTCGAGTGTGCTACTTTAGATCCTTGTAACTTGCAGTTTAGGTCTTGTTTGTGTAATCTAAGAGTTCACACTTGTAATCCTTATGTCAAGGTACAATTCTATAACATCCGATCAACCTATCAACAACAAATGAACAAGATCTAGCATGGTCAAACCATGTCAGAAACTGTGTTCTTCACGAATTTGGGTTTTTTCAGAAATTCGACAAAACAGATGGTCAACTCAAGTTTGACCTTGATTATCTTTCACTCTGGTTATGATCTAAGTGATCTTATGGCATGTATGTGTAGTCTACATGTCAGGCTACAACATTAATACAACAACATGGCTTATAACCTTAAATACAGCAAGATCTAGGGCGTCAAAAGTGACTGTCAGAAATTCTAGGTTGCCCAGAAATCCAGTTTTCATGATCGGTCAACTCACTTTGACCACTTATATCTGGAGATCTAGACATGGTATGGAGTTGATTCCACTTCCAGTCTACTCTCCTCATGACAAAGAACAAGTCTATAACTTAAAACACACATAACATGTAACGCCCGAGAATTTCGAATTATGAATGAATTAAATTTTTATTTGATTATGTGAATTAAATGAATTTAATTGATTAATTATGTGAGTAAGATGTTTGAAGGTCGTTCTATGACCTAGAATATGCGGATGTGGTTAGTATTCTGGCTATGTGCTAGAATTAATTATTTTGATTTATCAAGACGAAAATGAAGGTTTTTCTGAGAATTTTCCCGTAAAAACACTACTCATCCGATTTCGTTCGGAGCTTAGGTTTGAAATTTCGAGAAACGCGTAATGATAGAATATGAAGATATTATGGAATATCCAATAATATTTCAGTTATGGCAAACGAAGTTTTCGCCTACGGACTTGAAACCTAAGGGTTAGAGAAAGTGATTTCTGAAAGGGAAATGTAATGCGTATAATCATTTAGGTTATTATACGTATGAGATACGAGTATTATACTAGTTAAATACGAGTATGATATAAAGAATAGTACGACGCATAATACAAATATCGTATGAGTACTAGACGAAGAGAATACGTGAGTTATACGCGTAGAATACGACTAGTTATTATGGGATTTTGAGTTAAGGATTTTGTATAATCCAATTGGACTTGGACTAATAGCAAGCCCAATGAATTAAGTAAGCAAGCCCAAGTCAAGGCCCAATATTAATGTAAGTCAAGCCCAATCCAAGAAACCGAACTGCGGGTCGAACGGGCGGGTCACGGGATGGGTAAAACCCATGGGGCAACCCATGGGATGATCCATAAAGGAGGTGGGCGGGCCACTTGGCCACCAAGTAAAGTGATTACTTGGTGGCTAAGTTGAAGAGGAGGTGGGAATAGTAAGGAGGTGACTCTTTGACCATTTTGCCCCCATGTTGAAATCCTATAAATACAAAGCTTAAGGTTGGACTTTTAGTATTTTACAAATATTGTCCAATACATATTGAGAGAGAGAAAAGCTAGAAACACATAATCAAGTTACTTCCAAGCAAACTATAAGACGTTTTCTAAGAACGCGAAGAACGGCAAAGGTAAATTCTCATTAACCGTAGTCTTCATCTTTTCGATTTCTTTCTAGTAGAGAATCATAGATTGGTAGACCATGTTTAGTGAGGAGGAATAAGGATGTCTATTAATGATCAAATCATTGATAAGTCTTGACCAAATAGAAATCGTAAGTGTTTACGTAAGTTAAAAACCCAAGAAAGTTAGGAACGTGAACTTAGTTGTGATGAACGATTTAAAAACCGTTATAGCTGAGGTATGTGCATATTGGTTGGTTAGGATGTAGATGATGAATCAACGGAGTGTTCCATTTGATTTGGCTTATAGAACACGAGTAACGAAGTTATGGCGAATTTTGCAAAAATAGACGTTAAACGTCGAAAACGTAGAAATCTCGGATTAAGGGTCAAAGGTTGCCGTGTGACTTGAAAATATTGGTTTCCAATGTCAACACGTGAGATAAGGTATTTAAGAGTCGTGGACGCAAGAATCGTCGAATTTCAATTTATAACGAAGAAAACGAGTATTGAATGGTCAAAAACGATAAACGAACGCTAAAAAGGGACTAAAAGGTGAATTCCATGTTAACGGATTCAGAAATGTAAAATTATTATATGAACAGATAGAGGGTGTAATTTGTGAGTTGTAGGCTTTCGAAAGAGTCAATTTGGATGTAAAACGAAGAAGTTATGAAGCCGGGGGTTTCGTTAGAAAAGCAAACTGTTTTGACCAACTGGTGCACAAGGGCGGCAGCGCCGCAGCGCCAAACCCAGCACAAAAGGGCATCACCGCAGTGCCATATCTGGTCGTGTCTTCTGTTAACTGGCGCAACAACACCGAGTTTGTACTAGGGATGTTGCGCCGCAGCGCCGATAGTGTAAAAATGTTGACCAAGTTAGGTTTTTATTCTATTTGAATATAGACCTAAGATAAGACATTGAAGGTACTTAATGTACATAATAAGGCTGACCTTAAATCACTAATGAAGTGTTAACGTTAGAAGATTTGGTATGGTTTAATAAGAATTAAACGAAGAATGTAAAAGTGTAAGAAAGTAAACCGCGATTGATGTTCAAACGTTGATACTTTACCAATGATGATCGAATGACGGGTTAATAACGTAAGAACGTTAACAAGCCGTAACAAAGTATAGAAAGACGATTTGGCTTTATTAAGAAATAAATTCAAATAAGACATAGAAGAGAAAGAAGTTGGTTAGAACAAATAAAATAAGTTTGTTTGATAACTAATTACAGTGTGCTATGTGAATATATCATGTAGATCCTGTAAGGACTGAGAATTGATTGAACATTATATTCGAAGACACTTGAAGGCAAGTCTTTCTTAACGCTTGTCTAACCTCCGTGTTAGTCAAGTTTTCTGCGATTCATGTTATAAGATACATGAATGGTTTAAAGAAGGAGTCAATGCCTATTTTAACTCGGCTAGACTAGTATTAAAGAATGGATTGATTTGTTTACAAGTCTTTCGATATAGAACTGTTAACGCTATCCTATGCCAAGTATTTGGTACGGATGAGAAGGTAAGTTTGTCTATGAACAAACAAAAGTATTTTCATCGATTATTCGATGGGCACGCGAGGTTGCCAAAAGTTAAACGTAAATACATTTAGCGAAAGAGTGTTGATCAACATAGAGTACAATAGGCTGATCACCTAGAAGTGCTCGTAAGTAAAGACGAATGGATGACCTTAGTGCTGGATGTCCTTTTCAAGTATGAAAACGGAAAGAGTACGTTCATGGTCTTTTAACCGGTTCAAAATTCCTAAGCTATGATATATACTTTGGAATTGTTGATAAGAAATGAGAAGTACTAGTCAAATGTTTCATAGTGCTTCATAGTTAATTGTTCAGTTATGGAAGATAAGCATGTAATTCCTAATGTGATATTCCTATGATTCTTTGTGTGAGACTTACTGAGCTAGTTATGCTCATTCTTGGTTGAACCATATGTTTCCAGCTAAAGCCAAACGAACTGAGAGTTCTAAGAGAGATAAGGGCAAGGCTAATAAGATGGATGGTTGATTATCCTGTAATAGACTAGAATATTGGTATGTAATACACTTATGAATAACGAATAATGTTTTCGGGTTATGAACCTGGGAAAAGATTTATTACGAATGTAATAAGAATATAGCAATTACAATCATTTTGTTGTTATCTCAATGGAAGGACTGTATGAATTATTGTATTATGGAGCACCATCTGTCGGGTTGGAAGATACCCGAATTTGGGGGCGTCACATGTTGGTATCAAAGCCTTAGGTTATAAAACTTAAGGAGGGAAGAACCTTAAGCTAATAACCTCGTTAGGAAAGGAAAGGTCTGAAGAAAGTTAACTTGAGTCGAATGAGTTAATAAGGTATTGAGGAAACTCAGTACCGAAAGATTTAAAAGATGGAAAGTAACCCTAAATGGATTAAATGTGATTTGTGCTTATATTATTGTGTATTATGTACTAATTAATTTTTTATGTGTTATCATAGATGTCAATCGATAGCATGATGTATAGGGATATACATGTGGTAAGCGAGGAGTCCGTGAATAGAGTAGAGCCAGTACCTATGCCTGTAGCGGAGATACCTTTAGTGATTTTAGAAGAATCAGAGCCCGAGGAGTATTTTTCAGAGGAGGACTATTCCGAGGAGACCATGGGATTAGCATCATATTTGAATATGATGATAGTATGTGGAGGATGATATGGAGGTAACATCAGTTAATACGGTGATGCCTGCCTTAGAGTCGACACCTACGGAGACGATGAGGGCAATGTACCTCTCAGTGCTTGACTGTAACGTGCAACTACACAATATGGTGCAGCACCAGAAGGAAGAGATCAATGATCTCTATGGTGCCAAGGAGTCTGCAGAGTCAGACTATGAGATAGAGCTTGATGAGAAGGTGCTCATGACAGATAAGGCCAGAGACTATAAGAACGAGGTCGTAGAACTTCGTAAGAAACTGGTTGAAAAAGACCAGAAGATAACACGAATGTCATATATTAATGATAGTGCACATGAGGATTTCAAGCTTAAAATAGCTTGTTATTCTATTGAGTCGGGACAGACACGACATACTATAAGTCGATTTATTGTGTCGATTCTAGCGAACGGGAAGCATGAGAATGCTGTTAGGCAGTATTAGAAGTTATAATGGTAAATACTTTTGTGAAGTGACGTAAAACCCTCTTTTGTATAATTAAAGGGTAGTCTTTTTGTAAATCCCAATTTTTGTGAAAGTCAATTGCGGGATATAAATATAATGGCTTTTGGCTATGGAAAGTAAGTTGTAAATAGTCTTGAACTATGAAGAAGCATATTAATATAAATGAAGTTTTTATTTAATGTGCTTTGCTATGTATGAGTTATTGTTTAATGGTACGATGAATAATAACTAAGTAAGCAAATAAGTAATAATGAAATTTTATTTATTTAATCAGAAATGTCGCCAAGAAGAAGACAACGTAATCAAGAGGTGGAATCGCATAACAATAACCAGGGGGGTCCTAATAACCCAATGCAAGAGTTCGTTAATTTGTTAACGACTGCATTTAACCAAGCCAGGGGTAGAACACCCGCAGGATCTAGGGTAGCTCGAACAACTACCTTTAAGGAATTTAAAAGTGTAGGTCCACCTGAGTTCAAAGGAACGACAGACCCAATGCAGGCCTAGACATGGGTCAAGGAAATAGAAAAGGTGTTTGTTATTACAAACGTAGCTGAGGCGCAAAAGACTTCTTTTGCGGCCTACATAATGAAGGGGGAAGCCAACTACTGGTGGGAGGCTCACTAGGGTGGGGCTAGAGCTGATGCTGTTACATGGGAACAGTTCAAGAAGGTATTCTCCGAGAACTACTTCCCTACTAGCATGCAAGGGCGAATGGAGATTAAGTTCCTAGAACTTAAAGAAGGGGACATGATGGTTCCCCAATATGCAGCCAAATTCAATAAATTGGCAAGATTTGCTCCACACCAAGTGGACACAGAGGAGAGAAAGGCTCGTACATTTGAGCAGGGCCTAAAACCCTGGCTCTATAGTCGAATTTCAGTTTTTCAGAGTGTTTCCTTTGGGACCATTCTAGAAAAAGCAATAATAGCGGAGGGTGGTAGTGAGGCATTGATCCAATACCATAAGGAAAGAAAGAATAAGAGTACGGGAAAGGGAGGAAATAAGGCAGAGGTTGCCAGTGGTAGTGGCAGTATGCCTAAACGAAAGAATTTTAACCCTGGGAATATTGGGGTGAAACAAGGGGATCCTAAACGTAGGATGGAGGCATGCAAGACATTCAAAAAGACTCATCTGGGAGTCTGTTTGAAAGGGAAAACGGGTTGTTATAACTGTGGACATGAGGGTCACATATCTCCCAACTGTCCTAATCCTAAGAAAAGCCGGGGCTATTTTGTTTGTGGGTCGATGGACCACATAGCAAGAAATTGCCCGAAGAAGGGGGCGGAGGGTAGTAAGGGTTCTGGTAGTGGTAATCTGGCCATTACTGGACCAATACCATCATTAGGTAGACCCTCAGCCCGAACGTTTAATATGGCTATCCAAGATGCGGTTGCATCAGCGGATGTAGTAGCAGGTGTCATTCCAGTCAACGAAATAAATGCTTATGTGTTATTTAACTCGGGTGTTACTTGTTCTTTTATAGCATGCGGATTTGCTAAGCAACTCGGATTAAACCCTGAGAAGTTAGAAATACCTTTAGACGTTAAGGTAGCAAACGAAGAGATAATTCCCATTGAACATATTCATAAGAATTGTTTTGTAGATATCAGGGGTAGCAGATTATCGGTAGATCTTTTACCGATAAGATTAAGAGAATTCGATGTGATTCTTGGTATGGATTGGTTAATTAACTATAGAGCGGTAATAGATTGTCATAGAAAGAGTGTAAACCTAAGGCTTTCTAAGAAACCTGAGGTGGTGTTTTATGGTAATAAATCACCGGGACGTTCTTGTTGTCTAACCATGACACAAGCTAGAAAGATGTTGAAGAAGGGGTGTAAGGGTTACCTATGCCATGTTGTGGATACCCAAAGGGTGGAAACATCGTTGGAACAGATAGCAGTAGTTCAAGAGTTCGCGGATGTGTTTCTAGAGGAGTTACCCGGTATTCCGCCAGATAGGGATGTGGAGTTTGTGATTGATTTGTTGCCGGGTACGGCACCAGTTTCAAAGGCACCATATAGGATGACGCCAGTTGAGATGAAGGAATTAATGGTTCAATTACAGGAATTGTTAGATAGAAAGTACATTCAATCGAGTGTGTCTCCATGGGGAGCACCGGTATTGTTTGTAAAGAAGAAGGATGGATCGTTACGACTTTGTATCGACTATCGAGAGTTGAACAAGTTAACGATTAAGAATAAATACCCGTTGCCCAGGATCGATGATCTATTTGATCAGTTGAAAGGGGCAAATTATTTTTCTAAAATAGATTTGCGTATGGGGTATTATCAACTGAAAGTGTGAAAGGAGGATGTACCTAAGACGGCGTTCATAACTCGTTATGGGCATTACGAGTTTCTGGTTATGTCGTTTGGGTTGACGAATGCGCCAGCCGCATTCATAGATATGATGAATAGAGTGTTCAAACAGTATTTGGACAAATTCGTGGTAGTGTTCATTGATGATATTTTAGTCTATTCTAAGACGCTAGAAGATCATGCTGAACATTTAAGAATAGTGTTGGAAAACTACGAAGGGAAAAGTTGTATGCGAAATTCACTAAGTGTGAATTATGGCTTAAACGAGTGCAGTTTCTAGGACATGTTATAGATAAAGATGGCATATTTGTAGATCCAGCGAAGGTGGAAGCAGTGAATGAGTGGGAGCAACCGAAGATGCCAACCGAGGTTAGGAGTTTTCTGGGGTTAGCGGGATACTATAGAAGGTTCATTCAGGACTTTTCTAAAATAGCTATTCCGTTAAGGAATTTGACAAGAAAGTCGGTGAAGTATGAGTGGACAAAAAAGTGTGAAAATAGTTTTCAAGAACTAAAAAGGAGGTTGAGTGAGACACCTGTATTATCCTTTCCAAATGATACGGGGAATTTTGTAGTTTATAGCAATACTTCGCATAGAGGACTGGGTTGCGTGCTTATGCAGCATGGCAAGGTCATTGCGTATGCATCACAGTTAAAAGATTATGAGAAGGTCTATCCTACTCATAACCTAGAATTGGTAGCTGTAGTGTTTGCCTTAAAAATATGGAGACATTATTTATACGGGGAGAAATGTGAGATATACACGGACCATAAAAGTCTGAAATATATTTTTACACAGAAGGAGTTGAATATGAGGCAGAGAAGGTGGTTAGAGTTGATAAAAGATTACGACTGTGATATATTGTATCATCCCGGAAAAGCGAATGTAGTAGCTGACGCATTAAGTCGGAAGGGTAGGGAAAAGCTGTCAATGTTAATGACTCAAAACGAGCTAATAACAGAGATGGCAAGGACGGAGTTAGAAGTCAAGTTGCCAAGTGAAACGATAGAGATGTTATTCTCAATAGAGACTCGACCAACGATAGTGGAACGAGTTAAGGAAGTACAAATAAGTACTAAAGAATTCGAGCGAATGAAAAAGATAATGAGGGATGACGTAAAGACTAAGTATAACCTTGATAAAGAAGGTTTACTTCGTTTTAAGGGAAGAATTTGGGTTCCAAATAATTCTGAGTTAAAAGAGGAGATTATGTGTGAGGCTCATAGTTCGAGGTACTCGATACATCCTGGTAGTACTAAGATGTATCAAGACCTTCGTCAGAACTTATGGTGGCCGAACATGAAGAGGGAAATCGCAGGATACGTTAGTAAGTGCTTAACTTGCCAGAAAGTTAAGGCTGAACACCAAAGACCGAGTGGGTTGTTGCAGTCACTAGAGATTCCGGAGTGAAAATGGGAGCATATCACCATGGACTTCATGGTAGGACTTCTAATAACGAGGAAAGGATACAATGCTATTTGGGTAATAGTGGATCGGTTAACCAAATCGGCTTATTTTCTACCAATAGGATTTAGGTATAACCTAGAGCAATTAGCTAAGCTTTATGTCAAGGAAATTATTTCTAAACATGGAGTACCTGTTTTGATTGTGTCCGATCGTGATCCACGATTCACGTCGAACTTTTGGAGGAGTTTACAAGAGCAAATGGGAGCGCATTTGAGATTAAGTATGGCGTATCATCCACAGACGGATGGACAAAGTGAGTGAACAATTCAAACGCTAGAAGATATGTTAAGCTCTTGTGTTATGGATTTCAAGGGAAGTTGGAACGAACATCTACCTTTGGTAGAATTCGCTTACAACAATAGTTTCCACGCTAGTATAGGCGTGCCGCCTTACGAAGCATTGTATGGGAGGAAGTGCAGAACACCACTTTGCTGGGATGAAGTAGGTGAACATCAAATGTTGGGACCAGAGATGGTACAACAAACAGCAGACATGGTTATGAACCCGATTGGTAGCGGCTCAAGATAGACAACGGAAGTATACAAATCTTCATCGAGAGAGGAGGGATTTTGAAGTAGGTTCATATGTCTTTCTAAAAGTGTCACCTTGGAAAGGAAAGATACGTTTTGGGAAGAAAGGAAAGTTAAGTCCAACGTTTGTAAGACCTTTTGAAATATTAAGAAGGGTAGGAGAGGTAGCTTATGAAGTAGCCTTACCTCCAGAGATGGAAAGAATACACAATGTGTTTCACGTGTCAGTATTACGTCCTTATAAACCAGACTACAAGCACGTAATAGAATATGAATCTATTCAAGTAGAAAAAGACTTAACGTATAAAGAACTTCCGATTCAGATTGTTGACAGGAAGGAACAAGTCTTGAGAAATAAAGAAATACCTTCAGTAAAGGTAATTTGGAGTAACCACGATGCTGAAGGAGCAATGTGGGAGCTCGAAAGTAAAACGAAGGAAAAGTTTCCTCATTTGTTTATGTAAGAATAAGAGAGATTCTGGGGACAGAATCCTTATAAGGAGGGAAGAATGTAACGCCCGAGAATTTCGGATTAGGAATGAATTAAATTTTTATTTGATTATGTGAATTAAATGAATTTAATTGATTAATTATGTGAGTAAGATGTTTGAAGGTCATTCTATGACCTAGAATATGCGGATGTGGTTAGTATTCTGGATATGTGCTAGAATTAATTGTTTTGATTTATCAAGACTAAAATGAAGGTTTTCTGAGAATTTTTCCGTAAAAATACTATTCATCCGATTTTGTTCGGAGCTTAGGTTTGAAATTCTGAGAATTGTTTAATGATAGAATATAAAGATATTATGAAATATTCAATAATATTTCAGTTATGGCAAACGAAGTTTTCACCTGCGGACTTAAAACCTAAGGGTTAGAAAAAGTGATTTCCGAAAGGGAAATGTAATGCGTATAATCATTTAGGTTATTATACGTATGAGATACGAGTATTATACTAGTTAAATACAAGTATGGTGTGACACCCCCAAATCCGGGTACTTCCATTCCCACATGATTTGGTGTTCACTATACAACATCATATATCTATCTGCCCATAATAAATGCAAACCATGCAATAGATAGAAATAAATCCTCCCCTTATGGGGTTACAACATCTGAATAATAAATACATTCCCAGGTCATACTAACTTTAAACATCTGTGCGGAAACATAAACAAATAATAAGTCTTTAACAACATCAAGTCTGAATACAATTAATAACAACAAGTCTTCTTCATTTGTTAACCTTGCCCTTGCCTTTACTAGTGGAAGACTCGTTTGATCTTTCGTTCTTAACTGCAATGTTATTATTACGCAAGAGTGAGCACGATTGCCCACAAGTATAAAAATGAAATAACAATATATAATAACATGCGAGTGAATCAAGGACTTCTAAAATAAAAGCTTAACTTTTGAATCAAGAATGAATAACAAGAATTCAAAAGATTTTTGAGGGTCATAAGACCTTGAACTATGTCCTAGGTCTCAAGGGTTGTACTTGAAACCTTTAACAGTCATAAGACTATGGACTCTTCTTCTCGTACTTAGGGGGATCAGCCCTTAGTACCATACTGTGCACAATATCTTAACGCTAACGCATAAGTAATCCCATATACAGGGTTGTTCATCTCAGTTTGACATTAGAGTCCGCACCAAAGAAAGTTTGGTTTGGATAATTCATCAAGGGTTCTGAAATTTAGAATGCTCATCAACTATGGACTAGTCGAATCATTAAGGGTTTGCTAGTCTAACAAGATTCACAATAACTGATATTTAAATCGAATAACAATTCCAAGAGATATACAATAGAATAATTATTGTATAACAACATCATGCTTTGAAATATTAATATATTTTTGATATAACAAAATGGACTTGATCAATAATAACGAGAATTTGCTCGATGTAAAGAGACAACTTATAACTCATATAATGATAACGAGTAGGGTTAGGAAACTTGCCTCGTGCGTAGATTACACGTTAATTTATACATGTTCCTTGATTTAATCCTACATACCATTTACATTCACAATACCAGTCAATTATAACGTAACTAATCATTACAATTTCATTCTTTTTGTCTAACTCGACTTAGTCAACTACTACACTCATTGTCACATAATTTACACTTCATGAACAAAAAGCTAACTATGCATTCAATCATTCATTTTACACATAAATGTGTTATTGACATGTTAAGAATTTATTTTAACACCTCACTATATGTCTAACATGTTTTTACGTTCATTAGGTTAAGTTACCAACACATTGCTGGACTTAAACATTTTAAAAACTCATTTCTGGACCATTCTTCTAAGTGGCGCTGCGGCGCCACTGTTATACTAGGTCTTGGCGCTGCGGCTTGGGTATCTGGCGCTGCGGCACGAGTCTTAGGCCTGGAGTTGGCGCCGCGGCGTGAAACTCCAGTTTCTAAATTTCCAGTTCGCAAAGAACACAGAATCAGGCGAAATTATCATATATGGTCATTAAATTCACCAAATTAAACCTACCCACATACTAGAATTTGTACATAATCTTTACCCAACCTTTATAGAGTGACTTTAACCAATTAAAACACATAATCACAGAATTAAAACATGTAATTTTCACTGTTCTTGATGTTCTTGAAGGTTTTGAGCATAAAACATAAAATTTAACACTACGGATTCGTTAAAACACCAATTCCATCCATTCAAGTTTTGTGTACTTCGTTTTAACATGCATAATTATATACAAGTGTAAAATTTAGGGATAATATATGGTTGACGTATTAAGTTTTGTGAGTAAGGGCCATATGGCCATATAACATACTCTATAATCGTATATTGTATAATTTTTCATGAAACTGATGATATGGAACCATCCAATACATAGTAAAACACATTATAACAACATCTTATCACATATATACACATAATTATTACTCTTTCCAATTACATGAATTTAACAGAAACTTGAAAGCCAAAAACTTAAACCACGTAAGTTTGAAATTTGGGGAAGAAGAGATTACCCTATTACAGATGAATAAGAGTGAAGTCCCTTTTTAGATTCTTCTTCAATCACAGAGTTTCTCCCACAATTCCTCTGAATTCTCTCTGAGCTCTCAGCTTTACTCTAAAATGAAGAATACGTAGAATAATGCCAACTGAGCCTTTATGTGCAGAGTTGAGGTCAGTTACTCCATACGTGGCTTAACTTCCCCCAACTCCTCTTAAGGCCTCATTTGGCTAGCCTTAAAGGCTTATATCAAATTAATTTAATAAAACCTTTATAATATAGTTTGAAAAAATGTCACACCCTTTATAAAATAAATTAAATATCTTGTTTAATTTATTTGAAATAAAATAAAATAATTTCTCATTAATTCACATAGTCACATTATTGAATTTCTCATTCATTAATAATGTCAAATTATTAAATCTCTAATTAATTATTAAATTAATTAAAATAACATTAGGCTTATTAAATATTTCTTTTAATTTAATAAACTCACATAATTACATACTTTGAATAATAAAATTCTCTACATTAATTTAATAAATATAACACATATCATTAAATTAATCTATCACAATTGCAATAATTAATTATTTAATCTAATAATTAAATTATCAAAAATATTTATTTAGTTCAATAAATATTAAGAATTAAATTACAAAAATCTAGTTCGTCACATCTTTCCTCCCTTAAAAGGATTCTGTCCCCAGAATCACGACTCAATAATTTTGACCCGTTACATTCTTCCCCCCTTATAAAAATTCTGTCCCCAGAATCGCTTACACACAATTAAGTAAATAAATGAGGGTAATTCTTCATTATATTCTCTTCGAGTTCCTACGTAGCTTCTTCAGTATTTTGGTTCCTCCAAATTACCTTAACAGAAGGTATTATTTTATTTCTGAGAACTTGTTCTTTTCTGTCGACAATTTGAACAGGAATTTCTTCGGAAGATAAGTCTTTTTCAAAATATAAGGGTTCGTATTCAATTATATGCTTGTAATCGAGTTTGTAGGGTCGTAATATAGAATCATGGAAGACGTTGTGGACATTCGTGAGTGCTGGAGGTAAGGCTACCTCATACGCGACTTCTCCGATTCTTCGCAGTACTTCAAATGGTCCAATGAATCTTGGGCTTAATTTCCCTTTCTTTCTGAACCTGATCTTTCCCTTCCATGGAGAGACCTTCAAAAAACACATAACTATCCGATTCAAACTCGATATTTTTACGATGTGGATCGGCGTATTTCTTCTGCCTATCTTGAGCTGCTACCAGTCTTGTTCGGATCACTTTGACAATTTCTACTGTCTGCTATACCAATTCTGGGCCTAACAATTGTCTTTCACCCACTTTATTCCAGTATAACTGAGTTTTGCACTTTTTACCGTATAACGCCTCGTAAGGCGGCATGCCAATACTAGCATGGTAACTGTTGTTGTAGCTGAACTCTACAAGTGGTAGGTGATCGTCCCAATTTTCTTTAAAGTCCATCACACAGGCTCTTAGCATATCTTCTAATGTCTAAATCGTTCTTTCGCTCTGTCCATCTGTTTGAGGGTGATATATCGTACTCATCCTCAGCTGTGTATCCATGCATTCCTGTAGACGTTTCTAGAAGTTCGATGTAAAGCGCGGATCCCTATCGAAAACAATTGACACCGGAACTCCGTGTCGCAAAACAATCTCTTTCACATATAACCTTGCTAACTGATCTAAGTTGAATCTGATTTTGATCGGAAGGAAATGTGCGAATTTCGTCAGTCAGTCAACGATAACCCATACTGCGTCGTAGCCTTTCTGAGTCGTCAGAAGGCCAACCACGAAGTCCATTGTAATATGTTCCCATTTCTATTCTGGGATCTCCAACGGTTGTAGCAACCCACTTGGTCTCTGATGTTCTGCTTTCACTTTCTGACAGGTCAAACACTTGGCAACATATTCTGCAACATCATGTTTCAGATTAGGCCACCAGAAATGTTGTCGAAGATCTTGGTACATCTTGGTACTACCAGGGTGAATCGAATATCGTGAGCTATGAGCCTCGCTCAAAATGTCTTCCTTAATCTCTGGTACTGGCGGTACCCAAATTCTACCCTCAAATCTCAGTATTCCTTCCTTGTCCATCTTAAATCTTGGTTCGGTTCCTTTAGATATCTACCAAAGAAGCTTAGTGAAGTTTCGGTTACAAATACAAATTTATTCATGATTTAAAATAAATGTTTCTTTAAGTCAATGTTCTACTTGGGTATTGGATATCGACTTTAGTTATCATAAATATAGATTTATGAAGGGACCAAGCAGAAGTAAAAAGCTAAACAAATATAACTAATCCTATGTGTGGGAAATGAAGCAAAGGTTGCCACATTAGCCATAGAAACTTATAGTTTAGCAATGCCTACGGCCAAATCTATTAAGTCAATAAGTTGCTATTATATTCCAGTTCTCGTTAGAAACATTATTTCTATTTTGTTGTTGGGCAATGAAATCTTTGGTATTATATTTAAGAACAATTGTTGTTCTATTTATAATAATAATGTTTTGTATATAACTGAAATATTACTTAATGGATTTAGTATACTTGACTTACGTGAAAATAAATTTTCATACTGAACAAATTAGTATAAGAAAAGGAGATGATGATTCAAATAGTTGAATGTGTGTATTTACTGAAATACAAGTGTGAATTATTTGAAAGATTCAAAGAATTCAGAAGTGAAATAAATTAGCAAAGTATTAGGATTCTTTGATTGGATCAAGGAAGGAATACTTGTGCAATGAGTTTCTAGATCATCTCAAATGGTTTTCTCACAATGGATGCCTCCTGATACGCAATAATTGATTGATGTATCTGAAAGGAAAAATCATACCTTGTTGGACATGGTGAAGTCCATAATGATTTTATCGACATTCCAGTATCCTTCTGGGGTCATGCCCTAGAAATGGATGTATATCTACGAAAAAGGTAACCTCAAAATTCGACCCCAAGACTCTATAAGAGTTATGGATAGGGAGGATTCCTAATCTTAAGTATGTTAAGATAAGGGGGTTGTCTAACTTATATGAAAAGGTTTCAAAGGATAAGCTTGGGACAAGATTTAACAAGTGTCAATTTGTGGGCCATCCTAAAGTAAGTTTAGGGTATATGTTCTATAATCCTACTTAGCAAAAGGTGTTTGTTGCGAAACACGCTACCTTCTAAGATAAAGGTGTTTATCATTGAAGGGGCTAGTGGGAGGATAATAGATCTTGAAGAGTTCAAGAACCACAAAACACTATAAGTCAAATAAGAGGAACCTATTGATAGACCTATTGTACCACAACCGAATCGTAAATCTGGAATAGTACCGAAGATACCTAGGAGGTATGGATTCATCATGGATGATGATGATGAGGTACACATCATGGAAGATTACATACGATAAGGTAAGAGTTGTAGACACTCAGAGAAATGGATTAAAGCAAGCTTCTCAAATATGGAACATTCATTCAATTATTGATTTAATAATATAAAATATTGTGCAGATGATACAGTGGCAATAATTGAATCAATAATATAAGATACTATGCAACAATTACTGTGGCAATTATTGAATGAAACTGAGTGACTTCTTATGTAAGAATTAATAATCAGAAATACTGTGCAATACCTGATGAGTGGGTTTTATACCTACTAATCAGCCTCTAATTCAAGCTTAAACTGTGTTAATTCGTTATGTTTATGATTCGTTTTACTTTTTGTGTTATTTAATGTTTAGGCATGGTGGCATAGCATTTGGGCTTAAAAAGTGGTGGCGTGGCGAAATTTGGCAAGGAAATTTGCAATAATTGGACTGCAGCAGAATGGACCCCCACCGGGGTGGACATTATAAAGGCAAAACCCCCACCAGGGCAGGGGTATTTAGTCAAGAGCAGCACCCCCCGCTGGAGCAGGCACTTAAAGAAGGAAAACCCCCGTTGGGGCGGGGGTACGGGAAAGGCTAAGACTCTTGTTTCAATTGTGTTGCTGCTGTGGCGTGAAGGAATGAAGTTGGAATGGTTTGGAACTGTATTTGGCATGAGTTATGGTCTGAATATGTGTCCTGTGTTAGAGCTTAACAAGAAACAATAAGGGAGATTAAGATTGAACAATCAATTACGATTCTAAGCCCTAATTTAGAGAGAAAGCATTGGAGGGGGATTGAAGGACAGAGTCACGATAATTGCAGATTGGAGCTAAGGAGAAGGGTGGTTTTGGATTCATTCTCTTTCTTTAATTCAATAATTGTAATTGGGATGATGATTACTTTGATGATTTTAGTTTTTAATTCGTTTGTGATGAACTAATTTACTTATTAGGCTTATGACGAATCTTTATGGTGGAACGATGATTTTGTAGTCCTTAATTTTAGTTTAATAATCTATTATTCAGTTTATCTATTGTGATTTGTGCTTTAATTTATGAATTGTTTGATCACCAATTTTATGTGGATTTGTATGGACTTGAGAGATGATATATGAATCTAGACCTAGTCACTTTAGCATGTGTTCTTGAATTTTGTGATTGAATGGAATCTTGATGAATGTTAGGGTAGAGATATGGTTAACATCACATGTAATTAGATAGAGAACTTGAACTTAAACCTTGTTGGATTGTAATTTACATAGAGATATAGTGCATTAATTGATTAAGGTGTTTAGCTTAATTCTATCTAATTTTTGGATTTAAGTTAATATGGTATTAGTGCATCGAGAGATTGCTAGTTCTACTTGAGTGTTCTTGATTAATAAACTGGGATAGTGAATTGAACTGAAATAGGGTGTAGTAATCGGAGTGATACTTAAAGTGAAGTTGTAAGCCTAATTCTCCATTATTTGCTTGAAATTACAGTTTTTAAGTTTGTTGATTGCTGAGTATTTTCATATTTTTAGTTTTTAATAGTTATAATCATTGAATTGGATAGTTTAATAGAATTTGGATTAATATAAAGCTGGTAATTGTTAGGATTAATGTCATACTAGTCTATGTGGGAACGATACTTAATTTATCATTATATTACTTGTTGACCACGTACACTTGCATGTGAGCGTATATAGATTTCCACCAACAATACCGTGTGCTACTGTGCAACCATGCATATAACTGTACTTTGATCACCGGACATTTCAATAGTTAACGGTAAAAGTTTTGCTGTTGTTTTTATAAAGAGGTTATTTCTGTCGCTTTCTATATCCGACAGTTATTCCGTTATATGGTCCACCAATGATTGTGCCGTTGTACGGATATTTTCCGACAAAAAGAATATTCCCCGACCAAACGAATATTATATGACAACTTGCTTACTTTGCAATATTTGCACATTTCACCCATAACTAAAGTATTATATCAAATCAACGCCTTATTATTCAAAATAATAATTAGAGAAATTAAATCTTTATTCATAAAAAGTTGGGGTCTTACAACCTCCCCTCCTTATAAAATTTCGTCCTCGAAATTGATGTACATGGTATGTCAAAAAGGTGAGGATACCTTATTTTCATTTTAGATTCTAACTCCCAAGTCATTTCCTCAATATCATGGTTTCTCCATAAAACTTTGACTTGAGGTATAACCTTTGAGCGTAAAATATGTTCCTTCTTATCCAAGATTTTTATAGGTACCTCTTCATACATTAAATCTTCTGCTATATCGTCTGATTCTAATTCAGTAATGTGATTCGGGTCTTTCACATATTTACGTAGCATGAATATGTGAAAAATGTTATGACCACGAGAAATACTTTGCGGTAAAGCGAGTCTATAGACCACAGTTCCTACTCGATCGAAGATTTCAAATGGACCAATGAATCGAGGGTTGAGCTTTCCTCTCTTTCTGAATCTCGTAACTCCTTTCCATGGAGCAACATGTAATAATACATGATCTCCAACATTGAATTCCACGCCCCTTCGATAAAGATCAGCATAACTCTTTTGTCGATCTTGTGAAGTTTGTATACGTTGTTGGATCATTTTGAATATGTTCCGTAGCCATGTGTACCATTTATGGTGTGACGCCCTCAAATTCGGGTATCTTTCAACCCGATAGATGGTACTACAATGTGCTACAGTTCACACAAACATTCAATTGAAATGCCTCAAAAGAACGAATATGTCTTATATATATATTCCAAAACGATATTATCATTCCCCAGGTTCTTTATAACCGTTACATTTGTTATTGTCATAATATCAAAATATTATCATTACAAACCTATACTATTACATAGGTAATCTACGGGTTCGCCTTAGCCTTCCCTTTATCCTTACCAGATCCTTCGGTCCATTCTGTTTTAGCTGCATTCATATGGTTCAAGCAAGAATGAGCATAACAAGCTCAGCAAGTACAACAATTTTATTTAAATGACATGCTTGAAACATAGGAACCGTATATCTTCAATAACTGAACAATAGTTACGAAGTACTATCGATAATTCAAAATAGCACTTCTTTTCCTTCAAAACGTTTTACAATGACAATATTCAGTAAAACATCAATTTCGGTCTAAGACCATGAGTATTTCATAATTTCTTTGAAAAGGACAACCCGACACTAAGTCCGTAAGTTCGGTATAGCTTACGAGCACGTTTAGGTGATCATCCTATAGTACTCTATGTTAATCAACACTACATTCATTAAACGTATGTACGTTTAAGTTGTGGCAACCTCACGTGCATGTCGTTTGACGACAAAACATTTTAGCATACACAGTCTTCATTTGAAAACCACACCAACATAGTTTGGTAAAACATTGACAATACTTTGATAGATTATAAGAAATCCAACATATCGTAAGTCTAGCCGAAAGAATTGGCTTTGACTTCATCAGACATTAGTTCATGCGTAAGAATATATGAATCACAAAGCTTCTCCAGATTGAACTGGAACAAGGGTTAGAACACTTGCCTTCAGCGTCTGCTACTGTTATTACACGTTCACTTTAAGTCTTTAAGGTCTCTACAATATATATCACATAATGTACACATTAGGTCATGAATAAACATGCATGGTTCCTAACGAATCTTACCCTTCATCTCAATCTAATTATGTATTAGATTATTTATTATTGGTTCCGACTTGCCGTTATAGTTTACAATGTCATTACATTCCTGTTTGATTGATTATCTTCAACCTTTAGTTATCATACTTAAGGTTTAACAATGTCTTAACAGTGTTATAATTAAGCTTTACATCATGACTAATCAATTCACTTTCTTTCTTTACTTGTAATCTTTCCTTTCTATGAAATTCCTAAGGTTGGCGCTGCGGGCCGGCTTCCCTTACTCAAGTCACGCTGTGGCGCCAAACTCCAAGGGTTGAGGACCAGACTCAGCGCTGCAGCGTGAGTCTCAACGTTACAGGCCACGCTGCGGCATGAAACTCCAGTAGGTCATAACTTCTCTCGGTCATACTCGGCGCTGTAGCGCCAACTATTTGGCCTTGGGCTAGCGTCGCGGCGCCAGCTCTGTGCACCAGAAAATTTTGATAATTTTTCTACTTAGTGAGATTCCCGGGCTCATAACTTCTTCGCTATAAGTCCGAATTGGCTCGTTCAAAAGTCGATAGGTCACAAATCACATACTCTACATGTTCATGCAAGAATTTTATATTTTTAACTTCGTTAACTAAAAATTCACCAATTCATTCATTTTTAACAAAAATGATAAACATTCGTGAACGTTCAACGCTCGTTTCTTCGTTCTAAGTCAGAATTCGGTCATTTTTGAGTCCGTAACTGTATAATGCCAAATAAGACTTGTTCCCATTGAAAACCAATGTTTCTGAGCTCAAAATCAAAATTCAACTTCTATTCTGAGAATTTTACGAATTCGTCAATTATCGTCCAATCGTGAGAATTCTGGCACAACCTCGTTACTTATGATTTGTTCCTCATTCCAAATGGATTCAATCCATCAAATAGACATCTCAACCTACATATTACAACAACTTATTTTCATGTTAAGTTATGGCTTATTCTTCATGAGTTAATAACTTATCAAAGTATAAACTACTTATAGTTTCAATTCTCATGACTTATAATAGTTTAAGTCCTTTACCCAACATTCTTACACCTTATTAACATACTAACTTCATTCATGTAAACATGTTACATATCTTACAAGTTCTTCCTTAGTTCATATCTTATTTATGAACAAAGTGCTTATTCCCGGCTTATTAAGACTTAAGTTCTTAGATTATCCATTCTTATGATTTCATAGCATACATGTTCGTTAATCCACACTTCTCTTATCAACCTATAATGGTAGAGATGGAAGACTAATGACATAGGATCATTACCTTTGATGAACTAGCTTTTCTTCTTCTTGAAAGTTTAACTTAAACTTGCTTATTCTCTCTAACACTTAAGCACTTATCTTTGTTGGTGAAATTAACAAACAACAAATGAGCCAACTCTCCCTCTATTTATAGGATTTTCTAAGTTAGGGTAACTTGGTCATTAGGTCATCCCACCTCCTTAATACACCTCCTTACTATTCATTTCTTAATCCCTAAGTTTACTTGCTAACCACTTACTTTACTTGGCCATCACCTAAAGTTCTTGGTCACCAAGATTACCCAAATCATCATGGGTTGCCCCATGGGTCACCCTAAGCCATTGCATCATTACTTTGGGCTTAGGTTAATTAGCTTTGGACTTTACACTAACTAACTTAATTAGGCTTCACATTAACAAACACTTGGGCTTGCACATTCAATTCTATTGGGCTTTCATATTAATTCATAATGGACTTGTACATCATACATAATCCACAAGTCCATTTACAAATGGCTTTAAGCCTTATTACGTATTGTTTACGTATTATTCTAATATTCTAACTCGTATACTAATTTATAATATACGGTATTCTATCATTCATACATACTCGTATAATACTTCGTATCATACTCGTAGACAATACCTCGTACAATACATACGTATCATACGATCATCACCTTAACTTCTTAACGCCTTACTTTCTCTAACGTTCTCAAATTAAGTCCGCAGGCGAAAAATTACGTTTTCCATACTTGAATTATTATTACATAATTCATCTCACCTCAATATCTATCATTACGTATTTCTCGAAAATTCGAAAATAATTCCCGAGCAGAAATGCGTGAATAGTATTTTTCAAAAAATTTCTCGGAAAGTTTTTATTTTCGTCTTGGAAATTCAAACACTTTAATTCCTTCACGTAGTTAAAATACTACGACTTTCTGACGTTTCTAGGTTATAGAACGACATTCATCTTACTAACACATAATAATAACAAATAATATGATTTTATTCATTATTAAATTAAATAAAAATTATTTTACAAAAGATCCGAATTTCTCGGTCGTTACATTCTTCCCCCCTTATAAAGATTCTATCCCCAGAATCTCGTCTTACATTACACAAACAACTGAGGGTAATCCTTCCTTATCTTTTCTTCCGATTCCCACGTTGCTTCTTTGGCATCGTGATTTTTCCATGACACCTTTACAGAAGGTAAAACTTTGTTTCGCAGAACTTGCTCTTTTCTATCGATGATTTGAATCGGCATCTCTTCGTACGTTAAGTCATTCTCGATATGTATAGGCTCATACTCTATTACGTGCTTATAATCCGACTAATAAGGACGTAACACAGATACATGAAATACGTTATGTATTCGATCAAGGTCTGGAGGTAACGCTACCACATTAGCTACCTCGCCTACCCGTTTTAACACTTCAAAAGGTCCTATGAACCTTGGACTTAACTTCCCCTTCTTTCCAAAGCGTATTTTTTTTCCAGGGAGATACCTTTAGAAATACATACGAGCCTACCTCAAACTCCCTATGTTCTCGATGCGAGTCTGCATACTTCTTATGTCTGTCTTGAGCTGCTACGAGACGCATCCATATCAACTTCACTACATCCGATGTTTGCTGCACCAATTCTGGTCCAAGCATTCGGTGTTCTCCCACTTCATCCCAACACAACGGTGTTCTACACTTTCTTCCGTACAAAGCTTCGTAAGGCAACATACCTATGCTTTCATGATAACTATTGTTATATGCAAATTCTACTAATGGTAGATGATCATCCCAACTACCCTTGAAATCCATGACACAAGATCTCAACATATCTTCTAATGTCTGAATTATCCTCTCGCTATGTCCATCGGTTTGTGGATGATAAGCCGTACCAACTTCAGCTGCGTTCCCAACTGTTCTTGCAGACTTCTCCAAAAGTTTGATATAATTCGTGGGTCACGATCTAGCACAATCGAAACTGGCACTCCATGTCTGGAAATGACTTCCTTAACATAAAGTTTAGCTAATTGGTCTAAGTTATACTTAACCCTAATTGGGAAAAAGTGAATCGACTTCGTCAACCGGTCCACTATTACCCAAATCGCATCATATCCCTTCTGAGTAGTCGGAAGTCCTACCACAAAGTCCATCGTGATATGCTCCCACTTCCATTCAGGAATCTCCAATGACTGTAATAAGCCACTTGGTCGTTGATGTTCGGCCTTAACTTTCTGACAAGTCAAGCACCTACTCACATACTAGGCTATTTCTCTCTTCATGTTCGGCCACCAAAAACTTTGTCGAAGGTCTTGATACATCTTAGTGTTACCAGGATGAATCGAGTACCTCGAACTGTGAGCCTCTTGTAATACTTGCTCCTTTAATTTTGTCTCATTCGGAACCCAAATTCTTCCTTCAAATCTCAATAAACCCTTGTTATCGAGATTGTACTTAATATCCTTTTCATTGGTTAACTGCTTCTTCATCTGGTCACACTCATCAATTTTGAGCTGCACCTCCTTGACTCTCTCTATGATAGTAGATTAAATCTCTGTCGCAAATAGTCTCTACCCCGATTCACTCAGCAACTTCACCTCTATCTCCATCCTAGTCATCTCTGTTATTAACTCAATTTGAGTCGTTAACATAGAAAACTTTTCCCGACCCTTTCTACTTAAGACATCGACAACTACATTGGCTTTTTCGGGGTGATACAAGATTTCACAGTTGTAATCTTTTATCAACTTCAGCCATCTCCTCTGTCTCATATTTAACTCCTTATGTGTGAAGATATAGTTTAGACTCTTATTGTCCATGTATATCTCATATTTTTCTCCATAAATATAATGTCGCCATATCTTTAAGGCAAACACTACCGCGGCTAGTTCCAGATCATAAGTAAGGTAAACTTTCTCATAATCCTTTAACTGTCATGATGCATACGCAATGACCTTGTCATGCTGCATGAGCACGCATCCAAGTCCTCTATGCGAAGCATCGCTATAAACTACAAAATTTCCTATGTCATCGGGTAATGACAAAACAGGCGCTTCAGTCAGCTATCTTTGGAAAATCCTGGATAAATCTCCGATAGTATCCCGCTAACCCTAGGAAACTCCGCACCTCAGTCGGCGTTTTCGGTTATTCCCAATTCATCACGGCTTCCACCTTTGCTGGATCTACTGAAATCCCTTCATTGTCAATGACATGACCTAAAAATTGTACCCTTTCTAGCTAAAATTCACACTTAGTGAACTTCGTAAATAACTTTTCCTTCCTTAGTGTCTCCAACATTATTCTTAAGTGTTCAGCATGATCTTCTGGCATCTTAGAATAGACTAGAATATCATCGATAAACACCACAATGAACTTGTCCAAATATTGTTTGAACACTCTATTCATCATATCTATAAATGCAGCTGGTGCATTAGTCAACCCAAATGACATCACCAAAAACTCATAATGACCATAACGAGTCCTGAATGCGGTCTTAGGTATGTCCTCCTTCCTAACCTTCAGCTGGTGATACCCCGTCCTCAAATCTATTTTAGAAAAATACTTTGCCCCTTTCAACTGATCAAAAAGATCATCGATCCTGGGCAATGGGTATTTATTCTTTATCGTCAGCTTGTTCAACTGTCGGTAGTCGATACAAAGTCTTAACGATCTGTCCTTCTTCTTGATAAACAGTACCGGTGCTCCCCACTGTGAAACACTCGGTTGAATGTACTTCCTATCCAATAGTTCTTGTAACTGAACCATTAATTCCTTCATCTCCACAGGCGCCATACAATACGGTGCCCTGAAAACTCGTGTCGCTCCTGGCACAATGTCTATTACGAAGTCAGTCTCCATATCCGGTGTAAGACCCGACAATTCACTTGGGAAAACATCCATGAATTCTTTAACTATAGGTATTTGTTCCATGGTCGCTCCCACTCTCTGGGTATCAACAACATGGCACAGATAACCTACACACCCCTTCCTCAATAGTTTCCTAGTTTGTGTTATGGTAAGACAACACGAACGTCCCGACGATCTATTACCATAAAATACTACCTGAGGTTATCTCAACATTCTAATATTCACACATTTCTTTTGATAATCTATAATTGCCCCATGGTTAACCAACCAATCCATTTCGAGAATTACATCGAATTCTCCTAACTTTATCGATATCAAATCTACCGATAATTTACAACCCCAAATATCTATAAAACAACTCCTATGAATATCCTTCACAGGAATTATTTTTTCGTTTGCTATCTTAATATTTAAAGGTATTGGTAACTTTTCAGGAAGTAATCCTAAACGTCTAGCAAAATCGCATGCAATAAACGAACAAGTAGCACCCGAATCAAACAGCACGTAAGCATTTATGTCGTTAATCAGAATAATACATGCGACTACGTCCCTTGATGCAACTGCATCTTGGACTGTCATATTAAAGGTACAGGCCATCGGCCTACCCGGCTGTGCTGGACCACCAATAGCTAACTTACCGCTTTTGGCGCCCGTGTTCCCGCCCGTCCCCTTCTTCGGGCAGTTCTTTTCTATGTGGTTAGTTGACCCACATACAAAGCATCCGTGGT
The DNA here is from genome assembly GCA_016801055.1 of Panax notoginseng. Lineage (NCBI taxonomy): Eukaryota > Viridiplantae > Streptophyta > Magnoliopsida > Apiales > Araliaceae > Panax > Panax notoginseng. The sequence continues at coordinate 140,455,300 of CM029017.1, forward strand.
TCTTCTTCGAACTTGGACAGTTAGGCGAAATGTGCCCCTCCTGTCCATAATTATAGCATACAACCTTCCCCTTGAAACAGACTCCTAAATGAGTCTTTCCACAGGTCTTGCAGGCCTCCATCCTCATCTTTGGTTCTCCTTGCTTTACTCCGATATTCCCAGAGTTAAACACTTTTCGTTTATGTCCCTCGCCACTCTCGCTGGCTCCTTCTATCTTCACTCCCCCATCAACCTTCCCCTTATTCTTCTTATCTTCGTGGTACTGACTCAAAGCCTCACTACCACCTTTGGCGATTATCGCCTTCTCTAAAATGGTCCCAAACGAAGTACTCTGGAACACAGATATCTGGTTATAGAGCCAGGGTTTCAAGCCCTACTCGAACCTTCGAGATTTTCTAACCTCGGTGTCCACTTGGTGTGGAGCAAACCTCGCCAGTTCATTAAACTTGGCAGCGTATTGGGGAACCATCATATCCCATTGTTTCAAATCGAGAAACCGCATTTCCATCCTCTCCTGCATACTCATGGGAAAATAGTTCTCGAAGAATATCTATTTGAACCTTACCCACGTTATATTCTCTATACCGGCCCTAGCCTGATTGGCCTCCCACCAAAAGTTGGCCTCTCCTTTTATCATGTAGGTTGCAAAGGCAACCTTCTGACCCTCATCGACATTTGCTATGACAAATGCCTTCTCGATTTCTTTCACCCACGTTTGGACTTCTATTGGGTCCGTAGTTCCTTTGAACTCCGGCGGACCCACACTCTTGAAATCCTTAAACGTAGTAGCTCGTACTACTTCAGGATTTACGGGGATATTAGCCCATTCCTATTAAACGCTGTTGTTAATAAGTTAACAAATTCCTGCATTGGGTTAACCGGACCTCCCTCCAGTTGATTTACATTAACGCCTTGATTACGTGGTCCTCTTCTTGGCGGCATTTTGCTGTTACAATAAACAACATATTTCATTATTATTCACTTCCTGTTAGTTAGTTATTATTCAAGATTAAAAAATAACTTCAACATCCATTACTCAATATGTTCCGAGAAAGGCTTATATTGATTCATTCATTATATATAATACTACATCGGTTACATTACAAAGCCTAAGCTGATTACATTACTATCCCACAATTGCTTTTCAAAAATTGGGATTTACAAAAAGACTACCCTTTGATATACAAAAAAGGGTTTTATGTCACTACTAGATACATAATATTTAAATATCTAAAACTACTCTAACTACTACTAGATTACATCTACCTCAAGGCATTATCAAAATCCGCCTTGGCAAGACCGACGATAATATCACGACTGATAGTATGCCGCGTCTACCCTGCTTCTATGGGATAGCCAGCTACCTGCTGATGGAAGTCCGCATGAGAACTCCTATGAATGTAGGACATTCTCCCTATCTTCTGTTTCTTGGTCTTTAGCTCCCCCCTGAGCACAAAGACCTCCTATTTTAGCTCATGGACCTTGTCCTTGGCTAGAACTCTCTCATCATGTTCCTGTTCCCACAATGACTCCACATTTGTCTTATCCTCTAAGACAGCCCGGAGCTCTGCTTTTAGCTCCTTTACCTCCTTACAATACTGGATGTTTCTATCCATTACTGCCATAAATAGTGACATCATTCATTCCCCCAGAACCATCTCTGCTGCAATTGCTACTGGGTTAAAGGACACTGCCTCCACCTCTTCTTCCAACATGCCTTCGAACACAGACATAAGGTCTAAGCTCTCTGAGTCTCCAGACTCAACTATCACCACTTCAGGCTCTGCTACTATAGGATTCGGTATAATCTCTATTTGATTCACCGACCCTTCACTGTCCACTTGTATATATTCCTATACATTTCATTTCCTCCTAACATCTACAACAAAACAAATGAGTTTGATTAGTACACGTCAGTAGAATAATAAAAACACATAACATATATAATGTATTTTTATAGGGTTATTTTTTTTTATCTTTTACTTCTTTGACTTTTCTTCAGGTTATGACTTAAGGTTCTAATCCCCCCTTAAGTTTTATAACCTAATGCTTTGATACCAACCTGTGACGCCCCCAAATTAAGGTATCTTCCAACCCAACAGATGGTGCTACACGGTGCTATAGTTCACACAAACATTCAATTGAAATGCCTTAAAAGAACGAATATGTCTTATATATATATATTCCAAAACAATATTACCATTCCCCAGGTTCTTTATAACCATTACATTTGTTCTTGTCATAATATCAAAATATTATCATTACAAACCAATACTATTACATAGGTAATCTACGGGTTCCCCTTAGCCTTCCCTTTATCCTTGCCGGATCCTTCAGTCCGTTCGGTCTTAGCTGCATTCATATGGTTCAAGCAAGAGTGAGCATAACAAGCTCAGCAAGTACAACAATTTCATTTAAATAACATGCTTGAAACATAGGAACCGTATATCTTCAATAACTGAAAAATAGTTACAAAGTGATATCGATAATTTAAAATAGCACTTCTTTTCCTTCAAAATGTTTTACAATGACAATATTCAGTAAAACATCAATTCTGGTCTAAGACCATGAACATTTCATAATTTCTTTGAAAAGGACAACCCAGCACTAAGTCCGTAAGTTCGGTATAGCTTACGAGCACGTTTAGGTGATCAACCTATAGTACTCTATGTTAATTAACACTACATTCATTAAACGTATGTACGTTTAAGTTGTGGCAACCTCACGTGCCTGTCATTTGACGACAAAACATTTTAGCATACTCAGTCTTCATTTGAAAACCACACCAACATAGTTTGGTAAAACATTAACAATACTTTGATAGATTATAAGAAATCCAACATATCGTAAGTCTAGCCGAAAGAATTGGCTTTGACTTTATCAGACATTAGTTCATGCGTAAGAATATATGAATCATAAAGCTTGTCCAGATTGAACTGAAATAAGGGTTAGAACACTTTCCTTCAGCGTCTGCTACTGTTATTACACGTTCACTTTAAGTCTTTAAGGTCTCTACAATATATATCACATAACCTACACATTAGGTCATGGATAAACATACATGGTTCCTAATGAATCTTACCCTTCTTCTCAATCTAATTATGTATTAGATTGTTTATTATTGGTTCCGGCTTGCCGTTATAGTTTACAATGTCATTACATTCCTGTTCGACTGATTATCTTCAACCTTTAGTTATCATACTTAAGGTTTAACAATGTCTTAACAGTGTTATAATTAAGCTTTACATCATGACTAATCAATTCACTTTCTTTCTTTACTTGTAATCTTTCCTTCCTATGAAATCCATAAGGCTGGCGCTACGGTGCCAGCTTGCCTAACTCAAGCTGCGTTGCGGCGCCAAACTCCAGGGGCTGAGGACCGGATTCAGCGCTGCGGCGCGAGTCCCAATGTTACAGGCCGCGCTGTGGAATAAAACTCCTATAAGTCACAACTTCTCTCGGCCATGCTCGGTGCTGCAACGCCACCTATTTGGTTTTGGGCTGGCGCCGCGGCGCCAGCTCTGTGCACCAGAAAATTTTGACAGTTTTTCTACTTAGTGAGATTCTCGGGCTCATAACTTCTTTGCTATAAGTCCAAATTGGCTCGTTCAAAAGCCGATAGCTCACAAATCACATACTCTACATGTTCATCGAAGAATTTTACATTTTTGACTTCATTAACTCAAAATTCACCTATTGGTTCATTTTTAACGAAAACGATAAACGTTCGTGAACGTTCAACGCTCGCTTCTTCGTTCTAAGTCAGAATTCGGTCATTTTTGATTCTGCAACTCTATAATACCAAATAAGACTTGTTCCCATTGAAAACCAATGTTTTTGAGCTCAAAATCAAAATTCGACTTCTATTCTGAGAATTTTACGAATTCGACGATTATCGTCCAGTCGTGAGAATTCCAGCACAACCTCGTTACTTATGATTTGTTCCTCATTCCAAATGGATTCAATCCATCAAATAGACATCTTAACTTATATATTACAACAAATTTTTTTTTTGCTAAATTTAAACTGAAATAAAAGAAAGAATAAGTACATAGGTCAAACCCAAACAGTATACCATAGCCATCATAGGACAGGCCCAATGATGGCATCAGTAAACCAAAGCTATACACTAGCAAACAAGGGCCCAACAAGGAACAAAGAAACATCAGAAAACCAACCGTCAAAAATGGCTTGATAACAGACAAAACTGCCTCAAAACCAACACGAGCAAAATTACAAAATTAAGCTACACGACAACAAAAGCCAAGCTGCCAAGACCAGAGATATTGCAATAACTGCATACCCAGCAGCCAGCTGAGCAGAATGCCCATCACTTAGCAGCATAACACACAACCCAGCTCCACTAACAGTACACCAGCAGTTGTCGAGAGTTACAGTAGTATAAGCCCAGAGCCAGCCAAGGAACCCCAGTAGAAGCAGCTCAACAAGCAAGATCACGAAAAGCAGCAGCAGCAGACTGCAGACCAAAGCGACCCACCAGCAGACCAAACAGTCTAGCCCAAAAGTAAACCAGCAAACCAGCAGACTACTTCACAATCAACCAAGCCAACAGACTAGAGCAAACCAGCAGACTGGAACAAAACAATTGTGGTAGCAGAAACAATCCATCAAAGGTCCCAAGATCACTGCCGAGAGCAGCAGCAGCCACAAGGTCAGTAGGACTGCCAAAGCAGCAAACCACCGAACAACATGAGGAGCAGACCCCAGATGCGAAAATAGCAGATCCCCAAAAGCAGCTACCCACAGCAACAATAGGCATCAGATATGAGAAAAACCAACACCAGCTGCACACATGCCAACAAACAGCAGCTGTAGCACTACAGCTAAACCAGGACCAAGCATCTATTCAAGCAGCTACCCACCAAACAGCAGCTCAAAACAGCAGCTCAGACACAAAAATTAACAGCAGCGTCATAGATAGCAACAGCCACCACTGAGTGCATCAGTCAACCACAGACAGTAGCAATTTAAGCAGGCATCCACATCACAGCTGAAACCCAATCCAAGAACAGCAACAACTTTGCTGCAGACAGCTACAACCCTTGCAAATAAGACTCAGCTGAAGCAATAAACTAAACACAGTTTGAAACCCCAACCTCTGCAGCAGGAAATTAGACCCCTCAGTCAACTGAAAAAGCCCAGAGCTAACAACTGAGAAACTCTCTGACTGCAGCTAACAACTGACTACATCTGCTACCCTCTGGCTGCAAAGAACCAGCAGATAACAACAAGAAGCAGCTGTAGGAAGTATCTATACCAGGAACCTGTATAATCATGGCATAACATAGCAAAATACACATAGATGAAGCTATATATCAAGCTAGGGAAACCATAAATTAGAACCTGCTAACAAATTATAGATTACAGATTACAAAGCAAGATGTTGATAGTATAACTTGTATTTAATTCTTTGAAACCGAGCATTAGTATGGAGACCACACTTAAGCAAGTGAATAATATCTTGGATAATGATTTGAGCAGGGATAGCTACTTGAGTTACAATTCTAGCATTTCGTTCTTGCCAAATCCTATAGACCACAACTGCAAATCCAAAATGCAGAAGACTGTTTAGAAATGTGGGGCAAGAGCTGTTAGTAATAAAATTGGTGATAGTAGTCCAACTACGACTCAACCCTCTCCAACCACATCGCCTAAGGACTGCAACCAGAATCTGAAAAGAATAACTACAGTGGAAAAATAAGTGATGAAAAGTTTCCCTATCGTTGGAACAGAGAACACATAGGGGATCAACCGTAAGGCCAAAAATAAGAAGTCTATCCAGAGTTCGAAGCCCATTATGGAATGCAAGCCATAGAAGAAGGAATGACGAGGAGGCACAATCTTATGCCACACTAAACTATGCCACCTTACAGTCGTCCCAACACGCCGAATGGAACGCCAAATGGTAGAAGCTTTCACGTCCTTAGCCACAGTACCATCCCAGATAAGCTCATCCTGACAGTCCGAATTACAATTCCTAGTACGATCAAAAGAAGACCGAAACTCAATAACCTCACAGTAATTGGAACTAGGGAGGACCCAATCAGAGTTATGAATAATACTACTAACAGAAGCAGTGTGCCCAAGACCAAAATTTACAATCAAGGGAGAGTGCACAAAGGAGGCCAAAGGATCCCCAAGCCACGGATCAAACCACAGACTAGTGTTAGCACCATTACCAATGCGAAATGATAGATATCTACGTGCTAGGCCCCTAAGATGAAGCACTTTTCTCCAAATCCAAGAGCAATCATTAGGGATATGGGTAGTCTAGAAATATTTATTCTTAAGATGAACTTCACGAACCCAAGAGGCCCAAATAAATATAGAAGAGGGATTTATGGCTTATTCTTTATGAGTTCATAACTTATCAAAGTCTAAACTACTTATAGTTTCAATTCTCATAACTTATGATAGTTTAAGTCCTTTACCCAACATTCTTACATCTTATATCTTACAAGTTCTTCCTTAGTTCATATCTTATTTATGAACAAAGTGCTTATTCCCGGCTTATTAAGACTTAAGTTCTTAGATTATTCATTCTTATGATTTCTTAGCATACATGTTCATTAATCCACACTTCTCTTATCAACCTATAATGGTAGAGATGGAAGACTAATGACATAGGATCATTACCTTTGATGAACTAGCTTTTCTTCTTCTTGAAAGTCTAACTTTAACTTACTTATTCTCTCTAACACTTAAGCATTTATCTTTGTTGGTGAAATTAACAAACAACAAATGAGCCAACTCTCCCTCTATTTATAGGATTTCCTAAGTTAGGGTAAATTGGTCATTAGGTCATCCCACCTCCTTAATACACCTCCTTACTATTCATTTCTTAATCCCTAAGTTTACTTGCTAACCACTTACTTTACTTGGCCATCACCTAAAGTTCTTGGTCACCAAGATTACGCAAATCATCATGGGTTGCCCCATGGGTCACCCTAATCCATTGGATCATTACTTTGGGCTTAGGTTAATTAGCTTTGGACTTTACATTAACCAACTTAATTGGGCTTCACATTAACAAACATTTGGTCTTGCACATTCAGTTCTATTGGGCTTTTATATTAATTCATATTGGACTTGTACATCCTACATAATCCACAAGTCCATTTACAAATGGCTTTAAGCCTTATTACGTATTGTTTACGTATTATTCTAATATTCTAACTTGTATACTAATTTATAATATACGGTGTTCCATCATTCATACATACTCGTATAATACTTCGTATCATACTCGTATACAATACCTCGTACAATACATACGTATCATATGATCATCACCTTAACTTCTTAACGCCTTATTTTCTCTAACGTTCTCAAATTAAGTCCGCAGGCAAAAAAATTACATTTTCCATACTTGAATTATTATCACATAATTCATCTCACCTCAATATTCTATCGTTACATATTTCTCAGAAATTCAAAAATAATTTCCGAGCAGAAATACGTGAATAGTGTTTTTCAGAAAAAATTTCGGAAAGCTTTTATTTTCGTCTTGAAAATTCAAACACTTTAATTCCTTCACGCAGTTAAAATACTACTACTTTTCGACGTTTCTTGGTTATAGAACGACATTCATCTTACTAACACATAATAATAACAAATAATATGATTTTATTCATTATTAAATTAAATAAAAATTATTTTACAAAAGATCCAAATTTGTCGTTCGTTACATCTGGTCCCAGCAATGTTACTTCATCCAACTCGTCCCAACATACTGGAGAACGGCTTTTTTGTCCATACAATACCTCGAATGGAGCCATACCTATACTTGTTTGATAACTGTTGTTGTAAGAGAATTCCACCAATGGAAAATACTTATCCCAATTTCCTTTGAAGTCTAGAACGTAGAGTCTCAATAGATCTTCAAAAGTTTAAATAGTCCTTTCTGACTATCCGTTCGTCTGAGGATGATATGCAGAACTGTATCGTAAATCAGTGTCCATAGTTTTTGCAAGTTGATCCAAAATCGTGAAGTGAATCTTGGGTCTCGATCAGAAACAATGAATACTGGCATACCATGCAATCTCAAAATCTCATTTATATACATACGAGCAAGACGTTCAAGTGAATAAGTTTCTCGTATAGGCAAGAAATGAGCAGACTTGATTAATCTATCGATAATTACCCAAATTAAATTTATGCCTTGAGAAACCTTGGGAAGACCTGTAACAAAATCCATGTTGATCTGCTCCCATTTCTATTCTTGAATTTTGAGTGGCTCCAATGGACCTTTTGGTACTTGATGCTCCGCCTTGACATGTTGACAAGTTAAACACCATCAAATAAACTCCACGATCTCTCTCTTCATATTGCTCCACCAAAATGTATGTCTAAGATCACGATACATTTTGGTACTCCCAAGATGGATTGCAAACGGTGTGTTGTGTGCTTCCATCATGATTTTATACTTTAATTCAGAGTCGTTAGGAACACAAAGTCTGGAGTTGACTCGAAGTACTCCTTCTTCGTCGATTCTTGCTTCTGGAATAACACTTTCTTGTACTTTCTTCTTCATACTCATCAGCTCTAGGTCTATAGCTTGAACAGCTTTAACTTTATCAATTAAAGTCGGTTTTACTCATATATTTGACATCATCACATGGATCTCTAGAGTTTTTAACTCTATCTCCAACCTTTGTAAGTCATACACAATGGGTCTTTGTGTTAACAACATCTCACTCGTATCCACATAAGATCTTCTACTCAACGCGTCAGCTACCACGTTCACTTTTCCAGGATGGTATTGAATGGTATGGTCGTAATTTTTTAACAGCTCGGGCCAACGTCATTGCCGCATGTTGAGTTCCTTTTGGGTGAAGAAATATTTAAGGCTTTTATGATATGTATAGATCTCCACATTCTCCCCATACAAGTAGTGCCTCCAGATCTTTAGCACGAAAATGACTGTTGCCAGCTCTAGATCATGAGTAGGATAATTCCTCTCATATTCTTTGAGTTGTCGTGAGGCATATTCTACGACTTTTCCATATTGTATGAGAACACATTCTAAACCTCTATTTAAAGCATCGCTATAGATGACAAATCCCTCCAAACCTGGTATTTGTCAGAACAGGTGCTGAAATAAGTATCCTCTTGAGTTCTTGGAAGAATTTCTCACATTCCTCACTCCATCCAAATTTTGTATCTTTTCGAGTCAGCTGAGTTAATAGAGTAGCGATTCGAGAAAATCCTTCCATGAATCTCTGATAATAACCAGCTAAGCCCAAAATGATACGTACTTCGGTTACTGACTTAGGTTGCTCCCAACTTTGCATTGCTTCAATCTTTGCCAGGTCAATTGATATTCCATGATTCGATATCACGTGCCCAAGGAATGCTACTTTCTCAAGCCAGAGCTTGAATTTCTTCAACTTGGCATATAGATTGTTTTCACGAAGCTTTTGGAGTATCAGCCTCAAGTGTTGCTCATGATCTTCACGGATTTTGGAGTAGATGAGGATGTCATCAATAAAAATAACCACAAAATGATCTAAATATTTCTTGAATTCTCAGTTCATCATATCTATAAAAGCACTAGGAGCATTAGTCAATCGAAAAGACATGACTAGGACTTCGTAATGCCCATACCGAGTTCTGAAAGGAGTCTTTGGAATGTCATCGATTTAAATCTTTAACTGATGATATCCGGAATGAATATCGATCTTTGAGAAGTATTTAGCACCTTGAAACTGGTCAAACAGGTCATCAATACGAGGTAACGGGTACCTATTTTTTATGGTGACATGGTTCAACTCCCGATAGTCAATGCAAAGTTGCATACTCCCATTTTTCTTCTTTACGAATAGAGCAGGAGCACCCCAAGGAGATGTACTAAGACTAATGAAACCGATGTCTAATAGTTTTTGTAGTTGGGTTTTTAACTCTTGAAGTTCAATAGAAGCCATTCGATATGGAGTTTTGAAAATGGGTTTTGTACCTGGTTCAAGTCAATACAAAATTTGATTTCACGCTCTGGGTGTAGGCCAGGAAGTTCTTCGAGAAATACGTCAGGAAATTCATTAACAACAGAAATATCATTCAAATCTAACGTATTCTTGTTTAAATTCATGACATGGGCTAAGAAAGCTTGACATCCATTTTTCAATAAACGAATGGCTTTATGGCTTGATATAACAGTGATTGACTTTAGTGGTTTGGTTGCTTGAATTCGCATGATAGGTTGATTTGGAATATGAAAACTAATGATCTTACAAAAATAATCAATTTTAACATGATGAGTAGTTAACCAATCAATCCCTAAAATCACATCAAATGCAAGTATCTTTAAAGAGATAAGATCAACAGGTAACGTGAGGGTGCCGATTTGAATCAAACAAGATTTATAAACAATGAATGTAATAATAGTTTCTCCTAATGGAGTTTCAACAGATAAGTCAAAGTCTAATTTCTCAGGAGTCAGGTTCAAAAGTTGAGTACAAGCAGGTAAAATAAAAGAATGGGTAGAATCGGTATCTAATAAGGTATAGACTTCGCAAGAGTTTATGATTAGCTTACCCGTGATAACTTCGTTCGGGTTCCTCACCTTTTGGGAAGTCACGTCAAACACTCTCCCTTGAACCACCGACTTTGTTTTGTCCGTAGCCGCCTTTGATGCCACCGTCCCAGCTGGACTTGACTTCGCTGCAGGATAAAATCAAGTTATGTGACTATCCTTTCCACAATTGAAACACACCTTGGAAGGTTGTGTACAGTTTGGACTGATATGTCCCTCCTCTCTGCATATGTAGCATCTAACTGGCGGTCGTTCTCTTCTCCTAAAAACAGTTGCTGGTGTTGGTGCTTCTACCGATGTCTTTCCGTCATCGTTGAATCTTCTCTTTTTGAAATTTCCATTTGACTCATTTCTTCTATTATCTTGGCCAGGATTACCACCGAAGTGGTTACCATTTCTGGCACATTGATTATCACTGCTTCGATGACTGTTGCCACTGGTATGACTATTATCATGCAGCCGATTGTTGTCTTTTGGTTGAGCTGACTCAGAATCTCGCTCCAATAATTAAGGTATATTCACAACATCTGAATACAAACAAAGTTTATGAGACAGATATTGACAAATTTTGGGTTTTAAACCTCTCAGAAACATTCGTGTCATTCGCTCCCCATTATCTACCAAATGGGATGCAAACCGGGATAACTCCGCAAACTTAGCCTCGTATTATGATACAAATATATTGTTCTATTCCAGTTTGATGAATTCCATCTCTTTCATGTGACGAATACTTTCTAGAAAGTACTTATCGTTGAATAATTCTTGAAACTTCTCCCAAGACATCTTAAGTGTGGACAGATGAGCACATTTTATAGATTTCCACTAGTAATTTGCCTCTCCGCGCAACATAAAGGTGGCGAAGGGAACCTTTTGCTCTTCAGTGCATCCCAAGACATCAAATATCTTGGTAATCTACTTAATCCATGCCTCTGCTTTAAGTGGCTCTAGCTTTGCCAAAAACTCTGGCGGTCCCAACTCCTTGAATTGCTTAGCAGTGACCAGCCGTGAGTTGCCATTGTTTCCACCTGCATTTTGAACAGGAGTTTCTCTCGTTTGGTGTTGCATGAATTGTAGAAAGCTCCTAAACATCTCATCGTTCATCATTTGCTCAGTGTTGTTGTTTACATGAGGATTATTGCCTTCCTGATGCATATTATCCTGGTTATTGATTGGCGGTGTCTCAACGGTCTCATGTGCACCATTGCTTATCTCAAAATTTTTAGATGTCATTCTCAAACACTGCCACAAAACAAGGGTTAATTAAAGAAATTCACATGTCACATATTATCCATATATTTTGACCGACCAATAACAAATAAGCTTAGGTAGGACACACTAGCAAAGGATTTATTCGTCTCTACCCTCCTAGTTCTAATCCCAGATCTCCCCCAGAGATCATATCCCTAAGCTCTAATACTAACTGTGACACCCCCAAAATAGGTATTAGATGAAGCGCAAAACTTAAGGAATTTCTAATCATTTCAGGAATTATAGAAACAATACTTACCATAGTAAGTTTAAATTTAGGAATATGAAATGAAATAATATCAATTACATAATATGGAGTATGAAATAAAATAATATTTCGTACGAGTATTGAAATAAAATAATATCATTTACCTTAGTAGAAACTAGATTTGACTTGGAATATCGGATATTATCTTAAGAAAATCTTGCACTAAAAGCTACACTCAAAGTATTCTTATACTCAAAAGAAATACTCACAATATTATGGATTATGAATTTCTGATATTGATGGTGTGTTTAGGAAGGAGGTTACCCCTCCTTTTTTCATAGTGCAACAGAGGGAGAAAAAATAAGCAAGTTTGCCTAACTTTTTTTTTCTTCCACCATGTCTAACTTTTCTTTCTCTTTCATGCCTAACTTCCATTTTTCTCTGCCTAACAACCTCTCATTTCCAAGGTTGAGGGCCCACTCTTCAGAAAACATAGTTTGCAGGCATATTAACAAGCCACCAAAAAGAAAAGAATGTGCAGAGGTGCACGCGAATTTGAAAAAAAGAATTCAAAATCAAAATGATAACCTTCACTCCACTTTTTATTCACATGCTGAAAATTATATATTATAATAATAAAATTACCATTATAAAAAAATTATATTATTATATTATCACATTATTATAATGTAATATTATAATAATATATTTGAATGAATATTTTATCGAAAAAGATAATTGCCAAACTTTCAACAAATGTTTCATGCTAACTTCCTTCATTTATATCAAAATTGAACCAATATCCACCACATAATAATTATTCACAATTAATATTATAAGCTCGCAATATTAACAACCAGATTATTCCCAAGAAAGAGGGGGCTTTCCGATAAGGATTTATCTTTATTGGTACGCAATTATATAACCTAACCCCTTTCCTCGACAGAACTTTCTAGACATTGTCAATAATGCTAACTAATAATATGAATACTTGTGTCATGTCAATTATTGATTTAGTAATATAAAATATTATGCAAATGATACTGTGACAATAATTGAATCAATAATATGAGATATTATACAACAATTACTGTGACAATTATTGAATGAAACTGAGTGACTTCTTATGTAAGAATCAATAATCAGAAATACTGTGCAATACCGTGTGCTACTGTGCAACCATGCGTATTACTGTACTTTTATCATCGGGTATTTCAACAGTTAACGGTAAAAGTTTTGCCGTCATTTTTATAAAAATGTTATTTCTATCGCTTTTTATATCCTACAGTTATTCCGTTATGTGGTTCATCAATGATTGGGCCGTCGTACGGATATTTCCCGACAAAATAAATATTCTTCTACCAAACGAATATTATATGACAACTTGTTCACTTTGCAACATTTGCACATTTCACCCATAACTAAAATATTATATCAAATCAACACCTTATTATTCAAAATAAAAATTAGAGAAATTAAATCTTTATTCATAAAAAGTTGAGGTCTTACAACTATTCTATAAAATAATGTGATAATAATTGTAATGAGGACTTTATTTGAGTTTGAATATTGTCTACGATACAATATTTGTATTAAAACTCACAGTTTATGTTTTATCGTATTTTATACGACAGTCAATAATTGTATAAATGAAGTTTGTATTTAAATTTTGTACCATGTATTTGGCAACTAAGAATGGGTTGTATGAACCTATTATGGTGGCGTCACATATAAGTTAATCAATAATTGATGAGAAATATCGAGTATATTCAAACAATTTATACTATGATAGTTATTTTTAAATCATAAATCTAATTTTATAATTAGTAAGGAAAATATTATATTTGTTAAATGTAATGAATTGTTATGTAATATATGTATATGTTACATAAATGGTATAGTATATATATAATTAGGGCTAAGCAAGTAACCAAATTAGAACCTAAATCGCACCAAAAATTGTACAAACCGCACCATTAAAAAATGCACCAACGATTCCGGCGTATGTGGCAGTTTTAGGTGGGTTAAAAAAACTAAATTTACGGTTTCGATTTGGTTGCACGCATAAAATTGAAACCAATCCGTACCATGCAAATTAATTAATTATATAATCCTATTAAAGGAGAGATGTTTCATTTAACCTTGTATAATAAACCTCCCATGAAAATTAAGATACTAATTTTGAATTTTGATGGTATCTGTTAGTTCCCAGTAGGCACACAATAGATCTAGAAGGGGGGTTGAATAGATCCTTTTGAATTTCAAATTCTTTTCAGTTTATTTTGTATTGCTAATGAATTAACATATGATAAATATAAGAATCTTTTCAAGCACATCGGAATAAGTAAAAGATCTCATTCATTGATATATTCATGAACATACATACATTGCTCGTGAAGTTAGTTTAGTTGTAAGTAGTTAATACATACATAACATGTAAAGTAGTTAGGTACATAATGTAAATGACAAAAAGTAAATGACTGAATATAAAATACACAAGAGATTTTAAGTGGTTCAAAGACTCAAGCTCCTAATCCACTCTTCTGCTTCAACAAGCAGGAATTCCACTAAGGAAAGGCAGCGCCCTGAATCACTAAGATTCCTTCAAGGCCAACAGCCTTGGAACTTCAGTTCATTAAGAACTCTTCAAGCCCAGCAGGCTTGAAACTCTATTTAGTCCCTCCGAACAAGGACCCCTCAAGCCCTGTCTACTTGTTATTGTTGTAGTTGTTGTTGGTACTTTGCTGCTAAGATGTCTTGAAGCTTGAACATCTTTTGTACATAGCAGCTTGACGTGGTCCTCTTTGCATTCTTTGTAGAGTTTGGACCACCTTTTCCCTAGTGCAGCTGATCTTTATATTGTTCATCTCATCTTTATCCGACGTCAGCTGTGCACCATCACCATTTAGGTTTGCTAAGTCTTTGAGCTTTTGGTAGACTTCGTTTGGCACTTAGCATTCCCTGAACCCTTCTTGAATGATATGCAGACATGGTTCTGCATATGTTCTATTTCAGCTTCTGGTTCATGGTGATTCGTAGAGTGGCTCTTTGGATCTTCTTTGTAATCTACCACTTTTCTGAATGCTATCTTCTTGCCCTTCTCGGCTCTCAGCTTAGCTATCATCTTCAGAGGCATTCTCATCCTTGTTGAGTGAAGCTTTAGTCTATTCAAGTCCTTCTTTAAATCTGCTTCACTTCCACCTTCGTAGTCTCACTACCAGTGAGACTTGTTCTGTTTAGCTCTGGTGGAACTCGTAGAGTTAACAATATAGCATTCCAACAACTCAACGATTCTTCAACTCTGCAACTCTTTGATCTTTGAAGCTCTAGCTGATATATACTCCTTCACAATCTTACCGTTGGAATATAGTCGTTAGGAGCTATTTGAATTGCTTCGCAGATCTTGAGTTATTTGGTGCAGACTGCAGATGTGACATGACATCCTCTTTTTCACTTTTCTGACATTGCAGTATACTCTTTCACCTACCCCGTCAGAGATGTCACTTTGGTGTGTCAAGCAGGTAGTCATCTTTATTTCTTCTTTCTGATTCCTCGATCAGAACATCAGGAATTATCCTTCTGCATCAATGCTCTCAATTAGCAACGTTCGAATATCAATTTTTAGATCAAACCGTTGCCAATGCTTCAATCTTCAGATAATCGAACTCTATAATTCTGATGCAGATATTCTTGGACCTGATCGTAAGGTGTCTTGTTGAATGTTGCTCATTGACTGGTTGAGACAACACTACGATTCTGAAGAGTGTTCATTAGATCTTCGATGACGAACACCTCTTCCTTCTATTGTGCAGTGCTACAACACTTCTGTTTACCTCAACTGATCTAAGGAACTGATAGCTTGACTTCTTATTCTGGCTTCTCTTGCATAGCAAGACACATCAGTTTTGTGGCATGCCCAGCTCTCTTTCTCCTTGTGATCTCTCGTTCACATATCATCAATTATCTGACCCATGCTTAATCACTTTCGCCTTGTTCTTTCAAAGCTGGCCAATATCTCTATGTAAACTGCATTAATTCCTACTTTGTTTGGCAAACACTACGATCCTAGTTAATCCCAAGAACGTTGTCTTCTGTTCTCTTGACAGCTACTGCACTTGCTGACTTTCTTTTAGTCAGACACTTTTACTGTAGTCTTCTTCTGATCGACTTGTGAAAGACTTCATCTTAAATGACTTCACAACTCAATCTGGATGTTGATTGGGTTGGTGCTTAGATCTTCTGTTAGCTTACATGTTATTCGTTGAGTTCTCTCTGGTTTTCTTCAGGTGGAATATATCTTTGCAACTCAGACCAAAGGCTTCATACTTGGGATATTCTGGGAGTACTCATTTGTTAAGAATCGTGTTAACTCTACGATTCTACCTTGGCATTGCGAGCACCTCTATTGAAGCCTTAGTTTTGCACACTACGATTTAGCTTTGGTTCTGTAAACACTATGACTCCAATATCAGATCTGGACAGACTATGATTTTTGTCTTTATGCTTGCAGTCCTCGTCTGATCTGGCTCGACTACGATTTCTACCTCTGATATGATCAGTAGACTCCACTACTCCAAGTGTGGCCTACGTTTCTTGACTTGGCTTCGTCAGATGCTCGGTCGGCTCTTAGACAGGCTGTCTCTACAATTCTGAACATGACTTCCTCAGTAGACTACGGCTCTGAGAAAGTTCTTTTCGACACACTACGATCCTTCCTCGTCTCTCCTGGCAGACTACGAACTCCGAGATCTACTATCTTGTAGACTACGATTCTGCCTTGATAGTTCTCAAGTTTTTCTTGAATCTCCTGGCAGACTACGATGTTGGTGCAGTGTTCGACGATCAGACATACCTATCTATTACATTATAAGATAAACCTAACAAGCTTGATCTTTCTATATTTATAGTCCTTGTACATCATTTCTTTTTAAGGACTTTACAAAGCTACTTTGCTTATGTAGGATCAACCTAACATGTTTGATCAATTCATTCTAAGTCCTTGTACATATATTCCTATTATCTATCAAAGGACTTTACAGCTTTCCTTAATGCAAGCATACTTGCATATTCATTCATTTATATCATAATCAAATCATATATAAATAGGAATAACATTCTCATGTATATTCCTAACAATCTCCCCCTATTTGATTATGACAAAAATAATTAGTGCATATGCATGAGATGAATGAATCTTATATACAGTGAGTAGCTGTATTTCTAAAACAGATAAGTATGAATTTCGTTGATGATAATATGAACTTACATACACTATGACACTCTACATCTTGGATCCAGAACATACCTAACTAGATAGAGATGTACCTTTTTGGCTCTATGTGTGTCTCTCGGATGTCTGTTGATCAGCTACTCATCTACTCATCTTCTTCTTCTTTTCTCTGCTCATCTTCATATTCATGCTCTATTGTTTCATCTTGCTCGAGGTTTGGTTCTGGTGCATGCCTTTTTTCTTCGTCTGGCTCCCCCTCAAACTCTTTGTTTATGGGATCATCATCCTTTAGCTCCCCCTTAGATGATGACTCTACTTCTGTTGCTCATGTCTTCTTCTTGTCCTCCTTCGCCTTTCTGCTCTTGGCCTTCTTTTCTTCCTTCATTCTTTTCTCCTTACTTCTCCTTGAGTGCCTCTTTCTCTTTCTCTTTCTCTTCTTCTCCCCCTTTTTGTCATTAATCACTTGTGAGAGCTGCTCCACGTTTGACATAAGGTTCTCCATCAGGTGAGATGAGTTACCAACCTTAATCTTGAGTTCTTGTTGGCTTAGCTCAAGTTGTAGGGAAAAAGACTGATTCATATTGTCAATCTTGTCAGAGAGAGATAGAATTTGCTCTTCATTTGTCTTCTGAGCTCGTAGAGCTTCTTTCTTCTAATCATTCATAGCCTTCAAAAATACTTGATCCCTTTGTTGAAGCTTGACGAATATGTCTAAGAGTCTGGCTTAAAGCCTTTTGGATAACTCATTGTCTTCTCCTGTTGACATGTCCTTGACTTCTGCACCGAAGAGAGAGATATCCTCAATCAATTCTTCAGAGTTCTTTAGCAACTCTTACTCTTGAGATGATCTGGCATTAGGTTGTTCATTCTCTGTCTGATCAGCTATTTGGTCAGCCTTCTGCTGAACATCTGGTTGGACTCTACGATTCTCACTCTTGGAAAGACTTTCAAAGGTAGTGAGAATATGATAGATCGTTAAGTACTAATCGATGTTGGAGGATGAAGGAATATCAAATAATTCTACTAGAGCAGAGTAGAGCTTCCTAGGCTGAGCTTGATCTTCTTAAATGGTTGAGTGAATGGACTCTACGATCATAAATTTGGGTATACACCTTGTGCCATATGATCGTACTCTACAATCGTAGGGAATGTAGTGGTTATCAGCATGTCGATAGACCTTAAAATGAGATTGGTCTTTGATTAGCTGATTTGTAAACTTCTTTACTCTTGGGAAGTTATGTGCCACCAGTTCTAGGTTTGGAAAATATGAGTAACACCAGCTGAAGTAACTTCCATCTTTACCAGTATATGCCTTTAGCCAGGGCATCCATGGGAAGAACCATCTCATCAGAAGATCGTCAGGATTGTACAGTATTGTAGTGCAATTTAACTCCATGTTTTTTCAGTTGTTAAACACATCGTATGTAGTCATCCTTACAACTTTGAGTTATTCGTTTCCATAGCTTATCCATCTTTCTGGTGGTACATATGGTGGTTCATCAAAGACTTCCACCACTATTCTTCGATAAACTCTTGCTGGAGATAGAACAGGATAGCCTGCTTATTCCTTTGATTCTTGAATTGTAGAACTAAAATCT
The DNA here is from genome assembly GCA_016801055.1 of Panax notoginseng. Classification (NCBI taxonomy): domain Eukaryota; kingdom Viridiplantae; phylum Streptophyta; class Magnoliopsida; order Apiales; family Araliaceae; genus Panax; species Panax notoginseng. The sequence goes on from CM029017.1 coordinate 140,474,136, forward strand.
TTTTCCATCTCTTCACCTTCTGAGCTTGAATCATGCTAGATCATTTCATCTGATTCATTAGTGAATCCTTCTTGCAGATTTTCATCACTTGTTTCTTCTTCAGTGCCCTTAGCACTTTCTTCCTTAGATTTAGACTCATCATCACTTAATGCAATGATTACAGTAGAGGGTTTTCCTTTCCTTTTTAGGACAGATTAAGCAAGCAATCTGTTGCTCTTTCTTCTCCTTGGAGGTTCAGCTATAGGAGATTTAGTCCTTTCTTCATCTTCAGATTATGAAGCCTTTGAATCATCAAATAATCTTCTTTGATGTTCAGCAATAGTAGGAACAGATCCTTCTTCTTTAGACTCAACGTCTTTTGAACCATCAGAAGAATTGTTGGGACTTTAGCAGTAGGAGATCCAATAGTTTCAACTTTCAAACTTTCTTCATCGGCAGAGTGGCTACTCTGAGTGTTAGCCATAGGACTTGTACATTATTCTTCATCACCAGATTTAGCTATTCCTTTCATAGGTTTAGCTTTCTCCTTCTTGGATTCAACTTCTTCATTAGTGGACTAGCTCCTTGAGGATTCATCCTTAAAGCTCTCAGTTCCCTTCTCATCTTCTAACTCTATGTTTTCTTCTTTGGTAGATAGACTTCTTTGGGGAACTTGTTTGGATTTCTTTATCACCTTAGTTTTCTTCTTCGGTAGCCTCACAGATTTGGATTCAGGGATGTCTGAATCTTCAGAGAATGACAACTCCTCCTCTTTCATAACACTTGCCTTCCTTTTCTTCATAGTGCTTTTGTTGGTGCTGCCATATATCATTAGCTTTTTGTTCTCCATTGAGTTCTTCTTCTAATTCACAAACAGCTGTGTAGTCATCACTTTATGGCTATTAAGGACTTCTCCTTCATCGTCCTTAATTTTATTCTTCAGTTTTTTCTTCAAAATGATACTCAGGAACCTTCCATGGAAAACCTTCGTGAGGGGTTTTCCTGTTAATCTTTTCTTCTCTTCCTTATCCAGCCATTTGGACATTTGGTCAAGAAGGATAACTCTAAAGTTGATACGCTTCTTCAAAACTATTGCAGACATGATCTTTAGTTGTTGGTCACTCACAGTGTCATGTGTAGTGTCCTTGCATAGGATACATTTGCCCACTATCTCTGCAAGGAACTCGAATTCTTTAGGAAACTCCTTTTTCTTCATTTCCTTCAGACTAAGGTTTCTTTTGTACTGCATAATCTTCTTAGCTTGTTCGTTGTTGATCTCATCAAGGCTTTTCAGACCTAGGTCAGGAAAACCTAAGCAATGATTGATGTCAAAAGATTTCAGCTTCAGAGACTGACCTTTGACCTTGGTAGAAAGGGTTCCAGAATTTATGGTTGTGTTGGAGTGAAATTCTTTAACCACGTCAACATATATTCAAGTGTTTGACTCAAGACATTCTGAGAATTCAGCTTTCTTCACAAGTTTAAGAATATCTCTGAACTTCTTCTAAGATTTCTCAAACGTCTTGGTTCCGAGCTGAATGCCAGTGATTACTCGGCAATCTGCCATTTGAAAAGTTTGAAGTATATGGGTATTTAATTTCAAGAGTCTTATGAGAGATACTTGAATGTGATTTGGGCGAAGCTCGAGATTTAATAGATTCAGGCTTTGAAGAGGATTTTAGGGTTTAAAAAAAAGGGAGGGAAAAAGGTTCGATAGCTTTTGATAACTGTTTGGTGATTTTGAATTTGTCTTTATGACAGTTCCTTCTGACTCTGCATAAGTTGTGATGTGTCATCCAGCCATTGGTTGCACGATGCCAAGTAAGAAACTGTAACTCCACATAAACTGAATAGTTTTTCAGTTTTAATTTTCGTTTAAGAAAATAAGCATTACTGACGTAGTCTGACTGTTGACTTTTTCCAGTGCGTAGAATAGCTTGATGAGATAGCTATAAAGTCTATGATTTTCTTTGATAACTCAATGATCGTCTTCTGAGAGATTCTTTAGTGAGTGTTTTGACTCTAATCCTCATCTTGGAGTTGCATGGCTTAACCACTGATGCACCCCAAGAGAGTTCGGGCACTGAAATTCTGAAGTGAATTTTCAAGACGTCTTTCCACACTTTATTCGTAACATCCCTCCACATGAACTAAATAGTTGGGCACGTGTCAAGTTCTACCGAGTTCCCCGTGAGCTAGTGTATCATTTGGGAAGACTGCGATCGTCGAGGCTGCTCTACGATGGTTGAGTTTACTGTTGAACATATTCAACGATTATTGTTTGTCCTTGTTCTTGTGATGAACTCTGACTAATCATTCCTTCTGGGTTATTAAGGTAGCTCAGGAAGGGCCAACCTCTTAGACTAATCTAAGGGTCAAGTTTGTCCCTGAGACGCTTATCAAAAGGACGGTAGATGCTTAGTGGTAGGAATGTCATCATGATAGGCTTTCTGTCAGATTTTGTTCATCATCATTTGACATACTTGATGTTGGCATTTGTCAGTGGAGTAGGGTAAAGTGTCTTCAACTATGTCATTCGTATGATCAGGAGAGTGTTCTGAGAAGCATTATAGTCGTAGAGTTAATGTGCTTATACTCTACGATTGGACTGATGATCGTTGGGAATCTCAGATTGAGATGGTGAGATTTGATGATCTGTCTTAGAGATTTAGGAGATTTATGATCAAAAATAAGGATTCATATGGTACATCAGCCACAGAGTTTTGGGACTCTGTAACTGGTATATTGCTGTTTAGGATTAGCTTTTGTTCTCCATGAACTCGACAGAAATGGTTTTGATGATCGTGGTGTGGTCGATACGTATGCACCATGATTGACTTTTCTTCTGAGTTTTTCTCAGGTCTTCTGGCAAGAATTCCACTTCTTCATTTTTGCTCCATAAGCTTCATCATCTCCATATCTCTAATTGTTCTTCCATACTCTCCCCTTCAAGGATGTGTACTTTCTTCAGAATCAGTCCTGACAGTTGTTCAGGCTGAGAGTGCTTCATAGTGCACTTCTAATACTTTTAGTGTTATTGTTCTTTAACAGATTACTGATCCCCCACAGTTGATATTATCTTCTTAGAGAGGTGTGAGTTCTTCTTCTTCATGTGCATCAGAAGGCAGCCTTGCATATCTCCTTCTGACCGGAATCATCACTATCATTTAAACCTCCTTGGATTATAGAGAAAGATATCTTCAGGACTGATCACTCTACGATTGTTGATAGAACTACGAACGTAGTCTTCTTTGACATATTGTACTCGTGGAGTTCTGCTTCTATATGGAGATCACCAACCATGTGAGCTTCATTCATGTTAGCTCATCAAGTCTTCAATAACAGGCTTTGACAAAGAATGATTTTGTCAAGAACATTTCTATAATGTCTTAAGCCTCTAGCTGGTTGAATCTTCTTGACTGAAGTCATTTGCTTCAGCATTCCTTAGTGTGGTCAGATAGACCAAGTTCATGCAGGTTAGATAAATTTCTATTTTTGGTTTCCATGGTTAAATGGGTCCTACTAGGTTAGTTTCCAAAATCCCTATTCCTCATATGATTGACTTTTCATCACATTGATCATCAACAATCATATTCATGCATGTATCCAATTTAGATATGACATTTCAAAATGCATGATGATGAGTGTGAGTGATATTAACCATTTTAATAAAACACTCTTTTTCTTTGATGGTTTCATCGTTTGCTTTGTTATGTTCACAGATTTTAAATGCTCACAGGGTGAGAATCAATTCTATCACTTATTTATATCTGGTTGATTCATGGAGATGATCAGTTTCTACGAATCTGCAGGATACTCTTGTAGAACTAATCATACTCTATATATTATCAAAAACTTAGAACATAGGTTTGTACATGCATACTAACCCTTCAGCAATGATTACTCCACTTAAGATTAATTAAATCTTGATATACTTATGACCTATCTCAGACTTCTTTCAAGATGTTATCTTCAACCTAAAACTTGGATAGAGAAAAAGTTTGTTAGCAATTGAGTTTTCAGCCTTAGTATACTTTCTCTCTTCCACTTTTTAGGAAGAGTATGGTCTCTTGGTAGAATGTTGTTATAGTACATAAGGTGATGCAACATGATGTATACATTTATATTAATGAGGAACCGTACCTTTCTACTGTCAGTTTCTTGACAGCCATTTATTTTGATATAATGCGGTTAGGCATTGATGTGCATATTTTTACATTCATTTTTGAAAGCTTATTGCTCCCGTTGTCCTTTGATCAAGCAGTCATAGTCTTGAAGATGTAAGCTAGAAAAATCTTGGCATCCTTAATTCTTTAACAACCTTAAACCTCAAGGTTCACATCCAGCTGCTGGTTTGTCAAATACATATTTGAGAAATTCTTCTTTCTCCCCTAGATAAGTATTTCTTAGCATATATGGCCTTTCATCTTTCAGACAGGTGGATGCTTGACTTTTTGCTGTTGATGCCTCTTGACCTCTCATCTCTGGTCTTCAGACTACAAGATTGACTGTGGACAAGGATTGGTCTTGTTGCTATGGCATTTAAGAACATGGACCAATCTAAGCAGTTTCAGGTGTATATACACATTTACATGTACACATTATTTCCAACGTGTGAGCTCATCTGTATTTACAAGTGACTTACTACTAAACTAAGTTTAGAATAATATTTGTGCCTAGGATCAGACTCAAAGTGATTAGCTTATGAATAGCATGAGAACCTACTCTGATACCAATTGTTAGTTCCCAGTAGGCACACAATAGATCTAGAAGGGGGATTTGAATAGATCCTTTTGAATTTCAAATACTTTTCAGTTTATTTTGTATTGCTAATGAATTAGCATATGACAAACATAAGAATCTTTTCAAGCACAGCAGAATAAGTAAAAGATCCCCTTCATTGATATATTCATGAACATACATACATTGTTCGTGGAGTTAGTTTAGTTGTAAGGAGTTAATACATACATAGCATGTATAGCAATTAGGTACATAATGTAAATAACAGAAAGTAAATGACTGAATGTAAAAGACACAAGGGATTTTAAGTGGTTCAGAGACTCAAGCTCCTAATCCACTCTTCTGCTTCAACAAGCAGGAATTCCACTAAGGAAGGGCAGCGCCCTGAATCACTAAGATTCCTTCAAGGCCACCAGCCTTAGAACTTCAGTTTATAAAGAACTCTTCAAGCCCAATAGGCTTGGAACATCATTTAGTCCCTCCAAACAAGGACCCCTCAGGCACTGGCTACTTGTTATTATTGTAGTTGTTGTTGGTGCTTTGCTGCTAAGATGTCTTGAAGCTTGAACATCTTTTGTACTTAGCAGATTGACGTGCTCCTCTTTGCATTCTGCGTAGAGTCTGGACAACCTCTTCTTTGGTGTAGCTGATCTTTATATTATTCATCTCATTTTCATCTGATGTCACTGTGCACCATCACAATTTAGGTTTGCTAAGTCTTTGAGCTTTTGGTAGACTTCGTCTGGCATTTAGCATTCCCTGAACCCTTCTTGAATGATATGCAGACATGGTTCTGCATCTGTTCTGTTTCAGCTTTTGGTTCATGGTGATTCGTAGAGTGGCTCTCTGGATCTTCTTTGTGCTTTGCCACTTTTCTGAATGCTATCTTCTTGGCCTTCTCGGCTCTCAGCTTAGCTGCCATCTTCAGAGGTATTCTCATCCTTATTGAGTGAAGCTTTAGTCTATTTAAGTCCTTCTTCAAATCTGCTTCAGTTCCACCTTCGTAGTCTCACTACCACTAAGACTTGTTCTGTTTAGCTCTGGTGGAACTCGTAGAGTCAACAATATAGCATTCCAACAACTCAACGATTCTTCAACTCAGCAACTGTTTGATCTTTGAAGCTCTAGCTGTTATATACTCCTTCATAATCTTCCCGTTGGAATATAGTCGTTAGGAGCTATTTAAATTGCTTCGCAGATCTCGAGTTATTTGGTGCAGACTGTAGATGTGACATGACATCCCCTTTTTCATTTTTCTGACACTGTAGTCTACTATTTCACCTACCCCGTCAGAGATGTCACTTTGGTGTGTCAGGCCGGTGATCTTTATTTCTTCTTTCTGATTCCTCGATCAGAACATCAGGAATTGTCATTCTGCATCGATGCTCTTAATTAGCAACGTTCGAATATCAATTTTCGGATCAAACCGTTACAAATGCTTCAATCTTCAGATGATCGAACTCTACAATTCTGATACAGATATTTTTGGACTTGATCGTAGTGTGTCTTATTGAATGTTGCTCATTGACTGGTTGAGACAACACTACGATTCTGAAGAGTGTTCATTGGATCTTCAATGACGAACACCTCTTCCTTCTACTATGCAGTGCTACAACACTTCTGTTTACCTCAACTGATCTCAGGAACTTATAGCTTGACTTCTTATTCTGGCCTTTCTTGAATAGCAAGACACATCAGATTTATGGCATGCCCAACTCTCTTTCTCCTCATGATCTTCCGTCCACGTATCATCAATGGTCTGACCCATGCTTAATCACTTTTGCCTTGTTCTTCAAAAGCTGGCCAGTATCTCTGTGTAAACTGCATCAATTCCTGCTTTGTTTAGCAAACACTACGATCCTGGTTAATCCCCTGATCGTTGTCTTCTGTTCTCTGGACAGCTACTGTACTTGCTGACTTTCTTTTAGTCAGACACTTTTACTGAAGTCTTCTTCCTATCGACTTGTGGAAGACTTCATCTTAAATGGCTTCACAACTCAATCTGGTTGTTGATTGGGTTGGTGCTTAGATCTTCTGTTAGCTAGCATGTCATTCGTTGAGTGCTCTCTGGTTTCCTTCAGGTGGAATATATCTTTGCAACTCAGACCAGAGGCTTCATACTTTGGATATTCTGGGAATGCTCATTTGTTGAGAATCGTGTTGACTTTTTGATTCTGCCTTGGCATTGCGAGCACCTCTATTGAAGCCTTAGTTTTGCACACTACAATTTAGTTTTGGTTCTGCAGACACTACGACTCCGAGATCAGATCTGGACAGACTACGATTTCTATTTTTATGCTTGCAGTCCTCATATGATCTGGCTCGACTACGATTTCTGCCTCTGATATGATCAGTAGACTCCACTACTTCAAGTGTGGCCTACAATTCTTGACTTGGCTCTGGCAGATGCTCGGTCGGCTCTACGATGTTTATTTTGGGTGGTTAGTATTTTTTTAAATAGTTTGTCATATCAATTATAACATATTAAAAGTTGGTTTCAATCGGATGCTCGGTTTATAAGTTATAAAATAGCAAGGTGGGCTTGTTGGACTACTTGCAACTGCAGATAGTAGCGTGCAACAACAGCTGGCAGTTTTGAATCCTTCAAAAAGTTTGTTTAAAAAATCTGTTTTGGTTGAGTTGAATTTTTATAAAATAGTGCGCTACACCATTTATAGAACACCAAAAATTAGAACCAATCGGACATGTGGGTGTTGAGTTAGAAAATTGTAAAGGAGGAAAGTTGGTAAGCTTAACTGTAGTAGCAGTTAGCCAGCAGCAGCAACAACAATGCGTGCTAGCTGCCAGTTGAGCTGCGCGGCGCCGAAATTTGTGTGATGTTTTGAAATACTTTTTGATGCGATGTGTGAGCTTATTAAAAATAAATAAGATTAGAATATTATATAAATAACATATAATATTGCTAATAATCTAAAAAAGTTAGTAATATTAAAAATGAGTTTGGAAATGTAAGTTTAATCGAGATTTCTAAAGTATGTATGCATTGAATTATATAAATAAGCTCCTGATAAGTGGATTTTATATCCATGAATCAATATCCATTTCAAGCTTAATCGTTGTTACTTTCTTGTTTTCATGTTCGGTTTTACTCGTTTCGTGTTCTTTTATGTGCAGGGTGGTTGTTGTGGCAAGTAGTGAAGAAAGGATGTCATTTGGAGCAATTATGGAAGCAAACATGACTAGCCCGCCGGGGCGAGCCTATTTTGCCTTGTACCCTCCCGAATTCTGGGCAGTCCTTGCATGCTTCGAACTCTGCTAGAAGGTGAACTTGTGGACTTTGGGTAGCATATGGACTCTATTTGTTGAGGGATTTTGGCCAGAACTCTATGTTGAATATATATGGCTCAATAAACAACGAATTAAAGGAGACACAAGGCATAATACGAAGATCAATTCCAGTTTTTCATAGTAAGCATTGGAGCAATATTTTGAAGAGATTATCGAGACGATTGCAGATTTAGGCTACGTGAAGGGTGTTTTTCACTATTCTTCTCCTTAGTCTTTTATTTGTAATTGAAAGAATGTTATCTTTGAATTATTCAGTTGTTATTTCATTTATGATGAATTAGTTCACTTTTTAGGCTTATGGTGGATCCTTAAGTGAAACGATGATTTTGTAAACTTTGATTTCCAGTTCAATAAGCTATTTTCCAGTTTGTCTATATTAATTTGAGCTTGAATTTATGAATTGCCTGATCAATAATTCTTTGTGGATTTGTATAGAATCGAGAGAGGATATTCGAATCTAGACTTAGTTAATATAGCGTGTGTTCATGAATTTTGTGAATAGCAGATTCTTGATGAATGTTAAGGTAGAGATATGCTTAACATCGCATGTAATCGGATAGAGAACTTAATCTTAAACCTTCTTTAATTATAATTCACATAGAGATATAGTGAGTTAGTTGATTAAGGTGTTTAACTTGTTTCTATCTAATTTGTGGATTTAAGTTAATACGGTATTAGTGCATCGAGAGGTGACTAATACTACATTTGTGTTCTTGATTAATGAACTGGGATAGTGATTTGAATTGGAATAAAGGTGTAGAAATCAGAGTGAAGCTTAGGGTGAAATCATAAGTCTAATTCTCCATTAATTGTTTTAAATTCCAGATTTTGATATTTGTGATTGTTTTGTGGTAGTTTATTTGTTTCTTAATTTAGTTTCTATAATTTTAATCATTGAATTGAATAGTTTAATAAAATTAGGATTAATAGGAAATTGGTAATTGTAAGGTTAAGTTTCTTACTAATTTGTCTATGTGGGAACGATACTCTACTCATTACTATATTACTTGTTGACCACGTATGCGTGTTGTGCGTAATTAGATTTTAACCAACAAGTTTTTGGCGCCGCTGCCGGGGATAATTTAGTATAGATCTTAATATTTTTACAATATCAGTTTAATTAGTCCAGTTTTACTTAAACAATTTTTATTTTCATTTTGTTCCTCTTATTTCAGGTTTTTGAAGTAGTTTATGCAAACTCGGTCCAAAAATCCAGACTTGCTTCCTTTTGAGGACGACATTGAGAGACGGTTTCAGAGGTTAAGTAAGTGGATCAAGGAAACAATGGAAGACTTTGAAAATTCTGAAAAAGAAGAGGCAATGGCAGCTGAAGATCAGAAAGCGTTAAGGGACTTCGCCACACCCAATGTGACAGAACTGCAGTCGAGCATCACCAGGCCCGTAATTGTTGCAAATACATTCGAAATCAAGCCTAGGATGATTCAGATGATTCAGAATTCAGTTCAGTTTGGGGGATTGGCAAATGACGATCCGAATGAACATATAGTCAACTTTCTGGAGATTTGTGACACCTTCAGGTATAATGGGGTGTCGGATGATGCAGTAAGACTTTGCTTGTTCCCATTCACCTTACGGGACAAGGCGAAGAATTGGTTACACTCTCTATCGCTGGGATCGATAACTACGTGGGAAGACTTAGCTCAGAAATTCCTTGCCAAATTTTTCCCACTGGCGAAAACTGCAAAAATGAGGAATGAGATAACAATGTTTGAGCAGCAACATGGGGAGTCGCTATATGAGGCATGGGAGAGATACAAGGAGTTGCTCAGAAAGTGCCCGCATCATGGATTGCCTAAGTGGCTGCAAATGAATACTTTTTATAACGGACTACATGGGAATCTCAGGACCAGTATTGATGCAGTGTCGAGTGGAGCATTCATGGCTAAGAGTTATGAGGAGGCCTACAATTTGATTGAGACCATGGCGGCTAACAACTACCAGTGGCCCAAAGCAAGAATGACACAGGCAAAGGTGGCTGGGGTGTTAGAAGTAGATGGGGTGACAGTAATACAAGCACAAATTTTTGCGTTGTCCAAGAAGTTGGATGCCATGATAGGGGCTCAGGTACAGCAGGTGGCAGTTATGTGTGAATTGTGCGCGGGTGGCCATCCTACAGATCAGTGCGCAATCAATCCAACGTCCCTCCAATTCGTAGGTAGCTACAATAGGCGTCCACAGAATATGTACCAAAACACTTACAACCAGGGGAATAGGAATCACCCAAATTTCTCGTGGATCAATAATCAGTAACATCAAGCACCACGACCATCATATCCCCCTGGTTTTCAGAATCACCAACAACCGGCTCAACATCAGGAAAGAAAATCAGATTTAGAGGAGTTGTTGTCGAAGTACATAACAAGCAATGAGGCAGAGATGAAAAACCAAGCAATGGCCATCAAGAATTTGGAAAATCAGATGGGGCAAATTGCCTTAGCATTAAATAACAGGCCACAAGGGACCCTACCGAGTGATACCGAGAGAAATTCGAAGGGAAACCACGAACAGTGTCAGGCAATTACGTTGAGGAGTGGAAAACATCTCGTTGGCTTTATACAGAAAATTCAGCGATATCGAATGAAAAAGTTGATGACAGTAAAGTGGTTGAAGGAAACAAGGGTGAGGATAAGCAAAGTGAGAAAACAAAGTAAGACGACAAGCCAGTTATATATCCTCCACCACCGTTTCAACAGAGGGTCCAAAAACAAAAATTAGATAAGCAGTTTGCGAAGTTTTTGGAAGTTTTAAAGAAACTTCAAATTAACATCCCGTTTACAGAAGCCCTAGAGCAGATACCGAGTTATGCGAAGTTCATGAAAGGGATTCTGTCAAGGAAAAAGAAATGGGCAGACTTTGAAACAGTGGCATTAACAGAGGAGTGTAGTGCGCTGTTACAGTAGAAGTTGCCACCAAAGCTAAAAGACCCGGGGAGTTTCACTATTCCACGCACGATCAGGAACATGTCTTTTAATAAGTGTTTATATGATTTGGGGGAAAGTGTGAACCTTATGCCATTGTCAGTATACACATAATTGGGTTTGCCCGCGCTAAAGCCTACGAATATTTCATTGCAGTTGGTGGATAGGTCAGTCACATATCCAAGAGGCATAGTAGAGGACATATTGGTTAAAGTGGATAAGTTTATATTTCCCACAGATTTTATTATTCTGGATTTTGAGGAGGACAAGAACATCCCAATTATTCTAGGGAGACCTTTCTTGGCTACGAGTAGGACACTCATCGACGTACAAAAAGGTGAACTTACTATGAGGGTCCAAGATCAGAAAATCAAAATTAACGTGTTTAAGGCCATGAATTTCCCTACGAATGAGGAAGAATGTTTCAGGATGGATATAATTGAGCATATTATCAGTGAAGATATGGGCAAGAGTTTGGTCAACGATCCATTGGAAACAACATTATTGGGGGATGAAGAGTTCGATGACCCGAAATTTGTGGACTACTTGTAGATGTTAGATTCATTGCCACAAATTAGCCGCTTCAGAGCACCATTTGAACCATTACATACAGAGGAGAAAGCCACAGCAAGGATGAAACCATCATTGGAGGAGCCACCAACTCTGGAACTTAAGCCACTCTCTAAACACCTCAGGCATGCGTATTTGGGCAATTTAAATTCTTTACCTGTGATTATTTCCGTTGCACTTAACGATTTGCAGGAAGAAAAGTTGCTGAGGGTGCGTAGGGAACATAAATCAGCGATAGGATGGACGATAGCTGATATCAAGGGAATCAGTCCTTCATTTTGTATGCACAAGATTCTGATGGAAGACGATGCAAAACTGACGGTGGAGCAACAACAACGACTTAACCCCATTATGAAGGAAGTTGTAAAGAAGGAAATTCGGAAATTGTTGGATGCCGGTATCATCTACCCGATTTTCGACAGTAATTGGGTTAGTCCGGTTCAATGTTTGTCGAAAAAGGGAGGAATGACTGTGGTACAGAATGAGGATAACGAGTTAATACCTATAAGAATAGTGACAGGTTGGAGGGTTTGCATGGATTATAGGAAGTTGAATAAGGCAACCCGAAAAGATCATTTTTCGCTGCCATTTATCGATCAAATGTTGGACAGATTGGCGGGAAATGAGTACTACTGTTTATTGGATGGATACTCGGGCTATAACCAGATCGTCATCGCTCTTGAGGATCAAGAGAAGACTACATTTACGTGCCCTTACGGCACATTTGCATTCAGGAGAATGTCATTCGGGTTTTCTAATGCACCTGCTACCTTTCAACGGTGTATGATGGCCATCTTCTCAGACATGGTGGAGAAAAATGTGGAAGTCTTCATGGATGACTTTTCCGTCTATGGGGACAATTTTGATACTTGCCTAGGGAATTTGGTAATGGTGTTACAGCGATGCAAGGATACGAACCTTGTACTTAACTGGGAAAAATGACACTTCATGGTTGAGGAGGGCATAATTTTGGGCCACAAGGTATCGACTCAAGGACTAGAGGTTAACAAAGCTAAGCTAGAAACAATCGAGTAACTGCCTCCACCAAGCTCAGTAAAGGGAATTAGAAGTTTTTGAGACATGCTGGGTTCTACAAAAGATTCATAAAGGACTTCTCTAAAATTGCAAAACCTTTGTGCAGTCTTTTAGAGAAAGACTCTGTTTTTAATTTTGATGAGGAATGTAAGTTGGCTTTCGAGTTGTTGAAAAAGAAGTTAACTACAGCCCCCGTGATCGTCGCACCAGATTGGAATATGTCTTTCGAGCTAATGTGTGACGCAAGTGACTATGCAGTTGGGGCTGTTTTGGGTCAACACCGAGAGAAGGTGTTTCACGCCATATATTATGCAAGCATAACGCTCACGGAGACACAAATAAATTATACAACTATAGAAAAGGAATTACTTGCAGTGGTGTATGCGTTAGACAAATTCCGGGCATACTTGATCAGAACTAAGGTGATAGTATACACGAATCATTCGGTGATTCGGTACCTAATTGTGAAAAAAGATGCTAAGCCACGCCTTATTCGATGGATTCTTCTTCTTCAAGAGTTTAATCCAGAAATAAAGGATAGAAAAGGGATGGAGAATCAAGTCACCGATCACTTGTCTAGGCTGGAAAATCAAAGGAAATTGAAAAAGGACAAGTGTGAAATCAACGACTCATTCCCGGATGAGCAATTGTTTGGGATAAATGCAGAATTCCCTTGGTACGCGGATTATTCAAATTATCTAGTGAGCAGCGTTCTTCCACCTGATCTCACAAGACAACAGAAAAAGAAGTTTCTTCATGACGTAAAATGATACATGTGGGACGAACCTTATTTATTCAAGCAGTGCGCCGACAAAATGATTAGAAGGTGCGTGCCCTACAGTGAAGTGAAGAACATACTGCATGAGTGTCACTCATCTGCATATGGCGGTCATTATGGTAGTGAGAGGACAGCATCAAAAGTGCTACAATCTGGGTTTTATTGGCCTACACTATTCAAGGACGCCCACCAGTTTGTCAAAACATGTGCTAGATGTCAAAGGGTGGGCAACATTTCGAAAAGGAATAAGATGCCTCTACAAACAATTCTTGAAGTTGAAATTTTCAAAGTATGGGGCATCGATTTCATGGGCCCATTTCCTTCGTCACTTAACAATCAGTACATTCTACTCGGAGTGGATTACGTATCAAAGTGGGTTGAAGCTGCAGCACTCCCATCTAATGATGCCAAGGTTGTGACGCCCCCAAAATAGGTATACAACACCCATTCTGAGTCGCCAAATACATGGTACAGAAAGCAAACTACAACTTCAATAATACAATTGTCGTGCAAAATACGACAACACATACTGTGAGTTTAAATACAAATATTGTCTTCTGGACAATATCCACACTCAAATAAATTCTCATTACAATTATTCAAACACTATTTTACAGAAATAGTGAGGACTGCTAAAACATCCTTCTAGAACCATCACTCCATACCCCGACTAGATCCTGCTATGTTCTCACCTCCTGAGAAGAAAAATGGAACAAAAAGGAAAAGGGTGAGCTCAACTATCCCAGTAAAGAATATTATGACTAAGATAATATACAACAAATTATCGTTAGTCCTCAACAGGGAAAAATCTGATAGAATATAATCGACAACAAGTTTTAGATCAACAACTGCAGCGAAAACAGCAAACCATTAGAAGAGTCAAGTAGAGAAAGAATTCTACTATCTTCTAAGATTTAAAAGTCCATCATCAATATTTTATCCCTGTAACATCGATTAATAATCATCTTTAACCAAATATTCATCTTTGCACTACAGGCCAAAGATATTCATTTGTATCACCAGTCAGTCATGTTCATCTCAACACCTGTTCATCTTTGCACTACAGGCCAAAGATATTCATCAAGTAATCATACATCTTTGCACTACAGGCCAAAGATATTCAGTAATATCATCAATTAGGACTGAGGATGATGAAAAATATCTTAAAGAAAACGAATCCAGTGAGACAGAAGGACAAATAGTAGGGATTCGTATAACAGTTTATCCAAGATCAATAATACTTCATAATAATCAATTGTGAAGCAGAATTCAAAAATAAAGATCAAAACATGGATACAATCAAAGATAGTAACCACAATAGACATCTTGGACAAAAAGAGAAAATTTTATTTTTCGATGAATAGTGCCGTATTCGTGAATAGTACCGTATACGTGAATAGTGCCGTATACGTGAATAGTAACTCCGACACAAAAAGTTCCAAATTTGATAAAAACTCTTATCAATATTTCAGCATAATGATATTGAAGAAAATAATATCATTTAAGAAGAAAATAATATCCCTTACCTCAAGATATCAGTACTTCTGGTCGGAATACCGGTATAAGGCTGAAAGAAACTTGCTCTGATGAATAGAAATTCTCAAAGTATCTAAATACTCACAAAATACACTCAATAATCTAGAGAGAGAAAGAGAGAAAACTTGTTTCTGGTGTGATTATCAATTCTAACTTAGCCCTCTATTTATAGGAAAATTTTAGTAGGCTTGACCTGCAACCTGATGACTTTTCCTGCTACTATTCCCACCCACCACATTTGAAATATAATTCAGCACATTTCTTCACCAACCACAAGTGGGGCCCACCAATTCTAGAATTTTCTACCAAAATGATTAACTCCGAAAATTCAACAATTTCTGAACCAGTCATCTCGTAAAATTCATAATAAATCATACGTTCATTTTTAACGGTTCAAAATTTGTGGACATATACTCAACTTATATATGTATAACATATCCAAAAATTACCACGATCCAACGGTCGGATTAAAAATTATAACCCCCGCAAAATATCTCAAAAACCCTGATTTTTAATATCTCCATTCCGACAAAAAAACCTCAACATTAACTCCTTCATTTTTAACCACAAAAATATATCCCTCATTTATATCCACATAAAATAAATATTTCCTTATCATATGAATCAATAATTAATTATTCACAAATAATATTACAGAATCACATTTATGATAACCAGGCCGTTCATAGGAAAGAGGGGGCTTCCCAATAAGGATTTCTCCTTACTAGCGCGCAATTAGATGACCAAACCTCTCCTTAGACAGAACTTTCTAGACATTGCCAATAATGTTATCTAATAATATTATTCAAATAATATGAATTATTGATCTGATAATGGAAAATACTGTGCAGCAACAATTATTGAAACAACAATAATATAAAATATCAACGCAACAATTATTGAATCAATAAAATAAAATATTGAGCAATAACTACTGTAACAATTATTGAGTAGTGCCTTCTTACGTAAGAATCAATAATTGGTGCAATACCGTGTGCTACTGTAATTTAACCACCGGGTATTCTAACAATATTAACGGTAACAACTACGCCATTATTTATAGACAACTTATACTTGTCGTTGTTTTTCATCCAATCGCTTTCCGTTATGGGGCCCACACAAGGCTGCGCCGTCGTACGAATATTCACCGACAGTAAGAATATTCCACGACCAAACGAATATTCCCCGACAAAATGAATATTTTATAACCACTTTCTTATTTTGCAAAATTTGCACATTTCACCCATAACCAAAGTATTATATCAAATTAACCCCTTATTATTCACAATAATATTTAGAGAAAATTTGATTTTATTCATTAATAAGTTGAGGCCTTACAACCTCCCCTCCTTATGAAATTTCGTCCTCGAAATTGACGTACGTACCTGATGTTTCAAAAAGGTGAGGATACCTCGCTTTCATTTCTGATTCCAACTCCCAGGTCATTTCTTCAATAGCATGGTTTCTCCACAAAACCTTAACTTGTGGTATAACCTTCGTGCGTAGGACATGCTCTTTCCTATCCAATATCTTAACAGGTACCTCCTCGTACGTTAAATCTTCAGCTATCTCGTCTGGTTCTAACTCAATAATGTGGTTCGGGTCTTTAACATATTTACGAAGTATAGATATGTGAAAAATATTATGAACACGAGACATGCTTGGAGGTAATGCGAGTCTATATGCCACATTTTCTATTCGCTCAAGAATCTCAAATGGACCAACAAATCTTGGATTGAGCTTTCCTCTCTTCCCAAATCTTGTAACTCCCTTCCATGGTGCAACACGTAACAATACATGATCCCCAATATTAAATTCCACGTCTTTCCGATGAAGATCCGTATAACTCTTTTGTCGATCCTGTGCCGTTTGTATACGTTGTCGAATCGTTTGGATCTTCTCTGTAGTAATGCGTACCAACTCTGGTCCCAACAATGTTGCTTCACCCACCTCGTCCCAGCATACTGGAGAACGATATTTTCTTCCATACAACGCCTCGAATGGAGCAACACCTATGCTCGCCTAATAACTGTTGTTGTAGGAGAATTCCACCAATGGTAGGTACTTATCCCAACTCTCTTTGAAATCTAGGACACAAAGTCTTAATAGATCTTCAAGAGTTTGAATAGTCCTCTCTAATTGTCCGTCCGTTTGAGGATCGTATGCCGAACTGAATCGAAAATCCGTGCCCATAGCTTTCTGCAAGCTAACCCAAAATCGTGAAGTGAATCTTGGGTCACGATCCGAAACTATGGATACTGGTATGCCATGCAATCTCACAATCTCGTTCACGTACATACTAGCAAGACGTTCAAGGGAATAAGTCTCACGTATCGGCAAGAAATGAGCGGACTTGGTTAATCTATCAACAATAACCCAAATCGCATCTATACCTTGAGAAACCTTGGGAAGACCCGTAACAAAATCCATAGTAATGTGTTCCCACTTCTATTTTGGAATCTCAAGTGGTTGCAATGGACCCTTTGGTACTTGATGCTCCGCTTTTACACGTTGACAAGTTAAACATCTCGAGATAAACTCCGCGATCTCTCTTTTCATATTGCTCCACCAAAATGTATGTCGAAGATCGTGATACATTTTGGTACTCCCAAGATGGATTGCAAACGGTGTGTTGTGTGCCTCCATCATTATTCTATGCTTCAAGTCAAAATCGTTAGGAACACAAAGTCTGGAGTTGACTCGAAGTATTCCTTCTTCATCGATTCTTGCTTCTGGAATAGCACCTTCTTGCACTTTCTTCTTCATACGCATCAGCTCTATGTCCGTAGCTTGAGCAGCTTTAACTTTATCGATTAAAGTCGGTTCTACTCGTATATTTGATATCATCATGTGGGTACTTGGAGCCTTCATCTCTATCTCCATCCTTTGCAAGTCATACAAAATGGGCCTTTGTGTTAACAACATTGCACTCGTACCCGCATATGATCTTCTACTCAATGCGTCAGCTACTACGTTTGCTTTTTCAGGATGATATTGGATGGTATGATCGTAATCTTTCAACAGCTCAAGCCAACGCCGTTGCCGCATATTGAGTTCCTTTTGGGTGAAGAAATATTTGAGACTTTTATGATCCGTATAGATCTCCACTTTCTCCCCATACAGGTAGTGTCTCCAAATCTTCAACGCGAAAACGACTGCTGCCAACTCCAAATCATGAGTAGGATAATTCCTCTCATATTCTTTGAGTTGTCGTGAGGCATAGGCTATGACTTTTCCATGTTGCATGAGAACACATCCTAACCCTTTGCCTGAAGCATCGCTGTAGATAACAAATCCATCCGAACCAGATGGTATTGTCAGAACAGGTGCCGAAATGAGTCTCCTCTTGAGTTCTTGGAAACTCTTCTCGCATTCCTCACTCCATACGAATATTGTATCTCTACGAGTCAGCTGCGTTAACGGAGTAGCGATTCGAGAAAATCCTTCCACGAATCTCCGATAGTAACCAGTTAAGCCCAGAAAGCTACGTACTTTGGTCACCGACTTCATGTTTGCTCTCAATTGTGACTCATATCCCAATCTTGGATAGCACGTCACAATGACACCTATCAGTTTACTACCGCACGAATATGGCGTCCCCTACGGAGAGTCTGGCTTCGGTGCATTCCACAAAGGAAGTCACCAGATAGAGGCTCGGTTATCAACTTCTATAGTTGGGTTTTTAACTCCTGAAGTTTCATAGGAGCCATTCGATATGAGATTTTAGAAATGGGTTTTGTGTCGGGTTGAAGATTAATACAAAAATTCAATATCACGCTCTGGGTTAGGCCAGGAAATTCTTCAGGAAATACGTCAGGAAATTCACTAACAACAGAAATATCATTCAAATCTGACGTATTTTTGTTCAAGTCCATGACATGGGCTAAGAAAGCTTGACATCCGTTTTTCAATAAACGAATGACTTTACGGCTTGATATGAAAGAGTTTGACTTCAATGGTTTGGTTGCTTGAATTCGAATAACAGGTTGCTTAGGAATATGAAAACTAACAACCTTACGAAAACAATCAATTTTAGCATGATGAGTGGTTAACCAATCAATTCCTAAAATCACATCAAAAGCAAGTATCTTTAAAGAAATAAGGTCAACAGGTAATGTGATGGTGCCAACTTGGATCAAACAAGATTTAAAAACAGTGGATGTAACGAAAGTTTCTCCTAACGGAGTTTCCACAGATAAATCAAAGTCTAATTTCTCCGGAGTCAAGTTTAAACGTTGAGCACAAGCAGGAGAAATAAATGAATGGGTAGAACCGGTATCTAATAAGGTATAGACTTCGCAAAAATTTATAATTAACTAACCCGTGCTAACTTCGTTTGGGTTCCTCGCATTCTGACCAGTCACGAAAAACGCTCTTCCAGGAACCGTTGACTTTGACTTTTCTGGGACAGCTTTTTGAGTCACCATCCCCGCTGAACTTGGTTTTGCTACAGAACACTTTCGAGCTATATGACCCTCCTTTCCACAGTTATAACATACCTTGGATTGTTGTGGGCAGTTTGGGCTGATATGTCCCTCTTTCCCACATTTGTAACATACGACCGATGGTCGTTCTCCTCCCCTAGAAACAGTTGATGTTTGTGCTGACGTCTTCACGTTATCATTGTTGTACCTTCTCTTCTTGAAATCTCTCCCGACTCGCTCCTTCTATTATCACGACCACGATTACCACCAGAGTGGTTACCGCTTTTGTCCGAATGTTTTCCTCCCTGCTGGTTTTCATTGCTTCGATGACTGACCCTGGTTGTGGTCCCTCGGTTGCACATACTCATTATCTCGCTCTAATAATTGAGCCCTGTTTACAACATCTGAATATAAAGAAAATTTATGAGAGATAAGATATTGCCGAATCTCGGGTTTTAGACCTCTCAGAAACATCCTTGTCATTCGTTCCTCATTTTCGACCAAATGAGGTGCAAACCTGGATAACTCTGTAAACTTCGCCTCGTATTGGGACACCGTCATGTTGTTTTGTTCCAATCTGATAAACTCCACCTCCTTCATATGACGAATACTTTCAGGAAAGTACTTGTCATTGAACAGTTTCTGAAACGTTTCCCAGGACATGTTGAGTGCGTCAGGCTGGGTACGCTTCACAGACTCCCACCAGTAGTCTGCCTCACCGCGGAACATAAAAGTGGCGAATGGAACCTTCTGTTCCTCCGTGCATCCCAAGACATCGAATATCTTGGTAATTTGCTTAACCCACGTTTCCGCCATGATCGGATCCGGCTTTCCCTTAAATTCTGCTGGTCCCAATTCTTTGAACTGCTTAGCTGTGACAAACCGCGCGTTGTTATCATTTTCACCCGTATTCTGCACACGAGTCTCCCTCGTCTGACTTTGCATGAACTGCAAAAAGCTCCTAAACATTCCATCATTCATCGTTTGCTCGGTAACGTTGTTTACAGGAGGAATATTGCCTTCCTATTGCACGTTACCCTGGGTGGTGATCAAAGGTGTCTCTACGGTCTGATTTACTCCATTATTAACGTTCTCAGCTGCCATTCTTAAATACTGCCATAAAACAAGGGTTAATAGTCATGTCATATATTATCCCTATACTCTGACCGACCAAATAAACACCAAATAAATTTAGTCAGGTCATACTAGCGAAGGAATTCCCCGTCTCTCCCCTCCTAGTTCTTGTCTCACATCTCAGCTAGGGATCATATCCCTAAGCTCTGATACCAACTGTGACGCCCCCAAAATAGGTATACAACACCCATTCTGAGTCGCCAAATACATGGTACAGAAAGCAAACTACAACTTCAATAATACAATTGTCGTGCAAAATACGACAACACATACTGTGAGTTTAAATACAAATATTGTCTTCTGGACAATATCCACACTCAAATAAATTCTCATTACAATTATTCAAACACTATTTTACAGAAATAGTGAGGACTGCTAAAACATCCTTCTAGAACCATCACTCCATACCCCGACTAGATCCTGCTATGTTCTCACCTCCTGAGAAGAAAAATGGAACAAAAAGGAAAAGGGTGAGCTCAACTATCCCAGTAAAGAATATTATGACTAAGATAATATACAACAAATTATCGTTAGTCCTCAACAGGGAAAAATCTGATAGAATATAATCGACAACAAGTTTTAGATCAACAACTGCAGCGGAAACAGCAAACCATTAGAAGAGTCAAGTAGAGAAAGAATTCTACTATCTTCTAAGATTTAAAAGTCCATCATCAATAGTTTATCCCTGTAACATCGATTAATAATCATCTTTAACCAAATATTCATCTTTGCACTACAGGCCAAAGATATTCATTTGTATCACCAGTCAGTCATGTTCATCTCAACACCTGTTCATCTTTGCACTACAGGCCAAAGATATTCATCAAGTAATCATACATCTTTGCACTACAGGCCAAAGATATTCATCAAGTAATCATACATCTTTGCACTACAGGCCAAAGATATTCAGTAATATCATCAATTAGGACTGAGGATGATGAAAAATATCTTAAAGAAAACGAATCCAGTGAGACAGAAGGACAAATAGTAGGGATTCGTATAACAGTTTATCCAAGATCAATAATACTTCATAATAATCAATTGTGAAGCAGAATTCAAAAATAAAGATCAAAACATGGATACAATCAAAGATAGTAACCACAATAGACATCTTGGACAAAAAGAGAAAATTTTATTTTTCGGTGAATAGTGCCGTATTCGTGAATAGTACCGTATACGTGAATAGTGCCGTATACGTGAATAGTAACTCCGACACAAAAAGTTCCAAATTTGATAAAAACTCTTATCAATATTTCAGCATAATGATATTGAAGAAAATAATATCATTTAAGAAGAAAATAATATCCCTTACCTCAAGATATCAGTACTTCTGGTCGGAATACCGGTATAAGGCTGAAAGAAACTTGCTCTGATGAATAGAAACTCTCAAAGTACATAAATACTCACAAAATACACTCAATAATCTAGAGAGAGAAAGAGAGAAAACTTGTTTCTGGTGTGATTTTCAATTCTAATTTAGCCCTCTATTTATAGGAAAATTTTAGTAGGCTTGACCTGCAACCTGATGGCTTTTCCTGCTACTATTCCCACCCACCACATTTGAAATATAATTCAGCACATTTCTTCACCAACCACAAGTGGGGCCCACCAATTCTAGAATTTTCCACCAAAATGATTAACTCCGAAAATTCAACAATTTCTGAACCAGTCATCTCGTAAAATTCATAATAAATCATACGTTCATTTTTAACGGTTCAAAATTTGTGGACATATACTCAACTTATATATGTATAACATATCCAAAAATTACCACGATCCAACGTTCGGATTAAAAATTTTAACCCCTGCAAAATATCTCAAAAACCCTGATTTTTAATATCTCCATTCCGACAAAAAAACCTCAACATTAACTCCTTCATTTTTAACCACAAAAATATATCCCTCATTTATATCCACATAAAATAAATATTTCCTTATCATATGAATCAATAATTAATTATTCACAAATAATATTACAGAATCACATTTATGACAACCAGGCCGTTCCCAGGAAAGAGGGGGCTTCCCAATAAGGATTTCTCCTTACTAGCGCGCAATTAGATGACCAAACCTCTCCTTAGACAGAACTTTCTAGACATTGCCAATAATGTTATCTAATAATATTATTCAAATAATATGAATTATTGATCTGATAATGGAAAATACTGTGCAGCAACAATTATTGAAACAACAATAATATAAAATATCAACGCAGCAATTATTGAATCAATAAAATAAAATATTGAGCAATAACTACTGTAACAATTATTGAGTAGTGCCTTCTTACGTAAGAATCAATAATTGGTGCAATACCGTGTGCTACTGTAATTTAACCACCGGGTATTCTAACAATATTAACGGTAACAACTACGCCATTATTTATAAACAACTTATACTTGTCGTTGTTTTTCATCCAATCGCTTTCCGTTATGGGGCCCACACAAGGCTGCACCGTCGTACGAATATTCACCGACAGTAAGAATATTCCACGACCAAACGAATATTCCCCGACAAAATGAATATTTTATAACCACTTGCTTATTTTATAAAATTTGCACATTTCACCCATAACCAAAGTATTATATCAAATTAACCCCTTATTATTCACAATAATATTTAGAGAAAATTTGATTTTATTCATTAATAAGTTGGGGTCTTACAAAGGTGGTTCTTAAATTCCTATAGAAGAACATTTTCATGAGGTTTGGCACGCCAAGAGTAATTATAAGTGATGAAGGTAGTCACTTTTGCAACAAATCATTTACAGCTCTATTGGCAAGGTATGGGGTCAACCACAAGGTAGCTACGGCTTATCATCCCCAAACTAGTGGGCAGGCTGAGGTGTCGAACAGAGAAGTTAAGAAAATCTTGGAAAAAGTGGTGAACCCAAATCGTAAGGATTGGTCGCTCTGGTTGGATGATGCATTATGGGCATATCGGACTGCGTATAAGACACTGACCGAGATGTCACCATTTCAACTAATGTACGGAAAGGCTTGTCACATACCAGTCGAACTACAGCATAAGGCTTATTGGGCGATTCAAAAACTTAATTTTAATCAAGCAGCTGTAGGGGAAAAGCGATTGCTGCAAAAAATGAGCTCGACAAATTTCGCTTTCAAGCCTACGAGAACTCCAAGTTATACAAGGAAAAGGTCAAGAAATGGCACGACCAGAAAATTATGCATAGAACATTCGAGCCAGGGCAATCAGTCCTTCTGTTCAACTCACGGCTGAGATTGTTCCCAGAAAAGCTTAAGTCCAAATGGTCGGGACCATTCACCATAAAAAGGGTGTTCGCTCATGGCGCCGTTGAACTTTACAGTCAGAATCCTTTAGAAACTTTCAAAGTCAACGGTCAACGATTAAAGCACTATTTGGGTGGTGAGTCCAACACCAATGTCATCGTCATCACATTGTCCAAAGTACCATTAACAGGAAGTAGTCAGGCTGAACGACTTAAAATTAAGCGTTAATTGGGAGGCAACCCAATCATGCATTATTTTTCATATTTTCATTCATAATTGTTAGAATATAGTTTTATTAAGTTAATAGGTAGGTATTATATGGTAAAAATCTTGTTAATCTCTCAATCATACTCCAAGTGATCAACAATCTAATAACTTGTACATTTCATGGCTTGCAGGATGGGGAAATAGACATTTATTGGCTTAGCATGAAGCAAAGAAGAGCATAAGAGCCCGTTAATAGGGTGCACACCCGCCGGGGTGGGCATTTTCTGCCTAAAACCCCCCGCCGGGGCGGGGGTCATTCACATCCAAAGTCAGGGGGCTAGCCCGCTGGGGCGAGGGTCCTGGAATCCCAAAGCCAATTCGGCAGTTACAAACCACCACTTCTTTGTCTTCCCATTAACACACTACGTTCCCACTGCTCCTCTTTTCTCCCACATTACAACTTCAACTCCCCCCCATTATAAACATACTTACAAACGATTTAGCTAGTATAATTCCATCATCTTCCCCATTACCTCCATCTATTACTCCTATTCCTCTCCACCACACCACCTATATATATACATTCCCTCACAACCTAAGTTCACTACATACACTCAATTTGAAATCAGGAAGCCACGAATTAGGGTTCTTTTTGTGGGTATTCATCTTGTGCTTACAAGTGAGTAACCTATTTTCAAAGCTCTTCATCTGCAATCACCTTAATTGACACACATTCATCAAGTTGGGGGAAGAAATGACTGTGCATACCAAGTGTTCGATAAGTTGTGTAAGTGAAATTTGGGGAGAGGATAGTGGGTTAACGCGCCCGAAATTCAATGGCTTCTCAACCAACATCCAAACGACAACACGGCGAGAGTTCCAGGCCAACACCACCATCACGAACATTCGACCATCACAAGTTCAAAAGTGCATCCGCCGCCGATGGGTATGACTACATGGTCACAAAGGCCCTTACACCGAAGCAGGGGTTGGCACCGGGTGCTCACAATGGCGAAATGATGCAACAGATTTATCAGAAAGGGTGGATCAAGTTCACTGAGGAGCCCGAGGCTACCACTGTCAACGTGGTCAAAGAGTTCTATGCTAACGCCGAGGACAAGGCACCTTTCAATTTGTGCTTGGTCATTTGATCCCGTTCAGTGCTGATGCCATCAACACATATTATCAATTGCGGGTGCCTAGACAGTGCCAATATGCTTACTTGAGGGATTTTGACCCTAACTTTGAGGAGGTTCTTAAAGAAATGACCAAGCCGAGAACAACGTGGATAAAGGGTTAGAAAGGGGGCACGGTGTTTCATAGCAAGGATCTCAGCCAATATGGTAAAATATGGTATGCATTTTTATGTGCTAAACTGTTTCCATCCACGCACACCTCAGATGTCACCAAGGAGAAGGCACTACTTCTATATTCTAATGTGCAAGACTTCATCATCGACATCGGGGTAATAATCAACTTTTCCATTCGCCAATTCTTGCAAGGTAATTTTTCGGGTGGCTTGCCAAATCCATCCCTCATTTGTGGGTTGTGTCGCCAAGCAGGGGTTCGATGGTCTGATGATGAACCCACTCTAATGTCACTGTAGCTACTTAATTCGAGAATGATAGCACGTTATTCAGTGTGGGCCGGAGGTGACCTTGAGGGTTAGGTTTTATATTTCCATCAGCTTCGAAAGACGAAGCTGACGCTGAAGATACCTCGTGGAATGAGGATGAGACTATATGAGAACAAGGAACTGAGGCGACACCATCTTCTGATGCCATATCTAGCACTCAGTTTCTTGAATTTCAACGACAAATTGAGGAGCACAACAAAGCATCACGTAGGGAGATGAGGCGGCTTGCAGCGAGACAAGACCATATGTTTGATGCTATGAGCACGTCGTTCGCTTCACTCAACACGACACTTTAGAGCTTCAATCCAGCTGCACACTTCCCATATCAGCCACCCATGCTAATGCTGAGGTTTCCACCAAGTGATTCAGAAGAAGAAGATCAACCACCTCCCCAAACTTAGGCGATTGCAAGGAAGTCCTCACACACTAAATTGCGATTATTCATCCAATGAGGCCATTGTATTACTTAAGTTTGGGGGATTTAAATTCTTGTTTGCATGCATATGTTATTGGTTAGGCTTATAGTTGTCATTGCATTCTAGTTTTGCATATTAGTTAGGAATTATGATGTTGCATACATATAAGTCACATAATTGCATGATAGCTTAAGTGCATACATAGTAGCTTAGGTTATTTTTATTATTGCATTGTTTTTAATTCCGTTATTAATGCATTTTGTTATGTTATGATATTAAAAAAAATATTTAGTTAAATATTGTGTTTGCATATGTCCAGCAGTGTTGTAGTTCATGTTAGTTGTGGGCCAATAATGAGATTGAGAATAAGTTAACTAATACAGCATTGATTATTAGAACTGTGATATAATTTCTGTTATGAATCGAATCTTGCGCTTGTTTGAACAGTATAAAAAGGTTAATACGCTAATAACATCTTTGTTGACTGGTCAGTTCAAATTGATACATAAATAGTTTCTAAAGGATAATGCTAGGGTAAATGAGAAAACGACAAGGAAAGGCAGTAAAGGCAAAAATTAGGCAAGAACCTAAGTTTGGGGGATTATATGTGGGGTTTATAAGCTTTATCTATAAAAAAAAGAAAAAAAAGATTATATATCGTGACTAGTCTTGTTTCGGGGCCTTTGTTACTTGAGCAAGTACACCCGAGAGGATTGTCTTTACACCTAGTGCCTTAAGGTCTTTTATAGTCTGGGAGTTGTTGGTCCAAAGCTCGCTAAGGGATAGCACTGTTAGCCTAATGGGATGAGATATTGCACAGTCATGTGTGTATGTTCCAAAAATAATAATAATAATAATAATAATAAAACGGGAAAAGAGCACAAAGCCCCGTGTGAAAAAAAAATTAATATAAATGAAGTATAAGTACCCTGCATGAACCCTTGATTTTGGTAGTGCTTAGTTTTAGTTGGAATGCGCTTATTTTTGAAATTTTTTATTTGCGCTGTATGATTCCTTCTAAGAAATTGATTATGTATTGAATTTGAGTTCGTATCAATTATCATGGATGTTGAACACACACGGAAATTATACCAGTGATGATGGTTTAAGATTTGAGAATTAATACGGAATTGTGGATTGGTTTTGGTGATTAATATTGTAGAGTTTGCTTGTTTTCTCTGAGCCCGATTAGATAATTTTGATTCTGCGATACTGTTGGATTCAAAAGCATATAGATTATATTCATTCCATCTCATTGCATTGCATTGCATATAGGTGTTTTGTGCTCGAGGACTAGCAAGGTTTAAGTTTGGGGGATTTTGATAAGTGGATTTTATATCCATGAATCGATGTCCATTTCAAGCTTAATCGTTGTTACTTTCTTATTTTCATGTTCGGTTTTACTCGTTTCGTGTTCTTTTATGTGCAGGGTGGTTGTTGTGGAAAGTAGTGAAGAAAGGATGTCATTTGGAGCAATTATGGAAGCAAACATGAAAAAAGCAAAGTTAGTTAACAGGGGACTAGCCCGCCGGGGCGAGCCTGTTTTGCCTTGTACCCCCCGCCGAGGCGGGGGTCCCAAATTCTGGGCAGTCCTTGCATGCTTTGAACTCTGCTAGAAGGTGAACTTGTGGACTTTGGGTATCATATGGACTCTATTTGTTGAGGGATTTTGGCCAGACCTCAATGTTGGATATATATGGCTCAATAAACAACAAATTAAAGGAGACACAAGGCATAATACGAAGATCAATTCCAGTTTTTCATAATAAGCATTGAAGGAAGATTTTGAAGAGATTTTTGAGACGATTGCAGATTTAGGCTACGTGAAGGGTGTTTTTCACTATTCTTCTCCTTAGTCTTTTATTTGTAATTAAAAGAATGTTATCTTTGAATTATTCAGTTGTTATTTCATTTATGATGAATTAGTTCACTTTTTAGGCTTATGGTGGATCCTTAAGTGAAACGATGATTTTGTAAACTTTGATTTCCAGTTCAATAAGCTATTTTCCAGTTTATCTATATTAATTTGAGCTTGAATTTATGAATTTTCTGATCAACAATTTTTTGTGGATTTGTATAGAATCAAGAGAGGATATTCGAATCTAGACTTAGTTAATATAGCGTGTGTTCATGAATTTTGCGAATAGCATATTCTTGATGAATATTAAGGTAGAGATATGCTTAACATCGCATGTAATCGGATAGAGAACTTAATCTTAAACCTTCTTTAATTATAATTCACATAGAGATATAGTGAGTTAGTTGATTAAGGTGTTTAACTTGTTTCTATCTAATTTGTGGATTTAAGTTAATACGGTATTAGTGCATCAAGAGGTGACTAGTACTACATTTGTGTTTTTGATTAATAAACTGGGATAGTGATTTGAATTGGAATAAAGGTGTAGAAATCAGAGTGAAGCTTAGGGTGAAATCATAAGTCTAATTCTCCATTAATTGTTTGAAATTCCAGATTTTGATATTTGTGATTGTTTTGTGGTAGTTTATTTGTTTCTTAATTTAGTTTCTATAATTTTAATCATTGAATTGAATAGTTTAATAAAATTAGGATTAATAGGAAATTGGTAATTGTAAGGTTAAGTTTCTTACTAATTTGTTTCTGTGGGAACGATACTCTACTCATTACTATATTACTTGTTGACCACGTATACTTGCGTGTTGTGCGTAATTAGATTTTACCCAACAGCTCCACAAGTAATACATGGAGTATTAATGAATCAAATTAGGCATAATGGATATAATTGAATTGAATTTAAATTGAAATTTGTGAGGACTGTGTCTATTGAAAATCAATAGAAATTTATATATATATATATATATATGTGTGTGTGTGTGTGTGTGTGTGTGTGTGTGTGTGTGTGTGTGTGTGTGTGTGTGTGTATAACAAGTTCAATAGAATGAGTTAAACTAAGATTGAATGATAAACTTGAAAACTACAAGTTTAAATTTAAATTCATGGAATTTGTTAGCATTAAGCAACATTTTGACCTTATGTGTGTTATATAGGTGCTACACGAGGTCATAACACTTCAAGTTCACGAGAACGATTAGAACCGGTAGCTTTTCGTAGTGAATGCAAGTTTTTCAGTTTATTTTTGTGAATTTATATGTGCTATAGGTAACTGTAAACATAAAATATGCTTACAAGTGTGTTGAAATTCATGATTTGTACAATGTTGCTCTATGAATGATTAAAAGTCAACCTATGACTACAGTTATTTGAGTTATGGAACTCAAATTATTTGTGTTAGCACGTGTTGGATGTTGTGAAGATTCAATATGAGATGCATGTTGCTAATATAAAGATATTGCATAAGTTTGATGATGCATTTGTAATATGCGTAAACAAGAAGAATATAATCCATGAACTAAATATGAAATTATGTGCTACGTGAAGCATGATAGAATGTTAGACTTGCTGGGCTGTCGAGCTCAATCTTGTAAAAATAAACTTTTTGCAGGTTAACGGTACAATGCGATAATACTTGTTATCTAGATGATATGGATAAGAAGACATTCAAGGAAATATTGCTTCCCTTTTGTTGAAACTTAGTTGGTGCTATGATGATGATGTACAAGATACAAATATGTAAACTTCTGAAATGTTTAATAAAGAGTATTTGTTTGGAACAAGAATGTATTGTGGTGGCTATTGAATGTAAATTATACAGGTAAAACATTAATATATAAAGACGATAAGCATTGGTACTTTAACTTTCATAGTTCACTTACTATGCTAATACAGGGGATCATAATGGTTACGATTCGGGGAACGCAAGAAAGAAGAAAAAAAATTTAATTATCCACATTTTAGTCAGTATTGCATCTAATTTTGATGTAAGGCTAAATGTGACAACCCCAAAATAGGTCCATTCCATCCAACCTATTCTGAGTCGCCAAATACATGGTACAGAAAACAACTACAACTTTATTACAACAATTGTCGTGCAAAATACAACAACACATATGCTGTGAGTTTGGATACAAATATATACCAAATGTGACTCATGTTTCAACCGTGGACATCACCTCAAAATGACACCTTACATAAAGGTATAGTCAAAAACTGTTTTAGAAATTAGAATCTTTGGGAAGTGCTCAAGGAAACCTTCGTAAGTGGGAGGCCATGCGTCTAGGTTATGATAGATATCATATGGCCACAGAATTATTCTTGGTTGACCCAATAGACCCCAAAGAAAAATGAGAAGATTACTATCATATTCTTCCCAATGGTGAGTCTTCTCTTGACATATCATTATCTCTACTGTCTCTAATTGAGAATTATACTTCAAACAAACACCAAGATTATATAGGTAGTGCTCGTAGATATACTCAGCAAGTGGATGAACACATCCCTGTCTTATGATGACACGAGGTTGTATGTCGTTAGACATCTTGTATGATAGTGGCAAACCACCCTTCCAACGTTGGGTACACCTTACCCTATTGGATTCACCAAATAAAACTACTAAATGAACTTTTCTATACTGCTTCGGGAGAACATCCACATCTAGAGACCACCGTTCTATTTCCCCGTTACCCTCGCTCGACCCAGCTACACTCTTATTACCTGAAAGGAATTGTGAAGCAAAAGGGTGAGCACAACTAGCTCAGTAAAGAATATCATGACTAAAGATAATTAAATTATCAATAGCCTTCATCAATAATAAATCAGAGATTTAGAACATATGGTAAATGATAAAAATTTCAACCATAGTTGCAGCGGAACGAGCAATCCATTAGAAGAGTCAAATAGACTATAAAGTCTATTATCTTCTCCATGTTAAAAATCCATCAACAATGTTTTATCCCTGTAACATCAATCAACAATTCTGGTCCACAATCATATGAATAACTCATAATCATAACTGTAGTTCTAAATTCCTCTTCTCATCCAGGACGAAGATAATTTTCATCACCTATCTTTACCTGAAACATCAAAGATCATGGTTACACCAAATCACATTTCCTGTTCATAATCATACTAATAACTTCATCTTTGCACTACGGCCAAAGATATTCATTTGTATCACCAGTTGGTCATGTTTATCTCAACATCTGTTCATCTTTGCACTACTGGCCAAAGATATTCAACATGTCATCTTTGCACTACGGGCCAAAGATATTCATCAACAATTCATCTTTGCACTACAGGCCAAAGATATTCATCAATATTTCATCTTTGCACTATAGGCCAAAGATATTCATCAACAAACCATCTTTGCACTACAGGCCAAAGATATTCAACAACAATTCATCTTTGCACTACAGGCCAAAGATAGTAATATCTCAAAGAAATATATAATCATTTCAGAATTTATATAAACAATAATTATAACCATGTTGATCAATTCACCTTTGCACTTAAGCTAAAGATATTCAATTATAAATTCAATGGTCATGATCATACCAGTCAACAATTCATCTTTGCACTACAGGCCAAAGATATTCCCCAGTCACGATCATACCAATAATTTACCCATCTTTACACTCAAGTCAAACCGAAATTCAACATCAGGGTTATAAAAATATTATATATAATAGTAAAATCAATATAATCAACAACTGCATTTATTTTCAAGAGCAACAATCATAAATCAACTATAATTTGGTCAGAAAAAGAAACTAATTTTTCTATGAATTGTAACTCGTGAATAGTAACTCATAAATAGTAAACCCGACACAAAAAGGTAGAAATTCCACAATAAAATCCATACCAGTATTTCGGTATAATGATATTAAAAGAATATTATTTCTTAAGCTTATAAACAATTTATTTAAATTGTTTACACTTTACTAAATAATACATTTAATCATTCTAAAATACCAAACTCATAAGATTTTATCACCAATAATCGAAACCCTCATCAAAAATCTGCATACACCTCATATAGGATTCTCAAAGTCATAGAATCCTATTTTCCAATTTTCTTACTTCACAAAACATATTTAATTCATTTACTCATAACTAGACTATTTTCATGAAAAATACCAAATCAGTTCCAAAAATATTTCTTTTCTGAGATTTAGCATAATATAGTCCCATAGTGAACATATATTTTTCTCAGAATTTTTAAAAGTCATTTACTATTTTTCATATGGCCAAAACAGCCGAATATTTACACTTTTATCAAAAATTATACTTTTGTCCAAAAATTCTGAAATTTACAGAGTATACTTCTATCATATACATGTACTCCCAATAAAAATTTCATCAATTTTGGAGTTAACAACAAGGAATTATAAGCGGTTACTTTTAAAATAGTCTTTTCTCATAAAATTCATAACTCTCAATCTATACATCCAAAAATCACCATTTTTGGACACAATCAAAAAAACTCATTAAAATATCATTTCAAATTTTTCCAGAATTTTTGAAGGTCAGAAAAATTACGAAACTGAAAAACATAACAACCCTTAAAATCTCTTACTATCCCTTACCTCAAAAGAGCAGTACTTCTGATCGGTATGCAAAGCCGAAGAAAACTTGCACTGAATAGCAACTCTCAAAGTACCTAAATACTCACAAAATATGCTTCATAATATAGAGAGAGAAAGAGAGAAAACTTGTTTCTGGTGTGATTTTCAATTCCAACTTAGCCCTCTATTTATAGGAAAATTTTAGTAGGCTTGACCTGCAACCTGATGGCTTTACCTGCTACTATTCCCACCCACCACATTTGAAATATAATTCAGCACATTTCTTCACCAACCACAAGTGGGGCCCACCAATTCTAGAATTTTCCATCAAAATGATAAACTCCGAAAATTCAACAATTTCTGAACCAGTCATCTTGTAAAATTCATAATAAATCATACGTTCATTTTTAACGGTTCAAAATTTGTGGGCATATACTTAACTTATATATGTATAACATATCCAAAAATTACCACGATCCAACGGTCGGATTAAAAATTATAACCCCCGCCAAATATCTCAAAAATTCTGATTTTTAATACCTTCATTCCGACAAAAATACTGATAAAAACCTCAACATTAACTCCTTCATTTTTTAACCACAAAAATATATCCCTCATTTATATCCACATAAAATAAATATTTCCTTATCATATGAATCAATAATTAATTATTCACAAATAATATTACATAATCACAATTATGACAACCAGGCCGTTCCCAAGAAAGAGGGGGCTTTCCGATAAGGATTTCTCCTTACTTGCTCGCAATTAGATGACCAAACCTCTCCTTAGACAGAACTTTCTAGACATTACCAATAATGTTATCTAATAATATTATTCAAATAATATGAATTATTGATCTGATTATGGGAAATACTGTGCAGTAACAATTATTGAACAACAATAATATAAAATTTCAACGTAGCAATTATTGAATCAATAAAATAAAATATTGAACAGTAATTACTGTAACAATTATTGAGTAGTGCCTTCTTACGTAAGAATCAATAATTTCAAAAATACTATGCAATACCGTGTGCTACTGTGCAATAACGCGTATTACTGTATTTTAACCACCGGGTATTCCAACAGTGTTAACGGTAACAACTACACCGTTATTTGTAAAAACTCAAATTTGTCGTTTACTTCACCCGACAGTTATTCGTTATGGGACCCACAAATAGCTGCGCCGTCGTACGAATATTCCCCGACAGAAAGAATATTCCACGACCAAACGAATATTCCCCGACAATAATGATTATTTTATAACCACTTGCTTATTTTGAAAAAAAATTCATATTTCACCCATAACTTTAAACTTTTATCAATTTAACCATTTACTGAATAGTAATTATAAGAAAAATTGAATACTTTTATTTCATAAAATTCGGGGTCTTACAATCTCCCCTCCTTATGAAATTTCGTCCCCGAAATTTACGTACCTGGTAATTCAAAGAGTTGAGAGTACCTTGATTTCATTTCAGATTCCATCTTCCCTGTCATCATGATTTCTCCATTGCTCATCTCCTGTATTTCAGATATCATTCTAGAATACAGCTTCAAAACAAGGGTTAATTAAATAAATTAACATATCACATAATATCCCGATATTATGACAGACCAACAAATAAGCTTAGGTAGGACACACTAGCGAAGGATTTACTCATCTCTCCCCTCCTAGTTGTATTCCCCGATCTCCGCCAGAGATCATATCCCTAAGCTTTGATACCAAATGTAACTCTAGACACCAACTTGTGTCAGCACCTTACATTGATACCTATCAGTTTGCCACCGCAGAACGGCGTCCCCTACGGAGAGTCTGGCTTTGGTACATCCCCCATCAACAGGAAGTCACCAGCGAGAGGCTCGGGGCTCTTCACTTATAGCTCTGATACCAACTATGACAACCCCAAAATAGGTCCATTCCATCCAACCTATTCTGAGTCGCCAAATACATGGTACATAAAATAACTACAACTTTATTACAACAATTGTCGTGCAAAATACAACAACACATATGCTGTGAGTTTGGATACAAATATATACCAAATGTGACTCATGTTTCAACCGTGGACATCACCTCACAATGACACCTTACATAAAGGTATAGTCAAAAACTGTTTTAGAAATTAGAATCTTTGGAAAGTGCTCAAGGAAACCTTCGTACATGGGAGGCCATGCGTCTAGGTTATGATAGATATCATATGGCCACAGAATTATTCTTGGTTGACCCAATAGACCCCAAAGAAAAATGAGAAGATTACTATCATATTCTTCCCAATGGTGAGTCTTCTCTTGACATATCATTATCTCTACTGTCTCTAATTGAGAATTATACTTCAAACAAACACCAAGATTATATAGGTAGTGCTCGTAGATATACTCAGCAAGTGGATGAGCACATCCCTGTCTTATGATGACACGAGGTTGTATGTCGTTAGACATCTTGTATGATAGTGGCAAACCACCCTTCCAACGTTGGGTACACCTTACCCTATTGGATTCACCAAATAAAACTACTAAATGAACTTTTCTATACTGCTTCGGGAGAACATCCACATCTAGAGACCACCGTTCTATTTTCCCGTTACCCTCGCTCGACCCAGCTACACTCTTATTACCTGAAAGGAATTGTGAAGCAAAAGGGTGAGCACAACTAGCTCAGTAAAGAATATCATGACTAAAGATAATTAAATTATCAATAGCCTTCATCAATAATAAATCAGAGATTTAGAACATATGGTAAATGATAAAAATTTCAACCATAGTTGCAGCGGAACGAGCAATCCATTAGAAGAGTCAAATAGACTATAAAGTCTATTATCTTCTCCACGTTAAAAATCCATCAACAATGTTTTATCCCTGTAACATCAATCAACAATTCTGGTCCACAATCATATGAATAACTCATAATCATAACTGTAGTTCTAAATTCCTCTTCTCATCCAGGACGAAGATAATTTTTATCACCTATCTTTACCTGAAACATCAAAGATCATGGTTACACCAAATCACATTTCCTGTTCATAATCATACTAATAACTTCATCTTTGCACTACGACCAAAGATATTCATTTGTATCACCAGTTGGTCATGTTTATCTCAACATCTGTTCATCTTTGCACTACTGGCCAAAGATATTCAACATGTCATCTTTGCACTATGGGCCAAAGATATTCATCAACAATTCATCTTTGCACTACAGGCCAAAGATATTCATCAATATTTTATCTTTGCACTACAGGCCAAAGATATTCATCAACAGACCATCTTTGCACTACAGGCCAAAGATATTCAACAACAATTCATCTTTGCACTACAGGCCAAAGATATTAATATCTTAAAGAAATATATAATCATTTCAGAATTTATATAAACAATAATTATAACCATGTTGATCAATTCACCTTTGCACTTAAGCTAAAGATATTCAATTATAAATTCAATGGTCACATTCATACCAGTCAACAATTCATCTTTGCACTACAGGCCAAAGATATTTCTCAGTCACAATCATACCAATAATTTACCCATCTTTACACTCAAGTCAAATCAAAATTCAACATCAGGGTTATAAAAATATTATATATAATAGTAAAATAAATATAATTAACAACTGCATTTATTTTCAAGAGCAACAATCATAAATCAACTATAATTTGGTCAGAAAAAGAAACTAATTTTTCTATGAATTGTAACTCGTGAATAGTAACTCATAAATAGGAAACCCGACACAAAAAGGTAAAAATTTCACAATAAAATCTATACCAGTATTTCGGTATAATGATATTGAAAGAATAATATTTCTTAAGCTTATAAACAATTTATTTAAATTGTTTACACTTTACTAAATAATGCATTTAATCATTCTAAAATACCAAACTCATAAGATTTTATCACCAATAATCAAAACCCTCATCAAAAATCTGCATACACCTCATATAGGATTCTCAAAGTCATAGAATCCTATTTTCCAATTTTCTTACTTCACAAAACATATTTAATTCATTTACTCATAACTAGACTATTTTCATGAAAAATGCCAAATCAGTTCCAAAAATATTTTTTTTCTGAGATTTAGCATAATATAGTCCCATAGTGAACATATATTTTTCTCAGAATTTTTAAAAGTCATTTACTATTTTTCATATGGCCAAAACAGCCGAATATTTATACATTTATCAAAAATTATACTTTTGTTCAAAAATTCTGAAATTTACAGAGTATACTTCTATCATATACATGTACTCCCAATAAAAATTTCATCAATTTTGGAGTTAACCACAAGGAATTATAAGCGGTTACTTTTAAAATAGTCTTTTCTCATAAAATTCATAACTCTCAATCTATACATCCAAAAATCACCATTTTTGGACACAATCAAAAAAACTCATTAAAATATCATTTCAAATTTTTCCAGAATTTTTGAAGGTCAGAAAAATTACGAAACTGAAAAACATAACAACCCTTAAAATCTCTTACTATCCCTTACCTCAAAAGAGCAGTACTTCTGATCGGTATGCAAAGCCGAAGAAAACTTGCACTGAATAGCAACTCTCAAAGTACCTAAATACTCACAAAATATGCTTCATAATATAGAGAGAGAAAGAGAGAAAACTTGTTTCTGGTGTGATTTTCAATTCTAACTTAGCCCTCTATTTATAGAAAAATTGTAGTAGGCTTGACCTGCAACCTGATGGCTTTACCTGCTACTATTCCCACCCACCACATTTGAAATATAATTCAGCACATTTCTTCACCAACCACAAGTGGGGCCCACCAATTCTAGAATTTTCCATCAAAATGATAAACTCCGAAAATTCAACAATTTCTGAACCAGTCATCTTGTAAAATTCATAATAAATCATACGTTCATTTTTAACGGTTCAAAATTTGTGGACATATACTCAACTTATATATGTATAACATATCCAAAAATTACCACGATCCAACGGTCGGATTAAAAATTATAACCCCCGCCAAATATCTCAAAAATCCTGATTTTTAATACCTTCATTCCGACAAAAATACTGATAAAAACCTCAACATTAACTCCTTCATTTT
Organism: Panax notoginseng; assembly: GCA_016801055.1. NCBI lineage: Eukaryota > Viridiplantae > Streptophyta > Magnoliopsida > Apiales > Araliaceae > Panax > Panax notoginseng. The sequence goes on from CM029017.1 coordinate 140,511,589, forward strand.
TTAACCACAAAAATATATCCCTCATTTATATCCACATAAAATAAATATTTCCTTATCATATGAATCAATAATTAATTATTCACAAATAATATTACATAATCACAATTATGACAACCAGCCCGTTCCCAGGAAAGAGGGGGCTTTCCGATAAGGATTTCTCCTTACTGACTCACAATTAGATGACCAAACCTCTCCTTAGACAGAACTTTCTAGACATTGCCAATAATGTTATCTAATAATATTATTCAAATAATATGAATTATTGATCTGATAATGGGAAATACTGTGCAGTGACAATTATTGAATAACAATAATATAAAATTTCAACGTAGCAATTATTGAATCAATAAAATAAAATATTGAACAGTAATTACTGTAACAATTATTGAGTAGTGCCTTCTTACGTAAGAATCAATAATTTTAAACATATTATGCAATACCGTGTGCTACTGTGCAATAACGCGTATTACTGTATTTTAACCACCGGGTATTCCAACAGTGTTAACGGTAACAACTACGCCGTTATTTGTAAAAACTCAAATTTGTCGTTTTCTTCACCCGACAGTTATTCGTTATGGGACCCACAAATAGCTGCGCCATCGTACGAATATTCCCCGACAGAAAGAATATTCCACGACCAAACGAATATTCCCCGACAACAATGATTATTTTATAACCACTTGTTTATTTTGAAAAAAAATTCATATTTCACCCATAACTTTAAACTTTTATCAATTTAACCATTTACTGAATAGTAATTATAAGAAAAATTGAATACTTTTATTTCATAAAATTCGGGGTCTTAGACTAAACTTAGATAGTATTGAACAATCGAGGTCGAGATTAATTTAATCCTAATTTTGGATTAAGTTGGTCCCAATTTTGGTGTCGTCACAGAGTGGTATCAAAACTATGGGTTATAAACCTTAGGTAACCATACCTTAGGCTATAACCATAACCAAAATAGATGGGAAAGAAAAAGGAATGCTAAGTATTTAAGGTTTGAATGATCTTGAATGATATTAAAATTTATAAAAGAATTCGATAAGATAATACACAAATATTCAAAGAAGAATATTGAAAAGTCGAAGGATCTAAATTATAGGGAAAAATCACTACGTGATCTTATTAAGTCATAAAAAGGGCAAATGATCAATCGAAGAATTGAAAGTATAGCTTAATGCTATTAAAAGGTACTATGAATAAAGCTTAGCAAGAGTTATAAAGATAATGGATTACGAATTAACAAAAATTCGTATTAAAGCACAGAGCAAGATAGGAGCAAGATAGGATTGGGTGTGATTTCAATGAGGACTCATGTGATAACTTAGTTGTACAAACTTTTGTATGGGCAGGAGCTTTATACTTGGTTTAACGACCACGTAATCTATTATATTGATAATCATTGAAATGTCGGTGTCACGCTATCAGAATACGTATGGTGAGAAGGTAATTCTTTTCTCATATTTATATTTGATAGTAAAGAATATAGGGCTAGGTGCAAGTTCTTAAACTCATACTTATGACAAGTTTGCGACTCATAATCATGAAATGTTTTGAACCCCTAAGCGTATGGACAATTCCTGATTGGTTCGTGGATTGCTTAGATAAGTTCTTAAACTTATATCTTTATGGCAAGTTCCTGAACACATAAAGTGTGGTAAGTTTGATGAACTATACTACGGTATAGGAATATTATAGATTTAGAACTAATTATTTTCAGTATATTAAGTATTGATGATATGATTATATATTGGAGCTATAAGGAAAGCTGAAGCAGATGCAGGAAGAAATGGATACTCTTAAATCTTCTAGCTATGCTAGATTTTGAAATTTATTGACATCATGCAGATAATTGTTAAAGAAAATATATATATATATATATATATATATATATATATATATATATATATATATATATATATATATATATATATATATATATATATATATATATATAAATATTAGGTCAAATCGTTGAACCAATAAGTTTTAAAAGTTTTCAATTTTTTCTTATGTCTATTCTAGTAGTTTTGGCTAGACAAATTTAAAAACATCAAAATATATTTTCGTCATCATTGCTGTAACGATCCAGAATTTTAAATTATAATATTAAATATTTATTAAAATATAAATATTTATTTGATGTGTTTATTGTTGAAATTGATGATATAAATATTTTATTGATGTAATGGTTGCTAGTAAATATTTATGAATCTAAATTCATTAGATAATATTCTAAATTAAATTAATTTATAATTTAGAGAGTTGTAATATAACATGAGATGTTATATTGTTATTTTAATTTAATAATTAAAGGTGATATATTAAATTATTAAATAAAATTATAATTTATGATATTTGTTAAAGTGGAATATTTATTTAAAATATAGTATGTGATTGATTTATTTGATTAATGTTAGATATGGAGATCCAAAAAAATAGTATGTGATTATAAATTATAAACTAAATTGTTTATTAAAAATAAATTAAAGGAGTTTAATTTAGTTTTGCCAAACAAGGCTTAAATATATTAATTTTTTTAAAATTTAAAGGGTTTTGCCAAACTAAGCCTTATGGCTTTTGGATTTTTAATTTTTGAATTTTAATTAATATAAATAAAATAAATTAAAATAATAAATATAATATAATTATAACATATACGTTAAGGGGTAACTGATATCCCAATTAGTGTGCGTATTTCTTTTTACGCATTCTAGTTGCTAAGCCTAAGAGAAAACACAGAGGGAAAGATGGAGCTTAGAGAGAAATTGAGAAGAGGGAAGAGACACTCTAAGAATTAAGAGGAAAAAGAGGATTAAACAAGGATTTTCAATTATCCAACTAGAGCTTAGAAGAATCAAAGGTAAATTCTTAAGTTTCTAGTTTTTGATTTTTGTTTTCTAAAGTCTTTGTAATTAGGTTTTTGGTGGTTGAATTTGTTGAAGTATAATTTGATTATGTTTATGGGTATATATTGTGACGCCCCCAAAATTAGGTATACATCACCCATCTTGGGTCGTCAGATACATGGTACAGAATACAAACACAACTTACTAATATAACTGTCGTGTACAATACGACAAAACATAACTGTGAGTTTGGATACAATTATTATCTAGTAGAGACTATACAAACTCAAAAGGAGTCCTCATTACAATTATTATCACACTATTTAACAGAATAGTGAGGACTACTAATACTATCATCTGGTCCATCACTCCGTTCCCCGACTCGTTCCAGCTATATTCTCATTTCCTAAAGAGAACAGTGAAAGAAAGGGTGAGCTCAACTAGCCCAGTAAGAAATATTATGACTAAGATAATGCAGAATAAATCATCATTAGCCTTCAACAGTGTTAAACTGATAAAATATAACGAACATCAAGTTTAACTGCAGCGGAACAAGCAATCCATTAAAAGAGTCAAGTAGAGAATCAAATCTACTATTTTCTATGATTTAAAAGGTTTTTCAACACTGTTATCGCTGGGACTCAGCTTAACAAAATAATCTACATCATCGAATCACCCCTGCACTACGGCCAAGGATATTCTTTAGTATCACGACCACAATTATCCATGCACTACGGGCCAAGAATATTTGTGTATTCATTAATGGTCATGATCATGCCAACAACTGTCCATCAATGCACTACGGGCCAATGAGGACTTTTACCATATCATTTATAACATTACGGTCATGATTATACCGAATAATCCCTGGTCATAATCATACCAAGTCCATCTATGCACTATAGGCCACAGATGACTTTCAACATTTTATAAACATGAGGATGATGACAATGATATAAGAATTCAATAAAACAAGTTCAAGAATTAATTTATCCAAGAATTAACAACGTCCAAATTGTCAACATGATACTGCTTTGTGGAGTAAAATTCAAGAATGCTTAGAATAATATTTTCATGAAAAGATACTGGATGAAACGCAATTATCAAGGATATTCCACTAATTTCATGGAGTATAGAAGTTAAAACTTAACCAACTGAGTATAATAAAGAATGAAATAACAAAAGAAATCACCCGGCATGCGATAGACCGCACAGACAGGTTATTCTAATAGAATAATAAATAATGGAACCAGGTCCGGCGTAAACGCACAGACAGAATATTCCGACAGAATAATAAATAATAGAACCAGGTCCGGCGTAAACGCACAGACAGGATATTCCGACAGAATAATAAATAATGGAACCAGGTTCGGTGTAAAACACACAGACAGGATGTTCCAACAGAATAATAACAAGACGGAACCAGGTCCGATGTAAAACACACAGACAGGATGTTCCAACAGAATAATAATAAAAATGGAACCAGGTCCGATGTAAAACACACAGACAGGATGTTCCAAGAGAATAATAGAAGAATGTCACCAAGTATAGGGTAGACCGCGTATACAGGTTATTCTAACAGAATAATAAGAAATGGAATAACAAAAATTCTCTTCATGAATAAGAAAGAATAACACCCCTTACCGTTTTAAAGAAGAACTGAAATAAGAAAGTAGTTAAGTAGCAGAATACTTTTCTTCTCTCTCTCTCTCTATAGTTTCTCTCTCTAGAGTTCAGTGAATTCGTAAGAAATAATGAAGGAATGAGCTGCTATTTATAGAAAAATAGAATACATAGTAACTAATCCATGAACGGTCCAGATTAATTACTTTAATCTGACGGTCCATATTTAAAGAAAATTTTTTTAAATAAAATATAAAATATTCTATTTATAGAATAACTTTAATAAAGTATTCTGTTTTATACAAAAAGATGTTTCTGTTTTATTAAGTTAATAATACGAATAAAACAAAACTTCATTATCGCTAAATAATTCATATTATTAACTGACAATAATTGAATCAAACTGAGTGACTTCTCACATAAGCATTAATAATCAATACCGTGTGCTACTATGCAACCACACATGTTACTTCCGCCGTTATTTTTAATAAAATATTTTTGTCATTTTCTCAATCTGACAATAATTCCGTTGTGGGGTCCACCAATGATTGTGCCGTTGTACGAATATTCCCTGTTAAAACGAATATTCTCCGACCAATCGAATATTATATAACAACTTGCGTACTTTGCAAAATTTATAAATATTACCCACAACTATAACATTATATCAAATTAACTCCATAATATTTAAAAATGATATTTATAGAAAATTCATCTTTATTTATAAAAGTTGGGGTCTTACAACCTCCCCTTCTTATGAAATTTCGCCCTCGAAATTAGGGTATGTACCTGGTATGTCGAAGAGGTAAGGATACCTTGACTTCATTTCAGATTCTAACTCCCAAGTCATTTCCTCAACATCGTGATTTCTCCACAAAACTTTGACTTGAGGTATAACCTTGGAGCGTAGAATATGTTCCTTCTTATCCAAGATTTGAACAGGAACTTCTTCATACGTCAAATCCTCCACTATTTCGTCCGGTTCTAACTCAATAATGAGGTTCGGGTCTTCCACATATTTACGTAACATGGATATGTGAAAAACGTTATGAACACGAGACATACTTGGCGGAAAAGCGAGTCTATAAGCTACAGTTCCTACTCGATCGAGGACTTAATAAATCTTCTAGAGTTTGAATAGTCAAGGACACAGAGTCTTAATAAATCTTCTAGAGTTTGAATAGTCCTCTCTGATTGCCAGTCCGTCTGAGGATGATATGCCGAACTAAATCGTAAATCCGTGCCCATAGCTTTTTGTAAACTAACCCAAAATCGTGAAGTGAATCTTAGGTCTCGATCAGAAACTATGGATACTGGCATACCATGCAGTCTTACAATCTCGTTTATGTACATACGAGCAAGACGTTCAAGTGTATAAGTTTCTCATATCGGTAATAAATTAGCAGACTTGGTCAATCTATCAATAATGACACAAATCGCATCTCTACCTTGAGAAACCTTAGGAAGACCGGTAACGAAATCCATGGTAATGTGCTCCCACTTCCATTCTGGAATTTCAAGTGGTTGCAATGGACCTTTTGGTACTTGATGCTCCGCTTTGACTCGTTGACAAGTTAGACACCTTGAGATAAACAGCGCTATCTCTCGCTTCATATTGCTCCACTAAAATGTATGACGAAGATCATGATACATTTTGGTACTCCCAGGATGGATTGCAAACGGTGTGTTGTGCGCCTCCATCATGATTTCATACTTTAAATTAGGGTTGTTAGGAACACAAAGTCTGGAATTGACTCGAAGTATTCCTTCTTCATCGATTCTTGCTTCCGGCATAGCACCTTCTTGCACTTTCTTCCTCATACGCATCAGCTCCAGGTCTGTAGCTTGAGCAACTTTAACTTTATTGATTAAAGTTGGTTCTACTCGTATATTCGCCATCATCACATGGGTCCCTGGAGTCTTTAACTCTATCTTCATCCTTTGCAAGTCACACAAAATGGGCCTTTGTGTTGACAATATCGCACTCGTACTTGCATATGATCTTCTACTCAATGCGTCAGCTACCACGTTCGCTTTTCCAGGATGGTATTGAATGGTATGATCATAATCTTTCAACAGTTCAAGCCAACGTCGTTGTCGCATGTTGAGTTCCTTTTGAGTTAAGAAATATTTGAGGCTTTTATGATCCGTAAAGTTCTCCACCTTCTCCCCATACAAGTAATGCCTCCAAATTTTAAGTGCAAAGACAACAGCTGCCAACTCTAGATCATGAGTAGGATAATTCCTCTCATATTCCTTGAGTTGTCTTGATGCATAGGCTATGATTTTTCCATGTTGCATGAGAACGCATCCCAACCCTTTGCTTAAAGCATCACTGTAGATGATAAATTCCTCCTAGCCAGATGGTATTGTTAGAACAAGTGCTGAAATGAGTCGCCTCTTGAGTTCTTGAAAACTCTTCTCACATTCTTCGCTCCAACCGAACTTTGTATCTTTCCAAGTCAGCTGAGTTAATGGAGTAGCGATTCGAGAAAATCCTTCCACGAATCTCCGATAATAACCAGCTAAACCAAGAAAGCTACGTACTTTGGTCACTGATTTAGGTTGCTCCCAGCTTTGAATAGCTTCAATCTTTGTCGGGTCAACAGATATTCCACGACTTGATACTACGTGCCCAAGGAATGCTACCTCCTCCAGCCAGAACTCGTATTTCTTCAACTTGGCATAAAGTTTTGTATTCACGAAGCTTTTGGAGTACCAGCCTCAAGTGTTGCTCATGATCTTCACGGCTTTTGGAATAAATAAAGATGTCATCAATAAAAACGACCACAAAGTGATCTAAATATTTCTTGAATATCCGGTTCATCATATCCATGAAGACAGTAGGAGCATTAGTCAATCTAAAGGACATGACTAGGAATTCATAATGCCCGTACCGAGTTCTGAAAGCCGTCTTTGGAATATCCTCAGTTCTAACCTTCAGCTGATGATATCCAGAACGAAGATCGATCTTTGAAAAAAATTGTGCTCCTTATAATTGGTCAAACAGGTCATCAATACGTGGCAATGGGTACCTATTTTTTATGGTGACATGATTCAACTCCCGATAATCAATACAAAGTCGCATACTTCCATCTTTCTTCTTCACGAATAGAACTGGAGCACCCCAAGGAGAAGTACTAGGACGAATAAAGCCAATGTCTAACAATTCCTGCAGTTGGATCTTTAACTCCTGAAGTTTAATAGGAGCCATTCGATATGGGGCTTTGGAAATGGGTTTTGTACCGGGTTCAAGGTCGATACAAAATTCAATTTTACGCTCTGGGGGTAGGCCAGGAAGTTCTTCAGGGAATACGTCTGAAAATTTATTAACAATAGAAATATCATTCAAAACTGACGTATTTTTATTTAGATCCGTGACATGAGCTAAGAAAGCTTGACATCCGTTTTTCAATAAACGAATAGGTTTATGGTTTGAGATGACAGCGATTAATTTTAATGGTTTGGTTGCTTGAATTCGCATAATAGGTCGATTAGAAATATGAAAGCTAACAACCTTACGAAAATAATCAATTTTTGCATGATGAGTAGTTAACCAATCAATCCCTAGAATCACGTCAAATGCAAGTATTTTTAATGAAATAAGATCGACAGGTAATGTGTGAGTACCAACTTGAAGCAAACAAGACTTATAAACCGTGGATGTAATGAAGGTTTCTCCCAATGGAATTTCAACAGATAAGTCAAAGTCTAATTTCTCCGGAGTCAAATTTAATCGATGGGCGCAAGTAGGAGAAATAAAAGAATGGGTAGAACCGGTATCAAATAAAGTATAGACTTCGTTAGAGTTTATGATAAGCTTACACCCGTAAGACCCCAAATTATTAATAAATGAAATTTAATTTCCTCTATTTATTATTCTGAAATAGTAAGAGTTGATTTGATTAATGTGGTTAGTTATGGGTAAAATGCGCAAATATTTTAAATAAGCAAGTGGTTATAAAATATTCATTGTTGTCGGGGAATATTTGTTTGGCCGTGGAATATTCTTGTTGTCGGGGAATATTCGTACGACGGCGCAGCCTTGTGTGGGCCCCATAACAGAAAGCGATTGGATGAAGAAAACGACAAAAATAAGTTGTTTATAAATAATGGCGTAGTTGTTACCGTTAATACTGTTGGAATACCCGGTGGTTAAAACACGGTAATACGCGTAGCACACGGTATTGCACCAATTATTGATTCTTACGTAAGAAGGCACTACTCAATAATTGTTACAGTAATTACTGTTCAATATTGTATTTTATTGATTCAATAATTGCTGCGTTGATATTTTATATTACTGTTGTTTCAATAATTGTCACTACGCAGTATTTTTTATTGCCGGAGCAATAATTCATATTATCTAAATAATATTATTAGATAACATTATTGGCAATGTCTAGAAAGTTCTGTCTAAGGAGAGGTTTGGTCATCTAATTGCGCGCCAGTAAGGAGAAATCCTTATTGGAAAGCCTCCTCTTTCCTGGGAACTGCCTGGTTGCCAGTACTATGGTTCTGTAATATTATTTGTGTATAATTAATTATTAATTTATATGATGAGGAAAATAGTGATTTTATGTGGATATAGATAGAAAAAAATTTTAATGTGACAATTGTTGAAAATTAATATTTTATCTTTTTCTGATAAAATAATTCATTTAAATATATTATTTTAATAATATATTGATGGTGGTATTTTTACAATGAATGTGGGATATATGAGTATATGAGGAGGAAGAGTATTTTTGTGACATTAAATGATTAACACATGTTTTGTGTGTTGGTGGACATAATTCTTGACAGAAAATTTATTATTGACTGTAAAATCGCCCGTTTGTGAATTTCGGTCAATTTCTGTTTAGAATTTGAAAAAACTTTCTTCTGCAAAGTTGTAGAGAATTGGATTTCCTATAAAAACTCGCAAAATTCGAATTTTCTGATAAAAGGGCTATTTATTATGAATTATTGAAGTTCTGAAGTTCCGAAATAATTGATTTTTGAAAGTTTTATTTATTATTTTGAAGAAAAATGTTTTTTGGCATTTAAGTGGGCTAACATGTGATATAAATGGGCTGAGATCAGATGTCTAGAGGTGGGCTAAGGAAAATTTGATAAATATATTATTATTATATTAAATTTTCTGCTTTGGTGTTCTAAGCATTTTCCTATAAATAGGGTGCTTAGGTTAGAATTGAAAATCACACCAGAAACACAAGTTTCTCTCTATTTCTCTCTCTATATCGAGCGTATTCTTGTGAGTATTTGATACTTTGAGTGTTGCTATACGGTGCAAGTTTCCTTCAGCACTATATCTAGTATTCCAGTCAGAAGTACCGTCTTTCCGAGGTAAGGGATGTTATTTCTTCTTAAATGATATTATTTTCTTCAATATCATTATGCCGAAGTATTGATCTGAACTTTTTATCAAATTTAGAACTTTTCATGTCGGGATTACTATTCATGAGTTACTATTCACGAGTTACTATTCACGAGTTACTATTCACCGAAAAATGAAATTTCCTTCTTTTCGTCCAAATATCTATTCTGGATACTAGCTTTGATTGTATCCATGTTTTGATCATTCTTGAATTTTACTTCACTATGATAAGGTATTTTTGAACATGGATAAATCGAAATACGAATCCTTAATATTTGTTATTTTGTTTCACTGGGTTCGTTTTCTTTAAAATATTTTTCATCATCCTCAGTCTTAAATGATGATATAACTGAATATCTTTGGCCTGTAGTGCAAAGATGAATAATTTCTGATGAATATCTTTGGCCCGTAGTGCAAAGATGAACAGGTGTTGAGGTGAACATGACCAACTGATGGATATCTTTGGCCTGTAGTGCAAAGATGACTATTTGATTCAAGATATTTATTGATTGATGTTACAGGGATAAAATGTTGATGATGGGCTTTTAAATTCATAGATAATCGTAGATTTCATTCTCTACGTAACTTCTCTATGAATTATTATTTTCCGCTGCGAATATTGAATTAAAACTTGTTGTCTATTGTATTCTATTAATTTTTTCCCTGTTGAAGACTAACGATAATTTGTTGTATATTATCTTAGTCATAATATTTTTTACTGGGCTAGTTGAGCTCACCCTTTTCCTTGTTGTTCCATTTTCTTCTCAGGAGGCGAGAATGTAGCAGGTACTAGTCGGGGTATGGAATGAAGGTTCTAGGAAGTTATTTTAGTAGTCCTCACCATTTTTTTTTGTAAAATATTATTCCAATAATTGTAATGAGGACTTATTTGAGTGTGGATATTGTCTAGATGACAATATTTGTATTTACACTCACAGTTTTTATGTTGTATTAATAAAGTTGTAGTTGTTTCTGTACCATGTTATTGACGACTCAGAATAGGTGTTGTATACCTGTTTTGGGGGCGTCACAGTTGGTATCAGAGCTTAGGGATATGATCTCTGGCGGAGATCGGGGAATAGAACTAGGAGGGGAGAGACGAGTAAATCCTTCGCTAGTGTGTCCTACCTAAGCTTATTTGTTGGTCGGTCATAATATAGGAATATTATGTGATTTGTTAATTTGTTAAATTAACCCTTGTTTTATGGCAGTATTTGAGAATATCGACTGAGAATGTTAACAGTGGAGTAAATGAAATCGTGGAGACACATGTACTCACCAACGAGGAGAACGTGCAACAGGCTGGCAATGTTCCTCTTGTGAACAACACCAATGAGCAGACGATGAACGATGAGATGTTTAGAAGCTTTTTACAGTTCATGCAAAACCAGACGAAGGAGATTCCTGTTCAAAATATAGGAAGAAACAATGGCAACGCACAGCTGGTCACAGCCAAGCAGTTCAAAGAGTTGGGACCACCAGAATTCTGGGGAAAGCCAGATCCGATTAAGGCGGAGACATGGGTCAAGCAAATTACCAAGATATTTGATGTCTTGGGATGCACGGAGGAACAGAAGGTTCCATTCGCCACCTTTATGTTCTGTGGCGAAGCAGACTACTGGTGGAAATCTGTGAAGCGTACTCATCCAGCCGCACTCAGCATGTCTTGGGAGACATTTCAGAAACTATTCAATGACAAGTACTTTCTTGAAAGTATTCGTCATATGAAGGAGGTAGAGTTTATTATACTGGAGCAGAATAACATGACGGTGTCCCAGTACGAGGCGAAGTTTGCAGAGTTGTCCAGGTTTGCACCTCATTTGGTGGAGAATGAGGAACGTATGACACGGATGTTTCTGAGAGGTTTGAAACCCGGCATACGTCAATATCTCATTTCTCATAAATTTTCTCTCTATTCAGATGTTGTCAACAGGGCTCAATTGTTGGAGCGAGATAACGAGTACGGTCAACCGAGGGACCACAACCAGGATCATATCGGTGACAACAGTCATCAGAATAATGATAACCAGCGGAGAAAGAAAAGTACAGGCAAGAACGGCAACCACTCTGGTGGTAATCGTGGCTATGAAAATAGAAGAAGCGAGTCGGGAGGAGATTTTAAAAAGAGGAGATTCAACAATGATAATACGAAGACGTCAGCACCGGCAGTAACTGGTTCCAAGGGAGGAGAACGACCACCGGTCATATGCTATAAATGTGGAAAAGAGGGACATATCAGCCCAAACTGTCCACAACAGTTCAAGGTATGCTATAATTGTGGAAAGGAAGGACATATCGCTCGAGATTGTACAATAGCGAAACCAAGTTCAGCGGGGACGGTGACTCAAAAGGCTGCCCCAGAAAAGTCAAAGTCAACGGTTCCTGGAAGAGCGTTTGTCGTGACTGGTCAACATGCGAGGAACCCAAACGAGGTGATCACGGGTAAGCTAATCATAAATTCATGTGAAGTTTATACCTTACTAGATACCGGTGCTACCCATTCATTTATTTCTCCTGCTTGTGCTCAACGTTTAAACTTGACTACGAAGAAATTAGACTTTGATTTATCTGTGGAGACTCCGTTAGGGGAAACTTTCATCACATCCACTGTTTATAAATCTTGTTTGATCCAAGTTGGCACCATCACCTTACCTGTTGACCTTATCTCTTTAAAGATACTTGCATTTGACGTGATTTTAGGAATTGATTGGTTAACTACTCATCATGCCAAAATTGATTGTTTTCGTAAGGTGGTTAGTTTTCATATTCCTAATCAACCTGTTGTTCGAATTCAAGCAACAAAGTCATTAAAATCAATCACTGTCATATCAAGTCATAAAGCCATTCGTTTATTAAAAAACGGATGTCAAGCTTTCCTAGCCCATGTTATGGATTTGAATAAAGACACGTCAAATTTGAATAATATTCCTGTTGTTAGTAACTTTCCTGACGTATTTCCTGAAGAACTTCCCGGTCTACCCCCAGAACGTGAAGTTAAATTCTTCATTGATCTTGAACCGGGTACAAAGCCCATTTCTAAAACCCCATATCGAATGGCTCCTATTGAACTTCAAGAGTTAAAAGTCCAACTACAAGAGTTGTTGGACATCGGTTTCATTCGTCCTAGTACATCTCCTTGGGGTGCTCCTGTTTTATTTGTAAAGAAGAAAGACGGGAGTATGCGACTTTGTATCGATTACCGAGAATTAAACCATGTCACCATCAAGAATAGGTATCCGCTATCTCGTATTGATGACCTGTTTGACTAGTTACAAGGAGCACAATTCTTTTCAAAAATCGATCTTCGTTCTGGATATCATCAGCTGAAGGTTAAAACTGAGGATATTCCGAAGACTGCCTTTAGAACTCGGTACGGGCATTATGAATTCTTAGTCATGTCTTTCGGATTGACTAATGCTCCTGCGGCTTTCATGGATATGATGAACCGAGTATTCAAGGATTATTTGGATCAGTTCGTTGTTGTCTTTATTGATGACATCCTCATATATTCCAAAAGCCGTGAAGATCATGAGCACCATTTGAAGCTGGTACTCCAAAGGCTGCGTGAAAACAAGCTATATGCTAAGTTGAAGAAATGCGAGTTCTGGCTTGAGGAAGTAGCATTCCTAGGGCACGTGGTGTCAAAACATGGAGTATCTGTGGACCCGGCGAAGATTGAAGCAATACAAAGCTGGGAGCAACCGAAGACGGTGACCGATGTACGTAGCTTTCTGGGATTAGCTGGTTATTATCGGAGATTCGTAGAAGGGTTTTCTCGAATCGCTACCCCGTTAACTCAGCTGACTCAGAAGGATATCAAATTCGTATGGAGCGAAGAATGCGAGAAGAGTTTCCAAGAGCTTAAGAGGAGACTCATTTTGGCACCTGTTCTGACAATACCATCTGGTTCGGATGGATTTGTTATCTACAGGGATGCTTCAGGTAAAGGGTTAGGATGTGTTCTCATGCAACGTGGAAAAGTCATAGCCTATGCCTCGTGACAACTTAAAGAATATGAGAGGAATTATCCTACTTATGATCTAGAGTTGGCAGCAGTCGTTTTTGCGCTAAAGATCTGGAGGCACTATCTATATGGGGAGAAAGTGGAGATATATTCAGACCATAAAAGCCTCAAATATTTCTTCACTCAGAAAGAACTCAACATGCGGCAACGACGTTGGCTCGAGCTGTTAAAAGATTACGACCACACTATTCAATACCATCCTAAAAAAGCAAACGTGGTAGCTGACGTGTTGAGTAGAAGATCATATGCAGGAACGAGTGCGATGATGTCAAGTATACGCGTAGAACCAACTTTAATCGATAAAGTTAAAGTTGCTCAAGCTACAGACCCGGAGCTGATGCGTATGAAGAAGAAAGTGCAAGAAGGTGCTATTCCAGAAGCAAGAATCGATGAAGAATGAATACTTCGAGTCCACTCCAGACTTTGTGTTCCTAACGATTCTGATTTAAAGTACAAGATCATGATGGAGGCACACAATACATCATTTGCAATCCATCCTGGAAGTACTAAAATGTATCGTGATCTTCAACATACATTTTGGTAGAACAATATGAAGAGAGAGATTGCAAAGTTTATCTCGAGGTGTTTAACTTGTCAACGTGTAAAGGCGGAGCATCAAGTACCAAAGGGTCCATTGCAACCACTTGAGATTCCGAAATGGAAGTGGGAACACATTACCATGGATATTGTTACGGGTCTTCCCACGGTTTCTCAAGGCATAAATGCTATTTGGGTTATAGTTGATAGATTAACCAAGTCTGCTCATTTCTTGCCGATACGGGAGACTTATTCCCTTGAACGTCTTGCTAGTATGTACGTGAATGAGATTGTAAGGTTGCATGGCATGCTAGTATCCATAGTTTCGGATCGTGACCCAAGATTCACTTCAAGATTTTGGGTTAGCTTGCAAAAAGCTATGGGCACGGATTTACGGTTCAGTTCGGCATACCATCCTCAAACGGACGGGCAATCAGAGAGGACTATTCAAACTCTTGAAGATCTATTAAGACTTTGTGTCCTCAATTTTAAAGGAAGTTGGGATAAGTACCTACCATTGGTGGAATTCTCCTACAACAACAGTTATCAGGCAAGTATAGGTGTGGCTCCCTTTGAAGTATTGTATGGACGAAAGTGTCGCTCTCCAGTATGTTGGGATGAGGTGGGAGAAGCAACGTTGTAGGGACTAGAGTTGGTACGAATGACTACAGAGAAGATCCAAACGATTCGACAACGTATACAAATGGCACAGGATCGACAAAAGAGTTATGTGGATCTTCATCGAAAGGACGTGGAATTTGACATTGGGGATCATGTATTATTACGTGTAGCTCCATGGAAAGGAGTTACAAGATTTGGGAAGAGAGGAAAGCTCAATCCACGATTTATTGGTCCATTTCAGATTCTTGACCGAGTAGGAAATGTGGCCTATAGACTTGCGTTACCTCCAAGTATGTCTCGTGTTCATAATGTTTTTCATATATCTGTGCTTCGTAAATATGTGAAAGACCCGAACCATGTTATTGAGTTAGAACCGGACGAGATAGCTGAAGACTTAACGTACGAGGAGGTACCTGTCAAGATCATGGATAAGAAGGAGCATGTCCTACGCACGAAGGTCATACCACAAGTTAAAGTTTTGTGGAGAAATCATGCTATTGAGGAAATGACCTGGGAGTTGGAAACGGAAATGAAAGCGAGGTATCCTCATCTTTTCGAAACACCAGGTACGTATGTCAATTTCGAGGACGAAATTTCATAAGGAGGGGAGGTTGTAAGACCCCAAATTATTAATAAATAAAATTTAATTTTCTCTATTTATTATTCTGAAATAGTAAGAGTTGATTTGATTAATGTGGTTAGTTATGGGTAAAATGCGCAAATATTTTAAATAAGCAAGTGGTTATAAAATATTCATTGTTGTCGGGGAATATTTATTTGGTCGTGGAATATTCTTGTTGTCGGGGAATATTCGTACGACGGCGCAGCCTTGTGTGGGCCCCATAACAGAAAGCGATTAGATGAAGAAAACGACAAAAATAAGTTGTTTATAAATAACGGCGTAGTTGTTACCGTTAATACTGTTGGAATACCCGGTGGTTAAAACATGGTAATACGCGTAGCACACGGTATTGCACCAATTATTGATTCTTACGTAAGAAGGCACTACTCAATAATTGTTACAGTAATTACTGTTCAATATTGTATTTTATTGATTCAATAATTACTGCGTTGATATTTTATATTACTGTTGTTTTAATAATTGTCACTACGCAGTATTTTTTATTATCGGAGCAATAATTCATATTATCTGAATAATATTATTAGATAACATTATTGGCAAAGTCTAGAAAGTTCTGTCTAAGGAGAGGTTTGGTCATCTAATTGCGCGCCAGTAAGGAGAAATCCTTATTGGAAAGCCCCCTCTTTCCTGAGAACTGCCTGGTTGCCAGTACTGTGGTTCTGTAATATTATTTGTGTATAATTAATTATTAATTTATATGATGAGGAAAATAGTGATTTTATGTGGATATAGATAGAAAAAAATTTTAATGTGACAATTGTTGAAAATTAATATTTTATCTTTTTCTGATAAAATAATTCATTTAAATATATTATTTTAATAATATATTGATGGTGGTATTTTTATAATGAATGTGGGATATATGAGTATATGAGGAGGAAGAGTATTTTTGTGGCATTAAATGATTAACACATGTTTTGTGTGTTGGTGGACATAATTCTTGACAGAAAATTTATTATTGACTGTAAAATTGCTCGTTTGTGAATTTCGGTCAATTTCTGTTTAGAATTTGGAAAAACTTTCTTCTGCAAAGTTGTAGAGAATTGAATTTCCTATAAAAACTCGCAAAATTCGAATTTTCTGATAAAAGGGCTATTTATTATGAATTATTGAAGTTCTGAAGTTCCGAAATAATTGATTTTTGGAAGTTTTATTTATTATTTTGAAGAAAAACGTTTTTTGGCATTTAAGTGGGCTAACATGTGATATAAATGGGCTGAGATCAGATGTCTAGAGGTGGGCTAAGGAAAATTTGATAAATATATTATTATTATATTAAATTTTCTACTTTGGTGTTCTAAGCATTTTCCTATAAATAGGGTGCTTAGGTTAGAATTAAAAATCACACCAGAAATACAAGTTTCTCTCTATTTCTCTCTCTATATCGAGCGTATTCTTGTGAGTATTTGATACTTTGAGTGTTGTTATACGGTGCAAGTTTCCTTCAGCACTATATCTAGTATTCCAGTCAGAAGTACCGTCTTTCCGAGGTAAGGGATGTTATTTCTTCTTAAATGATATTATTTTCTTCAATATCATTGTGCCGAAGTATTGATCTGAACTTTTTATCAAATTTGGAACTTTTCATGTCGGGGTTACTATTCATGAGTTACTATTCATGAGTTACTATTCACGAGTTACTATTCACGAGTTACTATTCACCGAAAAATGAAATTTCATTCTTTTCGTCCAAATATCTATTCTGGATACTAGCTTTGATTGTATCCATGTTTTGATCATTCTTGAATTTTACTTCACTATGATAAGGTATTTTTGAACATGGATAAATCGAAATATAAATCCTTAATATTTGTTATTTTGCTTCACTGGGTTCGTTTTCTTTAAAATATTTTTCATCATCCTCAGTCTTAAATGATGATATAACTGAATATCTTTGGCCCGTAGTGCAAAGATGAATAATTTCTGATGAATATCTTTGGCCCGTAGTGCAAAGATGAACAGGTGTTGAGCTGAACATGACCAACTGATGGATATCTTTGGCCTGTAGTGCAAAGATGACTATTTGATTCAAGATATTTATTGATTGATGTTACAGGGATAAAATATTGATGATGGGCTTTTAAATTCATAGATAATCGTAGATTTCATTCTCTACGTAACTTCTCTATGAATTATTATTTTTCGCTGCGAATATTGAATTAAAACTTGTTGTCTATTGTATTCTATTAAATTTTTCCCTGTTGAAGACTAACGATAATTTGTTGTATATTATCTTAGTCATAATATTCTTTACTGGGCTAGTTGAACTTGTTGTTCCAATAATTGTAATGAGGACTTATTTGAGTGTGGATATTGTCTAGATGACAATAATTATATTTACACTCACAGTTTTTATGTTGTATTAATAAAGTTGTAGTTGTTTCTGTACCATGTTATTGACGACTCAGAATAGGTGTTGTATACCTGTTTTGGGGGCGTCACATGTTAGTTGCTGAATTCAAATTTATTGGTATGCGTAGGAAATTTATATAAATATATTAATATTTTATTAAATTTTCTGCTTTGGTGTTCTAAGTATTTTACTATAAATAGGATGCTTAGGTTAGAATTGAAAATCACACCAGAAACTGAAATCTTCTCTCTCTATATTATCGAGCGTAATCTTGTGAGTATTTTGATATACTTTGAGTGTTGTTATACGGTGCAAGTTTCTTCAGCACTATATCCAGTATTCCAGTCAAAAATACTGTCTTTTCGAGGTAAGAGATGTTATTTTTTTTATAAATGATATTATTTCTTTCAATATCATTATGCCAAAATATTGGTCTGAACTTTTTATCAAATTTGAAACTTTTTGTGTCGGGGTTACTATTCACGTATAAGGCATTATTCACGTATACGGCACTATTCCACATATCAATGTATTAAATTAAGTATTTGAAAACTCAAATTCATGAAGTAATGAATGAGAAATTAAATCTCAAAGATCACCCTTGGAAATGATAATAAATATTTGTGAGAAACTAAGTCCCACATCGGTTAAGAACTAAATATTAAATGGGTTTATATACATTAAAGTTGCTATTGGGTTTGAGCCTCAAGGGTCATTCCACTTTTGTGGAAGGGAGAGGACCTAGCCAAGACTTGGTTCAAGCTCAAGCGCGTAGGCTTGGTCGGGCTCGTGGGTCTGGGTCATTGTATATACTTTTTTGGACAAAATTTAAAATTTGTTTATTTTATTTTAGTTATATTATCAAAACTATTTCTTTTTTATAAATATAATTTATTATCAAAATTGTGTCGTTTTGGGAAGCGTTATCTGACCGAACGGTCGCGTCAATACTGCGTCGTTTTGGGAAGAGTTATCTACATGAACGGACACCCCAAAATAACGTCCTTTTTGCCTGAACGGATGCGCCTTTTCTGCTAAGTTTAAAACTACGTCGTTTTGTAGCCCGAACGGACACACCCTTTTTGTTAAGGCTTAAAATTATGTCGTTTTGGCTAAACAGTGCCTTTTCAAGGGGTTATGTCCCTTTCGATTAGTCACTAACCTCTACTATAAATAGATAGGGGGCTGCCATTCGAATCATTCAAATCATCAAAGCATATAGCACTCTAGTCTACTAAGTCTTCATTATTTGTTTAGTTGTTCATATTCATTAATTTCAGAGATAAGAGCATTTTTCTTTGGCTGAATGATATTTATGTCCCTCCAAATTGCCACATACTTTCAAAGTCGTCCCTAAAGTTTATTTTTTGTCAGTTAGGTCCTTAAAGTGATATTTTTTTGAAATTTTCGTTTCTTCTACCCGATTTGACCCCAACCCGGCCCATTTAACCAAATTTTAACCCAACTAGACCCATTTTGACCCAACCCCACTTTTATTATTTTAAAATAAAATAAATATTTTTAATAATTTAAAATAAATATTATTTTTAATATTCAAAAATAAAATATTAATTTTAAAATAAATTATTATTTTTAAAATAATAATTATTTTTAATATTTAAAAATAAAATATTTTTAAAAAAAATAATTATTTTTTGATATAAATAAAATTCTATTTTTAAAAAGTTTTAAAAATAATTATTATTTTAAGGGAAAAATAATAGAAATTATATTATTTCTAAAAATGATTAAAGTTTCATAAAATATAGATTCAAAATAATTAAATAAAAAAATAAAACTTTATTTTTAAAATATTGATTTTTTTTTCATTTTTTATTTAAAAATTTATTTTTAGAAAAAAAAAGTTAATAACTTTATCATTATCATATGTATTCTTAATATTAGAATTTTTAAAAAATAAAAAATACAAATAGAAATTAAAATACAAGAAACAGTAAAAGATAAATAAAAAATTGATTCAATTTTTATTTAAAAAAAATAAATTCAAAAGTTTTGAAAATAATTATTACTTTCAGGAAAAAAAATTGGAAAATTTTATTTTGTAAAAAATGAGTAAAGTTTTATTAAATATATATTCAAAAAATATAAAAAAAATTAAATTTATTTTCATCAAACAAAAATATTTTTTTAAAGATGTGCAAATTTTCATAAAAATAATTAAAATTTAAAAAAAAGTAACTTTACTTTTTTTAAATCTATATTTTATGAAACTTTACTCATTTTTGAAAAAAATAAAAATTTCTAATATTTTTTTCTTAAAATAATAATTATTTTTAAAACATTTTAAAAAATATATTTTATTTTAATATAAAAATTAATAATAATTTTAAAACGAATATTTTGTCTTAAAATATTAAAAATAATTATTATTTTCAAATTATTTAAGAAACTATTTTATTTTTTAATATTAAATTAAATGATTATTTATTTATTTTTTTTAAATAATCTTTTCTTTTAAAATATTAAAAATAATATTTATTTTAATAAAATATTATATTTTAAAATATTGAATTTAATTAATATTTTAAAATTAATATTTTACTTTAAATTATTAAAAATAAATTATTTTATTTTAAAATATTAAAATTTGGGATTTGGTCAAATTAGGTTGGGTTAAAATTTGGTCAAAATAGGTCGGGTTGGGGTCAAATCGAGTAGAAAGGACCGAAACGCCAAAAAATATTACTTTGAGGACCTAACTGACAAAAAATAAATTTTAAGAACGACTTTGAAAATGGGTGACAACTTAGAAGGACATAAGTGTCATTTAACCATTTTTATTTGGTTCGTTAAGTATACTATTTGGAGTGATACTATATTATACGTTATCATTCTATCCTGGAAGACAAATGTTATTAACTCTGAGCACCGTAAGGAGGGCATAATTGTAGTACCAAGTACACAAATCTTTTTTTGCAATTTAGTTTAGTTAAGATAAGTTTATATATATATAGTATGTACATTCAATTTTCATAACAAAAATTATATTAACTAGGGTATATAACTTACATACCTCAAGGTATCTTCCGCGCATGCCCAATTAAGTATAATGTAAGATCCCAAATTTTATGAAATAAAAGTATTCAACTTTTCTTATAATTACAATTCAGTAAATGGTTAAATTGATAAAAGGTTAAAGTTAAGGGTGATATATGAATTTTTTTCAAAATACGCAAGTGGTTATAAAATATTCATTGTTGTCGGGGAATATTCGTTTAGTCGTAGAATATTCTTTCTGTCGGAGAATATTCGTACGACGGCGCAGTCATTTGTGGGCCCCATAACAGAATAACTATCGGATGAAAAAAATGACAAATTTAAGTTTTTATAAATAACGGCGTAATGGTTACCGTTAACACTGTTGGAATACCCGGTGGTTAAAATACAATAATACGCGTTATTGCACAGTAGCACACGGTATTGCACAGTATTTTTAAAATTATTGATTCTTACGTAAGAAGGCACTACTCAATAATTGTTACAGTAATTACTGTTCAATATTTTATTTTATTGGTTCAATAATTGTTGGCTTGATATTTTATATTATTGTTGTTTCAATAATTGTCATTGTACAGTATTTCCCATTATCAGATCAATAATTCATATTATTTGAATAATATTATGAGATAACATTATTGGCAATGTCTAGAAAGTTCTGTCAAGGAGAGGTTTGGTCACCTAATTGCGCTCCAGTAAGGAGAAATCCTTATCGAAAAGCCCCCTCTTTTCTGGGAACTGCCTAGTTGTCATTATTGTGATTCTGTAATATTATTTGTGAATAATTAATTATTGATTTATATGATAAGAAAATATTTATTTGATGCGGATATAAATGATGGATTTATTTATGTGGTTATAAGTGAAGGAATTAATGATTAGGTGTTTTATCAGTATTTTGTCGAAATGGAGAACAAAATATGGGATTTTAAGAAAAATTAGTTTATTACTTGATTTTGTAAAATCCATAACTCTTTGTGTATAATGAGTTAGGAGATGGACCATATATCAAAAGAAAGCCCTGGAAGTAAGCTAACCGTAGAAATTGGAATCACCCAAAATTTCTTTGTGGATATTTCGTGGTGAATTTTTAAATGAAACTGGTCCGAAGGATTTATAATTCGATAATCAGTGTTCTAGAGATATATTGTGTGAGTTATAATTTTTGATCCGACCGTTGAATCGTTATGATTTTTGGATATGTTATACATATATGAGTTAAGTATATGTCCACAAATTTTGAACCGTTAAAACTTAACGTATGATTTGTTATGAATTTTCTCTCTCTATATTATCGAGCGTATTTTTGTGAGTATTTAGATACTTGGAGAGTTGCTATTCAGTGCAAGTTTCCTTCGGCTTTACATCCGATATTCCAGTCGGAAATACTACTCTTTTGAGGTAGGGGATTTTAAGGGTTATTATGTTTTTCAGTTCGTACTTCTTTCGACCTTCAAAAAATTCTGGAAAAATTTAAAATGATAAATTGATGAGTTTTCTTGATTGTGTCCAAAAATGATGATTTTTGGATGTATGGATTAGGAGTTATGAATTTTATGAGAAAAGACTTTTTTAAAAGTAAACCCTTATAACTCCTTGTGGTTAACTCCAAAATTGATAAAATTTTTATTGGGAGTACATCTATATAATATCAGTGTACTCTGTGAATTTTGAAATTTTTGGATAAAAGTACAATTTATGATAAATGTATAAATATTCGACGGTTTTGGCCATATGAAAAATAGTAAATGAGTTTTAAAAATTTTGAGAAAAATATATGTTCAATATGGGACTATATTCTGCTAAATCTCAGAAAATAAATATTTTTAGAACTGATTTGGTATTTTTCATGAAAATAGACTAGTTATGAGTAAATAAATTAAATATGTTATGTGAAGTAAGAAAATTAGAAAATAGGATTTTATGGCTTGAGAATCCTATATGAGGTATATGTAGATTTTTAATGAGGGCTTTGGTTATTGGTAATGAAATCTTATGAGTTTGACATTTTAGGATGATTAAATGCATTATTTAGTAAAGTGTAAACAATTAAAATAAATTGTTTATAAGTTTAAGAAATGTTATTCTTTCAATATCATTATACCGAAATATTGGTATGGATTTTATTATGAAATTTCTACCTTTTTCATGTCGGAGTTAGTTACTATTTACGAGTTACTATTCACGAGTTACTATTTACGACAAAAATGGTTTTTTTTTCTGACCAAATTATCGTTGATTTATGAATTTTACTCCTAAAATTAAATCTGTGTTTTGATCATATTATTTTTATTATCATATATGACATTTTTATAATCTTGGTGAAGAAATTTCTCTTTGACTTGAGTGTAAAGATGGGTAGATTATTGATATGATCGTGACTATGAGTTCTCTTTGGTCAGTAGTGCAAAGTTGAATTGTTGACTGGTATGATCATGACCATTGAATTTATAATTGAATATTTTTAGCTTAAGTGTAAAGGTGAATTGATCAACATGGTTATAATTATTGTTTATATAAATTCTGAAATGATTATATATTTCTTTGAGATATTAATATATTTGGCCTGTAGTGTAAATATGAACTGTTGAGGAATATCTTTGGCCTGTAGTGCAAAGATGAATTGTTGATAAATATCTTTGACCCGTAGTGCAAAGATGACCTGTTGTTGAATATATCTTTGGCCAGTAGTGCAAAGATGAACTAGTGACGAATATCTTTGGCCCGTAGTGTAAAGATGAAGTTATTAGTATGATTATGAACACGAACTGTGATTTCGTATAACCATGATCTTTGATGTTTCAGGTAAAGACAGGTGATGAAAATATTCTTCGTCCTGGGTGCGAAGAAAAATTTATAGTCACAATTATGATTATGAGTTATTCATATGATTGTGGAAAGGAACTGTTGAGTGATGTTACATGGATAAAATATTGTTGGTGGATTTTTAACATGGAGAAGATAATAGACTTTATAGTCTATTTGACTCTTCTAATGGATTGCTCGTTCCGCTGCAACTATGGTTGAAATTTTTATCATTTACCATATGTTCTAAATCTCTGATTTATTGTTGATGAAGGCTATTGATAATTGAATTATCTTTAGTCATGATATTCTTTACTGAGCTAGTTGTGCTCACCCTTTTGCTTCACAATTCCTTTCAGGTAATAAGAGTGTAGCTGGGTCGAGCGGGGGTAACAAGGGAATAGAACGGTGGTCATCATTTAGTAGTTATATTTGGTGAAGAAAATAGGGTGAGGCGAACCCAACGTTGGAAGGGTGTTTTGTTACTATCATACAAGATGTCTAATGACATACAACCTCGTGTCATCATAAGACAGGGTTGTGCTCATCCACTTGCTGAGTATATCTATGGCCACTACCTATATAATCTTGGTGTTTGTTTGAAGTATAATTTGTTAAATTAACCCTTGTTTTGAAGCTGTATTCTAGAATGATATTTGAAATACAGGAGATGAGCAATGAAGAAATTATGATGACAAAGAAGATGGAAATTGAAATGAAAGGAAGGTATTCTCAACTCTTTGAAATACCAGGTACGTAAATTTCGGGGACGAAATTTCATAAGGAGGGGAGATTGTAAGACCCCGAATTTTATGAAATAAAAGTATTCAATTTTTCTTATAATTACTATTCAGTAAATGGTTAAATTGATAAAAGTTTAAAGTTATGAATGAAATATGATTTTTTTTCAAAATAAGCAAGTGGTTATAAAATAATCATTGTTGTCGGGGAATATTCGTTTGGTCGTGGAGTATTCTTTCTGTCGGGGAATATTCGTACGACGGCGCAGCCATTTGTGGGCCCCATAACAGAATAACTGTCGGGTGAAGAAAACAACAAATTTGAGTTTTTACAAATAACGGCGTAGTTGTTACCGTTAACACTGTTGGAATACCCGTTGGTTAAAATACAGTAATACGCGTTATTGCACAGTAGCACACGGTATTGCACAGTATTTTTAAAATTATTGATTCTTACGTAAGAAGGCACTACTCAATAATTGTTACAGTAATTACTGTTCAATATTTTACTTTATTGATTCAATAATTGCTGCGTTGATATTTTATATTATTTTTGTTTCAATAATTGTTGCTGCACAGTATTTTCTATTATCAGATCAATAATTCATATTATTTGAATAATATTATTAGATAGCATTATTGGCAATGTCTAGAAAGTTCTGTCTAAGGAGAGGTTTGGTCATCTAATTGCGCGCCAGTAAGGAGAAATCCTTATTGGAAAGCCCCCTCTTTCCTGGGAACGGCCTGGTTGTCATAAATGTGATTCTGTAATATTATTTGTGAATAATTAATTATTGATTCATATGATAAGAAAATATTTATTTTATGTGGATATAAATGAGGGATATATTTTTGTGGTTAAAAATGAAGGAGTTAATGTTGAGATTTTTATCCGTATTTTTGTCGGAATGAAGGTATTAAAAATCAGGGTTTTTGAGATATTTTGCGGGGGTTATTAATCCGACCGTTGGATCGTGATAATTTTTGGATATGTTATACATATAAAAGTTGAGTATATGCCCACAAATTTTGAACCGTTAAAAATAAACGTATGATTTGTTATAAATTTTACAAGATGACTGGTTCAGAAATTGTTGAATTTTCGGAGTTTATCATTTTGGTGGAAAATTCTAGAATTGGTGGGCCCCACTTGTGGTTGGTGAAGAAATGTGCTGAATTATATTTCAAATGTGGTGGGTGAGAATAGTAGCAGGTAAAGCCATCAAGTTGCAGGTCAAACCTACTAAAATTTTCCTATAAATAGAGGGCTAAGTTAGAATTGAAAATCACACCAGAAACAAGTTTTCTCTCTTTCTCTCTCTATATTATGAAGCATATTTTGTGAGTTTTTAGATACTTGGTGAGTTGCTATTCATCAGTACAAGTTTCCTTCGGCTTTGCATTCCAGTCAGAAATATTGCACTTTTGAGGTAAGGGATAGTAAGGGATAGTAAGGGATTTTAAGGGTTGTTATGATTTTCAGTTTTGTAATTTTTCTGAACTTCAAAAATTCTGGAAAAATTTGAAATGATATTTTGATGAGTTTTCTTGATTGTGTCCAAAAATGGTGATTTTTGGATGTATAGATTGAGAGTTATGAATTTTATGAGAAAAGACTATTTTAAAAGTAACCGCTTATAATTCCTTGTGGTTAACTCCAAAATTGATGAAATTTTTTTTGGGAGTACATGTATATGATAGAAGTATACTCTGTAAATTTCAGAATTTTTAGACAAAAGTACAATTTTTGATAAATGTCTAAATATTCGGCTATTTTGGCCATATGAAAAATAGTAAATGACTTTTAAAAATTCTGAGAAAAATATATGTTCACTATGGGACTATATTATGCTAAATCCCAGAAAAGAAATATTTTTGGAACTGATTTGGTATTTTTCATGAAAATGGTCTAGTTATGAGTAAATGAATTAAATATGTTTTGTGAAGTAAGAAAATTGGAAAACAGGATTTTATGGCTTGAGAATCCTATATGAGGTATATGCAGATTTTTGATGAGGGTTTTGATTATTGGTGATAAAATCTTATGAGTTTGGTATTTTAGAATGATTAAATGCATTATTTAGTAAAGTGTAAACAATTTAAATAAATTGTTTATAAGCTTAAGAAATATTATTCTTTCAATATCATTATACCGAAATACTGGTATGGATTTTATTGTGGAATTTCTACCTTTTTGTGTCGAGTTACTATTCATGAGTTACTATTCACGAGTTACTATTCACGATAAAAATTGGTTTCTTTTTCTAACCAAATTATAGTTGAGTTATGAATATTACTCTTGAGATTAAAACTATGTATTGATTATATTGATTTTATTATCATATATAACATTTTTATAACCCTGATGTTGAAATTCTCTTTCACTAGAGTGTAAAGATGGGTAGATTATTGGTATGATCATGACTAGGGTTCTCTTTGGCCTGTAGTGCAAAGTTGAATTGTGACTGGTATGATCATGACCATTGAATTTATAAGTGAATATCTTTAGCTTAAGTGCAAAGATGAATTGATCAACATGGTTATAATTATTGTTTATATAAATTCTGAAATGATTATATATTTCTTTGAGATATTAATATCTTTGGCCTGTAGTGCAAAGATGAAATATTGATGAATATCTTTGGCCTGTAGTGCAAAGATGAATTGTTGATGAATATCTTTGGCCCGTAGTGCAAAGATGACATGTTGTTGAATATCTTTGGCTAGTAGTGCAAAGATGAACAGATGTTGAGATAAACATGACCAACTGGTGATACAAATGAATATCTTTGGCCGTAGTGCAAAGATGGATTTGTTAGTATGATTATAAACAGGAACTGTGATTTGGTATAACCATGATCTTTGATGTTTCAGGTAAAGACAGGTGATGAAAATATTCTTCGTCCTGGGTGCGAAGAAAAATTTATAGTCACAATTATGATTATGAGTTATTCATATAATTGTGGAAAGGAACTGTTGAGTGATGTTACATGGATAAAATATTGTTGGTGGATTTTTAACATGGAGAAGATAATAGACTTTATAGTCTATTTGACTCTTCTAATGGATTGCTCGTTCCGCTGCAACTATGGTTGAAATTTTTATCATTTACCATATGTTCTAAATCTCTGATTTATTGTTGATGAAGGCTATTGATAATTGAATTATCTTTAGTCATGATATTCTTTACTGAGCTAGTTGTGCTCACCCTTTTGCTTCACAATTCCTTTCAGGTAATAAGAGTGTAGTTGGGTCGAGCGGGGGTAACAAGGGAATAGAACGATGGTCATCATTTAGTAGTTATATTTGGTGAAGAAAATAGGGTGAGGCGAACCCAACGTTGGAAGGGTGTTTTGTTACTATCATACAAGATGTCTAATGACATATAACCTCGTGTCATCATAAGACAGGGTTGTGCTCATCCACTTGCTGAGTATATCTATGGCCACTACCTATATAATCTTGGTGTTTGTTTGAAGTATAATTCTCAATTAGAGACAGTGGAGATAATGATAAGTCAAGAGAAGACTCACCATTGGGAAGAATATGATAGTAATCTTCTCATTTTTCTTTGGGGTCTATTGGGTCAACCAAGGATAATTCTGTGGCCATATGATATCTATCATAACCTAGATGCGTGGCCTCCCATGTACGAAGGTTTCCTTGAGCACTTCCCAAATATTCTAATTTCTAAAACAGTTTTTGAATATACCTTTATGTAAGGTGTCATTGTGAGGTGATGTCCACGGTTGGAACATGAGTCACATTTGGTATATATTTGTATCCAAACTCACAGCATATGTGTTGTTGTATTTTGCACGACAATTGTTGTAATAAAGTTGTAGTTATTTTCTGTACCATGTATTTGGCGACTCAGAATGGGTTGGGTGGAATGGACCTATTTTGTGGTCGTTACAGGTTGGATGGAATGGACCTATTTTGGGGACGTCACATATAATCTTATTTGCATATAAAGATCTTAGATATAATGAAACATGTAAGATTCAATTTCAAATAGGCAGCTTCGTAGAACAATAATCATGAATCCAAAAAAAGTTAGTAGACTAATTGTTTATAACACCATAAGCATTTATATAAGCCACATGCATGCACTGGTAAAAACTTGCATGCATTCCACCAATGGCGGAACCAGAGGGTTTAGGGGGGGTCATATGACGCCAACCCTGTAATATTTGGGGGTTATTTGTTTTCCTTTTCCTTCTTTTTTCTTTTATGTATTTTCTTTTCTTCTTTGCTTTTCTCTTTGATTTTGCTTTATCATCAAAGTGGGGCAAAAAAAGGGTAACAATTCTCTCTGTAAACTAATTAAAAATAAAAAGCTAAATAAATAAAATAATTTTTTTGGATTCCACTATAGTGATCATAAGTGCACCATAGTTCTATCCAATCAAGATTATTAAATGTTTCTTCTATTTTTTTTTTTGTTACTGGAATTCCTTCTTTCAAGCTAATTAATCTCATGACCCGCAATATAAGATTTTGAATATATAATATTATAATTTGTAATTTATTTATAAAAGTAGCTAATCAGTTGACTAAAAACTTCAAAATTTGATTAATTGTCCCATAGTTCGGAGAAATTAATATATACATATATATATATATATGTGTGTGTGTATGTGTGTGTGTGTGACGCCCCCAAAATAGGTATACATCACTCATTCTGAGTCGTCAAATACATGGTACATAACTTAAATACAAACTTCATTTATACGATACGACAAAACGTAGCTGAGAGTTTTAACTCGGATATTGTCTCGTAAACAGTATCCAAACTCAAATAAAGTCCTCATTACAATTATTATCACACTATTTTATAAAATAGTAAGAAATACTACAACCACCATCTCTCGGGCCGTCACTCCATTCCCCGACTAGTCCCGGCTACGTTCTCATTTCCTGAAGAGAACAATGAAAGCAAAAAGGTGAGCTCAACTAGTCCAGTAAAAAATATTATGACTAAGATAATACAGAATAAATTATCGTTAGGCTTAAACAGTGTTAAACTGATAGAATACAATAAACAACAAGTTTAGCTGCAGCGGAACAAGCAATTCATTAGAAGAGTCAAGTAGAGCATGATATCTACTATCTTCTATGATTTAAAAAGTTTATCATCAATTTTTTCGCTGAGACTCAGCTCAATAAATAATCCACATCACTGAATTATTCATGTACTACGGGCCAAGGATATTCATTACTATCACATTTACGAATTATCCATGTACTATGGATCAAGGATAATCGTGTTATCAGCAATGGTCATGATCATACCAATAACAGTCCATCAATGAACTACGGGCTAATGAGGACTTTTACCACATCATTTGTAACATTACAGGTCATGATTATACTGAATAATCCATGATCATAATCATACCAATCAACAGTCCATCTATGCATTACGGGCCAAAGATAACTTTCATCACAATATAAGCATGAGGATGATGACAATGATATAAGAATTCAATTAAATGAAATCAAGGATAAATTTTTAAGATTTATAATTCCATTTATCCATAATTCAATAAAGTCTAAATTGTCAACATGATACTGCTTTGTGGAGTAAAATTCAAGAATAATATCGTATCAAAAAAAATTTAGACAAAAAAGAAATTAATTTTTATCATGAATAGTACCCCGGGTGAATAGTACCTCGTGAATAGTACCCCATCATGAAAAGATTAAAAATTATCAAGAATGTTCAAAATAATATTTTCGTGAAAAGATACTAGATGAAACGTAAATTTCAAAGATATTCTACTAATTTTACGGAGTATAGAAGCAATACTTTAACAAAATGAGTGTAGAATTCATAATCTGAAACGAAATAATATTACTTACATACTATAGAGTATGGAAGAAAATATTATTTCATATTAATATTGAACAAAAATAATATCTTTTACCTTAAAAAGAGAGTACTTCTAACTGGTTTAGCGGGAATATTTTTGAATAAAATTTGCACTATTTTCTACACTCAAAACTTTCTTAAACTCTAAATAAATACGTTCAATATTATAGAAGAAGAATTCTCTGATTCTGGTGAGATTTTTAATTCTAAACTAAGAATCCTATTTATAGGAGAATGACAAAATACTATTTGAAAAAGAAAATCACAGACTGCACAGTAGAAGTTTCACGGGCGCACACCGGTGAAGAATTTTTTTTTATTTTACTATGTAAATACTATGCAGTCACTATGCAAATACTATGAATAATAAAATATAACATATTCTATTTTTCATAAAAACAACTTATAATATATATACTTTATAACTTTCTACCGATTATTTTAAAAAATGAGTAAGTGGGGGTCCAAATAATACGTCAAACTTACAACAAATACTTCATAAAAATCCCCTCAATATTTTTAACAACATTTATTCATCAATAATTTAACTTGAAATATTAACAATTAGATCATTCTTAGGAAAAGGAGGACTTTCTAATAAGGATTTCTCCCTATTAGTGCACAATTAGGTGACCAAACCTCTTTCCTCGACAGAACTTTCTAGACATTGTCAATAATATAAATAATAATATGAATAACTTTATCGTCTCAATTATTGATTTAATAATATAAAATATTGTGACAATAATTAAATCAATAACATGAGATACTATGCAGCAATTACTATGACAATAATTGAATAAAACTGAGTGATTTCTCAAATTAGCATCAATAATTAATACCGTGTGTTACTATGCAACCACGCTTATTACTGTACTTTTATCAATGGATATTTTAACAGTTAACGGTAAAACTCTCGCCGTTACTTTTATAAAAGATATTTCTGTCGTTTTCTAACTCCGACAATAATTTTATTGTGGGGTCCACCAATAATTGTGCCGTCGTACGAATATTTCCTGTTAAAATGAATATTTCCCCCGACCAATAGAATATTTTATGACAACTTGCATACTTTGCAAAATTTATAAATATTACCCACAACTATAATATTATATCAAATCCACACCTTATTATTCAAAAAGATATTTCAAAAAAATTAATCTTTATTCATAAAAGTTAGGGTCTTACAACCTCCCCTTTTTATAAAATTTCATCCTCGAAATTGGTGTACGTACTTATTATGTCGAAGAGGTGAGGATACCTTGATTTCATTTCAAATTCTAACTCATATATCATTTCCTCAACATCGTGGTTTCTCCATAAAACTTTGACTTGAGGTATAACCTTGAAGCGTAGAATATATTCCTTCTTATCCAAAATTTTAACAAGTACATCTTCATACGTTAAATCTTCCGCTATCTCGTCTGGTTCTAATTCAATAATGTGGTTCGGATCTTCCACATATTTACGTAACATAGATATATAAAAAACGTTATAAACACGAGACATATTTGGCGGTAAAGCGAGTCTATAAGCCACAGTTCTTACTCGATCGAGGATTTCAAATGGGTCAATGAATCGAGGATTGAGCTTTCCTCTCTTTCCAAATCTTGTAACTCCTTTCCATGGAGCAACACGTAACAACACATGCTCTCCAACGTTGAATTCCACGTCTCTTCGATGAAGATTAGCATAACTCTTTTGTCGATCTTGTGAGGTTTTTATACGTTGCCAGATCATTTGAATATTTTCTGTAGTCATGCGTACCAATTTCGGTCCCAGCAACGTTGCTTCACCCACCTCATCCCAGCATACTGGAGAATGACACTTGCGTCCATACAACGCCTCGAATGGAGTCATGCCTATACTTGCTTGATAACTGTTGTTGTAGGAGAATTCTACCAATGGCAAGAACTTGTCCCAACTTCCTTTCAAGTCTAGGACACAGTGTCTTAATTGATCTTTAAGAGTTTGAATAGTCCTCTCCGACTGCCCGTCCGTCTGAGGATGATATGCCGAACTAAATCGTAAATTCGTGCCCATAACTTTCGCAAACTAACCTAAAATTGTGAAGTGAATCTTGGGTCTCGATCAAAAACTATGGATACTGGCATACCATGCAATCTTACAATATCATTTATGTATATACGAGCAAGACGCTCAATCGAATAAGTTTCTCGTATAGATAAGAAATGAGCAGACTTGGTTAATCTATCAATAATGACCCAAATTGCATTTATACCTTGAAAAACCTTGGGAAGACCAGTAACGAAATCCATGGTAATGTGCTCCCACTTCCATTCTGGAATTTTAAGTGGTTGCAATGGACCTTTTGGCACTTGATGCTCTGCCTTAACACGTTGACAAGTTAAACACCTTAAGATAAACTCCGCTATCTCTCTCTTCATATTGCTCCACCAAAATGTATGTCGAAGATCATGATACATTTTGGTACTTCCAGGATGGATTACAAATGGTGTGTTGTGCTCCTCCATTATGATTTTATACTTCAAGTCAGAGTCGTTATGAACACAAATTCTGGAGTTGATTAAAAGTATTCTTTCTTCATCAATTTTTGCTCCTGGAATAGCAATTTCTTGTACTTTCTTCCTCATACGCATCAGCTCCAGGTTCGTAGTTTGAGCAACTTTAACTTTATCGATTAAAGTCGGTTCTACTCGTATATTTGTTGTAATGCCCCAGAAAATCGGATTTTTAGGAGAATTAAATTTTTATTTGATTATAAGGATTAAATGAATTTAATTGATTATTTATGGGATTAAGCTAATTGAAGGTCGTTCTATGACCTAGACATGTCAGAACGTCATAGTATTTTGGCTACGTGATAGAATTAAAGTGTTTAAATTTCTAAGACGAAAATAAAAACTTTCCGAGAAATTTTTTAAAAAATTTCCGAGAAATACGTAATACTAGAATATCGAGGTGAGATGGAATATCAAATAATATTTCAGTTATGAAAAATGCAGTTTTTCGCCTGCGGACTTAAAACCTAACATTTAGGGAAAGTGATTTTCGAGAAGGAATTTAAATGCGTGTAATGAATTAAAGCAATAATCGTATAATACGTAGGTATTGTACGAGGTAATAAATACGAGTATGATACGAGGTATTATACGAGTATGTATGAATGATGGTATGTCGTATATGAATAAGTATACGAATGGAATATGAGATTAATACGTAAATTATACGTTATAAGGCTTTAAGCCAAATGTAATGGACTAGTAGGATTGCGTAGGAAATAATAAAGTCCAATTGGAATTAAAGGTTAAGGTCCAAAGTGAATTAATGACCAAGTCCGTGTGTAATTAAAGGTAAAGCCCAAATTAAGTATCCAATGGGTAAGCATGAATCATGGGGCAACCCATGGGTGATTCAAAGTGATGAGTAAGTAAAGTAAATTTAATGATTAAGCAAAGGAAGTAAGGAGCAAGTAAACTTAAGGGCTAAGAAATGGATAATTTAAGTAATGAGCAAGTAGACTTAAGGGTTAAGCAAAGGATAAGTTAAGCAAACTTAAAGGCTAAGTAAAGAGCTTATAAGTAATGGGCAAGTGAACTTAATGGCTAAGCAAATAATGTAATGACCAAGTAAAATAACTTAATGGCTAAGATAAGTGGTAAGCAAGTGACTTGGTGGCTAAGTAAATGTGGTGGCCAAGTTAACTTAATTAGGAAGTAATGAATAGTAAGGAGGTGATTAAGGAGGTGGAAGTGGATTAATGACCCTTATGCCCTAACCTTGGCTTTCCTATAAATAGAGGGCCTTGGACTTCATTTGTTATTTGTTCAAAATCCCCAACAACTTATAGCTTATTGGCTTGGGAGAAAAAGTAAGAAAAGTAGGACTTAGTCTTTCTTAAAAGCAAGAAGGAAGAACAAAGCTTAAACCAAGTGATCATCAAAGGGTAAGCAATCTTGAACCATGATTCTCTTTCTCTTCCATAGTTAGAGAAGTGAGTATTGGTAGAACTAGTATGCTAAGAAATGATAGGAATGAGTAATCAAATGGCTTAAGTCTTAATAAGCCGTATAAGTCATGAGTAAGCTATTCGTAATCATATAAGCTATGAACCAAGGAAGAATTTGTAAAAACTTGTAACATGTTTACATTAATGAAATTGGTATGATAAGATG
Source organism: Panax notoginseng (assembly GCA_016801055.1). Taxonomy (NCBI): domain Eukaryota; kingdom Viridiplantae; phylum Streptophyta; class Magnoliopsida; order Apiales; family Araliaceae; genus Panax; species Panax notoginseng. Next base: position 140,546,217 of record CM029017.1, read on the forward strand.
AAGCAAGAATGATGGTTAGAAGTCTTGAACCTTGATAAGTCATGTAAAAAGAAATCATAAGTCATGAGTGTAAGACCCAAACTTTTATAAATAAAGATGAATTTTCTATAAATATCATTTTTAAATATTATGGAGTTAATTTAATATAATGTTATAGTTGTGGGTAATATTTATAAATTTTGCAAAGTACGCAAGTTGTTATATAATATTCGATTGGTCGGGGAATATTTGTACAACGGCACAATCATTGGTGGACCCCACAATAGAATTATTGTCGGATTGAGAAAACGACAAAAAATATTTTATTAAAAATAACGGCTGAAGTTTTACCTTTGATACTGTTGAACTACTCGGTAGTAAAAGTACAGTAATACGTGTGGTTGCATAGTAGCACACGATATTGATTATTAATGCTTATATAAGAAGTCACTCAGTTTGATTTAATTATTGTCAATTAATAATATGAATTATTTAGCGATAATGAAGTTTTGTTTTATTCGTATTATTAACGTAATAAAACAGAAACATCTTTTTATATAAAACAAAATACTTTATTAAAGTTATTCTATAAATAGAATATATTATATTTTATTTAAAAGTTTTTTCTTTAAATATGGACCGTCAGATTAAAGTAATCAATCTGGACCGTTCATGGATTAGTTACTATGCATTCTATTTTTCTATAAATAGCAGCTCATTCCTTCATTATTTCTTACGAATTCACTGAACACTAGAGAGAGAAACTATAGAGAGAAACTATAGAGAGAGAGAAGAAAAGTATTCTGCTACTTAACCACTTTCTTATTTCAGTTCTTCTTTAAAACGGTAAGGGGTGTTATTCTTTCTTATTCATGAAGAGAATTTTTGTTATTCCATTTCTTATTATTCTGTTGGAATAACCTATATACGTGGTCTATCATATACTTGGTGGCATTCTTTTATTATTCTGTTGGAACATCCTGTCTGTGTGTTTTACACCGGACCTGGTTCCGTTTTTATTATTATTCTGTTGGAACATCCTGTCTGTGTGTTTTACACCAGACCTGGTTCCGTCTTATTATTATTATGTTGGAAAATCTTGTCTGTGTGTTTTACACCGGACCTGGTTCTATTATTTATTATTCTGTCAGAATATCCTGTCTGTGCGTTTACGCCGGACCTGGTTCCATTATTTATTATTCTATCAGAATATCCTCAGTTGAAGGTTAGAACTGAGGATATTCCAAAGACGGCTTTTAGAACTCGGTACGGGCATTATGAATTCCTAGTCATGTCCTTTGGATTGACTAATGCTCCTGCTGCCTTCATGGATATGATGAACCGGGTATTCAAAGAATATTTGGATTACTTTGTGGTCGTCTTTATTGATGACATCCTTATTTATTCCAAAAGTCGTGAAGATCATGAGCAACACTTGAGGCTGGTACTCCAAAAGTTTCGTGAATACAAGCTTTATGCCAAGTTGAAGAAATGCGTTTTTTGGCTGGAGGAAGTAGCATTCCTTGGGCACGTAGTATCAAGTCGTGGAATATCTGTTGACCCGGCAAAGATTGAAGCTATTCAAAGCTGGGAGCAACCTAAATCAGTGACCGAAGTACGTAGCTTTCTGGGTTTAGCTGGTTATTATCAGAGATTCGTGGAAGGATTTTCTCGAATCGCTACTCCATTAACTCAACTGACTCGGAAAGATACAAAGTTCGGTTGGAGCGAAGAATGTGAGAAGAGTTTTCAAGAACTCAAGAGGAGACTCATTTCAGCACCTGTTCTAACAATACCATCTGGCTCGGAGGGATTTATCATCTACAGTGATGCTTCGAGCAAAGGGTTGGGATGCGTTCTCATGCAACATGGAAAAGTCATAGCCTATGCATCAAGACAACTCAAGGAATATGAGAGGAATTATCATACTCATGATCTAGAGTTGACAGCTGTTGTCTTTGCACTTAAAATTTGGAGGCATTACTTGTATGGGGAGAAGGTGGAGATCTATACGGATCATAAAAGCCTCAAATATTTTTTCACTCAAAAAGAACTCAATATGCGACAATAATGTTGGCTTGAACTGTTGAAAGATTATGATCATACCATTCAATACCATCCTGGAAAAGCGAACGTGGTAGCTGACACATTGAGTAGAAGATCATATGCAAGTACGAGTGCGATATTGTCAACACAAAGGCCCATTTTGTGTGACTTGCAAAGGATGGAGATAGAGTTAAAGACTCCAGGGACCCATGTGATGATGGCGAATATACGAGTAGAACCAACTTTAATCGATAGAGTTAAAGCTGCTCAAGCTACAAACCTGGAGCTGATGCGTATGAGGAAGAAAGTGCAAGAAGGTGCTATGCCGAAAGCAAGAATCGATGAAGAAGGAATACTTCGAGTCAACTCCAGACTTTGTGTTCCTAACAACCCTGATTTAGAGTATGAAATCATGATGGAGACGCACAACACACCATTTGTAATCCATCATGGAAGTACCAAAATGTATCATGATCTTCGTCATACATTTTGGTGGAGCAATATGAAGAGAGAGATAGCGCTGTTTATCTCAAGGTGTCTAACTTGTCAACGAGTCAAAACGGAGCATCAAGTACCAAAAGGTCCATTGCAACCACTTGAAATTCCAGAATGGAAGTGGGAGCACATTACCATGGATTTCGTTACCGGTCTTCCTAAGGTTTCTCAAGGTATAGATGCGATTTAGGTCATTGTTGATAGATTGACCAAGTCTACTCATTTCTTACCGATACGAGAAACTTATACACTTGAACGTCTTGCTCGTATGTACATAAACGAGATTGTAAGACTGCATGGTATGCCAGTATCCATAGTTTCTGATCGAGACCCAAGATTCACTTCACGATTTTGGGTTAGTTTACAAAAAGCTATGGGCATGGATTTACAATTTAGTTCGGCATATCATCCTCAGACGGACGAACAATCAAAGAGGACTATTTAAACACTTGAAGATCTATTAAGGATCTGTGTCTTTGATTTCAAGGGAAGTTGGGACAAGTTCTTACCATTGGTGGAGTTTTCCTACAACAACAGTTATCAAGCAAGTATTGGCATGGCTCCATTTGAAGCATTGTATGGAAGAAAATGTCATTCTCCAGTATGCTGGGATGAGGTGGGTGAAGCAACATTGTTGGGACCGGAGTTAGTACGTATGACTACAGAAAAGATTCAAGCGATCCGATAACGTATAAAAACCTCACAAGATCGACAAAAGAGTTATGCTGATCTTCATCGAAAGGACGTAGAATTTGATATAGGAGATCATGTGTTCTTATGTGTTGCTCCATGGAAAGGAGTTACGAGATTTGGAAAGAGAGGAAAGCTCAATCCTCGATTCATCGGTCCATTTTTAATCCTCAATCGAGTAGGAACTGTGGCTTATAGACTCGCTTTACCGTCAAGTATATCTCGTGTTCATAACGTTTTTCACATATCCATGTTACGTAAATATGTGGAAGACCCGAACCACATTATTGAGTTAGAACCGGACGAAATAATGAAAGATTTGACGTATGAAGAAGTTCCTGTTCAAATCTTGGATAAGAAGGAACATATTCTACGCTCCAAGGTTATACCTCAAGTCAAAGTTTTGTGGAGAAATCACGATGTTGAGGAAATGACTTGGGAGTTAGAATCTGAAATGAAATCAAGGTATCCTTACCTCTTCGACATACCAGGTACGTACCCTAATTTCGAGGGCGAAATTTCATAAGAAGGGGAGCTTGTAAGACCCCAACTTTTATAAATAAAGATGAATTTTCTATAAATATTATTTTTAAATATTATGGAGTTAATTTAATATAATGTTATAGTTGTGGGTAATATTTATAAATTTTGCAAAGTACGCAAGTTGTTATATAATATTCGATTGGTTGGGAAATATTCGTTTTAACAGGGAATATTCGTACAACGACACAATCATTGGTGGACCCCACAACAGAATTATTGTCGGATTGAGAAAACGACAAAAAATATTTTATTAAAAATAACAGCGGAAGTTTTACCATTGATACTGTTGAACTACTCGGTAGTAAAAGTACAATAATACGTGTGGTTGCATAATAGCACACGGTATTGATTATTAATGCTTATGTAAGAAGTCACTCAGTTTGATTCAATTATTGTCAGTTAATAATATGAATTATTTAGCGATAATGAAGTTTTGTTTTATTCGTATTATTAACGTAATAAAACAGAAACATCTTTTTATATAAAACAAAATACTTGATTAAAGTTATTCTATAAATAGAATATATTATATTTTATTTAAAAGTTTTTTCTTTAAATATGGACCGTCAGATTAATGTAATCAATCTGGACCGTTCATGGATTAGTTACTATACATTCTATTTTTCTATAAATAGCAGCTCATTCCTTCATTATTTCTTACGAATTCACTGAACTCTAGAGAGAGAAACTATAGAGAGAGAGAAGAAAAGTATTCTGCTACTTAACTACTTCCTTATTTCAGTTCTTCTTTAAAACGGTAAGGGGTGTTATTCTTTCTTATTCATGAAGAGAATTTTTGTTATTCCATTTCTTATTATTCTGTTGGAATAACCTGTATACGCGGTCTACCCTATACTTGGTGACATTCTTTTATTATTCTGTTGGAACATCCTGTCTGTGTGTTTTACACCGGACCTGGTTCCGTTTTTATTATTATTCTGTTGGAACATCCTGTCTGTGTGTTTTACACCGGACCTGGTTCCGTCTTATTATTATTCTGTTGGAACATCCTGTCTGTGTGTTTTACACCGGACCTGGTTCCATTATTTATTATTCTGTCGGAATATCCTGTCTGTGCGTTTACGCCGGACCTGGTTCCATTATTTATTATTCTGTCGGAATATCCTGTCTGTGCGTTTACGCCGGACCTGGTTCCATTATTTATTATTCTGTTAGAATAACCTGTCTGTGCGGTCTATCGCATGCCGGGTGATTTCTTTTGTTATTCCATTCTTTATTATACTCAGTTGGTTAAGTTTTAACTTCTATACTCCATGAAATTAGTGGAATATCCTTGATAATTGCGTTTCATCCAGTATCTTTTCATGAAAATATTCTTCTAATCATTCTTGAATTTTACTCCACAAAGCAGTATCATGTTGACAATTTGGACGTTGTTAATTCTTGGATAAATTAATTCTTGAACTTGTTTTATTGAATTCTTATATCATTGTCATCATCCTCATGTTTATAAAATGTTGAAAGTCATCTGTGGCCTGTAGTGCATAGATGGACTTGGTATGATTATGACCAGGGATTATTCGGTATAATCATGACCGTAATGTTACAAATGATGTGGTAAAAGTCCTCATTGGCCCGTAGTGCATTGATGGACAGTTGTTGGCATGATCATGACCATTAATGAATACACGAATATCCTTGGCCGTAGTGCAGGGGTGATTCGATGATGTGGATTATTTTATTAAGCTGAGTCCCAGCGATAACAGTGTTGAAAAACCTTTTAAATCATAGAAGATAGTAGATTTTATTTTCTACTTGACTCTTTTAATGGATTGCTTGTTCCGCTGCAGTTAAACTTGATGTTCTATTATATTTTATCAGTTTAACACTGTTGAAGGCTAATGATAATTTATTCTGCATTATCTTAGTCATAATATTTCTTACTGGGCTAGTTGAGCTCACCCTTTCTTTCACTGTTCTCTTCAGGAAATGAGAATATAGCTGGGACGAGTCGGGGAATGGAGTGATGGTCCAAAAGATAGCATTAATAGTCCTCACTATTCTGTAAAATAGTGTGGTAATAATTATAATAAGGACTCCTTTTGAGTATGGATACTCTCTAGTAGACAATATTTGTATTCAAACTCACAGTTATATTTTGTCGTATTGTACATGACAGTTATATTAGTAAGTTGTATTTGAATTCTGTACCATGTATCTGGCGACCCAAGATGGGTGATGTATACCTAATTTTGGGGGCGTCAAAGTTGGTATCAGAGCTTAGGGATATGATCCCTGGCTAAGATGTGAGAATAGAACTAGGAGGGGAGAGACGGGGAATTCCTTCGCTAGTATGACCTACCTAAGTTTATTTGCATGGTATTTAATTTGTCGGTCAGAATATAAGGATAATATATGACATATCAATTAACTTTTATTTTGTGGTAGTATCTGAAAATGGCATCTGAGAATGTTGGGAATAACAATAGAACACAGGTGACTGTTGATTCACCACATATCAATAATCGGGATAATGTGCATCAGGAAGGTGACAATCCTCATGCAAACAACAATACTGACCAAATGATGAATGATGAAATGTTCAGAAGCTTTATGCAGTTCATGTAACAGCAGGCGAGAGCGGCTCCTGTTCAAAATGTAGGTGGAAACACTGAAAACTCTCGGACGGTCACCGCTAAACAGTTCAAGGAGCTGGGACCACCGGAGTTTAAGGGAGAGCCAAAACCACTTGTAGCGGAAATATGGATAAAGCAGATCACCAAGATATTTGATGTCTTGGGATGCTCCGAGGAGCAAAAGGTTCTCTTTGCCGCCTTTATGTTGCGAGGAGAGGCAGATTACTGATGGGAATCGATTAAGCGTACTCAACCTGCCGCACTGAAGATGTCTTGGGAGAAGTTCCAAGAGCTGTTCAATGACAAATACTTTCCCAAAAGTGTTCGTCACATGAAGGAGGTGGAGTTCATCAAATTGGAGCAGAATAATATGACCGTGTCGCAGTATGAGGCTAAATTTGCTGAGTTGTCCCGGTTTGCGTCCCACTTGGTGGATAATGAAGAGTGAATGACGCGAATGTTTTTGCGAGGTTTGAAACCTAAGATACGTCAATATCTTATTTCTCATAAACTGTGTTTGTATTCAGATGTTGTGAATAGGGCTCAGTTAGTGGAGCGCGATAATGAGTCAACGCAACCAAAAGAGAGCAGTCGGCAAAATGATAATACCAGTGAGAGCAGTCATCGAAGCGGTGACAACAAGCGTGGAGGGAATCAACAGGCCAGAAATGGTAACCACTTCGGTGGTAATCAGGGCCAAAACAATAAGAATGGTCATTTCAAGAAGAGGAGATTTAACAATGATGGAAAGACGTCAGCACCAGCACCGTTGTTAAGGAAGGAGAACGACCACCTATCATATGTTTCAAATGCGGAGGGGAGGGGCACATCAGTCCAAACTGCGCGATGCCGTCTAAAGCATGTTATAATTGTGGAAGAGAAGGTCATTTAGCTCGATTTTGTCGTTTACCAAAAACAAGTTCAGCCAGGATGGAGACACCAAAGGCCGTCCCAGAAAAGTCAAAACCGGTAGTGCAAGGGAGAGCGTTTGTTGTGACCTCCCAGAAAGCAAGGAACCCGAATGAGGTCATCACGGGTAAGCTTATCATAAACTCTAACGAAGTCTATACTTTATTTGATACCGGTTCTACCCATTCTTTTATTTCTCCTACTTGCGCTCATCGATTAAATTTGACTCCGGAGAAATTAGACTTTGACTTATCTGTTGAAACTCCATTGGGAGAAACCTTCATTACATCCACGGTTTATAAGTCTTGTTTGGTTCAAGTTGGTACCCACACATTACCTGTCGATCTTATTTCATTAAAAATACTTGCATTTGACGTGATTCTAGGGATTGATTGGTTAACTACTCATCATGCAAAAATTGATTGTTTTCGTAAGGTTGTTAGCTTTCATATTCCTAATCGACCTATTATGCGAATTCAAGCAACCAAACCATTAAAATCAATCGCTGTCATCTCAAGCCATAAAGCTATTCGTTTATTGAAAAACGGATGTCAAGCTTTCTTAGCTCATGTCACGGATCTAAACAAAAATACGTCAGTTTTGAATGATATTTCTATTGTTAATAAATTTCCTGACGTATTCCCTGAAGAACTTCCTGGCCTACCCCCAGAGCGTGAAATTGAATTTTGTATCGACCTTGAACCCGGTACAAAACCCATTTCCAAAGCCCCATATCGAATGGCTCCTATTGAACTTCAGGAGTTAAAGATCCAACTGCAGGAATTGTTAGACATTGGCTTTATTCGTCCTAGTACTTCTCCTTGGGGTGCTCCTGTTCTATTCGTGAAGAAGAAAGATGGAAGTATGCGACTTTGTATTGATTATCGGGAGTTGAATCATGTCACCATCAAAAAAAGGTACCCATTGCCACGTATTGATGACCTGTTTGACCAGTTGCAAGGAGCACAATTCTTTTCAAAGATCGATCTTCGTTCTGGATATCATCAGCTGAAGGTTAGAACTGAGGATATTCCAAAGACGGCTTTTAGAACTCGGTACGGGCATTATGAATTCCTAGTCATGTCCTTTGGATTGACTAATGCTCCTGCTGCCTTCATGGATATGATGAACCGGGTATTCAAGGAATATTTGGATCACTTTGTGGTCGTCTTTATTGATGACATCCTTATTTATTCCAAAAGTCGTGAAGATCATGAGCAACACTTGAGGCTGGTACTCCAAAAGCTTCGTGAATACAAGCTTTATGCCAAGTTGAAGAAATGCGAGTTCTGGCTGGAGGAGGTAGCATTCCTTGGGCACGTAGTATCAAGTCGTGGAATATCTGTTGACCCGGCAAAGATTGAAGCTATTCAAAGCTGGGAGCAACCTAAATCAGTGACCGAAGTACGTAGCTTTCTGGGTTTAGCTGGTTATTATCGGAGATTCGTGGAAGGATTTTCTAGAATCGATACTCCATTAACTCAGCTGACTAGGAAAGATACAAAGTTCGGTTGGAGCGAAGAATGTGAGAAGAGTTTTCAAGAACTCAAGAGGAGACTCATTTCAGCACCTGTTCTAACAATACCATCTGGCTCGGAGGGATTTGTCATCTACAGTGATGCTTCGAGCAAAGGGTTGGGATGCGTTCTCATGCAACATGGAAAAGTCATAGCCTATGCATCAAGACAACTCAAGGAATATGAGAGGAATTATCCTACTCATGATCTAGAGTTGGCAGCTGTTGTCTTTGCACTTAAAATTTGGAGGCATTACTTGTATGGGGAGAAGGTGGAGATCTTTACGGATCATAAAAGCCTCAAATATTTTTTCACTCAAAAGGAACTCAACATGCGACAACGACGTTGGCTTGAACTGTTGAAAGATTATGATCATACCATTCAATACCATCCTGGAAAAGCGAACGTGGTAGCTGACGCATTGAGTAGAAGATCATATGCAAGTACGAGTGCGATATTGTCAACACAAAGGCCCATTTTGTGTGACTTGCAAAGGATGGAGATAGAGTTAAAGACTCCAGGGACCCATGTGATGATGGCGAATATACGAGTAGAACCAACTTTAATCGATAAAGTTAAAGCTGCTCAAGCTACAGACCTGGAGCTGATGCGTATGAGGAAGAAAGTGCAAGAAGGTGCTATGCCGGAAGCAAGAATCGATGAAGAAGGAATACTTCGAGTCAACTCCAGACTTTGTGTTCCTAACAACCCTGATTTAAAGTATGAAATCATGATGGAGGCGCACAACACACCGTTTGCAATCCATCCTGGAAGTACCAAAATGTATCATGATCTTCGTCATACATTTTGGTGGAGCAATATGAAGAGAGAGATAGCGCTTTTTATCTCAAGGTGTCTAACTTGTCAACGAGTCAAAGCGGAGCATCAAGTACCAAAAGGTCCATTGCAACCACTTGAAATTCCAGAATGGAAGTGGGAGCACATTACCATGGATTTCGTTACCGGTCTTCCTAAGGTTTCTCAAGGTATAGATGCGATTTGGGTCATTGTTGATAGATTGACCAAGTCTGCTCATTTCTTACCGATACGAGAAACTTATACACTTGAACGTCTTGCTCGTATGTACATAAACGAGATTGTAAGACTGCATGGTATGCCAGTATCCATAGTTTCTGATCGAGACCCAAGATTCACTTCACGATTTTGGGTTAGTTTACAAAAAGCTATGGGCACAGATTTACGATTTAGTTCGGCATATCATCCTCAGACGGACGACAATCAGAGAGGACTATTCAAACTCTTGAAGATCTATTAAGACTCTGTGTCCTTGATTTCAAGGGAAGTTGGGACAAGTTCTTACCATTGGTGGAGTTTTCCTACAACAACAGTTATCAAGCAAGTATTGGCATGGCTCCATTCGAAGCATTGTATGGAAGAAAATGTCGTTCTCCAGTATGCTGGGATGAGGTGGGTGAAGCAACGTTGTTGGGACCGGAGTTGGTACGTATGACTACAGAAAAGATTCAAGCGATCCGACAACGTATAAAAACCTCACAAGATCGACAAAAGAGTTATGCTGATCTTCATCGAAAGGACGTAGAATTTGATATAGGAGATCATGTGTTCTTACGTGTTGCTCCATGGAAAGGAGTTACGAGATTTGGAAAGAGAGGAAAGCTCAATCCTCGATTCATCGGTCCATTTTTAATCCTCAATCGAGTAAGAACTGTGGCTTATAGACTCGCTTTACCGCCAAGTATGTCTCGTGTTCATAACGTTTTTCACATATCCATGTTACGTAAATATGTGGAAGACCCGAACCACATTATTGAGTTAGAACCAGATAAAATAACGAAGGATTTGACGTATGAAGAAGTTCATGTTCAAATCTTGGATAAGAAGGAACATATTCTGCGCTCCAAGGTTATACCTCAAGTCAAAGTTTTGTGGAGAAATCACGATGTTGAGGAAATGACTTGGGAGTTAGAATCTGAAATGAAATCAAGGTATCCTTACCTCTTCGACATACCAGGTACGTACCCTAATTTCGAGGGCGAAATTTCATAAGAAGGGGAGGTTGTAAGACCCCAACTTTTATAAATAAAGATGAATTTTCTATAAATATCATTTTTAAATATTATGGAGTTAATTTAATATAATGTTATAGTTGTGGGTAATATTTATAAATTTTACAAAGTACGCAAGTTGTTATATAATATTCGATTGGTCGGGAAATATTCGTTTTAATATGGAATATTCGTACAACGGCACAATCATTGGTGGACCCCACAACAGAATTATTGTCGGATTGAGAAAACGACAAAAAATATTTTATTAAAAATAACAGCGGAAGTTTTACCATTGATACTATTGAACTACTCGGTAGTAAAGTACAGTAATACGTGTAGTTGCATAATAGCACACGGTATTGATTATTAATGCTTATGTAAGAAGTCACTCAGTTTGATTTAATTATTGTCAATTAATAATATGAATTATTTAGCGATAATGAAGTTTTATTTTATTCGTATTATTAACGTAATAAAACAGAAACATCTTTTTATATAAAACAGAATACTTTATTAAAGTTATTCTATAAATAGAATATATTATATTTTATTTAAAAGTTTTTTCTTTAAATATGGACCGTCAGATTAAAGTAATCAATCTGGACCGTTCATGGATTAGTTACTATGCATTCTATTTTTCAATAAATAGCAGCTCATTCCTTCATTATTTCTTACGAATTCACTGAACTCTAGAGAGAGAAACTATAGAGAGAGAGAAGAAAAGTATTCTGCTACTTAACTACTTCCTTATTTTAGTTCTTCTTTAAAACGGTAAGGGGTGTTATTCTTTCTTATTCATGAAAAAAAAATTGTTATTCCATTTCTTATTATTCTGTTGGAATAACCTGTATACGCGGTCTACCCTATACTTGGTGACATTCTTTTATTATTCTGTTGGAACATCCTGTCTGTGTGTTTTACACCGGACCTGGTTCCGTTTTTATTATTATTCTGTTGGAACATTCTGTCTGTGTGTTTTACACCAGACCTGGTTCCGTCTTATTATTATTCTGTTGGAACATCCTGTCTGTGTGTTTTACACCGGACCTGATTCCATTATTTATTATTCTATCGGAATATCCTGTCTGTACGTTTACGCCGGACCTGGTTCCATTATTTATTATTCTGTTAGAATAACCTGTCTGTGCGGTCTATCGCATGCCGGGTGATTTCTTTTGTTATTCCATTCTTTATTATACTCAGTTGGTTAAGTTTTAACTTCTATACTCCATGAAATTAGTGGAATATCCTTGATAATTGCGTTTCATCCAGTATCTTTTCATGAAAATATTATTCTAATCATTTTTGAATTTTACTCCACAAAACAGTATCATGTTGACAATTTGGACATTGTTAATTCTTGGATAAATTAATTCTTGAACTTGTTTTATTAAATTCTTATATCATTGTCATCATCCTCATGTTTATAAAATGTTGAAAGTCATCTGTGGCCTGTAGTGCATAGATGGACTTGGTATGATTATGACCAGGGATTATTCGGTATAATCATGACCGTAATGTTACAAATGATGTGGTAAAAGTCCTCATTGGCCCGTAGTGCATTGATGGACAGTTGTTGGCATGATCATGACCATTAATGAATACACGAATATCCTTGGCCGTAGTGCAGGGGTTATTTGATGATGTGGGTTATTTTATTAAGCTGAGTCCCAGCAATAACAGTGTTGAAAAACCTTTTAAATCATAGAAGATAGTAGATTTTATTTTCTACTTGACTCTTTTAATGGATTGCTTGTTCCGCTGCAGTTAAACTTGATGTTCATTATATTTTTTCAGTTTAACACTGTTGAAGGCTAATGATAATTTATTCTGCATTATCTTAGTCATAATATTTTTTACTGGGCTAGTTGAGCTCACCCTTTCTTTCACTGTTCTCTTCAGGAAATGAGAATATATCTGGGACGAGTCGGGAAACGGAGTGATGGTCCAAAGGATAGCATTAGTAGTCCTCATTATTCTGTGAAATAGTGTGGTAATAATTGTAATAAGGACTCCTTTTGAGTATGGATACTCTCTAGTAGACAATATTTGCATTCAAACTCACAATTATGTTTTGTCGTATTGTACATGACAGTTGTATTAGTAAGTTGTATTTGAATTCTGTACCATGTATCTGGCGACCCAAGATGGGTGATGTATACCTAATTTTGGGGGCGTCACAATGAGAAATGGAAACATAAGTAGTTTGTACTTTTAAAAGTTATAAACTCATAAAGAACATGTAATAACTTATCATGATTATAAGTTAATGAAGTAAGTATGTTAAGATGTTAGTATGTTGGATAAAATCAATTTGAAATGATGAACAAATCATAAGAAACGAAGTTAAGCCGTAATTTCACGATTAGACGATAATCGTCGAATTCGTGAAATTCTCGGAATGGAATTCGAATTTTGATATTGAGCTTGGAAACATTTTTTTTCAATGGAGACAAGTCTTATTCGGTATTATAGAGTTGTGGACTCGAGAATGACCGAATTCCGACTTAGAACGAAGAAACGAACATTGAACGTTCACGAACGTTTATCATTTTCGTTAAAATGAACTAAAAAGTTAATTTTGAGTTAATGGATTCAAAACTGTAAAATTCTTACATGAACATATAGAGTATATAATTTGTGAATCGTAGGCTCTTGAACGAGCCAATTCGGACTTATAACGAAGAAGTTATGAGCCCGGGAATCTCACATAAAAAGTTAACTGTCAAAATTTTCTGGTGCTGAGTACTGGCGCCGAGGCGCCAGTCAAGGCCAAGAAAGTCACGCCGCAGCGCCAGAAAGGGCTGTGAGCTACTGAAGTTTGGCGCCGTAGCGCCACAAATAGTGAAGGGTATGGCGCCGTAGCGCCGTGACCGAGTTTTAGAAACCAGAAGGCCGCGCCGTAGAGCGAGTGGTAGAGCAAAAGCTGGAGCTGCAGCGCCAGCACTAAGTGAAGCCTAGAGAGGGATGTTTTAAAATATAAAGTAAAAGATAGGTGAATGAAGAGTAAAATTAAATCCTTAATCAACTTAAAGTTACATCAATTAAGATGTTTTAAACCTTAAGTAATACACTAAAGGTTGAAGATAAGTTGAATATGAACATGAATGGTATGCAATAAGTGTACTTAACTAATGATGATCGAGTTTCGAATACTGATGTAAGAACGTTAGTAAGCCATGAGGAAGGATGATTAACTCGAACCGAGTTGTATTAATGAGATAATTTCAGTTAAGTTATAGAAGAGAAAGAAGTCGGTAAGAACAATGTAAATTATAACGGCAAGTCGGAACCAATAATAACAAATCTAATACAGGATTAGATTGAGAAGAAGGGCAAGATTCATTAAGAACTATGTATGTTCATTCATGACCTAATGTGGTATGTTATGTGGTTATGTGTTGTAGAGACCATAAAGACTCAAAGGAAAAGTAATTTTACTGTAGCAGACGCTGAAGGCAAGTTTTTCTTAAACACTTGTCTAACCTTCGTGTTAGCCAGGCTTTCAAATAATTCAAGTTATGAGATGCATGTATGGTTTTAAAGAAAGAGTCGATGCCAGTTTTAACTCGGCTAGACTAATCTTGATAGATTGATTGATTTATTTACAAGTCTTTCAATATAGAACTGATAACGCTATCCTACGCCAATTGTTTGGTACAGATTCAAGGTAAACCTGAATATGAATAAACAAATATATTTTCATCGAGTATTCAATGGGCACGTGAGGTTGCCACAACTTAAATGTACACACGTTTAATGGATGTAGTGTTGATCAACATAGAGTACTATAGGCTGATCACCTAGAAGTGCTCGTAAGCTATACCGGACTTACGGACTTAGTGTCGGGTTGTCCTTTTCAAAGAAATTGTGAAACGCTCATGGTCTTGGACCAGAATTGATGTTTTACTGAATATTGTCATTGTAAAACATTTTGAAGGAAAAGAAATGCTATTTTAAAGTATTGATAGTACTTCGTAACTATTATCCAATTATTGAAGATATACGATTCCTATGTTTCAAGCATGCTTTTTAAATGAAATTATTGTACTTACTGAGCTTGTTATGCTCACACTTGCTTGAACCATATGAATGCAGCTTAGACCGAACGGACCAAAGGATCCGGCAAGGATAAAGGGAATGCTAAGGCGAACCTGTAGATTACTTATGTAATAGTATAGGTTTGTAATGATTATATTTGATATTATGACAAGAATAAATGTAACGGTTATAAAGAACCTGGGGAATGGTAATATTGTTTTGGAATATATACAAGGCATATTAATTCTTTTGAGGCATTTTAATTGAATGGTTGTGTGAACTGTAGCACCGTGGAGCACTATATGTCGGGTTGGAAGAGACCCAGATTTGGGGGCATCACATTTGTCATCATCACGTGGGTCCCTGGAGTCTTTAATTCTATCTCCATCCTTTGCAAGTCATACAAAATGGGCCTTTGCGTTGACAATATCACACTCGTACCCGCATATGATCTTCTACTCAATGCGTCAACTACCACGTTTGCTTTTCCAGGATGTTATTGAATGGTATAATCATAATCTTTCAACAGCTCGAGCCAACTTCGTTGCCGCATGTTGAATTCCTTTTGGGTGAAGAAATATTTAAGGCTTTTATGATTCGTATAGATTTCCACTTTCTCCCCATACAGGTAATGCCTCCAGATTTTAAGCACAAAAACGACTGCTGCCAACTCTAGATCATGAGTAGGATAATTCCTCTCATATTCATTGAGTTGTCGTGAGGCATAAGCTATGACTTTCTCATATTACATGAGAATACATCCTAACCCTCTGCCTGAAGCATCGTTGTAGATGACAAATCCATCCGAACCAGATGATATTGTCAGAACAGGTGCTGAAATGAGTCTTCTCTTGAGTTCTTGAAAACTTTTCTCACATTCCTCGCTCCAACCAAATTTTGTATCTTTTCGAGTCAGCTGAGTTAATGGAGTAGCGATTCGAAAAAATCCTTCCACGAATCTCCGATAATAACCAGCTAAGCCCAGAAAGCTACGTACTTTGGTCACTGACTTAGGTTGTTCCCAGCTTTGTATTGCTTCAATCTTCGTTGGGTCAACAGATTTTCTGTGATTTGATATCATGTGCCCAAGGAATGCTACTTCCTAAAGCCAGAACTCTCATTTCTTCAACTTGGCATATAACTTGTTCTCGCGAAGCTTTTGGAGTATCAGCCTCAAGTGTTGCTCACGATCTTCACGACTTTTGGAGTATATGAGGATGTCATCAATAAAGACAACTACAAAATGATCCAAATATTCTTTGAATACTCGATTCATCATATCCATGAAGGCAGCAGGAGCATTAGTCAATCCAAAAGACATGACTAGGAATTCATAATGCCCGTACCGAGTTCTGAAAGCAGTCTTTGGAATGTCATCAGTTTTAATCTTTAATTGATGATATTCTGAATGAAGATCGATCTTTGAAAAGAATTTGGCACATTGCAACTGGTCAAACAGGTCATCAATTCGAGGCAACGGGTACCTATTTTTGATGGTGACATGATTCAACTCCCGTTAATCAATACAAAGTCTCATACTTCCATCTTTCTTCTTTGCGAATAGAACAGGAGCACCCCAAGGAGACGTACTAGGACGAATGAAATCGATGTCTAACAACTCCTGCAGTTTGATTTTTAACTCTTGAAGTTCAATAGGAGCCATTCGGTATGAGGCTTTGGAAATGGGTTTTGTACCGAGTTCAAGGTCGATACAAAATTTGATTTCACGTTTTGGGGGTAGGCCAAGAAGTTCTTCGGGGAATACGTCATAAAATTTATTAACAATAGAAATATCATTCAAATCTGACATATTTTTTGTTTAAATCTGTGACATGGGCTAAGAAAGCTTGACATCCATTTTTCAATAAACAAATAGCTTTATGGCTTGATATGACAGTGATTGACTTTAGTGGTTTGGTTGCTTGAATTCACATAATAGGTTGGTTAGGAATATGAAAGCTAACAACCTTTCGAAAATAATCAATTTTAGCATGATGAGTAGTTAACCAATTAATCCCTAAAATCACATCAAATGCAAGTATTTTCAAAGAGATAAGATCGACAAGTAACATGAGGGTGCCGATTTGAATCAAACAAGATTTATAAACAGTGGATGTAATGAAGGTTTCTCCCAACGGAGTTTCAGAAGATAAGTCAAAGTCAATTTCTCCGGAGTTAAATTTAAACGTTGAGCGCAAGTAGGAGAAATAAAAGAATTGGTAGAACCGGTATCAAATAAGGTATAGACTTCGCAAGAGTTTATAATTAGCTTACCCGTGATAACTTCGTTCGGGTTCCTCGCTTTTTGGGAGGTCACGACAAACGCTCTCCCTTGAACTACCAGTTTTGACTTGTCTAGGACCACCTTTAGTGTCTCCATCCCAGCTGGACTTGACTTTACTGCACGATAAAATCGGGCTAGGTGACCTTCTCTTCCATAATTTTAACATACTTTGGACTTCTGCGTACAGTTTGGACTGATGTGTCCCTCCCCTCCGTATTTGTAGCATACGATTGGTGGTCGTTCTCCTTCCTTAACAATGGTTGCTGGTGTTGACGTCTTTCCATCATTATTGAATCTCCTCTTCTTAAAATTTCTACTTCTATTATCTTGGCCATGATTACCACTGAAGTGGTTACCATTTCTGGCATGTTGACTTCCTCCACGTTTGTTGTCACTGCTTCGATGATTGCTACTACTGGTATTATCGTTTTGCCGACTGCTATCTCTTGGTTGGGTTGACTCATTATCACGCTCCAATAACTGAGCCCTATTTACAACATCTGAATACAAACACAGTTTGTGAGAAATGAGGTGTTGACGTATTTCGGGTTTCAAACCTTGCAGAAACATTCGCGTCATTCTCTCCTCATTATCAACCAAATGGGATGCAAACTGGGACAACTCGGCAAATTTAGCTTCGTACTGCGACACGGTCATATTGTTTTGCTCCAGCTTGATGAACTCCACCTCCTTCATGTGACGAATACTTCAGGAAAGTACTTGTCGTTCAACAATTCTCGAAACTTCTCCCAAGACATGTTCAATGCGGCAGGCTGAGTACGTTTTACAGATTCCCATCAATAATCTGCCTCTTCTCGCAACATGAAGGTGACAAAGGGAACCTTTTGCTCCTCGGAGCATCCCAAGACATCAAATATCTTGGTGATCTGCTTTATCCACGTCTCTGCCTTAAGTGGTTTTGGCTTTTCCAAAAACTCTGGTGGTCCCAGCTCCTTGAGCTGCTTAGCGGTGACAGTCCAAGAGTTGTCAGTGTTTCCACCTGTATTTTGAATAGGAGTCTCTCTTGCCTGATGTTGCACGAATTGTAGAAATCTCTTAACCATTTCGTCGTTCATCATTTGGTCGGTGTTATTGTGTACATGAGGATTATTCCCTTCTTGATGCACATTATCCGGGTTATTGATCATCGGTGACTCAACGGTCTCATATGCTCCATTGCTTATCTCAACATTCTCGGATGTCATTTTCAAACACTGCCATAAAACAAGGGTTAATTGACATGCCATATATTATCCCTATATTCTGACCGACCAATTAAATAACAAATAAGTTTAGGTAGGTTATACTAGCGAAGGATTTACCCGTCTCTCCCCTCCTAGTTCTAATCTCACATCTCAACCAGGGATCATATCCCTAAGCTTTGATACCAACTGTGACGCCCCCAAAATAGGTATACATCACCCATTCTGAGTCGCCAAATACATGGTACAGAACTTAAATACAAACTTCATTTATACAATACGACAAAACGTAGCTGAGAGTTTTAACACGGATATTGTCTCGTAGACAGTATCCAAAGTCAAATAAAGTCTTCATTACAATTATTATCACACTATTTTATAAAATAGTAAGGACTACTACAGCCACCATCTCAGACCGTCACTCCATTCTCTGACTAGTCCCGGCTACGTTCTTATTTCCTGAAAAGATCAATAAAAGCAAAAGGCTGAGATCAACTAGCCCAGTAAGAAATATTATGACTAAGATAATGCAGAATAAATTATCGTTAGCCTTCAACAGTGTTAAATTGATAGAATACAATAAACAACAAGTTTAACTGTAGCGAAACAAGCAATCCATTAGAAGAGTCAAGTAGAGCATGATATCTACTATCTTCTATGATTTAAAAAGTTTATCATCAATTTTATCACTGAGACTCAGCTCAATAAATAATCAACATCACTGAATTATTCATGCACTACGGGCTAAGGATATTCATTAGTATCACATCTACGAATTATCCATGCACTACGGGCTAAGGATAATCGTGTTATCACCAATGGTCATGATCATGCCAACAACTGTCCATTAATGCACTACGGGTCAATGAGGACTTTTACCACATCATTTGTAACATTACAGATCATGATTATACCGAATAATCCCTAGTCATAATCACAGTTCATCTATGCACTACGGGCCAAAGATGACTTTCATCACAATATAAGCATGAGGATGATGACAATGATATAAGAATTCAATTAAATGAAAGCAAGGATAAATTTTTAAGATTTATAATTCAATTTATTCAGAATTCAATAAAGTCCAAATTGTCAACATGATACTGCTTTGTGGAATAAAATTCAAGAATAATACCGTGTCAAAAAAAATTTGGACAGAAAAAGAATTAATTTTTATCATGAATAGTACCCCGGGTGAATAGTACCTGAGTGAATAGCACCCCGTGAATAGTACCCCAGCATGAAAAGATTAAAAATTGCCAAGAATGTTCATAATAATATTTCCGTGAAAAGATACTAAATGAAGCGCAAATTTCAAGGATATTCTACTAATTTCACAAAGTATAGAAGTAATAATTTAACAAAATGAGTGTAGAATTCAGAATCTGAAACGAAATAATATTATTTACATACTACAGAGTATGGAAGAAAATATTATTTCATATGAATATTAAACAAAAATAATATCTCTTATCTTAAAAAAAGAGTACTTCTAACTGGTATAGCGGGGATATCTTGAAGAAAACTTGCACTGTTTTCTACACTCAAAGCTTCCTTAAACTCTAAAGAAATACGCTCAATATTATAAAAGAAGAATTCTCTGATTCTAGTGTGATTTTCAATTCTAAACTAAGCATCCTATTTATAGGAGAAAGGCAGGATACTATTTGAAAAAGAAAATCACGGATTGCACAGTAGAAGTTTCACGGGCGCACATCGGCGAAGAATTTTTTTTTTTGAGTTTACTATGCAAACACTATACAGGCACTATACAAATACTATGCATAATAAAATATAATATATTCTATTTTTCATAAAAAAAACAAAACTTATAATATATATATATATATATATATATATATATATATATATATATATATATACAGATTTTCTCTTATAAGGACTCAAAATAAGGACTCAAAGTAAGGACCGCATTTTTTTTACTTTTTTTTAAAACAACTAAAAAAAATATTTAATATTTTATGGAACTGAAATTTTTTCATAATACAATGTTTTGGGCGTGTTTTGGATACCTATACCAAAAAATAGTGGTTTAGTCTGCACAGACTGTACATACATATTTTTGTTATACGTACCCAAATCACACCCAAAACATTTTTTTTTAAAAAACTTTCAGTTCCGTAAAATATTAAATATTTTTTTTAGTTGTTTTTAAAAAATAAAGCAAAAAAAAGTAAAAAAAATACGGTCCTTATTTTGAGTCCTTATAAGAGAAAGCCTATATATATATATATATATATATATATATATATATACCTTTCTATCGATTATTTTGAAAAATGAGTAAGTGGGGGTCCAAATAATACGCCAAACTTACAACAAATACTTCATAAAAATTTTCTCAATATTTTTAACAACATTTATTCATCAATAATATAACTTGCAATATTAACAACCAGATCATTTCCAGAAAAGAAGGGACTTTCCGATATAGAAGAATTTCTCCCTATTGGCGCGCAATTAGGTGACCAAACCCCTTTCCTCGACAGAACTTTACATTGTCAATAATACAAATAATAATATGAATAACTTTGTCGTCTCAATTATTGGTTTAATAATATAAAATATTGTGACAATAATTGAATCAATAACGTGAGATACTATGCAGCAATTACTGTGACAATAATTGAATAAAACTGAGTGACTTCTCACGTAAGCATCAATAATCAATACCGTGTGCTACTATGCAACCACGCGTATTACTGTATTTTTATCACTGGATATTTTAACAGTTAACGGTAAAACTTTCGCCGTTACTTTTATAAAAAGATATTTATGTCGTTTTCTAACTCCGACAATAATTTTGTTGTGGGGTCCACCAATAATTGTGTCGTCATACGAATATTTCATGTTAAAACGAATATTCCCCGGCCAATCGAATATTTTATGACAACTTACATACTTTGCAAAAATTATAAATATTACCCACAATTATAATATTATATCAAATCCACACCTTATTATTCAAAAAGATATTTCGAGAAAATTAATCTTTATTCATAAAAGTTGGGGTCTTACAATATGTATATATGCATTTAAAACCATTAGATTCGCCACTCAAAAAGTTAACAAGGGTTGGAATAAAATGTTGTAAAATATTATAATTAGGAAAAATGAATTTGAAAGAAACACTTCAAGTGTTAGTAAATAATTTTTTTTACTGATGTATTTTGACCCTACTCTAAAAATGTTTTGGTTCCGCCACAGCATTCCACGAACTAAATTACTAAGGGGAAACTAACTTTGAAAAACCATGAATTCTGTAATTATTGATAGTTTGTAATTTTCATAATTTAATTGTGTAGAACTCAATTTTAAATTTTAAAATATTTAAAATTGACTTAAAAATATTAATATTGATCTTGTATTTCATATCGAAGGGAATATAATATATAGAAGAAGAACAAAGCAAATTTAACATACACAATTTGATGTAGGTTCCAGTAAACTTTTTAAGTATGGAAGCTTGCAGTAGGATCAAACCAAAGATGAAAACCTAACTAATGCTAATTATAAATTATCTAAAAAACTAATGCTAATTATAAGATTTATTATTTCATAATTTTTAATAATTCTTATAATTTAAAATAGAAGGAGTAAGTACATGATATCAATGAAAACTAATAATAAAAACAAAGCTATAATTCACCAAAACTGTAATTTTATTAACTATAACATATAATTCACAAGACTTTTAACAACCATCATAAACTACTACTTCAATTCTTCCTAGTAAATGCCCACAAGCTTATTTAAATTATATGTAGCTAAAATAATCATCAGAACATCACAAAATAATATGAAATTCTATGTGTTCTTGAGACATTCTGGGAAATGCATGCCCTTCCTAGCACAATAGTCATAAATCATGTTCTTGTTCCTTACAACTTCATATTTTTTCTGATCAACAGGGTTGAGCTGTAAATATTTATCGGAATTCCAATAATATTTAGGCAAATAACATTCTTGAGGATTTGAAGCAACGTACGGACAACCATCAATGTTGAAATCAGTATAGTAGGTTGTGAAGGGTTCTTGACTTCAATTTACCGGTCCAGTACAGGCTGTATCATTCTATATGCTTGCCTTTATATGCATGGATTTCGACGGATAATTCACTCCTATGTTTGTATTGTTCTTGAACACTCGTATTGGTACTTCATCAACAAGAAACCAACAAATTAAAAAAATATTATTATTATTATTATAATCTTTGATGTGGGTAAAAATATCAACCACTCAAATAAATTCAAATGTAAAAAACACGTCTCCAAAATCCTAATTATAATTTTGTAGTGTTCTTGAACACTCGTATTGGTATTTAATTCATCCGCAAGAAATGTACAACTTAATATAACAAACCTTAATTATAGTTTTGTAATGTTTTTGAACATTCTTATTGGTAGTTAATTCATCCGCAAGAAACGTACAACTTAATATAACAAACCCTAATTATAGTTTTGTAATGTTCTTGAACACTCTTATTGGTATTCCCTCTACAAGAAACCTACAAATTTTAAACAATAACAATAATTATAATCTTATTTGCATATAAAGATCTTAGTTACTACTCCTTCCGTTCCATGATAAAAGTCCTCATTACTATTTTGGGTAGTCCCATGTTAAATGTCCATTTTCCTTTAATAACCAAACTTTTACACATATTTTTCTATTATACTCGTATCATTAAATATCTCATACTTTTCTTATTCTAATTCTCTCTCCATATTTAATGACATTATTATGGATAATTTTGTTATTTCATTCATCTACTTAATATGCGTGAAAAGTTCACCAGGACTTTTATCTTGGGACGAAGGGAGTATAAAACATGTAAGATTCTATTTCAAATAAGCTGCAGCTTCATAGAACAATAATCATGAATCCAAAAAAGGTTAACAGATAACTGTTTAACACCATATATATATATATATATATATATATATATATATATATATATATAGTTGTATGCATGCTCTAGGAAACACATTCTTTTCAAATTCAATTTGAGAATTTTAAATTCAATTGATGTGATTCCTTTACTTTATAAAAACAGTGGTGTTATTCCTTTAATTTTTAATTTTGAAGTAGTGTTATTTAGATAGTTTACTATTTTCATAATTTTATTATTTAAAACTCAATTTCAAATTTAAAAATACTTAAAAATTGTGTATAAAAAGTTAAATACTGATGTAGTATTTAGTAACATACGGAGTATAATATATAAAAGAATAACAAAGTAACTTTCACATACATTATTTGATATTGGTTCCAGTAAACTTCACAAGTATGGTAGTCTGCAGTGGGATCAAACCAAAGACAAAAAGTTTGCTTCCTATGCCCCATATCACTTGCAAACACATTTGTACTTAGTGTATAAGGAATCTAGTTATCGTTTCCCAAAAACTCGAAATCAAGCTCATCATGAATATTCATAGCCTGATTAACTGATGTTAACTACAAGCAAATTAAAGTTCATTATAAATAGCAAATATGAAGAATTGCAAGCAATCAACTAAAAGAAAATTTTAAACTTATAATACGTAGAAAGTTGTTGTCACTCCTTTCGTGTTCTTGTTCGGTATTCGGAAAAACCCCGATCCAAAATCTTGTTTAGAACTGAAACCAGCACCTGCAAAATTAGATACAACAATAAATGTTATTCTGTTTATAGTTAAAGTTTGTACTTATAATAATTAACTTTCATAATTGCATGCGCGCGTACAAATTAGAGTTAGGGTTACGTATAATAATTAACTACAGTTCCGCGATCATGGCACATGAAGGTGAAAACCTTTTGTATTTCACCGATAAAATAGTGCTTCCGGTATTTACTTTTGTTTTGTGTACCGAATCGATCCACCTTGCAAACCCTAAAGAAACATAAAGAGAGTAATGAATTAAACCTGAAGTGTGGCCTAGCACTGCAGCAAGAAATTAGGAATGTAGGGAAGAAAATTTTGTGAAGGAATTTATTCCTTCACATGAGGAGCTTTATAGCGAAGGAATAGTGAATGAAAAAAATATAGTGACAATATAGTTATTAGCGAAAAAAATATCTTTCACAATTTATATTTTTTCTCCCGCAAAATTGAGATGATAGACGTATTTTTGGTTCCAATTTATGATGAAAATTTGCGAGGAAAAAATCTATTAGCGAAGGAATTATTACTCACTATATATTATTGTTTAGAAGTTTTTTTGCGAGATATAAAATTGGTCACTATTTTGTTCTAAATAATTTTTTTTATAATTAATTGTGACGAATAAAAATTGTAATATAAATACATTAAATTTTTTACTGTAATAAATTTACTTTTAATAACACTTTTTAAGTAACTTACAACATTAACTATTTATTTTAATAAACTATAAAATAAATAACTTTACATTACGTTAAACTTTAAATTTCATACATTGATCATGACAAAAAAGAAAAGAAAAAAGAAGAAGAAGATATATGTGGTGCTCTTTAATTTGTGGAATATATAGAGCACATATGCCAAAAAAATAATTATATGTTCTACAAAAAGAATTAAGTTTAACTTTGTTCTTTAATTTATAATATACTGCAATTTAAATCGTAATGTAATTAATATTTTAATAAATTTATTATTATTATTATTATTATTATTATTATTATTATTAATTTTTAAGTAATTTACAATATTAATTAAAAATATATTAAGTTACAATAATTTTAATATTTAAATATTGTAAATTGACAATAAACAAAATTTTAATAATTATGAATTTTTTTAGCGCCAAATAGATTACAAATGTTAAGTTTTTGAAATAACAATTTTACATATAATTAATATTACTCGTTAAGTTTTTGAAACAATAAGTTTACATATAATTAATATTACTCGTAAAAGAGTTGTTTTTTTAAAAAAAAAAATGTTATCTAACTCATTGTTTATTTTTAGCAGATCAATGTGTGCGGAACAGAGTGTCTTTAGTGTGTGCGTGCGTGTTCTGAAAAGGAAAGAGATCAAGGGTTTCATTCTTCTCCTTGGCCAAAATTGATGTTTCAACCAAATAGATGAGCTAGCTCTCTACCAATTTGAAAACTTAGCGCCAATTTTTTCGGCAATATTTAGAGATCGATTATTGATTGTGTGAATAATGTTTCCTAATGCAAAAGGGATTATCATTAATCCCAAAATTTTCCCCCAACTTCGTATTCGCATCTTCAAATATGCTGTTTCATATTCGTTCTTTCTGAAGGTACGTAGCGTGCAAATTCGTCAACTCCCCAGAAAATTGAGGTACGTTGTTCAGTTACACAAAGAATACAAAAATTGCAATTTTCTCTTCATTTTGGTGTTTTCAATTAGCAAACGGAGCATTACCTGATATTATGTATTGTTTTAATAAGTATTCGTTGTGTATATTTTGCTCTCTAATATTGAATTTATCATCAAAATCATTATTTGGGGGATTTGTATGGGATAGTTAGGGTAGATATTTCAGAATCATTTCTGCAATTTGGGAATTTGATTTGTATCAGATTGTTTTGGGGCTGATGATTGGACAGTATTTTTAACGGTTCATTTGAAAGATGTTTTCTTTATAAGAAAGATCAAGTATTTAGACACTAATCTAGCTCTTGCAATGAAATTTTCAGTTTAGATGGCCCAGAATTGGTAAATTTAAAATAAATAAGTGTTTTCTTTGAGGAATCCGGAATCCGGAACTAACTACTTCCTCTGAAATAAATTAGTCCATACTAATAATCATTTATATTTTGCAAGATAATAGAAGTACTTGCCATACAAGGGGAAAAGAATAAAAATAAAAAGATGCTTCCTGCAAAACACAGAAACAATAAAAAGAAAAGAAGAGAACAAAACAGTAAACTAACTAGTACTAGCATGCCGAGCTCAGGACATCCGAAGCCCAACTCCCTACCCAGTACTAGCCTATTTGTTTGATTTCTGTTTAGTTCAGTCAAACAACAAGGAAGATTTAAGCATACAAGGAGTTGAATTACAATCAAATTTTGCAAGCAAGCAAAGGTAAACTAATTATGTTTTTATGCAAATGAAGTTGGTTAGTTTCAAATTGAGAATTGTTAACAATTTAATTTGGTAAGCTAATTGAGGTGGGTATTGAATATGTTTATATTTTATAAGCAATATAAATTGGGATGCTAATCATATGGGTTATGTTGGAGATATATGAAATTAAAACTTGAAAAGTTAGTAAACTAACTAGTTTGTTAATTAGTTGGTTTCATATATGAATTTGATTGTGAAATTGCTTGTTATGGTCTGAATTAGAAGCAAGGGGGTACAGGCTTGGTGGTGTGGTATTATAAGGAGGGTAAAATGGGATGATAGCTCAAATAAATGGCTATGACATGAGGGTTTCAAAACAGTGCACACATAGTATTTGATAAAATTGCCTCTTTTCTAGGTACTTTAGCAGGACAACGGTTCACCATTGCATGAATTCCTTTATGTCATTTAAAATTGACACATTAATTAACTCAATAACATAAGCTCCTTACTATGTGATAGTAACGACTGTAATTGATCTTTTTTCATGTTTCTTCCTAGTTTGTGATGCGAACTAGAATATGAAGTGTGACATGTGAACTTGGGAATTCTTCTTATTGGTGGTCTTTTAAACGTGTTGCTTGGTGAGAATATTCTATTAGAATATCGGGGTCTTAAGTGGAAAATGTAAGGAAATAGTGGTATTAACCTTTCCCATGCTCTCTGTTGCAGCAGTTTTGATGACAAATCTATTACCTGCACTTTATACACAGATATTAAGTTATTGGGGAGTGGGACTTCAAGGAGCCATTTAAGTAAAATAGTGATGTTAAATAATTGGTTGCTCTTTTCCACTGCAGTTCTTCTGGGGCATCAACTTTTGTAACCCAAGACACTAACATTCTGTTCATTTTTTGCACCATCAATATTTTCACATTGCCTGTTGACAAATCCCTTTAAATTATATGTTAGGGTTGACTTTTCTAAACTCAAGTTATCGTATCTCTAAATTATGTTTTGTAAGACAGATATAGTAACTGTTTTTGCACTTTAAATTGTTAGTTCAATCATCATTTTCTTCCTTTGCATCTTACTCTTTAAATTAGAGACACTGTTGCTGTTTGTTTGATTTCTGTCAACGGCTAGAACTGTTGTTGCACTAATACCTCCTGATGTCTATTGCAAATGAAAGATGCTTTACAACTTAGCATTACTTAAAAGGTTGTGTTTTGTTAGAGATCAAGATCTTGAGCGACCGATTCGGCAGAACAACTCAAAAGATACAGAAGTATCGTTAATTTCTTCATGCTCGTTCTAAGTTCGAAGTACCATTTGTACAAATTTGAATCCCCTTCGTTACATGATTTCTGTTATTTGGATATTTGAAACCACATAGGTTTTCATCGAGTAAGAACTGTTTTGTATTATTAATATCTTAATATATTATGGGTCACACTTAACGCAGTCCTTAGTATTTGGTGTTTATTTTCAACGAACACATCACTGCTGTTTCTATTTGGCTCAGGTGAGTGTTAGGTTTTTTTTCTTTATGAAGCGAAAATCAATACTTGTTTAATTCCCAAGAGGGAATTTGTTGTCCTAATCCTAGCTTGCATTTAATTTCACAAGTTGACAATCTACCGAGTCTAGTATTTTCTTCTGTTTGTGATTGATACAAGTTATTGACCAATTATGACTTCTCCTGAAGCATCTGTAAATTAGTTTTTTTATGTGGTTGACACATGTACATTCTGTGACACCCTGTTTTAAGCAAGTATCGTACATACTCCCTTGTTATTAACTTACTATATATTGTGCATTATGCCTTTTGGCTTAGTCTTCTTATTTATCTTTTGATAAGTTGGCTTACTTTACTTGTCCCAAAAAACAACGTTTTTTTTCTTTATCCTTTTAAACTCTAATCTTGATTTGGACATAGTTAAACTTTTTTTATAACCATTATTTGTTTTATGTATAATCTGTCTTTAGAAAATAATAACTCTAATAAGTTGGACACATTTTGATCTAAGAAATTTGTGGCAATGTCTAAGCCTTATCACCTAGGTTTCGTAGATAGAACTAGTAAGAAATGTGATTATACAAAAAGAGGTGATTCCTCATATTTTTGAGGCAATGTCTAAGCCTCATTTGTTTGTAGCTAAACATTGGCGGTTTGGAAGGTAGATGCATTATCAAACGAAGTATTTTCTTTGAGTTACCGTATTGGAGTACACTCATGCTCCGACACAACTTAGATGTGATGCATATTGTGAAAAATGTGTTTGATAATGTCTTTAATACGGTGATGGGTGTGAAGTCTAAGACTAAAGACCACATTAAAGGACGAAAAGGATATTGTAATATTCTGATCTTATGGTCTGTTTTGTTGAAACCCAAGGCCATGCAAGCTGAAAATAAGACTGACTATATTAAGTTACTAGTTTTTATGGGATGATGAAGTTTAATGTAGGAAATCTGTATAGTTTAGATCTTGATTTACTTTCTGTTAAATGATTGATCTGAATTGTAATTGAAGGTTACGGATAGAATCTGGAATAATATATGATTCTTCTGCTGTAATACACTTGGTACATATGATTGACTAGTATGCGAGTTTTAATTCCCACAAAATCCGAGAAAATGAAATTGAAGAAGATGGGGAATTAAATCTACTACCACTTCCATTCTCTGGGTTAATTACGTGCCTCTGGATTTTGAACCATTCACTAATGATTTCCCAAGAACTTTCCTTTTTGCTGCCTTGATAATATTCTAGTAGCTCTACATCTGGTCCTTCTAGGAGTGGGGTTAATGGTACTTGGCTACACCACCTCTGTTTTCTGGTGCTACTACTTCTAGACATATTTTTAGATCGAAAAATGTAATCACATTGATGAAAATGTGACTACTTAGCTTAAATAAAAGAAGCCATTATATTTTTTGTTTTGGGGATGAGGGAGAAGGGTTGGGACTTGGGAGGAGTAAAGAGAGAAACTTGGCTTTAATTGTGGCCTGTGGGTAGGAAGGAACAAAAGGGACTGCCCATCTGTCCAACGGCAGAGATTTGGGAGATATTCCAAAAGAGGATAGTCCTGGTGTGTATTATAGAAATTTTCAAAACATAAATTAGATCAGTGCCAATCATATTACATATTTTTTAAAAGGAAACTGATATTTTTATATTATTTTTTGATATTTTCTCATGTAGGGTCCATATATTAGCTGATGTTGTAATAGTATGATATTGTAATATTCTGATCTTATGGTCTGTTTTGTTGAAACCCAAGGCCATGCAAGCTGAAAATAAGACTAACTGTATTAAGTTGCTAGTTTTTATGGGATGATGAAGTTTAATGTAGGAAATCTGTATAGTTTAGATCTTGATTTACTTTCTGTTAAATGATTGATCTGAATTGTAATTGAAGGTTACGGATAGAATCTGGAATAATATATGATTCTTCTGCTGTAATACACTTGGTACATATGATTGATTAGTATGCGAATTTTAATTCCCACAAAATCCGAGAGCTGCTTGCAAAAGTACAGGTTCATGTCAACATCTCATTTTTTTACCAGATCTGAAGGGGAATTTTTGTATCACATTCTAGAGGAAGTTATTAAAGCTGGGGATACTACTCTTAATATCCCTGACACTGTTGGCTATACTTTGCCTAATGAGTTTGGGCAACTAATTGCTGACATAAAAGCCAACACCCCTGGTATTGAAAATGTCATCATTTCGACACATTGCCAAAATGATCCTGGCCTTTCTACTGCCAATACTTTAGCGGTATGCAGTTGAATTTGTGAAGTATATGTTGGAGTGGTCACCAGGTTGAGTTTCACTGACATGTGTACCCATTTGCAACTAGGGGGCGTGTGCAGGAGCGAGACAAGTTGAAGTAACAATCAATGGCATCGGTGAGAGAGCTGGTAATGCTTCTTTTGAGGAGGTGAGTGTTTGTAAAATTGTTTTGTGTTTACGCGTTGTTCAAACTTCAAAGTATGAGTCAACGTGACTTGAATAACTCTACCATACGTAGGATAGTAATTTTGATCAAAGGAAGCTTCAAAAGCATGTCTTGCATATTTTCCAGCATTGACGAGAAGAGGAATATCATAAAGGCAAAGTAGAAAATTCATTGAAAGAGAATCAAAGCAATATGTTATTAGGTTAATTTGAAGGGTTTTAGTGTATTATTTGCCTGGCTTATATATATATATATATATATATATATATATATATATATATATATATATATATATATATATAAAAGCAATGGTGCATGAATTATTTTTTAGTAACCTCCAAAAGCTTTCTATATTTCATGCCTTTGGATATATTAATTAAGGATAAGGATCCGGACATGGGGAGCTGGATGATATCATATATTCTTTATCTAGGTTCACATCAAAGCTGCAATTTTTATTTTTATTTTTTTTCCACTTCCCTTTTACTTAATTGACTATATCCAATTACTTGTATTTGGATAAACTGATCTAGTCATATTATCCCCTATACAAATCCTAGTCCCGATTTCGTTCCTCTTATTAATTATTAGGGTTGTAGTAAATAGTGTGTTTGTTAATTAATTATATATTATGTTTAGTCATGGAAGCTTCATACACTTGGCTTGGCTTGCTTATTTGCCAGCAATAAGGAGAAGCAGAATAGTATTAAGGATATGAAAAGAATGCGGACTTGGGGAGATGTTATAATATGTACCTTATCTGGGTTCACACCCATATCTGCTATTTTTATGTTTATTTTTCACTTTCCTTTTAATTGATTATATCCAGTGACTTGTATTTGGATAAAATAATCTACTCATAAGTAAGATATAATCCTCTATTCAAACTCTAGTCCCAATTTCGTTTCATTTATTAATTATATGGATGTAGTCAGTAGTATGTTAAATTATATTCTCCCTGTTCCACACAAAAAGAGTCCTATTTGTATATTGTGTGTGTGTGTGTGTGTATATGTAGATTTAAAGTACATTTGTAGAATTAAATTAATATGAGGACAATTATGCTGCCGGAAAAATTTGAACTCAAAAGACCTTCCATACCCAAAGTTATGATACAAAGTTAACTCTGAGAGTGATTTCAATATTATTGTTCATAAATAAATTAATAATACAACATCCTTATATATATATATATATATATATATATATATATATATATATATATATATATATATATATACCCGACCTTGGGGAGTTTTAATTTAATATAAATACTTGAACAATTATCTCATAATTCGAAATTTACTATATCATAATCTTAATGTAATAATTGGATAAAATTACAATTATTTAGAAATAACTAATTATAATTATTCTCGAATACGTCACTTCAAGTAAAACATAGAGAAACGAAGTTTCCGC
Organism: Panax notoginseng; assembly: GCA_016801055.1. Classification (NCBI taxonomy): domain Eukaryota; kingdom Viridiplantae; phylum Streptophyta; class Magnoliopsida; order Apiales; family Araliaceae; genus Panax; species Panax notoginseng. The sequence continues at coordinate 140,577,967 of CM029017.1, forward strand.
TTGTATTTAGTAAAACATCCATGTAGTTGCAATACTAGTGAGATTATAAATCTTCAAACAGTGGCGGAGCCACAATATTTTTATAGAGGGGTCAAAATATATCAGTAAAATTTATTTATTTATTTACGCTTGAAGTACTTTTTTCGGTTGTACGACTGAAAGGAGGCAACTGTATCCTGCGAGTATGCATAGTTTGAAAACGTTTCAAAATTTATTCGTTTTCAATTGTTAAAAAAATATCCTTCTCAATATAAACTAAGAATAATTACATTTTATATTATATTTTTAAAAATAATTACAACAATAGTGCATATTTAAAATATTTACACAATTAATGCATTTAAATATTTTATTTACACAATTAGTGAATTTAGCTTTCCTTTAATTTAGTTGGGTGTTTTAATGGATTGTTGATGTGGTAAATCAGTTTTGTAATTATGTAATTGTTCCCGATTGTTTCTCTCTGCTGGAGTAATCGTGCATTCTGTGTATAGTGCAGTTGGTAACCAAACATTCATATAAAGGTAATCATTTTAGTTTATGTTGGTAACTAAATTGTCATAAAAAAATTCAGAACAGTTACCAAGTGTTACATGTATTTGTTTTATTTATCTTGTTAAATCATGATGATCGAAAAGTGCTCCAATGGTTTTCCTCTTATTTAATGTAAGCAGAAAAAAATGTAAAATATTATTCAATATTGTGTAATACAATCTCGGTTATCTTACATAAATAAAAATGTGCAGTTGGTAGTCAAACTTTTATACAAAGGTAACCATAAAAATATTCAGTTGGTAGCCAAATTTATATATAAAAGTAACTATTTTAGTTTATGTGGGTAACCAAATAGATAAAAAAAAAATTCAGAACAATATTTACATGTATAGCTACCATAGTACCATGAATAGAAATAGACAAAGTTGCGTTTTTTTTTTTGATAAGACGGTGGCGTAGAGGAAATTGGCGCAACCATCAATACAAAATACCACATGCATTCACCTTCCCCACCAAACACCATCCCCCTTACCCTCCCAATATTTTTATGCCACCCTCACCGGTCACCACCACAATTCTACTCCCTAAATTTTCCTATTTCTTCCCAATTTCCCAGATTCTTCAATCCAACCCATAATTTTTCAAACAAAGAAGAAGGAAAAGATCTACATCTTCAAGGTGCTGAAGCGGCGGCGAAGGAGGAAGATGAAGGGGAGGAGAGAGGAAGCGGTAATTGCCGCACACACCTTGAATTAAGGATTTTCTATTTTTGTTGGGTTGGATAATATGACGTGTATTGCACTATTCTTAATATTATTATATATTATTATACTATTATTATAATTATTTTATTGATGTACTATTCTTGTAATTATTTACTATTTGTTGTATATTATTATTGTAAAGAACCATATAAACTACCAAACTGTAAAGACAAAGAAGAAGGCTTTAAAATTTGTTCGTTTTCAAATTTTGTTCGTCACTTTCAAAATTTGTTTTGAAAAAATATCGCTTATTTATTTTCACAAAAACAATACTCCTAGTTTTAAATGAAAATATTTTTCAATTTATTCTCACAATTTTATTTTCATATTATTTAAAATATACATGAACATGTAATAATCTAATATTTATCTGTTAAAGTTTTAACTAAACGCATCTACATAAAATACATTTTCTTTTATCTTCTTGAATATTAGTTGTGAATAAATTAAGTAATAATAATAGATTTATTATTAAATGATAGCATAATAAAACTAAATTAAATAAAAATTGAAATTCACTACAAAATATTTATTTGAACCACTTTATAGATCATTAAACATAATTTTATTATGTATCTAAATAAAAATTGAATAAAATATTAATTATTTTTTTATAATACTAACCGAATAAATACAATATATTCAGATTTTTTTATTTTAATAACCGACTGAAGGTACATACACTATGTAACTTAATTAATTATCATAATGAAAATTTAATAAATTGTTTTTGTAAAGTTTTTGAATTACATATATTTATACAATATTATCTTAATAATTAACGAAAAAACATCAAAACATATGCACGTGCTTGGAAGGTGGTGGACTTATATTTTTTCAATATATATATATATATGATAGGTCCCAATACAGAATGAAAGCACGTGTTCTCTTCGGGTGAGAACGTACCACAAGTCTTTTCTCTTTAAGTGAAAATAGTACTGTAGCTTAATAACAAAATGATTACCTCCTTGATATCTCTAGGCTGCTTTAAATAAGTTAACCCATATACAAGGACCGAAATAAAAGGAAAGCTGAAAACATGGCAATACCACTATGTACACACTATCCTAACTAACAGAAATAAAAGTAGCATAGCTAACTACGTAAAACTCGCAACCACAACACTAGTGACCCAGTCTTGCAGGTGACCCAGTTTATTATCTCCTTCTTCACGTGCCCATGATTCTCCCTTGCATGCATGTCGCCTGTCACGTACGTCCCACGTACACTCCTGCATGCATGCGCATGTCGCATGCAGTTATCTTCCCACGTCCAACTTCATCCCAAATACTTGGGATTTGGCCTAAAGGCCCTTGACGACCGACGTAGCTTATCAATACCTCCCCCATTTGGAGGATCCTTGTCCTTAAGGTCCATGCCCGGAAATCTTTCCAACAACTGTTTGGTGGGCTCCCACGTTGCGTCTTCTACTGGTAGAGTTTCCCAATGGACCAAACTCTCTTCCATAATCTGGGCTCCCTGTTTTATCCAGCGGTGATCGAGTATAGCCCGTGGTTTCAGTATGACTATCCCATCGTCAGTGAATGGTGGCAACTCGTTGCTGGCCGTCACCCCATTTTCTTCGTTAGCGTAGTACCGTTTGAGTAGGGATACGTGAAATATGGGATGAACGCACGACCCCTCTGGTAAGTGGAGCTTGTACGCGACCGAACCGATTTTCCTCCAAAATTTCGTATGGCCCAAAGAAACGGCTGGCTGATTTCTGGTGAACTCTCTTGAAAACAGTTTGCTGGCGGTAAGGATGTAGCCTTAGAAGCACTAACTCTCCAACCTCGAACGACACATCTCGTCGTTTTTTATCTGCTAATTGTTTCATCCGATTCACTGAGCGTGCAAGGTTGGCCTTGAGTTGGTGGAGTAATTCATCCCTGTGTCGCAGTTGCTGATCAACTTCATGCACTGGTGAGAGACCCTCGCGGTACGACGGAATGGTGGGCGGCAATCTACCATACAGTGCTTGAAAAGGGGTCATTCCCGTGGAGATGTGGTAAGTTGTATTGTACCAGTATTCAGCCCAAGGTAAGTAGAGGTTCCATTTGTGTGGCCACTGGTGTACAAAACATCTAAGATACTGTTCGACGCATCGGTTGACGACTTCCGTTTGTCCATCAGTCTGCGGGTGATACGCGGAGCTAAGTTGCTGTTTGGAGCCTGACATCTTGAAGAACTCTTGCCAGAAGTTGCTCACAAAAATTGGATCACGGTCACTAACAATTGATCTGGGCATCCCGTGTAGCTTAATAACACCGTCCACAAATTTTTCTGCAACACCCTTAGCTGTAAATGGATGGATTAATGTAAGGAAGTGGGCTGACTTACTGAGCCTATATATCAACGACCACCATGATGGTATCCTTGCCCTGTGAAACTGGTAACCCTTCAATAAAATCCATCGTTATGTCCTCCCAGACTTGATGTGGAATGGGCAACGGTTATAGGAGTCCTGCCGGTGCCAAGGTCTCAGCCTTTGTCTTCTGGCACACAATACAACCCCGAATGTACTCCTGGACCGATCTGAGCATCCCTGACTAATAAAATTGTTGTCCCAATTTTTTGTACGTGCGCAATATGCTTGAGTGTCCGCCCATCTTGGTGTCTTGCATCTCTTGCATCAGCTTGGAACGTAAAGCAGGATCGGATGGTACGATGACCCGTTCTTTGTAACGTAGTAGACCATTGCGCCACACATAGTGGCCGTTGGGCTGGTCCGCAGCTACCCGGCTCATGTTCTGTATATATGGATCCTCCTTTGCAGCTCGCTTGATTTCCTCCCATAAGTTAACCTGAGGAATAAAGATATTGTGAAGAACCGGACTACCTTGTTTTCGTGAAAGGGCATCGGCTGCCGAATTCTCACATCCTGGACGGTAAGTGATCTCATAGTTATAACCTAAGAGTTTGGCCACCCATTTTTGCTGTTCAGGCGTAGAGATGCATTGTTCCAAAAAATATTTTAGGCTTCTTTGATCCGTTTGAATATAAAATTTTTGGCCTAGGAGATAAGGCTGCCATAGTCGTATTGCTTCCACGATTGCTAGCATCTCTTTGGCATAGGTGGACCACGATTTTTTTGCTACCCCAAGGGCCCGACTCATGAAAGCTACTGGTTTACCTTGTTGGGACAACACGGCTCCAATTCCATCTCCTGATGCATCAGTTTCGATAGTGAAGATGTCGGTGAAGTTGGGCATTGCCAGCGTTGGTGTGGTGGTCATGGCTTATTTGAGAGCCAGAAAAGCAACCTCTGCTTCCTGGTGCCACCCGTATTTGCCTTTCTTAAGGAGGTTAGTGAGAGCCCGTGCTATAATGCCATAATTTTGGACAAACTTTCGGTAATATCCTGTCAATCCTAAAAAACCACGTAGTTCAGTAATGTTAGTAGGTCGTGGCCATGCCACCATCGTTGCAATCTTACTGTCGTCTACTTTTACTCCTTGACATGTGACTATGTGTCCCAAATACTCCAGCTCTTATTGCCCGAAAGCACACTTGCTAGCCTTGACAAAGAATCCGTGCTGTCGTAAGATGGCCAGAGTCTGTTTTACATGCACCAAATGCTTGTCCCAAGTAGGACTATAAACTAATATATCATCGAAGAAAACTAGTATAAATTTTCAAAGATGAGGACGAAAAATAGAGTTCATAGTAGCTTGAAAGGTAGAAGGTGCGTTACACAAGCCAAATGGCATAACCAAATATTCGTAATGTCCGTTATGAGTTCTAAAAGCAGTTTTAGGAATATCCGGGGGACTTACTCGTACCTGATGGTACCCAGCTCGCAGATCTAGCTTGGTGAAATATGAAGCACCATAAAGTTCGTCCAACATATCCTCTACCGTGGGAATGGGAAAGCGGTCTTTCACAGTGGCAGCGTTGAGTGCCCGATAATCAATGCAAAAATGCCAGTTTCCATCCTTCTTCTTCACCAACAGTACTGGTGATGAAAACGGGCTCGTACTGGGTCGGATGAGGCCCGCGTTTAACATAGCGTGAACTTGTTTCTCAATCTCCTCCTTTTGATAGTATGCATATCGGTACGGTCAGACGTTAATAGGTTCGGTTCCGTCTTTGAGAGAGATGCAGTGATCCACTTCTCGGGTGGGAGGTAGACTTGAAGGTTCTTGGAATATTTCTGAAAATTCCTGTATTATTTTCTGCATGTCAAGCTGCATTTTTCTGTTTGACTCTTGGGCCCCAAGGGATAAGCATATTGCGAAAATGGAATGGCCCTGGCGAGCCTCTTTTGAAATCTCCTTGAACGTCGCAGCTTGAATAACCTCACTATTGGTCCCTTGTACTCGCCTGATTTGGTCCTCCCAAAGAAACTCCATGGTTAATTGGTTCCAGTTGCAGACCACGGAACCTAGCATTTCAAGCCATTGAATTCCCAGAACTAGATCCAATCCTGTCAGAGGAAGAGAATAAAGAGTTAAAGAGAAAAGAGTGCCTTGGAGGTCCACTCGCACATCTTCGAAACGCCCTTGGCATTTCAGTTTGTCCCCGTTAGCTATCTGAATGGTGAACCTCTCAGTTAGCACTACTAGCAACCTCAGTTCGTTAGCCAACCTCTCACTTATGAAGTTGTGAGTTAACCCGCTGTCTATGAGTACGATGATTTCATGGGAATTGATCTTGGCAGCTACACGCATGGTCTTAGGTGCGGACCATCCTGTTAATGCATGCAACGTAATTTCTGGTTCAAGGGGTTCCTCTTGGTTTCCTTCCGCTTGTTGTTCTACCACAATGTTGTCGTAGAACACATTGTTGTTGTCCTCCTGTCCCTCCAACATCAGTATCCGTGGGCCTTGACATTTATGTCCTGCAGTAAACCGTTCATCACAATTAAAGCATAAACCTTGGAGACGTCGCCGCTGCATTTCTTCCCAACCCAATCGCCGGACAGGTGCTGCGGGTGCTGCACGATTTGCTGGTGGAAGAGCCAGGGGAGCTCGCACTGGGGGTGCAGGTCGTGTAACCCTCCTTTGTCTCATTAGTTGGTCATCTCTCATTCGTGCGAAACGAATAGCGTCTTTCAACGTCTGCGGTTTAAACATGCAGATCCCGTCAGATATTTCAGTCTTTAAACCCCCCATGAAGGTTCCCACAAGAGCCTTTTGCGTCCAGCCGGTGACCCGATTGCCTAATTGTTCAAATTCCCGTTGGTATTCGCTCAGGGAACCAGTCTGCCTGATCCGTGAAAGAGCCTCGTCAAAATCCTCGTAATCCGAGGGTCCAAAACGCGCCCACAACTCACCTTCAAAATCTGCCCATGAAAGCACTCGTCCTTCTTCTTGGAACGTCCTGCGGATCCATTGCCACCATTGATTGGTCTCTCCTTCCAGGTGATAAGACGCCAAAGAAACCTTTTGGTTATCAGGAGTGTTTTGGAATTCAAAGAATTGGTTCACACGATTGAACCACTTCGTCGGGTCATCTCCGAAGAATCTAGGAAACTCCAGTTTTGCCGTTTTGGAAGATACGACAAGCCGTCCCCCATTGCGGCCTTCACGGTATTGGTTACCATGATTTGGAGGCTCTTGATCTGCAAGGAATACTTCAGAGAGACGGTTAATAGTCTCCTCCAAATGTTGCAGCCTATCCGCCACGGCGAGCTCCATCCGGTGTAGCCCTTGTTGCACTTCACCAAACCCAGTCTCCAACTGTTCGATCTGTTCCTTGTTGGTCGCCATTGAAAACCTGGCTCTGATACCAATGATAGGTCCCAATACAGAATGAAAGCACGTGTTCTCTTCGGGTGAGAACGTACTACAAGTTTTTTCTCTTTAAGTGAAAATAGTACTGTAGCATAATAACAAAATGATTACCTCCTTGATATCTCTAGGCTGCTTTAAATATTCCAACCCATATACAAGGACCGAAATAAAAGGAAAGCTGGAAACATGGTAATACCACTATGCACACACTATCCTAACTAACAGAAATAAAAGTAGCATAGTTAACTACGTAAAACTCGCAACCACAACACTAGTGACCCAGTCTTGCAGGTGACCCAGTTTATTATCTCCTTCACGTGCCCATGATTCTCCCTTGCATGCACGTCGCCTGTCACGTACGTCCCACATACACTCCTGCATGCATGCGCATGTCGCATGCAGTTATCTTCCTACGTCCAACTTCATCCCAAATACTTAGGATTTAGCTTAAAGGCCCTTGACGACCGACGTAGCTTATATATATATATATATATATATATATATATATTAATATTATTAGTTGTATCTGTTTCTCTATCTCTCATCATCCATGGCGTCTTCTTCTTCTTCTTCAATTCTCATCACCTCCATCTTCAACTACCAGCCGCCAGCCTCACTCTGTTATACGCATGAAACTCCATAGACGATACTGCACATTCTCTCTCCGAAACACTTCTCGCTAGCTTCTTTAAAATTGGTTGAAGGTGTGAGGCGGCACTGCAGCAACGAGCACCGGCGGGCAGGGGCAGCAGGCAGCAGGCAACAGGCAGCAGCATGGTACTCTAGGGGGAGTCGTCGGAATACCAGGGTCAGTTACCCCCTCTCGCCCCCCTAGTTCCGCCTTTGTCTTCAAAGAATGGTGAACACGAACAAATGCCACGAGAGATCAGAAAGAAACATAGTATGCATGACAAGAACTCCATATACCAAAAATAATATTGTAGCTTGCTTGGTTCGTCACACACTTGCAAGAAATAGGAACCACACAATTCTTGATCCATACTAAAAATACTGGGAACCACCTTTGAAAACACATCAAATTTATCATAATGTGAATTTAGTAATATAGCAAAATAACTATTGCAATCATATAGCGAATGCTCTGATGTTCTTTAAAATTGTCACCCATTTTTAAAGTTGTCAATTTTTCGTCAACTAGGTCTTTAAAAGTGGAAATTTTTGACGTTTCCGTTCCTTCTACTCAATTTGATTCCAACCTGACAAATTTTGACCAAATTTTGAAACAAACCGACTCAATTTGGCCCAACCTCAATTTTTTATATTTTAAAATAAAATATTTTTTAAAAATAATTATTATTTTTAAAATTTTAAAATATTATTTTTTAAAAATTCAAAAAATAATTAAATTTAATATTTTAAAATAGTTTGAAAATAATAATTATTTTAAATATTTTCAAATAAAATATTTTTTAAAATAATTATTATTTGAAGGAAACAAATATTAGAAACTTTTATTTCTTTCAAAAATGAATAAAGTTTTATAAAATATAGATTCAAAAAAATTAAAGTTAAAATTTTTAAATCTTAATTATTTTTATGAAAATTTACACATCTTTAAAAAAAATTTATTTTTGTTTTATGAAAATAAAGGTTTATTTTTATGAATATATATTTTATAAAACTTTATTCATTTTTAAAAAAAATGAAAAATGTTCTAAATTTTTTCCTGAAAATAATAATAATTTTAAAAACTTTTTATTTAAGTATTTAAAAAAAAATTGAATCAGTTTTTTTATTTAGCTTTTACTTTTTTTTATTTTAATTTCTATTTTTAGTTTTTAAAAATTCTAATTTAAGAATACATATAATAATAGTAAAGATATTAACTTTTTTTTTCTAAAAATAAAGTTTTACATAAAAAAATGAAAAAATCTACTTTTTTTTATAATAAAGTTTAATTTTCTTATGTAACTTTTTGGAATCTATATTTTATGAAACTTTACTCATTTTTGAAAAAGTTAAATTTTCTAATATTTTTTCCTTAGAATAATAATAATTTTTATAAATTTTTAAAAATATTATTTTATTTTTAATAAAAATATAATTATTATTTTAAAATTTATTTTATTTTAAAATATTAAAAATAATTATTATTTTCAAATTATTTTAAAATATATATTTTCTTTTAAAATATTAAAAATAATAATTATTTAAAAAATATTTTATTTTTAAACATTAAATATAGTTTTTATTTCAATTTTTCAAAAATAATATTTATGTTAAAATACTAAAAATAACTATTTTTAAAATAATTATTTTATTTTAAAATACTAAAAATAATAATTTATTTTAAAATTTAAAATATTATTATTATTTTTAAAATAGTATTTTATTTTAAAATATTTAAAATATCTATTTTATGTTAAAATATTTTAAATTGGGTTTGGGTCAAAATTTAGTCAAAATCGGTTGTGTTGAGGTTAAATCGTGTAGAAGAACAAAAATTCTAAAAAATCTACTTTAAGGATTTAATTGCCGAATAATAAATTTACAATTTTGAATGTGAGTTACAACTTAAAGAAAAAAGTGTCATTCAGCCTATAGAGAAATAACATCGCCGTCTTTGAGCAGGAATCCAACCAACAATGAGTTCGCAAAGACTTTTGAAAAAGAATGTGAGTAGCCATGTATTTGACAGAAAGATGAGGTTAATAGTTGTGATTTTGGACAAGTTTCCGGAAACTGCTAAACAAATACTCTCTAGAAAAATTAGAAGAATCAAGTTAATTGGATATAGGGGGTGTTTGATAAAAACTGAATGAATCTGAATCTGAATCTAAATGAGTTGAATTTGATTTTGAATGAGTTGAATCTGAATAAAAAAAGTTGTTTGATAATTGACATGTCTGAAACATCTGAATGACAAAACTTTATTATTTTACCCCTTTGAAAAAATTCAAAATTGTTGAAAATTTATTTAATATTACTTAATATAATAGTTAATTTTATTTTTTATTTTTTTAATTTTTTTTTACTTCATTCAGCTAAAAAAATCTGACTTAGCCATTCAGCTCGTCCATCTTACCGATTCAGCAATTCAGACCAAAACAAACGCACTGACCGATTGAGCCTTTCAGATTCAGCTTCATTCAGTTCTAAACAAACACCCCAATAGTCGTTAAAACTTGTGTCTTTGTGGACTTCAACTGCTCGCTCAATTTGATTCTCATCAACTTGGCCTTGTGAATGTGGAGAAGTGTTACCGATATATATTCTTAGATAGACTTTGAATAGAAATTTAGGAGTAATAGAGAGAAGAAGATAGATTGGGGAAGAAGTTTTTAATTCATTTCATTGATAATCCATTTCAGTACAGAACCAAGCCTCTTATAGACATAACTAATACCTTACATTACAAATAAATCCTAGGCTTTCATTTCATTTCATTTCATTTCTAATCTTAGCCATTCCTTTTTACTAACTATTTTAATACTAATCTATTCAATGCATCTTTTAGCTGCACAGTGTCAAGGTGCGTAACAATACTCCGCTCTCCAAATATTACCTTGTCCCAGAGCCGGCCCTGGGCCAGGGCAACCGTCCAGGGCCCATAGTTGAGAGAGGCCTAAATTTTTTTATAAGCTTATGTATTTATGTGTATAAAAAAAATAAAAAATAAAAAGATTAGCGATATTATGTATTAAAAATGATATGTTAGAAAACATTAAATATGATAGTATAATTGATAATTTTGCATCTAAAAGTGCAACAAGAATACATTTTAAATGATATTTTGTGGTTTAGATTTCATTGGGCAAAACTAAAAAAATACCCACTGTAGTTGGTAGGTTTTACTAATTACACCATTGAACTTTTAATTTTTTAAATTACACCACTAAACTAATTATTATTTTAAAATTGGGTCATTCCGTTAAAAAAATAAACGAACGTTAATTTTTTATCTACAAAACTAATGAATTACCCACTGTAGTTGGCATATTTTACTGATTACACCATTGAATTTTTAATATTTCAAATTACCCCATCAAACTAATTAAAAATAATTATTTTAAATATTTTTAAAAATAATTATTATTTTAAGTAAAAAATATTAGAAACTTTTTTTTCTTCATAAAATGAGTAGATTTTCATAAAATATAGATTCAAAAAATTTAAAGTGATTTTAAATTAAATTAATGTTTACTTAATTTTTTAACAGAATGACTCATTCTTAATATTAGAATTTTTTTAAAAAAACTAAAAATAGAAATTAAAATAAAAAAACAGTAAAAGATAAATAAAAAAATTGATTCAATTTTTTTAAAAAAGAAATTAATAATTTTTATAAATAAATATTATTTTCAAGAAAAAAATTGGAAAATTCTTCATATTTTAAAAAAAATGAGTAAAATTTTATAAAACATAGATTCAAAAAAATAATCTTTATTTTCAAAAGGAAAAAAAAAGATTTTTTTTTTTTAAATCAGTAAGGTTTCATAAAACTTTAATTTTTTTAAACTATATTTTATGAAACTTTACTCATTTTATAGAAAAAAAATTAAAGTTTCTAATATTTTTTTACTGAAAATAATAATTATTTTTAAAAATATTTAAAATAATCATTTTTAATTAGTTTAATGGGGTAATTTGAAAAATTAAAAGTTTAATGTTGTAATCAATAAAATTTGCTGACTACTGTGGGTATTTCATTAGTTTTACCGATTTTATTGATATTTTTATTTTGTAGGTACATGTGATGATTCTTTGTTTCGATGACATTTTAAAATGTAAATTCTTATAATTTTAATAAAAATAATTAGTTGATAATTTATTTATTTAATTTTTATAAAAGGAGACACTTGAAAAATTTTGCCATGGCCTTAGAAAACCAGGACCGGCTCTGTCTTGTCCTCAAGGTGGATGTATGAATGAATTCATTTCCACTTCAGTGATGATATAATTTGTAAGGCAGTACTTAGAGACGATCCGTTGGATTACAGCAACTTCAAATCCAACAAGCCATAAAGGTGGTTAAGTATTAGCATGATGTCAACTTATGATGATATGTCATTATATTGAATTTCCTCCCATGAATAACTAATACAAACCTGGTGCTTCAGCCCACGTAATAGCATCTGGTTGAAAAAAGATGATTCATTCATCAGAAAATGTCCACAATTCTTTAACCTTTTTAGAAATGCTAGGACACCACCATTGATAACCTCATAAGCGAAATTCATAATCCATGTAGTTTCAATGATCAACGGCCAACTGCAGTACTTTCTAAACTTCTTACCTTTCGTACTATTGTCATATCCTTCCATGACAGGCAACTGAAGATTCATTAGTGTATGGTTGAAAATCTTTCTCCTGCCCGCCTGAACACGTTGATCCAGTGAGGCTAGTATGACCATTGGAAGTTCTGAAGTGCGTCTAGAAATTCCAACATCATTTGCAAACTCAAAGACATAAGCATACGCGGTATAAGAGTCGCAATAGATAATATGTTGAACATTCTCATACTGTGGATCTGAGAGGAAATGACTATAAGAATGACCAGATTTAAATCCAGTGGATGTCCTTAATTAGCTGCAGTATGCAATTAAACGCATATGGGCAAAATAACATTTGATACATGTCTTTAGGTAGTGTTAAGTCATCAGTATTTGAATATAGAAATAGTGACCCTCCACTTAGTGAGAAACTTCAAGGATGCCAAATTGGTATATTCATTTATAACAACAAAAATATCCACACAAATGCATGTTTGAACAACAACAGATGCCAAGTCTTTGTAAAATGGTGTCTGCTCAGGAAGTAAAGCAAGATTTGCATCCTTTCCTTTTCTAGTATATTGCTCACTATACCGTTTTGTATCCAGTTGCCCAACTTTATAATCAGGAGGCCCATATAAAAAGGCTAGGACTCTGGCTACTGCAAATGTGCTTCCATATTCAGACCAGAGATAACTGAAACGGGGTCCAAAAATAACAATAGCATTGCCATTGCTCTTCAACAGTTCAACATCCTTAATAGCTCGGAGCCTTACCTTGTGCTCAAAAATAATTCTAATAACACAATCACAGAATCTTAACTTTCTTGGTTGTAAGAGCAGTCTTTAGTGAATCCCCATTCTCAACCAACACCTCCATGCATACCTTTTCTACCATTTTCAAAATTAAATTTGACAACTCACTAACGGGAATAGAGGTATTTAGAAATGTCACCTTATCATTTTCTGCAAAAGTTTCAACATCTTCGGCATTGCCTTTCTCACCTAACGAATTCAATATGCTGGTAATTGACTTGGGATTCAACTTCCATATCTTGCTTTCCACATGTAAAGATAGAGTTGCTTTCATGCAATACAAAGCTTTCTCCATCATCCTTCTCCAGGAAACCAGTTGCTAATCTTTCCCAATTATTTGTTGACTTTCCTTTATTCACTAAATCTTCAAGCAATCCCTTGGCCTTATCATATAATCCCTTGTTAGAATACGTAATTATTAGAGCGTTTGGTACTCGAAAATCATAGCAGTTGCTATATGCCTCCCACTCCTCAAGAAATTTCTCGCATTCTCTGAAATTACCAAGCCTTGCCAGAGATTCCATCATGACAATGTAATCCTTGTTAATGCACCTCTTACGAGCACTCTTCTCAAGATCCCACATTCAAAGGACCTCAGAAGTATTTCCCAAGCTAGATTGGACTGAAATTAGATGGTTATGGCCAAGACCATTTTTATTATCTAGCCTCTCCTCAGCTTTCTTTAGGCCATCATTTGCTTTGTCTATAAGGCCTGCCTTAATGTAATAATTTGCAACAGCTGCATAAGTGCTCCAGTCCATAACAATGTGGGGCTGGCTCTCCATTTCTTTCAAGATATTTTCAATTCCTTCGATATCTGATCGCACTCCATAGGAATTGATACAAATTTTGTAGCTGAAATGTCAGGTGAGACTCCGTTCTTTTTCATATCTATCTTCTTCATTCACTGTAGATGCGACAAGGCTTTGTCAGTTTGATGCTGTCGAACATAACAATGTAGAAGAGCACCATATATCTTATCAGTTCTATCCTGCTCCTTCAAGTTATTGAAATAGCTTTCTGCAGAAAGAAATCCATGGACTTTACCAATCAGATCCAACTGCACTATTGATCCACCATGAGCAAGTTGATCAAAACCATCAGGGGATCTGGGTTAATAGCAGAATGTATCCCCTTCTCTCTGGAATTTTATCAAACACATTGTACGCATCAACTATCCCTATTTTATTTATGCATAAAGTCGCGGTGTTTTCCACCAAGTTAAGAAAAGAATAATCACATGCAGAAAGGGAATTCAGCTTGTCATGAATTAATTGATCGGAAAGTTGATGAATTAGTGGGCTTGGACTTTCAATTTCTGTCTGAAAACCTTCATTATGTTCAACCTCAAAGACAATAGGATCATCATCTTGCTAAATCTGCAAATGGTTTTGATAACTTTTTTTTCTCTCCAGACTCCACAACCACATCATCTGGATCATATTCCGACTTGATTTCTGTAGCTACACAAGCTGTCCTCCTCTTCCATATAGCCACAAATAAGCACTTTTCGATCCAGCTTTGGATTGGATTTTAGGCGAGCTTCATAGATTCAACAAATAGATCAGCAAATTTTGTCATAGATTCCGTGATTCTCTTCGCGAATTTGTCCCAAGCAGCCAAGAAAGGATCAGGTTCCATGGATTCAGATCTCAATGAAAGCACCATTGTTATCGATTTATAATTTCGGATAGCTTTGAATAGAAATTTATCAGGAATAGAGAGAAAGAAAATAGATTGGGGAAAGAAATTTTTAATTCATTTTATTGATAATCCATTTCAGTTCAGAACCAAGCCTCTTATATACATAACTAATACCTTATATTACAAATAAATCCTAACCTTTTATTTCATTTCTAATCTTAGCCATTTCATTTTACTTAACTGTTTTAATACTAATCTATCCGATGCAACTTTTAAAATGTCAAGGTGCGTAACAATGAGATATTGTATCATGGGTAGTGATTGAGATACAGGAATGCATGGGAGTAATACTTGCATTTTTCCTGGTCATTGGAAAATGGAGCAACACTGAAATTGTAATGATGATCTTTAATTTTTTTTATCAGCAAAAAATATTTCATTATGAACCAAAAGTACTACACCATTTTACAACAAACCCTTAGATCGATCTCACAAAAACTCACCAAGAAATTGAAAAACAAGTGGAAATACACAATCTAAAATTCGCAAAGTTAAAATTCTTCTATTAAGACCCAAGGATCTTCATACCATTCATGACTGTTGCAGCTTGATTTTAAACTCGTCGAAGCGATTCATTTCAAACTTCTAAACTGGACAATGTATACTTGTATCCTTCCAACAAATAATTTCCATGTTAAAAATAGCCTTGTTTCTTGCTTCCCAAATTCCCCAAAATGTATAACCTGTAATACTAGTCCACCATTGCCTGAGCTTTGTGGAATTTTAGTATGAACAAGCATTCAAAAGGTCTAGAAAAGAAGGAGAAACCCAATTTAAAGTCCACCAACTATAGATGCTGCACCATACACTCCATGCCCGTGGATAGTGAACAGAGTCTTCATCTTCATTGTTGCACTTGTAATATTGCAAAATTCTAGTAATAATATTTTGTAATTATAAATGCAATTATTATTAAAGTTTAAATTATAGTTTTTGAATATTGTAAAATATGTGTAGAATGTGTGATGCCCCCAAAATAGGTATACATCACCCATCTTGAGTCGCCAAATACATGGTACTGAATACAAATACAAATTTAATTATACAACATGAGTTGTGAGTTTTAATACAAATATTGTCATCTAGACAGTATTTAAACTCAAAATAAGTCCTCATTATATTTATTGTCATACTATTTAACAGAATAGTGAGGACTACTAATGCTATCATCTGGACCGTCACTCCGTTTCCCGACTAGTCCCGGTTACGTTCTCATTTCCTGAAGAGAACAGTGAAAGAAAGGATGAGCTCAACTAGCCCAGTAAGAAATATTATGACTAAAATAATGCAGAATAAATTATCATTAGCCTTCAACAATGTTAAACTGATAGATTATAATAGACAACAAGTTTAACTGCAGTGGAATAAGTAATCCATTAGAACAGTCAAGTAGAGCATGATATCTACTATCTTTTATGATTTAAAATATTTTCATCAATTTTTATCGCTGAGAGTCAGCTTAATAAATAAATTACATCATCGAATCATCCCTGCACTACGGGCCAAAGATATTCATTAAATCATCAATGATCATGAATATACCGAATAATCTCTTGTCATAATCATATGAAAAACTGTCCATCAATGCACTACAGGCCACTGAGGACTTTTACCACATCATTTATAACATTACAGGTCATGATTATACCGAATGATCCCTGATCATAATCATACCAAGTCCATCTATGCACGTAAGCCAAAGAAGACTTTCATCACAATATAAGCATGAAGATGATGACAATGACATAATAATTCAATAAAACAAGTTCAAGAATAAATTTTAAAGATTTATAAGTTAATTTATCCTGAAATCAATAAAGCCTAAATTGTCAACATGATACTGCTTTGTGGAGTAAAATTCAAGAATGCTCAGAAGAATATTTTCATAAAAAGATATTGGATGAAGCGCAAATATCAAGGATATTCCACTAATTTTATGGAGTATAGAAGCCAAACCTTTAACCAACTAAGTATAATAGAATATATGAAACCGCAAATGGATTTTTACCCGCCATGCGGTAATCCACGTAGACAGATCATTTTCATAATTTAATAAGGAATGAATACGAAGGATCATTCACCATGCATGAGGTAATCCACAAAGACATGTTATTCCAACAGAATAATAAATAATGGAATAACAGAAGAATTCATCAGGCGTGCGTAATCCGCACAGACAGGTTATTCCCACAAAATGATAAAGAATGGAACCAGTGTTAGGTTTGTAATATTCAAGAACGTAATCAAATTACACAAATAAGCAGAAACATGTAAAAATCAGAGTTTAAAATTTTACAAACCATATACCCGGATCATCCTTTATGCACAATTATTAATTAAACGAAAAGATATGAAGAACAAGAATCATACCCTTGAAAATTCGAGCTTCCTCTGGTACAAGTTCACCTCCAATCCTTTTCGCATTCAACTTGAATCCACCGGGTTTGGTTCCTTCCTTTGATCAACGTTAGCCACCCAAGTGTTATCCACCAAGAAAGAATAAAGATTCAAGAAGATGGGTGTTTGGCAAAACCCTAGTTTTTCTATCTCTCATAGAAAAGGAGTGTACTCTCTAACAATTGGAATTACGTATGTTGTCAAAAAGTGAACAACCACCCCACCCATAATATAACTCCTCTTATTTATAGATGTGGGCAACCCTCCTTTACAATTAAAGAATTGAATTTTATTTTAATTAATTTAATTTAATTAATTAATTAAGCTCCCTAATCTTATTAGGGATAATTAATTAAACTCTTTTAATTAATTAGCCTCCTAATCTAATTAGAATATATGAGAGTACTTTTATTAATTAATTCTCAAATTCCTTTAGGAATTAAATAATAATAACAGTAATAATAATAATAATAAGACTCCTCTTATTAATTTATATTTAATATTTTCAAAATATTTAATGATAAATATTAAGCTATTTAATTTATTCTATCACCATAGATTAAATTAAATATACTTAACTTATTATTACGATTATGCCATTAACTTCTTAAATAATTATTCTTCCTTTTATGGTGTGACCTTTTAGGTTCTCCATATTAAACCGGTTGTGAATAAATCAATTAGAACAATTCTAATCTTATTTAAATAAATAAATTAAATTATTAATTAATTTAAATAAATAATATTTATTCTACAATAATGATAAGCCTCCCTAGCGATTAACGACTTTCTAGATAATATAGATTTCAACATTAATCATAAAAGAACCTTTTAGTAAATAGTTACCGTACAATTCAATCCTTCCACCATACAATGTCCCAATTAAATATAAGACATGGAATTACTGTCAAGTCTTATTTTATTTAATTATATGTATTTCGATCCTTAAATGTACAACTCCAAATAATGCAAATTAGAAACTTATTTCTAATTTCATTCTGCCTTGGCCAAGGACTACTGGGTTGTCATTTATCGAATCACATAGGACATTTCTCTTCTTTTACTAGAAGCTGTAGATTCTTTATTGATCATACATTATCTCCATGTACAACTTATTATATCCAAGCATACCATTTGATATACCCTAAGAGTTTTAAGGAATAAGTCAAAGCATAACTTATCATACACAAGATACTATGATGATCTCAAGTCCAAGGATCACTTGTACTACTATCACTATAGAAATTCCTATTGACAGGCAAGTAAAACTCCATTAGGTATTCCTTAGCGAGCCACGTTCAGTGAACTTATTCTATAATAAGAATCTACATACTTGCTTTAGTGTCTCCACACAAATAATCATGAGTTCAATCATCCTCATCCAATGAGCAAGCAACGTATGTATCAATTTATCCGGATTCATAATCTCCAATTTGGTAATCCAATGATTGGGAACTATTTTAGTTTTAAGCTTTCTAAGATTTTAGATCTCATTAGAATGATCATCATCATTATTCTAAAAGTATTGCTTAAAACTATGGGTTTATCACATATAATAAAACAGCATCATGTAGATAATTAAAAGCCTTTAATAAATTAATACTTTTTATTAATAAATGAATAAGATTGTTACAAAGTATATACTTTATCATCAAACATGATTGACTTGTGTGCATACTACTTTTAATCTTTCACTTGCACTAAAGTCAATCGTCATGGTATCGCATACTCTTCTTCTCTAAGTGACGATTATCCTGCTGTTGGATAAGCTTTACGTAATGGATATGTAATGTTGTTCTTGAGAGTCCACTATCTCTATAGTGATTTTCCATCTTTCAATGATTCCTATAATCAAATGAAAGTGCCACAACACATGTTTAGATCCAAGATGAGACTTAGGAACTATTCCTAGTTCTATAATAAACTTTTCATCCAAACAATCAACGTGCAGCTTCATTTATAGCTATGTATCACTGTTCAAGGTAACGCTTTACCTTAAAGTGGATTTTCTGTCGTCTTGGTTTATCTCAAAAACTCGAGTCTGTTAAGCCCTCTAGTTTTAATTCAGACCCACCATGAATATGATCACATCCTTAGTGCCGGTTAAATACTTTAAGATATTTTTCACTGACTCATAATGAACTTCTCCAGAATATGACTGATCAACATTAGGTCTCGTACATTTCATTGCATACATGATAGTTACTCATGCGATCTCTCTTTTATGAGTCTGTGGGGACTATTAAGAAAGATACAATCCATGACTCATCAACATGAGATATCTCTTGGAGTTTGCCATGCTAAACAGCTTTAGCATTAAATGAATATATGTTCCTTGGGTTAAGTCGATCATCCTCTTGAATCTATCTATATAAATTTTATCCCCAATTAAGATACTCTTCCCAAATTATTCATGGAGAAATATTTAGATAACTTTATCTTTACTGATTCTAGCATTGACATGTCATTCCCTATCCATAGTATATCAACATATAATATTAGGAATGTCACGGCGCTCCCACTGATCCTTTTGTACACACTAGGTCCATTCTTATTTGTGATAAAATCAAACTCTTTTGATTTTTTTCATCAAAATGAATGTTCCAATTTTGAGAAACTTGTTTCATTCTATTTCTCTGAGTGTCTACAACTCTTATCTCATAGTATGTAACTGGATCATCATCTTCTATGATGTGTACCTCATCATCATCATCTATGATGAATCCATACCTCCTAGGTATTTTCGGTACTATTCTAGATTTACGATTCGATTGTGGTACAATAGGTCTATCTACAGGTTTCTCTTATTTGACTTATAGTATTTTATGGTTCTTGAACTCTTCAAGATCTATTATCCTCCCACTAGCCCTTTTTATGATAAACACCTTTATCTTAAAAGGCAGCATGTTTCGCAACAAGCACCTTTTGCTAAGTAGGATTATAGAACATATACCCTAAACTTACTTTAGGATGTCCCACAAATCTGTATTTGTCAAATCTTGTCCCAAGCTTATCCTTTGAAACCTTTTTCACATAAGTTGGACAACCCCTCCATAACTTTTATGGAGTCTTGAGGCCAGATTTTAAGGTTACCTTTTTCGTAGATATGCAGCCATTTCTAGGACATTATTCCAGAAGGATACTGGAATGTCGGTAAAATCATTATGGACAACACCATGTCCAATAAGGTATGATTTTTCCTTTCAGATACATTAATCAATTTTTGCATATCAGGAGGCGTCCATTGTGAGAAAACCATTTGAGATAATTTATAAACTTATTGCACAAGTATTTATTCCTTGATCTAATCAAAAAAATCTTAATACTTTGCCAATTTGTTTCACTTCTGAATTCTTTGAACCTTTCAAATAATTCACACTTGTATTTCAGCAAATACACACATTTAACTCTTTGAATGATCATCTCCTTTTCTTATACTAGTTTGTTCAATTTGCAAAATATATTTTCACGTAAGTCAAGTACACAAAATCCATTAAGTAATATTTCAGTTCTATACAAAATATTATTATTATAAATAGAACAACAATTGTTCTTAATTATAATATCAAAGATTTTATTGTCCAACAATAAAATAGAAATAATGTTTCTAACGTGAACTGGAATACAATAACAACTTATTGACTTAATAGATTTGCCCGTAGACAATGCTAAACTATAAGTTTCTATGGCTAATGCAGTAACCTTTGCTTCATTTCCCACACATAAGATTACTTATCTTTGTTTAGTTTTCTACTTCTGCTTGGTCCCTTCATAAATCTATATTTATGATAACCAAAGTCGGTATCCAATACCCAAGTAGAACCTTGACTTAATTTTTTTTTAATTTTAAATCATGAACAAATTTATATTTTTAACCGAAACTTCACTAAGTTTCTTTGGTTAGCCTCTGCAAGATGCTTCTCGCAGTTTCTTTTCAGTGTCCAGGCTTATTACAGTGGAAGCAAACTCTTTTGCTATCCGTATCAGTTTTGTTCTTATTATCCTTTGTTTTTGCCTTTCTATTTACCTTCTTTGAATCGTTCTTCTTTTCAGAAGATCCTTTGGCCCCTACCAGTAAGACTTGGTCTTTCTTGGTTGGAAAGTGACTCTCAACATTTGTCAACATGTTAAGCAAATCAGCGAGGCTAATATCTAGCTTGTTCATATGAAAAATTCACAACAATTGTCAAAGGAGTCCGGGAGTGAGTGCAAGATCAAATCTTGGCTCAACTCTCCATCCATAACAAAACCTGTTGTCCTAATTGTTCAATCAAATTGATCATGTTAAGGACTTTTGTCTATACTATAGTGTCATCAGTCATTCTAGATCGGAAGAGCTCCTTAGATATCTGATATCTACTAGTCCTACTTTCCTCACCATCAACTACTTGACGTGCATGAGTATAGTAAGAGCATCCATAGTTTCATGCTGACGCTGAAGCTCGTTACTCATGGATGCGAGCATGATGCATTGAGCCAACTATGCATCATCTTGTCACTTTCTAAAAGTAGCAATCTCTTCCTCAGAGACAATGTCTGCAACCATTGCAGGGATAGGCGTATTAAGAACATAAGATAGCTTTTTAGCATTGAGAAATTTTCTCAAATTCTTTAACCAATCTGTTTAATTCGGTCCGGTTAATTTAGCATCTAATATGCTAAGTAGTGATAGTAATTTTAGACATTGTAAAATTCTGTAAATGAATTTGTAATTAACAACATTTTAGCATATATTCTTTTATTAATTACCAAAATAAATTAGGTCTTATTTTAAATTGGTATCTCCAACTATTTTCTTCAAACTATATTACCCTCACTTATATAGTTCGGCAAAATCTAATTAAAGATATGCTAGTGAGAATAAGGATCTCATTTCAAATGTATATAGCCTTGTGTGTGCACAACAAACTATATATAAATAAATAGGTAGACAACTCTTGTCAATTATATCAACTATGAAACTCCTTGTATTTTGCCTCTTAAATCATAATGGTCAAGTGTGTGCACATCCGAACTAAAATGATTTAAGTTAAGTCAGACCTAACATTTCCATATAAGTGAAGAGAAAACTACAACCCTTGTGTATGCACAACAAAGTAGAAATGTTCAATTCCTTATAAACATCATATGTAATAAAAATAACATCTTAAATATTTAATACTTGCCTTGTGTATGCACAACAAACTCATATTAAATATTCAATACTCTATTGTTTCTATCATGCTAGAAGGCGACGTTCGATATTCCAAATATCTTTGAACGTTACAACTTAATATATAATATTTGAGGGGTTTGTTATTAATTCGTCTCATCTTGTTTAGCGCGCATTCACACATATATATGAAATACGCGTCATATTAATTAACATGCGAAGCATGTTTGCATAATATATAATATATATATATATTGTATAGGTATGCACATATAGATTACTATATTCTACCTGGATTGATTATGGACTTTTATTCTAGTTTGGTTCACTAGAGCCACCAAGTGAACCAAAAGGTCAAACCCTAGGGGTGCAAGAATTAATATTTAAATATAACTATTACATTTAAACTTGGGCTCCATTACAATTGGGTCTTCAAGCGCTCTTTGATCCTTGATCTCCAATTCTTCAAAATTAATTCTAACTATTCCTATTATAAAATTATTTAAAATAAATAGAAACCTTGATCAGCAGTCAAGGAGAAGTACATAGGAGGAAGATAGAATTTACATTAAGAAAAATTAAAGAAGACGAGGTACACAGACCCCATTTTATAAAACCCATACATTCATGCATCCAACTAAAATAAAATTCAATCACATTGGTCAATAGTTCATAATCAATCCAATTTATTATCATGCATATCACCATATGTATCAATAAATAATATTCATCTCATTAATAATAAACTTTCAATATATATATATATTGATATCATTTAATGGGTAAATTTAGTTAGCATAAAATTTAATTTTGAATCAAAATAAACTCCTTTATTTTAATCAAAATTTAAATCAAAATAAATATCTTTTATTTTAATTTATCCAATTGTGAATAAAATAAACTATTTTATTTTAATCAAAATCTTTAATAAAAATAAAATCTTTTATTTTAATTAATTATTGAATCCAATTCCAAGTAAAAAAAAATTCCTTTATTAAAGGAAACACGGATTCTCTTTCCTATTCACAAATAAACTCGTTTATTTTGAATAATATGAAATCTTATTCCATATTTAAATAAACTCCTTTATTTAAGGAAACATGGAATCCAATTTCAACTAGTTATCATGGAATCCAATTCCAACTCTAATTAGTTAGCATGAAATCTAATTTTAAAATTAAAATAAATATTTTTATTTTAATATTAAAATAAACTTTTTTTATTATTATTTTAAAATTAAAATAAATTTTTATTTTAATTATAAAATAAGTAAGAATAATATATATATATATATATATATATATAATATTAATCAAGTGGAAAATTCCCTCAAAATTCGCCGCCTGTTAATTAATATATATATATATATATATATATATATATATATATATATATATATATATATATAACTATTATATATATTAACCAACTGAACTAGTGCATCATTCAGGATAACAAAATTATGATTCTCACAGGTGATTCACATGAATCAAATTCACGTGACATGGTTCGGTTAACTAATATAATATATATATATATATATATATATATATATATATATATATATCACACTTGCATCCCATTTGGCTAAAAGAGACATGCCGTGAAGCCTCCCTGAAGTATATCACACTTCACACTGATCCGTGAAGTACATATCGAACTAGTCCTTTTTTTTTAAATAAATTTTATACAACAAAATTATGCTCAATTAAATTATTCTAAACACATATCAATATACATATCAAATGTGAACAATTAATAATTCGCATAAAGGTTTGGCTTTGATACCACTGTTAGATTTGTAATATTCAAGAACGCAATCAAATTGTACAAATAAGCGGAAAAGTGTAAAAATCAGAGTTTAAAATTTTACAAACCATATACTCGGATCATCCTTTATGCACAATTATTAATTAAACGAAAAGATATGAAGAACAAGAATCATACCCTTAAAGATTCGAGCTTCCTCAGGTACAAGTTCACTTCCAATTCTTTTCGCGTTCAACTTGAATCCACCGGGTTTGGTTCCTTTATTTGATCAACGTTAGCCACCCAAGTGTTTGACCTCTAGAGATGATCCACCAAGAAAGAATAAAGATTCAAGAAGATGGGTGTTTGACAAAACTCTAGTTTTTCTATCTCTCATAGAAAAAGAGTGTACTCTCCAAAATTGGAATCACGTATGTTGTCAAAAAGTGAACAACCACCCCACCCATAATAAGACTCATCTTAATAAAGATGTGGGCAACACTCCTTAACAATTAAGAAATTGGGGTTTATTTTAATTAATTAAATTTCTTTAATTAATTAAGCTCCCTAATCTTATTAGAGATAATTAATTAGCCTCTTTTAATTAATTAGCCTCCTAATCTAATTAGGATATATGAGAGTACTTTTATTAATTAATTCCCAAATTCTTTTAGAAATTAAATAATAATAATAGTAATAATAATAATAAGACCCCTCTTATTAATTTATATTTAATATTTCTAAAATATTAAATGATAAATATTAAGCTATTTAATTTATTCTTCATATTAAACCGGTTGTGAATAAATCAATTAGAACAATTCTAATCTTATTTAAATAAATAAATTAAATTATTAATTTATTTAAATAAATAATATTTATTCTACAATAGTGATAAGCCTCCCTAGCGATTAACGACTTTCCAGATAATATAGATTTCAACATTAATCATAAAAGAACCTTTGAGTAAATAGTTACCGTACAATTCAATCCTTCCACCATACAATGTCCCAATTAAATATAAGACATGGAATTACTGTCAAGTCTTATTTTATTTAATTATATATATTTCGATCCTTAAATGTACAACTCCAAATAATGCAAATTAGAAACTCATTTCTAATTTCATTCTGCTTTGGCCAAGGACTACTGGGTTGTCATTTATCGAATCACATAGGACATTTCTCTTCTTTTACTAGAAGCTGTAGATTCTTTATTGATCATACATTATCTCCATGTACAACTTATTATATCCAAGCATACCATTTGATATACCCTAAGGGTTTTAAGGAATAAGTCAAAGCATAACTTATCATACACAAGATACTATGATGATCTCAAGTTCAAGGATCACTTGTACAACTAGCACTACAGGAATTCCTATTGACAAGCAAGTAAAACTCCATTAGGTATTCCTTAGCGAGCCACATTCAGTGAACTTATTCTATAATAAGCACCTACATACTTGCTTTAGTGTCTCCACACAAATGATCATGAGTTCATACTCATCCAATGAGCAAGCAACGTATGTACCAATCTATCCGGATTCACTAATCCCCAATTTAGTAATCCAACGATTGGGAACTATTTTAGTTTTAATTTTTCTAAGAATTTAGATCTCATTAGAATGATCATCATCATTATTCTAAAAGTATTTCTTAAAACTATGGGTTTATCACATATAATAAAACAGCATCATGTAGATAATTAAAAACATTTAATAAATTAATACTTTTTATTAATAAATGAATAAGATTGTTACAAAGTATATATTTTATCATCAAACATGATTGACTTGTGTGCATACTACTTTCAATCTCCCACTTGCACTAAAGTCAATCATCATGGTATCTCATACTCTTCTTCTCTAAGTGGTGATTATTCTGCTGTTGGATAAGCTTTACTTAATGGATATGTAATGTTGTTCTTGAGAGTCCACTATCTCTATAGTGATTTTTCATCTTTCAATAATTTCTATAATCAAATGAAAGTGCCACAACACATGTTTAGATCCAAGATGAGACTTAGGAACTATTCCTAGTTTTATAATGAACTTTTCATCCAAAAAATTAACTTGCAGCTTCATTTATAGCTATATACTTTGTCTTTATTACTAAACTAGTAACACTTTGCTATTTGAAACCTTTTCAATTCACTGCACCACTGTTCAAGGTAACGCTTTACCTTGAAGTGGATTTTTGTCGTCTTGGTCTGTCCGAAAAACTCGAGTCTATTAAGCCCTCTAGTTTTAATTTAGGCCTACCATGAATATGATCACATCCTTAGTGCCGGTTAAGTACTTTAAGATATTTTTCACTGACTCATAGTGAACTTCTCCAGAATATGACTGATCAACATCAGGTCTCGTACATTTCATTGCATACATGATAGTTACTCATGCGATCTCTCTTTTATGAGTCTGTGGGGACTATTAAGAGAGATACACTCCATGACTCATTAACATGAGACATCTCTTGGAGTTTGCCATGCTAAACAGCTTTAGAATCAAATGAATATACGTTCCTTGGGTTAAGTCGAGCATCCTCTTGAATCTATCTATATAGATTTTATCCCCAATTAAGATACTCTTCCCAAATCATTCATGGAGGAATGTTTAGACAACTTTATCTTTACTGATTCTAGCATTGGCATGTCATTCCCTATCTATAGTATATCAACATATAATATTAGGAATGTCACGGCGCTCCCACTGACCCTTGTGTACACACTAGGTTCATTCTTATTTGTGATAAAATCAAACTCTTTTGATTTTTTTCATCAAAATGAATGTTTCAATTTTGAGAAACTTGCTTCATTCCATTTCTCTGAGTGTCTACAACTCTTATCTCATCGTATGTAACTGGATCATCATCTTCGATGATGTATACCTCATCATCATCATCATCTATGATGAATCCATACCTCCTTGGTATCTTCGGTACTATTCCAGATTTATAATTCGGTTGTGGTACAATAGGTCTATCTACAGGTTCCTCTTATTTGACTTATAGTGTTTTGTGATTCTTGAACTCTTCAAGATCTATTATCCTCCCACTAGCCCTTTCAATGATAAACACCTTTATCTTAGAAGGCAGCGTGCATGTTTCGCAACAAACACCTTTTGCTAAGTAGGATTATAGAACATATATCCAAAACTTACTTTAGGATGTCCCACAAATCTGTATTTGTCAAATTTTGTCCCAAGCTTATCTTTTGAAACCTTTTTCACATAAGTTGGACAACCACTTATCTTAACATACTTAAGATTAGGAATCCTCCCCGTCCATAACTTTTATGGAATCTTGGGGCCAGATTTTAAAGTTATCTTTTTCGTAGATATGCAGCCATTTCTAGGACATTATCCAAGAAGAATACTGGAATGTCGGTAAAATTATTATGGACTGTCCATGTCCAACAAGGTATGAATTTTTCTTTCAGATACATCAATCAATTATTGCATATCAGGAGGCGTCCATTGTGAGAAAACCATTTGAGATGATCTAGAAACTTATTGTTTATTCCTTTATCTAATCAAAAAAATCTTAATACTTTGCCAATTTGTTTTACTTCTGAATTCTTTGAACCTTTCAAATAATTCACACTTGTATTTCAACAAATACACACTGTTAACGCCTGATTTTGTACGCCTGACGAAATCACCCAAAAAGACAGGCCAAAATAGCGCCAACGGTTGATGGAGTAATTGTTGTGAAATCAAACTCACAAAACACATTCACACAAACATAAATAAAGAGATATAAAGTATGAACACAAGAATTACGTGGAAACCCAATTGGGGAAAAATCACGGAGAGAGAGAGAGAGTAATCCACTATAATAATATTGAGAGTACAAGTTGTGTATTTGTGTTGTATCTCTTGTGTCCTTCCTCCTTCAATCCCTTGCATATTGATGTATTTATAGATAGGAGTAGGAGTCCTTTTCAGAATCACCTTATAACTGCAATTAATGGCTAATAGATTTCTTCCCAAATTAAACCTCCTTATCCCACCAAATAAGAAAATACAATCTTATTTTAATAAGGACTCTCTCACTATCCAAATAATCACACTCCAACATTTTCCCCCAGTCTCTTATTTATAAGGAACTTAAAATAAGAGAGTATACAAAAAGTCTCCTCGGAATTTTTAACCTCGGGATTTATATCCGCTAGATTTATATCCTCGAAATTTTTATCATCCGAATTTTCTTCAGTCTGTGGTTGATGATGAAACCGAAGCCGCCTTTAAAGCACTTCAATGATATAAAAGCTTAAACTTTTATCTTTGCGCTAGCTGAATTCGTTATTGGTGCGGTGACTCAGCACCAATTTATTATCACCTGGACCAAAGTGTTAATGTTTAGATTTCACATGCATCATGTGAATACTACCACTACATGCATAATATAAGTACGAGAATATGTAAAATTGTATCAATAATCAATTACGATCATGCTTCAATTGCTATTGATATAATACATATATACACACGTACAAGTATATATTTATTTTAATAAAAAAGAATCACTTATCTCCTTCGGTGAATCGGTGATTTTAAATCGACACTAGAACAAGTGTCTTGTTCCCACAGACGGCGCCAATGTTAACGCCTGATTTTGTACGCCTGACGAAATCACCCAAAAAGACAGGCCAAAATAGCGCCAACGGTTGATGGAGTAATTGTTGTGAAATCAAACTCACAAAACACATTCACACAAACATAAATAAAGAGATATAAAGTATGAACACAAGAATTACGTGGAAACCCAATTGGGGAAAAACCACGGAGAGAGAGAGAGTAATCCACTATAATAATATTGAGAGTACAAGTTGTGTATTTGTGTTGTATCTCTTGTGTCCTTCCTCCTTCAATCCCTTGCATATTGATGTATTTATAGATAGGAGTAGGAGTCCTTTTCAGAATCACCTTATAACTGCAATTAATGGCTAATAGATTTCTTCCCAAATTAAACCTCCTTATCCCACCAAATAAGAAAATACAATCATATTTTAATAAGGACTCTTCCACCATCATAATAAATACATATGGGCCATCACCAGATCCGGACCATTAAATAGATTGGGCTGTAGCCCAAATAATCACACTCTAATAATGCCCCCCAGTCTCTTATTTATAAGGAACTTATTTATAAGAGAGTATTCAAAGAGTCTTCGTGGGATTTTTATCCTCGGGATTTATATCCTCGAGACTTTTATCCTCGGGACTTTTATCCTCGGGATTTATATCCTCGGGACTTTTATCCTCGGAATTTGTATCCTCGGGACTTTTATCCTCAGAATTTTTATCCTCGGGATTTTTATCCTCGAGATTTATATCCTCAAATATTCATCCTTTCGGGAGATCAAAGCCTTCCCGAAGGACGTTTGTCCGACCTTATAACCCCTGCAACCTTATGCCGCCATAATATCCGTAGAATATTCATCCTTTTGGGAGATCAAAGCCTTCCCGAAGGACGTTTATCCGACCTTATAACCCCTGCAACCTTATGCCGCCATAATATTCGTAGAATGTTCATCCTTTCGGGAGATCAAAGCCTTCTCGAAGGAAGTTGTCCGTTCGGGAGGACGATTATCCGACCTTATACCGCCATCCGACCTTATAACCCCTCCGACCTTATGCCGCCATAATATCCGTCCCGAAGGATGTGATCCGTTCGGGAGAACGATGGTCCGTCCCGAAGGATGTTGTCCTTCCTTATACCGCCATTCGACCTTAGAACCTGTGACGCCCCCAAATAGGTATACAACACCCATTCTGAGTCGCCAAATACATGGTACAGAAAGCAAACTACAACTTCAATAATACAATTGTCGTGCAAAATACGACAACACATACTGTGAGTTTAAATACAAATATTGTCTTCTGGACAATATCCACACTCAAATAAATCCTCATTACAATTATTCAAACACTATTTTACAGAAATAGTGAGGACTGCTAATACATCTTTCTAGAACCATCACTCCATACCCCGACTAGATCCTGCTATGTTCTCACCTCCTGAGAAGAAAAATGGAACAAAAAGGAAAAGGGTGAGCTCAACTAGCCCAGTAAAGAATATTATGACTAAGATAATATACAACAAATTATCGTTAGTCTTCAACAGGGAAATATCTGATAAAATATAATCGACAACAAGTTTTAGATCAACAACTGCAGCGGAAACAGCAAACCATTAGAAGAGTCAAGTAGAGAAAGAATTCTACTATCTTCTAAGATTTAAAAGTCCATCATCAATATTTTATCCCTGTAACATCAATTAATAATCATCTTTAACCAAATATTCATCTTTGCACTACAGGCCAAAGATATTCATTTGTATCATCAGTCGGTCATGTTCATCTCAACACCTGTTCATCTTTGCACTACAGGCCAAAGATATTCATCAAGTAATCATACATCTTTGCACTACAGGCCAAAGATATTCAGTAATATCATCATTTAGGACTGAGGATGATGAAAAATATCTTAAAGAGAACGAATCCAGTGAGACAGAAGGACAAATATTAGGGATTCGTATAACAGTTTATCCAAGATCAATAATACTTCATAATAATCAATTGTGAAGCAGAATTCAAAAATAAAGATCAAAACATGGATACAATCAAAGATAGTAACCATAATAGACATCTTGGACAAAAAGAGAAAATTTTATTTTTCGGTGAATAGTGCCGTATTCGTGAATAGTGCCGTATACGTGAATAGTGCCGTATACGTGAATAGTAACCCCCGACACAAAAAGTTCCAAATTTGATAAAAACTCATATCAATATTTCAGCATAATGATATTGAAGAAAATAATATCATTTAAGAAGAAAATAATATCCCTTACCTCAAAATATCAGTACTTCTGGTCGGAATACCGGTATAAGGCTGAAAGAAACTTGCTCTGATGAATAGAAACTCTCAAAGTATCTAAATACTCACAAAATACACTCAATAATCTAGAGAGAGAAAGAGAGAAAACTTGTTTCTGGTGTGATTTTCAATTCTAACTTAGCCCTCTATTTATAGGAAAATTTTGGTAGGTTTGACCTGCAACCTGATGGCTTTACCTGCTACTATTCCCACCCACCACATTTGAAATATAATTCAGCACATTTCTTCACCAACCACAAGTGGGGCCCACCAATTCTAGAATTTTCCACCAAAATGATAAACTCCGAAAATTCAACAATTTCTGAACCAGTCATCTTGTAAAATTCGTAATAAATCATACGTTCATTTTTAACGGTTCAAAATTTGTGGACATATACTCAACTTATATATGTATAACATATCCAAAAATTACCACGATCCAACGGTCGGATTAAAAATTATAACCCCCGCAAACTATCTCAAAAACCCTGATTTTTAATACCTCCATTCCGACAAAAATACTGACAAAAACCTCAACATTAACTCCTTCATTTTTAACCACAAAAATATATCCCTCATTTATATCCACATAAAATAAATATTTCCTTATCATATGAATCAATAATTAATTATTCACAAATAATATTACAGAATCACATTTATGACAACCAGGCCGTTCCCAGGAAAGAGGGGGCTTTCCAATAAGGATTTCTCCTTACTGGCGCGCAATTAGATGACCAAACCTCTCCTTAGACAGAACTTTCTAGACATTGCCAATAATGTTATCTAATAATATTATTCAAATAATATGAATTATTGATCTGATAAATGAAAATACTGTGCAGCAACAATTATTGAAACAACAATAATATAAAATATCAACGCAGCAATTATTGAATCAATAAAATAAAATATTGAATAATAACTACTGTAACAATTATTGAGTAGTGCCTTCTTACGTAAGAATCAATAATTGGTGCAATACCGTGTGCTACTGTATTTTAACCACCGGGTATTCCAACAGTATTAACGGTAACAACTACGCCGTTATTTATAAACAACTTATACTTGTCGTTTTCTTCATCCAATCGCTTTCCGTTATGGGGCCCACACAAGGCTGCGTCGTCGTACGAATATTCCCCGACAGCAAGAATATTCCACGACCAACCGAATATTCACCGACCAAAAATAAATATTTTATAACCACTTGCTTATTTTGCAAAATTTGCACATTTCACCCATAACCAAAGTATTATATCAAATTAACCCCTTATTATTCACAATAATATTTAGAGAAAATTTGATTTTATTCATTAATAAGTTGGGGTCTTACAACCTCCCCTCCTTATGAAATTTCGTCCTCGAAATTGACGTACGTACCTGATGTTTCAAAAAGGTGAGGATACCTCGCTTTCATTTCTGATTCCAACTCCCAGGTCATTTCTTCAATAGCATGGTTTCTCCACAAAACCTTAACTTGTGGTATAACCTTCGTGCGTAGGACATGCTCTTTCCTATCCAAGATCTTAACAGGTACCTCCTCGTACGTTAAATCTTCAGCTATCTCGTCTGGTTCTAACTCAATAATGTGGTTCGGGTCTTTAACATATTTACGAAGCATAGATATGTGAAAAACATTATGAACACGAGACATGCTTGGAGGTAATGCGAGTCTATATGCCACATTTCCTATTCGCTCAAGAATCTCAAATGGACCAACAAATCTTGGATTGAGCTTTCCTCTCTTCCCAAATCTTGTAACTCCCTTCCATGGTGCAACACGTAACAATACATGATCCCCAATATTAAATTCCACGTCCTTCCGATGAAGATCCGCATAACTCTTTTGTCGATCCTGTGCCGTTTGTATACGTTGTCGAATCGTTTGGATCTTCTCTGTAGTAATGCGTACCAATTCTGGTCCCAACAATGTTGCTTCACCCACCTCGTCCCAGCATACTGGAGAACGACATTTTCTTCCATACAACGCCTCAAATGGAGCCACACCTATGCTCGCCTGATAACTGTTGTTGTAGGAGAATTCCACCAATGGTAGGTACTTATCCCAACTCCCTTTGAGATCTAGGACACAAAGTCTTAATAGATCTTCAAGAGTTTGAATAGTCCTCTCTGATTGTCCGTCCGTTTGAGGATGGTATGCTGAACTGAATCGTAAATCCGTGCCCATAGCTTTCTGCAAGCTAACCCAAAATCGTGAAGTGAATCTTGGGTCACGATCCGAAACTATGGATACTGGCATGCCATGCAATCTCACAATCTCGTTCACGTACATACTAGCAAGACGTTCAAGGGAATAAGTCTCACGTATCGGCAAGAAATGAGCGGACTTGGTTAATCTATCAACAATAACCCAAATCGCATCTATGCCTTGAGAAACCTTGGGAAGACCTGTAACAAAATCCATAGTAATGTGTTCCCACTTCCATTTCGGAATCTCAAGTGGTTGCAATGGACCCTTTGGTACTTGATGCTCCGCTTTTACACGTTGACAAGTTAAACATCTCGAGATAAACTCCGCGATCTCTCTTTTCATATTGCTCCACCAAAATGTATGTCGAAGATCGTGATACATTTTGGTACTCCCAGGATGGATTGCAAACGGTGTGTTGTGTGCCTCCATCATTATTCTATGCTTCAAGTCAAAATCGTTAGGAACACAAAGTCTGGAGTTGACTCGAAGTATTCCTTCTTCATCGATTCTTGCTTCTGGAATAGCACCTTCTTGCACTTTCTTCTTCATACGCATCAGCTCTATATCCGTAGCTTGAGCAGCTTTAACTTTATCGATTAAAGTCGGTTCTACTCGTATATTTGATATCATCATGTGGGTACTTGGAGCCTTCATCTCTATCTCCATCCTTTGCAAGTCATACAAAATGGGCCTTTGTGTTAAAAACATTGCACTCGTACCCGCATATGATCTTCTACTCAATGCGTCAGCTACTACGTTTGCTTTTCCAGGATGATATTGGATGGTATGATCGTAATCTTTCAACAGCTCGAGCCAACGTCGTTGCCGCATGTTGAGTTCCTTTTGGGTGAAGAAATATTTGAGGCTTTTATGATCTGTATAGATCTCCACTTTCTCCCCATACAGGTAGTGTCTCCAGATCTTCAACGCAAAAACGACTGCTGCCAACTCCAAATCATGAGTAGGATAATTCCTCTCATATTCTTTGAGTTGTCGTGAGGCATAGGCTATGACTTTCCCATGTTGCATGAGAACACATCCTAACCCTTTGCCTGAAGCATCGCTGTAGATAACAAATCCATCCGAACCAGATGGTATTGTCAAAACAGGTGCCGAAATGAGTCTCCTCTTGAGTTCTTGGAAACTCTTCTCGCATTCCTCACTCCATACGAATTTTGTATCTTTCCGAGTCAGCTGAGTTAACGGAGTAGCGATTCGAGAAAATCCTTCCACAAATCTCCGATAATAACCAGCTAAGCCCAGAAAGCTACGTACTTCGGTTACCGACTTCGGTTGCTCCCAACTTTGTATGGCTTCAATCTTCGCCGGGTCGACAGATACTCCATGTTTTGACACCACGTGCCCAAGGAATGCTACTTCCTCAAGCCAGAACTCGCATTTCTTCAGTTTGGCATATAGCTTGTTTTCACGAAGCCTTTGCAGTACCAGCTTCAAATGGCGCTCATGATCTTCACGGCTTTTGGAATAGATGAGGATGTCATCAATAAAGACAACAACGAACTGATCCAAATATTCTTTGAATACACGGTTCATCATATCCATGAAGGCAGCAGGAGCATTAGTCAATCCAAAAGACATTACTAAGAATTCATAATGCCCGTACCGAGTTCTGAAGGCAGTCTTTGGAATATCCTCAGTTTTAATCTTCAGCTGATGATATCCAGAACGAAGATCGATCTTTGAAAAGAATTGTGCTCCTTGCAACTGGTCAAACAGGTCATCAATGCGAGGTAGCGGATACCTATTCTTGATGGTGACATGGTTCAATTCTCGATAGTCAATACAAAGTCGCATACTCCCGTCTTTCTTCTTTACGAATAAAACAGGAGCACCCCAAGGAGACGTACTAGGACGAATAAAACCGATGTCCAACAACTCCTGTAGTTGGACTTTTAACTCCTGAAGTTCAATAGGAGCCATTCGATATGGGGTTTTAGAAATGGGCTTTGTACCGGGTTCAAGGTCAATAAAGAATTCAATTTCTCGTTCCGGGGGTAGACCGGGAAGTTCTTCAGGAAATACATCGGGAAATTCTCTAACAATAGAAATATTATTCAAATCTGACTTGTCTTTGTTCAAATCCATAACATGGGCTAAGAAAGCTTGACATCCGTTTTTCAATAAACGAATAGCTTTGTGGCTTGATATGACAGTGACTGATTTTAGTGGTTTAGTAGTTTGAATTCGTATGACAGGTTGGTTAGGAATATGAAAACTAACAACCTTACGAAAACAATCAATTTTAGCATGATGAGTGGTTAACCAATCAATTCCTAAAATCACATCAAAAGCAAGTATCTTTAAAGAGATAAGATCAACAGGTAATGTGATAGTGCCAACTTGGATCATGCAAGATTTATAAACTGTAGATGTAACGAAGGTTTCACCCAACGGAGTTTCAACAGATAAGTTAAAGTCCAATTTCTCCGGAGTCAAGTTTAAACGTTGAGCACAAGCAGGAGAGATAAAAGAATGGGTAGAACCGGTATCTAGTAAAGTATAAACTTCGCAAGAATTCAAGATTAGCTTACCCGTGATCACCTCGTTCGGGTTTCTCGCGTTTTGGCCAGTCACGACAAACGCCCTTCCAGGAACCGCTGATTTCGACTTATCCGGGATAACTTTTGGAGTCACCATCCCCGCTGAACTTGGTTTTGCTACAGAACACTCTCGAGCTATATGACCTTCCTTTCCACAGTTATAACATACCTTGGATTGTTGTGGGCAGTTTGGGCTGATATGTCCCTCTTTCCCACATTTGTAACATACGACCGGTGGTCGTTCTCCTCCCCTAGAAACAGTTGATGTTTGTGCTGACGTCTTCACGTTATCATTGTTGTACCTTCTCTTCTTGAAATCTCCTCCCGACTCGCTCCTTCTATTATCACGACCACGATTACCACCAGAGTGGTTACCGCTTTTGTCCGAATGTTTTCCTCCCTGCTGGTTTTCATTGCTTCGATGACTGCCGCCACCGGTATGACCCTGGTTGTGGTCCCTCGGTTGCACATACTCATTATCTCGCTCTAATAATTGAGCCCTGTTTACAACATCTGAATATAAAGAAAATTTATGAGAGATAAGATATTGCCGAATCTCGGGTTTTAGACCTCTCAGAAACATCCTTGTCATTCGTTCCTCATTTTCGACCAAATGAGGTGCAAACCTGGATAACTCTGCAAACTTCGCCTCGTACTGGGACACCGTCATGTTGTTTTGTTCCAGTCTAATAAACTCAACCTCCTTCATATGACGAATACTTTCAGGAAAGTACTTGTCATTGAACAGTTTTTGAAATGTTTCCCAGGACATGTTGAGTGCGTCAGGCTGGGTACGCTTCACAGACTCCCACCAGTAGTCTGCCTCACCGCGGAACATAAATGTGGCGAATGGAACCTTCTGTTCCTCCGTGCATCCCAAGACATCAAATATCTTGGTAATTTGCTTGACCCACGTTTCCGCCATGATCGGATCCGGCTTTCCCTTAAATTCTGGTGGTCCCAATTCTTTGAACTGCTTAGCTGTGACAAACCGCGCGTTGTTATCATTTCCACCCGTATTCTGCACACGAGTCTCCCTCGTCTGATTTTGCATGAACTGCAAAAAGCTCCTAAACATTCCATCATTCATCGTTTGCTCGGTAACGTTGTTTACAGGAGGAATATTGCCTTCCTGTTGCACGTTCCCCTGGGTAGTGATCAAAGGTGTCTCCACGGTCTGATTTACTCCATTATTAACGTTCTCAGCTGCCATTCTTAAATACTGCCATAAAACAAGGGTTAATAGTCATGTCATATATTATCCCTATACTCTGACCGACCAAATAAACACCAAATAAACTTAGTCAGGTCATACTAGCGAAGGAATTCCCCGTCTCTCCCCTCCTAGTTCTTGTCTCACATCTCAGCCAGGGATCATATCCCTAAGCTCTGATACCAACTGTGACGCCCCCAAAATAGGTATACAACACCCATTCTGAGTCGCCAAATACATGGTACAGAAAGCAAACTACAACTTCAATAATACAATTGTCGTGCAAAATACGACAACACATACTGTGAGTTTAAATACAAATATTGTCTTCTAGACAATATCCACACTCAAATAAATCCTCATTACAATTATTCAAACACTATTTTACAGAAATAGTGAGGACTGCTAATACATCTTTCTAGAACCATCACTCCATACCCCGACTAGATCCTGCTATGTTCTCACCTCCTGAGAAGAAAAATGGAACAAAAAGGAAAAGGGTGAGCTCAACTAGCCCAGTAAAGAATATTATGACTAAGATAATATACAACAAATTATCGTTAGTCTTCAACAGGGAAAAATCTGATAAAATATAATCGACAACAAGTTTTAGATCAACAACTGCAGCGGAAACAGCAAACCATTAGAAGAGTCAAGTAGAGAAAGAATTCTACTATCTTCTAAGATTTAAAAGTCCATCATCAATATTTTATCCCTGTAACATCAATTAATAATCATCTTTAACCAAATATTCATCTTTGCACTACAGGCCAAAGATATTCATTTGTATCATCAGTCGGTCATGTTCATCTCAACACCTGTTCATCTTTGCACTACAGGCCAAAGATATTCATCAAGTAATCATACATCTTTGCACTACAGGCCAAAGATATTCAGTAATATCATCATTTAGGACTGAGGATGATGAAAAATATCTTAAAGAGAACGAATCCAATGAGACAGAAGGACAAATAGTAGGGATTCGTATAACAGTTTATCCAAGATCAATAATACTTCATAATAATCAATTGTGAAGCAGAATTCAAAAATAAAGATCAAAACATGGATACAATCAAAGATAGTAACCATAATAGACATCTTGGACAAAAAGGAAAAATTTTATTTTTCGGTGAATAGTGCCGTATTCGTGAATAGTGCCGTATACGTGAATAGTGCCGTATACGTGAATAGTAACCCCCGACACAAAAAGTTCCAAATTTGATAAAAACTCATATCAATATTTCAGCATAATGATATTGAAGAAAATAATATCATTTAAGAAGAAAATAATATCCCTTACCTCAAAATATCAGTACTTCTGGTCGGAATACCGGTATAAGGCTGAAAGAAACTTGCTCTGATGAATAGAAACTCTCAAAGTATCTAAATACTCACAAAATACACTCAATAATCTAGAGAGAGAAAGAGAGAAAACTTGTTTCTGGTGTGATTTTCAATTCTAACTTAGCCCTCTATTTATAGGAAAATTTTGGTAGGTTTGACCTGCAACCTGATGGCTTTACCTGCTACTATTCCCACCCACCACATTTGAAATATAATTCAGCACATTTCTTCACCAACCACAAGTGGGGCCCACCAATTCTAGAATTTTCCACCAAAATGATAAACTCCGAAAATTCAACAATTTCTGAACCAGTCATCTTGTAAAATTCATAATAAATCATACGTTCATTTTTAACGGTTCAAAATTTGTGGACATATACTCAACTTATATATGTATAACATATCCAAAAATTACCACGATCCAACGGTCGGATTAAAAATTATAACCCCCGCAAACTATCTCAAAAACCCTGATTTTTAATACCTCCATTCCGACAAAAATACTGATAAAAACCTCAACATTAACTCCTTCATTTTTAACCACAAAAATATATCCCTCATTTATATCCACATAAAATAAATATTTCCTTATCATATGAATCAATAATTAATTATTCACAAATAATATTACAGAATCACATTTATGACAACCAGGCCGTTCCCAGGAAAGAGGGGGCTTTCCAATAAGGATTTCTCCTTACTGGCGCGCAATTAGATGACCAAACCTCTCCTTAGACAGAACTTTCTAGACATTGCCAATAATGTTATCTAATAATATTATTCAAATAATATGAATTATTGATCTGATAAATGAAAATACTGTGCAGCAACAATTATTGAAACAACAATAATATAAAATATCAACGCAGCAATTATTGAATCAATAAAATAAAATATTGAATAATAACTACTGTAACAATTATTGAGTAGTGCCTTCTTACGTAAGAATCAATAATTGGTGCAATACCGTGTGCTACTGTATTTTAACCACCGGGTATTCCAACAGTATTAACGGTAACAAGTCTAAGTTGTTATTTATAAACAACTTATACTTGTCATTTTCTTCATCCAATCGCTTTCCGTTATGGGGCCCACACAAGGCTGCGTCGTCGTACGAATATTCCCCGACAGCAAGAATATTCCACGACCAACCGAATATTCACCGACCAAAAATAAATATTTTATAACCACTTGCTTATTTTGCAAAATTTGCACATTTCACCCATAACCAAAGTATTATATCAAATTAACCCCTTATTATTCACAATAATATTTAGAGAAAATTTGATTTTATTCATTAATAAGTTGGGGTCTTACAGAACCCCTCCGACCTTATGCCGCCATAATATCCGTCCCGAAGGAAGTAATCCGTTCGGGAGGACGTTGGTCCTTCTCGAAGGAGTTTACCTGACCTTATACCGTCATCCGACCTTTTACCCCCAAGTATAGACATGATGAAGCTGATGAGATATAATCTGAAGTAAACTGCAATTATTCAAAGTGGGTTGCTGTTGCCCGAAGTGTTATAAGTGAACAACTCGGACTGTTGAATTGTGCTAAAATCTGAACTCTAATTCTGATTTTAGTGTCGAAATTGGAGTCCAAAGTTGCTCAATTTGTGATGCCGAAGATAATTCCAAGCTATTAAGGCCGAGGCCGGAATCCGTCCTGCACATGCTAAAGTAAGTTCAAATAAATGATCTTGATAAATGGGAAAAATTGATTTCCTGATGTGCCCAAGTCAAACCGCCTTCTCCAGAGAGGAATACTTGAAATCCGAAGAGATGCCTGAACGTTGAGGTGTAGTTCAGGAACCCGTCGATGTGATACCGTTGTGATTTGGATATGGACACGAGCCAGATTTCCACGAACTTTATCGTAGAGACTTTTTATTTTGCAGCTCACAACTCGAATGTGCAAACTAATGGTAAGAGCCGAAGCAATGAATAAATACCGAAGCCAAGAAAAATCACGTTACCCTTTACTCCCTACATACACAATGTTGCCGATGGGAGCCCCGAATAAACTGTCGATATTGATAGTAAAAGCACGAACATGAGACCCCTAAATAGATAGCTGAGGTTGAGGGGAAAATCATCACGGTCATGCAAGCCAGTTAGTGGTCATGATCAAGTTAGATCCGAGTGCCGAAGCTTGCCCGGTTTATTATTCTGAATGTCAGTTGATATATGATGTGGATCGTTGTTGTTGCTGCTGGCTCGTGACAACAGGCCCACACGAATCATGTGGTAACCTTTTAGAACTTTAGCAGCAGTGCATCTGGTTAAATGAGTGAGAAGTGGGTGGGCTCTGCTTCTGTGGGTTTAATTAGTAAACCGACTGCAACACCCATTCCTTTTAAATTACCTGAGTATGACCCTAGGCATATAAGTATACAAGGCATCAGTGCACGTTAATACTTATTAGGCATAAAAGAGAACTTTATAATCATGTTGCTCAGGATGTCCATCATATATGAATTAGCATACATAATAGGTATACGTGTAAAGTGATGCTAAAATTTTAATTAGCATACACAAATTACTAATAAGAGGCTCAACGCATATTGCACATATATTTTGTAAATTTGATAAAAGAGAATAACTTAGCTTTATGTGTTGGCTCTCCTTCTTGATGAATTGGTGATTTTAATTTGACACTAGAACAAGTGTCTTGGTTCCCACAGACGGCGCCAATGTTAACGCCTGATTTTGTACGCCTGGCGAAATCACCCAAAAAGACAGGCCAAAATAGCGCCAACGGTTGATGGAGTAATTGTTGTGAAATCAAACTCACAAAACACATTCACACAAACATAAATAAAGAGATATAAAGTATGAACACAAGAATTACGTGGAAACCCAATTGGAGAAAAACCACGGAGAGAGAGAGAGTAATCCACTATAATAATATTGAGAGTACAAGTTGTGTATTTGTGTTGTATCTCTTGTGTCCTTCCTCCTTCAATCCCTTGCATATTGATGTATTTATAGATAGGAGTAGGAGTCCTTTTCAGAATCACCTTATAACTGCAATTAATGGCTAATAGATTTCTTCCCAAGTTAAACCTCCTTATCCCACCAAATAAGAAAACCAACCTTTATCACAACCGAATATATATACAGAACCAACCTTATCACGACCGAACCAACCTTATCACTACCGAACCATCCAACCGAACACCAATTACAAAGTTCGTTCTGAAGAACTAAACGTATCCGTTCCGAAGAACTGAGGATGTGATCCTTTGGAGAGGATGTCGGTCCATCTCGGGATGTGATCCGTTGGAGAGGATGTCGGTCCGTCTCAGAGGATGTGATTCGTTGGATGTTCATCTCCTTTTCTTATACTAGTTTGTTCAATTTGCAAAATATATTTTCACGTAAGTCAAGTACATAAAATCTATCAAGTAATATTTCAGTTCTATATAAAATATTATTATTATAAATAGAACAACAATTGTTCTTAATTATAATACCAAAGATTTCATTGTCCAACAATAAAACGAAAATAATGTTTCTAACGCGAACTGAAATACAATAACAACTTATTGACTTAATAGATTTGCCCGTAGGCAATGCTAAACTATAAGTTTCTATGGCTAATGCAGCAACCTTTACTTCATTTTCCACACATAAAATTACTTATCTTTGTTTAGCTTTCTACTTCTACTTGGTCCCTTCATAAATCTATATTTATGATAACCAAAGTCGGTATCCAATACCCAAGTAGAACCTTGATTTTATACTTCAAGTCAGAATCGTTAGGAACACAAAGTCTGGAGTTGACTCGAAGTATTCCTTCCTCTTCGATTCTTATTTCCGGAATAGCACCTTCTTGCACTTTCTTCCTCATACGCATCAGCTCCAGGTCTGTAGCTTGAGCAGCTTTAACTTTATCGATTAAAGTCGGTTCTACTCGTATATTCGCTATCATCACATGGGTCCCTGGAATCTTTAACTCTATTTCCATCCTTTTCAAGTCATACAAAATGGGCCTTTGCGTTGACAATATTGCACTCGTACCCGCATATGATCTTCTACTCAATGTGTAAGCTACTACGTTCGCTTTTCCAGGATGGTATTGGATGGTATGATCATAATCTTTCAACAACTCAAGCCATCGTTGTTGCCGCATGTTGAGTTCCTTTTGAGTGAAGAAATTTTTGAGGCTTTTATGATCCGTATAGATCTCCACCTTCTCTCCATACAGGTAATGCCTCCAAATCTTAAGCGCAAAAACGACTGCTGCCAACTCTAGATCATGAGTAGGATAATTTCTCTCATATTCTTTGAGTTGTCGTGAGGCATAGGCTATGACTTTCCCATGTTGCATGAGAACACATCCTAACCCTTTGCTTGAAGTATCACTGTAGATGACAAATCCCTCCGAGCCAGATGGTATTGTCAGAACAGGTGCTGAAATGAGTCTTCTCTTGAGTTCTTAAAAACTCTTTTTACATTCCTCGCTCCAATCGAACTTTGTATCTTTTCGAGTCAGCTGAGTTAATGGAGTAGCGATTCGTGAAAACCCTTCTACGAATCTCCGATAATAACCAGCTAAGTCGAGAAAGCTATAAACTTCGGTCACTGACTTAGGTTGCTCCCAGCTTTGAATTGCTTCAATCTTTGCTGAGTCAACAAATATTCCATGATTTGATATTACGTGCCCAAGGAATGCAACTTCTTCAAGTCAGAACTTGCATTTCTTCAACTTGGCATATAGCTTGTTTTCACGAAGCTTTTGGAGTATCAGCCTCAAGTGTTGCTCATGGTCTTCACGGGTTTTGGAGTATATGAGGATGTCGTCAATAAAGACAACCACAAAGTGATCCAAATATTCCTTGAATACTCGGTTCATCATGTCCATGAAGGCAGCAGGAACATTAGTCAATCCAAAAGACATGACTAGAAATTCATAATGCCCGTACCGAGTTCTGAAAGCAGTCTTTGGAATGTTATCAGTTTTAATCTTCAACTGATGATATTCAGAACGAAGATCAATCTTTGAAAAGAATTTGGCTCGTTGCAACTGGTCAAACATGTCATCAATGCGAGGTAACGGGTACCTATTTTTGATGGTGACATGATTCAACTCCCGATAATCATTACAAAGTCGCATACTTCCATCTTTCTTCTTCACGAATAGAACAGGAGCACCCCAAGGAGACGTACTAGGACGAATAAAACCGATGTCTAACAATTCCTGTAGTTGCATTTTTAACTTCTGAAGATCAATAAGAGCCATTCGATATGGGGCTTTGGAAATGGGTTTTGTACCGGATTTAAGGTCGATACAAAATTTAATTTCATGCAATAGGGGTAGGCCAGGAAGTTCTTCAGGGAATACGTTAGGAACTTTATTAACAATCGAAATATCATTCAAATCTGACGTATTTTTATTTAAATCCGTGA
Organism: Panax notoginseng; assembly: GCA_016801055.1. Classification (NCBI taxonomy): domain Eukaryota; kingdom Viridiplantae; phylum Streptophyta; class Magnoliopsida; order Apiales; family Araliaceae; genus Panax; species Panax notoginseng. The sequence continues at coordinate 140,621,639 of CM029017.1, forward strand.
TATGGGCTAAGAAAGCTTGACATCCGTTTTTTAATAAACGAATAGCTTTATGGCTTGATATGACTGTGATTGATTTTAGTGGTTTGGTTGCTTGAATTCACATAATAGGTTGGTTAAGAACATGAAAGCTAACAACCTTACAAAAATAATCGATTTTAGAATGATGAGTAGTTAACCAATCAATCCCTAAAATCACATCAAATGCAAGTATTTTTAAAGAAATAAGATCGACAGGTAACGTACGGTTACCGATTTGAATCATACAAGACTTATAAACAGTGGATGTGATGATGGTTTCTCCTAACGGAGTTTCAACAGATAAATTAAAGTCTAATTTATTCGGAGTTAAATTTAAACGTTGAGCGCAAGTAGGAGAAATAAAAGAATGGGCAGCACCGGTATTAAATAAGGTATATACTTCACTAGAGTTTATGATTAGCTTACCCGTGATCACCTCGTTCGGATTCCTTACTTTTTGGGAGGTTACGACAAACGCTCTTCCTTGAACTACCGGTTATGTCTTGTCTGGGACACCCTTTGATGCCTCCATCCCAGCTGGACTTGACTTTGGTGCATGACAAAATCGGGCTAGGTGACCTTTTTTTCCATAATTGTAACACGCTTTGGACTGCATCGCGCAGTTTGGACTGATGTGTCCTTCCCCTCCACATTTGTAACATACGACCGGCGGTTGTTCTCCTTCCTTAACAACAGGTGCTGATGCTGACGTCTTTCCATCATTGTTGAATCTCCTCTTCTTGAAATGTCCACTCTTATTGTCATGGCCATGATTACCACCTAAGTGATTACCATTTCTGGCATGTTGATTCCCTCCACGCTTGTTGTCACCGCTTCGATGACTGCTACCATTGATATTATCATTTTGCCGGCTGCTTTCTCTTGGTTGGGTCAACTCGTTATCGCGCTCCAATAACTGAGTCCTATTTATAACATCTGAATACAAACACAGTTTATGAGAAATCAGATATTGACGTATCTCGGGTTTCAAACCTCTTAGAAACATCCGTGTCATTCTCTCCTCATTATCAACCAAGTGGTACGCAAACCGAGATAACTCGACAAACTTAGCTTCGTACTGCGCCATGGTCATATTGTTTTGCTCAAGCTTGATGAACTCTACCTCTTTCATGTGACGAATACTTTCAGGAAAGTACTTGTCGTTGAACAGCTCTTGGAACTTCTCCCAAGACATTTTGAGTGCGGCAAGTTGAATACGCTTTACAGATTCCCACTAGTAATCTGCCTCTGCTCGCAACATGAAGGTGGCAAAGGGAACCTTTTGCTCCTTGGAGCATCCCAAGACATCAAATATCTTGTTGATCTGCTTTATCCACGTCTCCGCCTTAAGTGGTTTTGGCTCTCCAAAAAACTCCGGTGGTCCCAGCTCCTTGAACTGCTTAGCGGTGACCGTCCGAGAGTTGTCAGTGTTTCCACCTGCATTTTGGACAGGAGTCGCCCTCGCCTGATGTTGCATAAATTGCATAAAACCTCTGAATGTCCCATCGTTCATCATTTGATAGTTGTTGTTTACCTGAGAATTATTGTCTTCCTATTGCACATTATCCTGGGTATTAATCTGTGGTGACTCAACGGTCTCATGTGCTTCATTGCTTATCTCAACATTTTCGAATGTCATTTTCAAATACTGCCACAAAACAAGGGTTAATTAATATATCACATATTATCCCTATACACTGACTGACTAATTAAATACCAAATAAACTTAGGTAGGTCATACTTGCGAAGGAATTTCCCGTCTCTCCCCTCCTAGTTCTTGTCTCACATCTCAACCAGGGATCATATCCCCCAACTGTGACGCCCCCAAAATAGGTATATATCACCCATCTTGAGTCGCCAAATACATGGTACTGAATACAAATACAAACTTAATTATACAACATGAGCTGTGAGTTTTAATATAAATATTATCATCTAGACAGTATTCAAACTCAAAATAAGTCCTCATTACATTTATTGTCACACTATTTAACAGAATAGTGAGGACTACTAATGCTATCATCTGGACAGTCACTCCGTTCCCCGACTAGTCCCGGCTACGTTCTCATTTCCTGAAGAGAACAGTGAAAGAAAGGGTGGGCTCAACTAGCCCAATAAGAAATATTATGACTAAGATAATGCAGAATAAATTATCATTAGCCTTCAACAATGTTAAACTGATAGAATATAATATACAACAAGTTTAACTACAGCGAAATAAGCAATCCATTAGAAGAGTCAAGTAGAGCATGATATCTACTATCTTCTATGATTTAAAATGTTTTCATTAATTTTTATCACTGAGACTCAGCTTAATAAATAAACCACATCATCGAATCATCCCTGCACTACGGGCCAAGGATATTCATTAAATCATCAATGGTCATGACTATATCGAATAATTCCTGGTCATAATCATACCAAAAACTGTCCATCAATGCACTACAGGCCACTGAGGACTTTTACCACATTATTTATAACATTACAGGTCATGATTATACCGAATGATCCCTGGTCATAATCATACCAAGTCCATCTATGCACGTAAGCTAAAGATGGCTTTCATCACAATATAAGCATGATGATGATGACAATGACATAATAATTTAGTAAAACAAGTTCAAGAATAAATTTTAAAGATTTATAAGTTAATTTATTCTGAAATTAATAACGCCCAAATTGTCAACATGATATTGCTTTGTGGAGTAAAATTTAAGAATGCTCAGAAGAATATTTTTATGAAAAGATACTAGATGAAGCGCAAATATCAAGGATATTCCACTAATTTCATGGAGTATAGAAGCTAAAACTTTAACCAACTGAGTATAATAGAATATATGAAACCGTAAATGGATTTTTACCCGCCATGCGGTAATCCACGTAGACAGATCATTTCTATAATTTAATAAGGAATGAATACGAAGGATCATTCACCATGCATGCGGTAATCCACATAGACATGTTATTCCAATAGAATAATAAAGAATGGAATAACAGAAGAATTCACCAGGTGTGCGTAATCCGCACAGATAGGCTATTCCCACAGAATGATAAAGAATGAAACTAGGTCATGCGTAACCCACACAGATAGGATATTCCAACAGAATAATAAAGATTGGAACCAGGTCATGCGTAATCCGCACAGACAAGATATTCCAATAGAATAATAAAGAATAGAATAACAATAGAATTCACCAGGCATGCGATAGACCGCACAAACAAGTTATTCCAACAGAATAATAAAGAATGGAATAACAGAAGAATTTCACCATGTATGCGGTACTTCGCATAGACAGGTTATTCCAACATAATAATAAAGAATGAAATAACAACCCTTACGAGTATTGAAAGAAAATAATTCTCTTCACGAATATGAAAGAATAATACCCTTTACCTTAGAATAAAACTGGATACTAGAATAGATAGGTAGCAGACTTCTCTTCTTCTTTCTCTCTATAATTTTTCTCTATAATAATTGCTCTAAAACTTTAGTGAATTGGTGAGAAATGAAAGAAGAATGAACTTCTATTTATAGAAAAATATAGTTTTAATAATTGCACATTTTGGGGCTCAAAATATTACAGTATAATACCTTTTCCTTTTTCTTCATTTTTAATTTAGTCCTGCAAGTATTATCAAACTTGCACCACCTCCCCTAATAGTAAATAATGTGAATCAATAGTAAATTATGTGAATCAATAGTTCTAGACATGTAAAAATACGAATTAGAGTATAGTACCTCCATCTATACCTCTATTTTTAACTTAGTCATGCAAGTATTATCAATCTTGTACCACCACCCCTAATAGTACAAGAATGTGAATTAATATTACACACATGTGAACAAATAGTTATAATAATATGAATTAATAGCAATTAATTTGCTCATTTATCCGATTACTTACCCGATTGGTCAGTATAACTTCTGGACATCAATTAATATCAAAATAAATATCGATTTTCACTAACACTAATAATTCCAATACAATGGAACTATAAATTTTATCTTTAATCAACACGAATTTATTCATCATTAATATATTTAACAACCAGGTCGTTCTCAGGAAAGAGGGGGCTTTTCGATAAGAATTTCTCCTTATTGGTGCGCAATTAGATGACCAAACCTCTCCTTGACAGAACTTCTAGACATTGTCAATATTGTAATTTAATAATGTGAATAACTTTATCGTCTCAATTATTGATTTAATAATAAATCATATTATGCAGATGATACTGTGACAATAATTGAATCAATAATATGAGAGATATGATGCAACAATTACTATAGCAATAATTAAGTATAACTGAGTGACTTCTCACGTAAGCATCAATAACCAATACCGTATGCTACTATGCAATCACGCGTATTACTGTACTTTTACTACCGGGTAGTTCAACAGTTTTAACGGTAACACTTTCGCTGTTATTTTTATAAAAAGATAATTTTATCGTTTTCTTACTACGACAATACTTCCGTTGTGAGTTCCACCAATGATTGTGCCGTTGTACGAATATTCTCTGATAAAACGAATATTCCCCGACTAATCGAATATTATATAACCACTTGCTTACTTTATAAAATTTGTAAATATTACCCACAACTATAACATTATATCAAATCCACACCATAATATTCAAAAATATATTTCGAGAAAATTATTCTTGTGACGAATGAATTGTTTGAATTGTGATTCTGGGACAAAATCCTTATAAGGAGAGAAGGATGTAACAATCCAGAATTTTAAATTATAATTTTAAATATTTATTGAGTTATATGAATATTTAATGGATGTGTTTATTGTTGAATAAATATTTAATTTGATTTGATTTGATTGGTTAATTATTTGTTAAGTAAATAATTAAGGAGTTAAGAAAATTAATAGTTATGAGATAATATACTAATTTAATTTAATAATTAAGTTAGAGAGTTTATAATGATTAAATGAATTATTATATTTTAATTTGAATTTGTTATTAAAATGATGTGTTAGTTGATTAAACAAAATTATAATTATAAAGAAAGTTATAATTATGTTGTATTGGTTTATGTGTCAAAGTAATTTAATAAATTGTTATTAGAATTAATTAAATTGATTATTAAAATTTAATTAAATAAAAGTGTGACAAATAACCTTTATATAAAGGAGTTATTAAAATAAATTAAAGGAGCTTAATTTAGTTTTGCCAAACAAGGCTTAATGTTTATTAAGTCTTTAATCTAATTGTGTTTTACCAAACAAGATGCAAGATTTAATGGGTTATTTTTTTTTATTAGCTAGCCAAACAAGCCTTATGGCTTTTGATTTTTAAAAGTTAGATAACTGATGTCAGTTATACATATATTAATATTATATAATTAATACATATATTATTACCATACGTTATATGTTAGTAAGTTAGAGTTAGGGGAAGAAAGACTCAAAAGAAGAAAAGAGGAGAAGAAGAAGAATACAGAGAAAAAGTGAGAGATAACTTGTGAGAATCCTAGAGAGATTTTGAGAAAGGAATTGGGGAAAAGAAGTCTTGTCGATCAAAGGAAGAAAATTTTCACCTTCTAGCATACAAGGTATCCTCTTACCCTTTTAAAATTTTAAAAGTTGTGGTTGCCTTCTCTTCCAAAAAAAATAAAAAATTCTCTGTAAAATCTTTGTAGAGGTTGACTTAATTGTTATATATAGTTTATATTGTAAATTAGTTGTTGTGAAACTATTTTCATAAGTTTATATATGAGTATAGTCAATGAATTCATGTTATGTATGTAATTTGTGAAGAAAATCATATTACAGTGAGTTTATATGAATATATATATATATATATATATATATATATATATATATATATATATGATTATGGCTTAGTTTAAAGTAAAATCAAGGTTTAATTATTTGTTTAATTTATAAATTGACTATTGAATTTTAAAGAGGATGAATAAACATAAGCATAGTATGTTGAATTAACTGTTTTGGTTGAGAACAAAATCACAGTGATGATTTTTCACTGAAACTTTCAAAAAGTGAAGCTTTAGCAAAAATAGTAAAAATTAATGGTTGTAATTTGGATGTTTATGTTGTTTAGATGGCTAGAAACGCGTTAGAAAACATTAGATTATGTTTCTGTAAACCTATTACATCTTGGGTAGGTTGGTATGGTTGTTAGAAAGGAGTTTGGAGGCCTAATTTGGCTTTTCGTAGTGTTCTAGATCTAAAATCGCAAAATTGCAGCAAGGACCCCCGTCCCGGCGGGCCCCCCTAGTGCAAAAAGCCCCGCCCCGACGAGGGGGCAGTCTGCCTAGCCAATTTTGGAAAAAAAATTTGACAGGACATGTTTTACTAAAATAGTCATAACTTTTTCATAAGAACTCTGATTGAGGTGATTCAAGATGATCTAGAACGAGGACGAATAGACCTACAACTTTTATTCTTTAAGTTTTTCAATTTGAAATCGTTATGAAGGGTAAAAATGGCTATCTTTAGGACAATTGTGTTTTCAGGGGCAATCGGAGGGCGTCGGGCATGCTCGTATGCTAGTGTAGTACTCTTGACGATAAAAGATGTTGATCTAAGTTATAAAACATGAATGTTAGTATATATAATTATGCTTAACATTAATATAATGATGTATTAGATAAGTTATAGAAGCTTAGTAAGCATACACAAGAGAGGCAAATCGGGCGTTTGACGAATAAACGTCGAAACGCCGTGATAAGTGTTAATGAACGTAAAAAGTGTTTTAAGTCAAATGAAATAGATATTATAAGATATGTAATGGGTTTAATATAAAACCCATAAGTATTCCTAGCAAGACTTAAACACTTATATGAATTTCAAATATTACATAAGTTGAAAAGTTAACACAATTTAATTGAACATTGTGTGCTAATTAATAGGAAAGTTTATGAGATGTGGAGTAGAGTTTACATTACAATTACTATGTGTTGTTATGTGACTAATAGTTGATGTGTATGATTATATAATTGTGTAGGGCACGTGAAGTGCAGATAATTGTAAGCTGTTAAACTGTTATTGGTAAACAACGATTAAGGCAAGTCTTTCAGTTCCTATTTGCTACGTGAACTTGATGATTAACTATTTTAAGTCTTTATTGCAAATAACATGATGTGTTATATTTATGTTTATAGCATGAAACGTTAAAGTCAACTAATGACTACGTTGATTGAGTAAAGCATGATGATTGAGTAAGGAACTCAATCTTTATACTTGTTATATGAACTCTAGTCTGTATGTTATGATAGTCCAATATTTAAGAGATGTATGTTGAGCATGTTATTATATGCTACGTGATGCATGAAAACTGTTAGATTTTGCTGGGCTGTCGAGCTCAACCTTGCAAATAACAATTTTTGCAGGTCAAGATTTTGAGGTAAAGTTGTGTTACTTGAAAGACATGAATCAGATGTGATACTTGAATATTTATACACTTTGGTTGTGTTAGTATTATTTGAGCCATGTTTAAGGTTCCGAATGATGTATTAATGTTGAATTGTAATATCGTGTCGCGATGTAAATTATTGTAGTATTAAATTGATTCTGAGATATATAGATGTAAAGGTTGAAGGTTTTGGGAATGAGGATAGTTTGTAATAGAAAATTTTAATTATTTCGTAATTTTCAATGGTTGTATTATCAGTTAATGATGTAAAATTTGAGGTTGAATGTATTATTAACGACTAAAATCGAGAGTTAAATTGTATAAATTTTGGGGTCGTTACAGTTGGTATCAAAGCCGATAGGTTAAAAACCTTAGGTACAAAAACCTTAGGTAGGAGTACCTTAGGCTATAACCTTAGAGAAGGAAGGTGAAGATAATGAAAGGTTAAACTCAAATAAAGTTTGAACAATAAGAATTAATTTAAGAAATTTAAAAAGAAGGGATTAAAAACATGCGTGAAAAGATTCAAAGAAGAATCTCGCAGGGTTATAACGAATATGAATGTGGGGTTACCCAACTCCAATAATAAGGATATAAGGTGATAATAAATAGACAATGTCTATAAAAAAAGAATGATAAAGAAGTTAAGAATAGAAAGTTATATCTAAGTATGGTGCAGTTGTACTCTTTAATAGTTGATGTATGGTATCTGGGCTAAACGATTCCTTCATAGAGTAGAGATATATACGAACTAGCAACTCGGAACCTAGTTTGTTGGTTGTTTGTTGGAAACCACTCAGCATACCATATTGAAACTGTTAGAGACTCGATGTGTACCAAGTATAGAAAATGGATACGTATGATGAAAATGTGGAACTCGAATGAAATGTTGAGTAGTGTAAATTAAGTTAGAAATTCTTAAAGGAAGAATTGTTATATAAACAAAAAAATTCAAAGAAGAATCTTGAAGAGTTATAAAGATAAGAAATGGGAGTTACCTAACTTCAATAGCCAAGATAACGAATAATGTCGTAAATGAAAGGAAAGAAAGGGGATTGTAAAACAAAACGATCACGAGTTAAGAAAAGAATTTTAAGGGAGATGATTATAGAATAAGATCACGATGTGATCTGTTTAAGTTATAAAAGAAAGATGGTTTGTAATGTTTGAATAATTATAGCTTGATGCTATGAAGGTAATGTACTATGATATAGTATAAGTAAACTCACGAGGAGTTATTGATAATGTGATACGAGGAATTCATATTGAGCAAAGAGCAAGTGATAAGCAAGATAGAGTTAGGTGGGATTTGAGGACTCATGTGATGGTTGAGTTGTACAAACCTTTGTATGGGCAAGGGTTTTGTGTTTGCACTTAGTTTATCACATTGATAATCATTGAAATGTTGGTGTCGCGCTATCAATGTATATGTGGCGAAAAGGTGATTCTTTTCTCATATGTATATTTGATAGTTAGAAACTATTAAGATTAGTCAGATATTATTAGGATTAGGTGCGGTTCTTAAAACTAACACATATGGTAAGTTTGTGACTCATAATAATATGATATGTTTTGAACCCCTCAGCGAATGGACGCCTATGGTCTGACTAGGACAAGTTCTTAAACTCATATTATTGTGGTAAGTTCCTGTATTTCCAAATTGCGGTAAGTTTGATGAACTATTTTGGGTAGAAAATGGTTATAGTATAGAGAGCATTGATGAAGTTGAAGATCGATAGAATGGTTAAGTAATGAAGTAATAAAGTAAAGATTAAAGTTGATGGATACCTGGATATTCTAAATCTACTAGCTATGCTAGACTTTCGAAATTTATTGACTTCGTGCTGATGTTTGCACTTCTATTTTCTTGGAAAAAAAACATTGGATCAAATGATGAAACCAATGAGTTTTAAAAATAATACCGTTATTTATATGTCTATGCTAATTGATTCGGCTAGACAAAAATGATTTGACATATATTAAAATGTATTTTTTTATATATTATCAATGTATCATGGAACCTGGTGCGGAGATGATAAAAAATAATGGAGTCATCAATGCAGTATTACTTAGTGTTGGATATGATCTAAGGATCGTCAACCCACTATAGTATGATGTAGTATGATAAAATCACCAAATGACAGAATCCTCAAACGGACTGTAAATACAGTACGGTATCATGACGTCATAAAAAGATTTTTGAGATTTCTTTAAGATATGATAATATATATATGTATATGTATATTTCGATTGATGTTCGAATTGTTGTCGAAGTCTATGCTATTTGATTCAGCTAGACGATTATTGAAAGATGTTCATGAAATTCAAGCATTTAATGAAAAGTTATGCCAAACCAAATTGTTTTGGTGCGGATTCAGATGTTGAAAAGCTGAGGTGAATAACCCTATAAGGGGACATGTTTTTGGGGACAATGGTTCCGAGCGTAACGCATGTAGTCGTTACAAAACACTACGTTGCAGCCCAACGTAGTGGTACAATAGGCTGGCCACCTAGCGTACGTGTGGAGGGTATTTTTAGTCTTTGTGATTGATAAACACTTTGGTTTACAGTGTGAAGGATTGAGTTAAAGCACTAGTAAACCGAGAATAGAGTTCACGGTCTTGTGACCCCTCAGCATAATTTGGAATCTTTTAAATATCTTATTATTCATATCGCTTCCCAATTATTGAGTAATTGTGGAAAATTCTTACTATTCTAAAAGGTGAATATGGTAAGGATGATATTCCTTAGAAAGAAGTAAGTCGTAAAATGCGACACTGAATAATGAATATGTTGAATAAGTGAGAAAAGAGATTTTGAAGTGAGAAAGAGATGAGTTATCAAAGAATAATGTAAAACTTTTAATAGAAAAGTTTAATAATTGTAGAAAGATCCTTGTGGAAGAGGTGGTTATAGAACCCAATAAATGAATAAATTATTAACGTAAAATCTATTTTGATAGATTGAATGAATAAAGATTAATAAATAAAAATTTTGAGAACGAAATTCTTAGAAGAATGAGTGAATGTAATATCTCGAGTATTTATAATAACGATCTTTAGAAAAGGAAATGAATGGGTTAAAGAATATATAATACTCAGAATATATTTGAGTTCAAGTGAAAGTTATGAAATAAAACTTAGAATTTGTTGAAGAAATGAATGTAGTAGGAAATATAAAACCTATATTAAGGTCATGTGTTGAAGTTATTCAACGAAGAGATTTGATGAAAACCTGAATAAGGTAGGGTTTCGGTGATTCCGAGGACGGAATCCTTATAAGGAGGGAAGAATGTGACGAATGAAATGTTTGAATTGTGATTTTAGGGACAGAATCCTTATAAGGAAGGAAGGATGTAACAATCCAGAATTTTAAATTATAATTTTAAATATTTATTGAGTTATATGAATATTTAATGGATGTGTTTGTTGTTGAATAAATATTTAATTTGATTTGACTTGATTGATTAATTATTTGTTAAGTAAATAATTAAGGAGTTAAGAAAATTAATTGTTATGAGATAATATACTAATTTAATTTAATAATTAAGTTAGAGAGTTTATAATGATTAAATAAATTATTATATTTTAATTTGAATTTGTAATTAAAATGATGTGTTAGTTGATTAAACAAAATTATAATTATAAAGAAAGTTATAATTATGTTGTATTGGTTTATGTGTCAAAGTAATTTAATAAATTGTTATTAGAATTAATTAAATTGATTATTAAAATTTAATTAAATAAAAGTGTGACAAATAACCTTTGTATAAAGGAGTTATTAAAATAAATTAAAGGAGCTTAATTTAGTTTTGCCAAACAAGGCTTAATGCATATTAAGTCTTTAATCTAATTGTGTTTTACCAAACAAGGTGTAAGATTTAATGGGTTGTTTTTTTTATTAGCTAGCCAAACAAGCCTTATGGCTTTTGATTTTTAAAAGTTAGATAACTGATGTCAGTTATACATATATTAATATTATATAATTAATACATATATTATTACCATACGTTATATGTTAGTAAGTTAGAGTTAGGGAAAGAAAGACTCAGAAGAAGAAAAGAGGAGAAGAAGAAGAATACAGAGAAAAAGAGAGAGATAACTTGTGAGAATCCTAGACAGATTTTGAGATAGGAATTGGGGAAAAGAAGTCTTGTTGATCAAAGGAAGAAAATTTTCACCTTCTAGCATACAAGGTATCCTTTTACCCTTTTAAAATTTTAAAAGTTGTGGTTGTCTTCTCTTCCAAAAAAATAAATAAAAATTCTCTGTAAAATCTTTATAGAGGTTGACTTAATTGTTATATATAGTTTATATTGTAAATTAGTTGTTGTGAAACTATTTTCATAAGTTTATATATGAGTATAGTCAATGAATTCATGTTATGTATGTAATTTGTGAAGAAAACCATATTACAGTGAGTTTATATGAATATATATATGATTATGACTTAGTTTAAAGTAAAATCAAGGTTTAAATAGTTGTTTAATTTATAAATTGACTATTGAATTTTAAAGAGGATGAATAAACATAAGCATAGTATGTTGAATTAACTGTTTTGGTTGAGAACAAAATCACAGTGATGATTTTTCACTGAAACTTTCAAAAAATGAAGCTTTAGCAAAAATAGTAAAAATTAATGGGTGTAGTTTGGATGTTTATGTTGTTTAGATGGCTAGAAACGCGTTAGAAAAATTAGATTATGTTTCTGTAAACCTATTACACCTTGGGTAGGTTGGTATGGTTGTTAGAAAGGAGCTTGGAGGCCTAATTTGGCTTTCCGTAGTGTTCTAGAGCTGAAATTGCAAAATTGTAGCAAGGACCCCCGCCCCGGCGGGGCCCCCTAGTGCAAAAACCCCCACCCCGGCGGGGGGGGGGGGGGGTAGTCTACCTAGACAATTTTGGAAAAATAATCTGACAGGACATATTTTACTAAAATAGCCATAACGTTTTCATACGAACTCCGATTGAGGTGATTCAAGATGATCTAGAACGAGGACGAATAGACCTACAACTTTTATTCTTTAAGTGTTTCAATTTGAGATCGTTATGAAGGGTAACAATGGCTATCTTTAGGACAGTTGTGTTTTCGGGGGCAATCGGAGGGCGTCGGGCATGCACGTATGCTAGTGTAGTGCTCTTCACGATAAAAGATGTTGTTCTAAGTTATAAAACATGAATGTTAGTATATATAATAATGCTTAACATTAATATAATGATGTATGAGATAAGTTATAGAAGCTTAATAAGCATACACAAGAGAGGCAAATCAGGCGTGTGACGAATAAACGTCGAAACGCCGTGATAAGTGTTAATGAACGTAAAAAGTGTTTTAAGTCAAATGAAATAGATATTATAAGATATGGAATGGTTTTAATATAAAACCCATAAGTATTCCTAGCAAGACTTAAACACTTATATGAATTTTGAATATTACATAAGTCGAAAAGTCAACACAATCTAATTGAACATTGTGTGCTAATTAATAGGAAAGTTTATGAGATGTGGAGTAGAGTTTATATTATAATTACTATGTATTGTTATGTGACTAATAGTTGATGTGTATGATTATATAATTGTGTAAGACACGTGAAGTGCAGATAACTGTAAGCTGTTAAACTGTTATTGGTAAACAACGATTAAGGCAAGTCTTTCAGTTCCTATTTGCTACGTGAACTTGATGATTAACTGTTTTAAGTCTTTATTACAAATAACATGATGTGTTATATTTATGTTTATATCATGAAATGTTAAAGTCAACTTATAACTACGTTGATTGAGTAAAGCATGCTGATTGAGTAAGGAACTCAATCTTTATACTTGTTATGTGAACTGTAGTCTGTATGTTATGATAGTCCAATATTTAGGAGATGTATGTTGAGCATGTTATTATATGCTACGTGATGCATGAAAACTGTTAGATTTTGCTGGGTTGTCGAGCTCAACCTTGCAAATAACCATTTTTGCAGGTCAAGATTTCGAGGTAAAGTTATGTGTTACTTGAAAGATATGAATCAGATGTGATACTTGAATATTTATACACTTTGGTTGTGTTAGTATTATTTGAGCCATGTTTAAGGTTTCGAATGTTGTATTAATGTTGAATTGTAATATCGTGTCGCGATGTAAACTATTGTAGTATTAACTTGATTCTGAGATATATAGATGTAAAGGTTGAAGGTTTTGGGAATGAGGATATTTTGTAATAGAAAATTTTAATTATTTCATAAATTTCAATGGTTGTATTATCATTTAATGATGTAAAGTTTGAGGTTGAATGTATTATTAACGACTAAAATTGAGAGTTAAATTATATGAATTTTGGGGTCGTTACAATTCTTTATTAGTAAAAGTTGGGGTTTTACAGAATGTATATAAATACATGTATTTCTTGAATAAGTTTAATAAAGGAAAACGCAACTATAAAATGTAACACTTAAAAAAAATTAAACTACAATAGTATAAGTAGAATTACAAGTATACATACATATCTATAATTTATATATGTGTGCATACACGTGTGTCTTTCATATAGGTATATATATAAAAAGCAAGCCAAACAAATGGTCAAATAGTCAAAGTCTAAAGAATTTTCTAAGCTACCAAGTACCAACTAAGCAAGTATAAAAAAGGGAAAATAGGGTGCATTTACTATAGCAATTTCAATTTCGGCTAGGAGAAGACATGGAAGGGGAGCCTTTCATGAGAAACCTACCAAAATATTTTTTTTTGGGTGCCGGGGGGGGGGGGGGAATGGGCGGGGGGGGGGGGGAAGGGGGGTTCTATCCAAAGCTTGACCAAGGTGGACCTCATTAACCTAACAATGCTTAATTAGCCTAAGAGGGTAATCAACTCATGTAAAGCATAAACTCCTACTGATGGGGCAAGATTAGAATAAAAGTAAGTTGAGTGGCTTGACTAGGAAAGAAAAGATTTGAAGGACCAACTTATAAGTTGGTAAAACTTTGGCCTATAAATACCTAACCCTCTTCAATTTTTCTTCACTTACCAACACAAATAAATCAAAAGCCATGAGAGAGAGAGAGAAGGGGTAGAGAGAGAAAAAGAGTGAGTTTCAACCACTAAAGAAGAAACAAGGATTATGACTACCTGAAAATTTATAAGATCTTGAACAATTAAATTAAAGGTTAAAGTCTAAAACCTAGAGTGAAAATAGAGGATTTATTAAATTTTTTAAGAAGAACCTATATGATTTACTATTTGAAAGAGAATTGAGAAAATATGGATTTTAAAATTCAAAATCCTAGAATGAAATTATACTTGGAAGTTTGGAACTATGTTAAGAATAAGGTATTATGTTACTGTAAGACCCCGAATTTTATGAAATAAAAGTATTCAATTTTTCTTATAATTACTATTCAGTAAATGGTTAAATTGATAAAAGTTTAAAGTTATGGGTGAAATGTGAATATTTTTTTCAAAATAAGCAAGTGGTTATAAAATAATCATTGTTGTCGGGGAATATTCGTTTGGTCGTAGAATATTCTTTCTGTCGGGGAATATTCGTACGACGGCGCAGCTATTTGTGGACCCCATAACGAATAACTGTCGGATGACGATAACGACAAAAATTTAAGTTTTTACAAATAACGGCGTAGTTGTTACCGTTAACACTGTTGGAATATCCGGTGGTTAAAATACAGTAATACGCGTTATTGCACAGTAGCACACGGTATTGCATAGTATTTTTGAAATTATTGATTCTTACGTAAGAAGGCACTACTCAATAATTGTTACAGTAATTACTGTTCAATATTTTATTTTATTGATTCAATAATTGTTGCGTTGATATTTTATATTATTGTTGTTTCAATAATTGTTGCTGCACAGTATTTTCCTTTATCAGATCAATAATTCATATTATTTGAATAATATTATTAGATAACATTATTGTCAATGTCTAGAAAGTTCTGTCTAAGGAGAGGTTTGGTCATCTAATTGCGCGCCAGTAAGGAGAAATTCTTATTGGAAAGCCCCCTCTTTCCTGGGAACGGCCTGGTTGTCATAAATGTGATTCTGTAATATTATTTGTGAATAATTAATTATTGATTCATATGATAAGGAAATATTTATATTATGTGGATATAAATGAGGGATATATTTTTGTGGTTAAAAATGAAGGAGTTAATGTTGAGGTTTTTATCAGTATTTTTGTCGGAATGGAGGTATTAAAAATCAGGGTTTTTGAGATATTTTGCGGGGGTTATAATTTTTAATCCGACCGTTGGATCGTGGTAATTTTTGGATATGTTATACATATATAAGTTGAGTATATGTCCACAAATTTTGAACCGTTAAAAATGAACGTATGATTTGTTATGAATTTTAAGAGGTGACTGATTCGGAAATCAGGTTATAAATCATTTTTGGTGGAAAATTCTAGAATTGGTGGGCCCCACTTGTGGTTGGTGAAGAAATGTGCTGAATTATATTTCAAATGTGGTGGGTGGGAATAGTAGCAGGTAAAGCCATCAGGTTGCAGGTCAAACCTACCAAAATTTTTCTATAAATAGAGGGCTAAGTTAGAATTGAAAATCACACCAGAAACATAAGTTTTCTCTCTTTCTCTCTCTATATTATTGAGTGTATTTTGTGAGTATTTAGATACTTGTGAGTTTCTATTCATCAGTGCAAGTTTCCTTCAGCATCATATTCGATATCCAGTCAGAAGTACTGCTCTTTTGAGGTAAGGGATGGTAAGGGATAGTAAGGGATATTAAGGGATTTTAAGGGTTGTTATGATTTTCAGTTTCGTAATTTTTCTGATCTTCAAAAATTCTGGAAAAATTTGAAATGATATTTTGATGAGTTTTCTTGATTGTGTCCAAAAATGGTGATTTTTGGATGTATAGATTGAGAGTTATGAATTTTATGAGAAAAGACTATTTTAAAAGTAACAGCTTATAATTCCTTGTGGTTAACTCCAAAATTGATGAAATTTTTATTGGGAGTACATGTATATGATAGAAGTATACTCTGTAAATTTCAGAATTTTTAGACAAAAGTACAATTTTTGATAAATGTCTAAATATTCGGCTATTTTGGCCATATGAAAAATAGTAAATGACTTTTAAAAATTCTGAGAAAAATATATGTTCACTATGGGACTATATTATGCTAAATCCCAGAAAAGAAATATTTTTGGAACTGATTTGGTATTTTTCATGAAAATGGTCTAGTTATGAGTAAATGAATTAAATATGTTTTGTGAAGAAAGAAAATTGGAAAATAGGATTTTATGGCTTGAGAATCCTATATGAGGTATATGCAGATTTTTGATGAGGGTTTTGGTTATTGATGATGAAATTGTAAGAGTTGGCATTTTATGATGATTAAATGCATTAATTAGTAAAGTGTAAACAATTAAAATAAATTGTTTATAAATTTAAGTAATGTTATTCTTTCAATATCATTATACCGAAATATTGGTATGGATTTTATTGTGGAATTTCTATCTTTTGTGTCGGGGTTACTATTCATGAGTTACTATTCACGATTTACTATTCATGAGTTACGAATTTTACTCTTGAGATTAAAACTATATGTTGATCATATTATTTTTATCATCATATATAACATTTTTATAACCCTGATGTTGAAATTCTCTTTCACTGGAGTGTAAAGATGGGTAGATTATTGGTATGATCATGACTAGGGTTCTCTTTGGCCTGTAGTGCAAAGTTGAATTGTGACTGGTATGATCATGACCATTGAATTTATAATTGAATATCTTAAGCTTAAGTGCAAAGGTGAATTGATCAACATGGTTATAATTATTGT
Organism: Panax notoginseng; assembly: GCA_016801055.1. Classification (NCBI taxonomy): domain Eukaryota; kingdom Viridiplantae; phylum Streptophyta; class Magnoliopsida; order Apiales; family Araliaceae; genus Panax; species Panax notoginseng. The sequence continues at coordinate 140,638,846 of CM029017.1, forward strand.
TTATATAAATTCTGAAATGATTATATATTTCTTTGAGATATGAATATATTTGGCCTGTAGTGCAAATATGAATTGTTGATGAATATCTTTGGCATGTAGTGCAAAGATGGCCTGTTGATGAATATCTTTGGCCTGTAGTGCAAAGATGAACTGTTGTTGAATATCTTTGGCCCGTAGTGCAAAGATGGTTTGTTGATGAATATCTTTGGCCCGTAGTGCAAAGATGGTTTGTTGATGAATATCTTTGGCCCGTAGTGCAAAGATGGATTTGTTAGTATGATTATAAACAGGAATTGTGATTTGGTATAACCATGATCTTTGATGTTTCAGGTAAAGACAGGTGATGAAAATATTCTTCGTCCTGGGTGCGAAGAAAAATTTATAGTCACAATTATGATTATGAGTTATTCATATGATTGTGGAAAGGAACTGTTGAGTGATGTTACATGGATAAAATATTGTTGGTGGATTTTTAACATGGAGAAGATAATAGACTTTATAGTCTATTTGACTCTTCTAATGGATTGCTCGTTCCGCTGCAACTATGGTTGAAATTTTTATCATTTACCATATGTTCTAAATCTCTGATTTATTGTTGATGAAGGCTATTGATAATTGAATTATCTTTAGTCATGATATTCTTTACTGAGCTAGTTGTGCTCACCCTTTTGCTTCACAATTCCTTTCAGGTAATAAGAGTGTAGCTGGGTCGAGCGGGGGTAACAAGGGAATAGAACGGTGGTCATCATTTAGTAGTTATATTTGGTGAAGAAAATAGGGTGAGGCGAACCCAACGTTGGAAGGGTGTTTTGTCACTATCATACAAGATGTCTAATGACATACAACCTCGTGTCATCATAAGACAGGGTTGTGCTCATCCACTTGCTGAGTATATCTATGGGCACTACCTATATAATCTTGGTGTTTGTTTGAAGTATAATTCTCAATTAGAGACAGTGGAGATAATGATAAGTCAAGAGAAGACTCACCATTGGGAAGAATATGATAGTAATCTTCTCGTTTTTCTTTGGGGTCTATTGGGTCAACCAAGGATAATTCTGTGGCCATATGATATCTATCATAACCTAGACGCGTGGCCTCCCATGTACGAAGGTTTTCTTGAGCACTTCCCAAAGATTCTAATTTCTAAAACAGTTTTTGACTATACCTTTATGTAAGGTGTTATTGTGAGGTGATGTCCACGGTTGGAACATGAGTCACATTTGGTATATATATTTGTATCCAAACTCACAGCATATGTGTTGTTGTATTTTGCACGACAATTGTTGTAATAAAGTTGTAGTTATTTTCTGTACCATGTATTTGGCGACTCAGAATGGGTTGGGTGGAATGGACCTATTTTGGGGTTGTCACAGGTGGTATCAGAGCTTGGGGATATGATCTCTGGCGGAGATCGGGGAATACAACTAGGAGGGGAGAGATGAGTAAATCCTTCGCTAGTGTGTCCTACCTAAGCTTATTTGTTGGTCAGTCATAATATCGGGATATTATGTGATATGTTAATTTGTTAAATTAACACTTGTTTTGAAGCTGTATTCTAGAATGATATTTGAAATACAGGAGATGAGCAATGGAGAAATTATGATGACAGAGAAGATGGAATTTGAAATGAAAGGAAGGTATTCTCAACTCTTTGAAATACCAGGTACGTAAATTTCGGGGACGAAATTTCATAAGGAGGGGAGATTGTAAGACCCCGAATTTTATGAAATAAAAGTATTCAATTTTTCTTATAATTACTATTCAGTAAATGGTTAAATTGATAAAAGTTTAAAGTTATGGGTGAAATGTGAATATTTTTTTTCAAAATAAGCAAGTGGTTATAAAATAATCATTGTTGTCGGGGAATATTCGTTTGGTCGTGGAATATTCTTTCTGTCGGGGAATATTCGTACGACGGCGCAGCTATTTGTGGGCCCCATAACGAATAACTGTCGGATGACGAAAACGACAAAATTTGAGTTTTTACAAATAACGGCGTAGTTGTTACCGTTAACACTGTTGGAATACCCGGTGGTTAAAATACAGTAATACGCGTTATTGCACAGTAGCACACGGTATTGCATAGTATTTTTGAAATTATTGATTCTTACGTAAGAAGGCACTACTCAATAATTGTTACAGTAATTACTGTTCAATATTTTATTTTATTGATTCAATAATTGTTGCGTTGATATTTTATATTATTGTTGTTTCAATAATTGTTGCTGCACAGTATTTTCCTTTATCAGATCAATAATTCATATTATTTGAATAATATTATTAGATAACATTATTGGCAATGTCTAGAAAGTTCTGTCTAAGGAGAGGTTTGGTCATCTAATTGCGCGCCAGTAAGGAGAAATTCTTATTGGAAAGCCCCCTCTTTCCTGGGAACGGCCTGGTTGTCATAAATGTGATTCTGTAATATTATTTGTGAATAATTAATTATTGATTCATATGATAAGGAAATATTTATTTTATGTGGATATAAATGAGGGATATATTTTTGTGGTTAAAAATGAAGGAGTTAATGTTGAGGTTTTTATCAGTATTTTTGTCGGAATGGAGGTATTAAAAATCAGGGTTTTTGAGATATTTTGCGGGGGTTATAATTTTTAATCCGACCGTTGGATCGTGGTAATTTTTGGATATGTTATACATATATAAGTTGAGTATATGTCCACAAATTTTGAACCGTTAAAAATGAACGTATGATTTGTTATGAATTTTAAGAGATGGCTGGTTCAGAAATCAGGTTATAAATCATTTTGGTGAAAAATTCTAGAATTGGTGGGCCCCACTTGTGGTTGGTGAAGAAATGTGCTGAATTATATTTCAAATGTGGTGGGTGGGAATAGTAGCAGGTAAAGCCATCAGGTTGCAGGTCAAACCTACCAAAATTTTCCTATAAATAGAGGGCTAAGTTAGAATTGAAAATCACACCAGAAACATAAGTTTTCTCTCTTTCTCTCTCTATATTATTGAGTGTATTTTGTGAGTATTTAGATACTTGTGAGTTTCTATTCATCAGTGCAAGTTTCCTTCAGCATCATATTCGATATCCAGTCAGAAGTACTGCTCTTTTGAGGTAAGGGATGGTAAGGGATAGTAAGGGATATTAAGGGATTTTAAGGGTTGTTATGATTTTCAGTTTCGTAATTTTTCTGATCTTCAAAAATTCTGGAAAAATTTGAAATGATATTTTGATGAGTTTTCTTGATTGTGTCCAAAAATGGTGATTTTTGGATGTATAGATTGAGAGTTATGAATTTTATGAGAAAAGACTATTTTAAAAGTAACAGCTTATAATTCCTTGTGGTTAACTCCAAAATTGATGAAATTTTTATTGGGAGTACATGTATATGATAGAAGTATACTCTGTAAATTTCAGAATTTTTAGACAAAAGTACAATTTTTGATAAATGTCTAAATATTCGGCTATTTTGGCCATATGAAAAATAGTAAATGACTTTTAAAAATTCTGAGAAAAATATATGTTCACTATGGGACTATATTATGCTAAATCCCAGAAAAGAAATATTTTTGGAACTGATTTGGTATTTTTCATGAAAATGGTCTAGTTATGAGTAAATGAATTAAATATGTTTTGTGAAGAAAGAAAATTAGAAAATAGGATTTTATGGCTTGAGAATCCTATATGAGGTATATGCAGATTTTTGATGAGGGTTTTGGTTATTGATGATGAAATTGTAAGAGTTGGCATTTTATGATGATTAAATGCATTAATTAGTAAAGTGTAAACAATTAAAATAAATTGTTTATAAATTTAAGTAATGTTATTCTTTCAATATCATTATACCGAAATATTGGTATGGATTTTATTGTGGAATTTCTATCTTTTGTGTCGGGGTTACTATTCATGAGTTACTATTCACGATTTACTATTCATGAGTTACGAATATTACTCTTGAGATTAAAACTATATGTTGATCATATTATTTTTATCATCATATATAACATTTTTATAACCCTGATGTTGAAATTCTCTTTCACTTGAGTGTAAAGATGGGTAGATTATTGGTATGATCATGACTATGGGTTCTCTTTGGCCTGTAGTGCAAAGTTGAATTGTTGACTGGTATGATCATGACCATTGAATTTATAATTGAATATCTTAAGCTTAAGTGCAAAGGTGAATTGATCAACATGGTTATAATTATTGTTTATATAAATTCTGAAATGATTATATATTTCTTTGAGATATGAATATATTTGGCCTGTAGTGCAAATATGAATTGTTGATGAATATCTTTGGCATGTAGTGCAAAGATGGCCTGTTGATGAATATCTTTGGCCTGTAGTGCAAAGATGAACTGTTGTTGAATATCTTTGGCCCGTAGTGCAAAGATGGTTTGTTGATGAATATCTTTGGCCCGTAGTGCAAAGATGGTTTGTTGATGAATATCTTTGGCCCGTAGTGCAAAGATGGATTTGTTAGTATGATTATAAACAGGAATTGTGATTTGGTATAACCATGATCTTTGATGTTTCAGGTAAAGACAGGTGATGAAAATATTCTTCGTCCTGGGTGCGAAGAAAAATTTATAGTCACAATTATGATTATGAGTTATTCATATGATTGTGGAAAGGAACTGTTGAGTGATGTTACATGGATAAAATATTGTTGGTGGATTTTTAACATGGAGAAGATAATAGACTTTATAGTCTATTTGACTCTTCTAATGGATTGCTCGTTCCGCTGCAACTATGGTTGAAATTTTTATCATTTACCATATGTTCTAAATCTCTGATTTATTATTGATGAAGGCTATTGATAATTGAATTATCTTTAGTCATGATATTCTTTACTGAGCTAGTTGTGCTCACCCTTTTGCTTCACAATTCCTTTCAGGTAATAAGAGTGTAGCTGGGTCGAGCGGGGGTAACAAGGGAATAGAACGGTGGTCATCATTTAGTAGTTATATTTGGTGAAGAAAATAGGGTGAGGCGAACCCAACGTTGGAAGGGTGTTTTGTCACTATCATACAAGATGTCTAATGACATACAACCTCGTGTCATCATAAGACAGTGTTGTGCTCATCCACTTGCTGAGTATATCTATGGGCACTACCTATATAATCTTGGTGTTTGTTTGAAGTATAATTCTCAATTAGAGACAGTGGAGATAATGATAAGTCAAGAGAAGACTCACCATTGGGAAGAATATGATAGTAATCTTCTCGTTTTTCTTTGGGGTCTATTGGGTCAACCAAGGATAATTCTGTGGCTATATGATATCTATCATAACCTAGATGTGTGGCCTCCCATGTACGAAGGTTTTCTTGAGCACTTCCCAACGATTCTAATTTCTAAAACAGTTTTTGACTATACCTTTATGTAAGGTGTTATTGTGAGGTGATGTCCACGGTTGGAACATGAGTCACATTTGGTATATATATTTGTATCCAAACTCACAGCATATGTGTTGTTGTATTTTGCACGACAATTGTTGTAATAAAGTTGTAGTTGTTTTCTGTACCATGTATTTGGCGACTCAGAATGGGTTGGGTGGAATGGACCTATTTTGGGGTTGTCACAGTTACCTTTAACTTTATATCAATTAATGAAAGAGATTATGAAATGATATATATGGAAAAGGTTTAAAACGGGAATATAGTTTCAATCCAGCTTGCTAAATTAGCGAATTTAGCTTTATTGAATTGGAATTTAGTTTGCTGAATTAGTATACAGTTTGAATCCAGGATGCTGGATTGGAGGTCAGTTTGAATCCAGTTTGCTAGATTGGAAAAATATTTTACTAAATTAAAATTCAGTTTGAATCCATGTTGCTTGATTAGTTATGTCAGTTTTGCTGTGTTGGAAACAACAATTTGTTTGAATAATCTAGGATGCTGGATTAGGTATTTGGCTTACTTGATTATATAGAATAACTTATGAGATGAAAGATCAAGTGTTAGATCATAATGTGTACAATAAAAAAATGATAAGGATAAGGAGGATGAGTGTGTATATATAGGATGGGGATCCAGTCTGGGGGTCCAAATTGGCTTAAGTTGCAGACTTTTTTTTTGTTTTTAAAATAACTAAAAAAAAGTTTAATATTTTATGGAACTGAAATTTTTGCCTATTTTGTTATATGTATCCAAATTACACTAAAAACACTGTATTATGTAAAAATTCTAGTTCCATAAAATATTAAACTTTTTTTTATTTATTTTAAAAAAAAAAGCAAAAAAAAAAGTCCGCAACTTAAACCAGTCCGGACTCCCGGACTGGATCCCCATCCTATATATATATATATATACGGTAAGGATCAAGAACATTCTCCTTAAATAATATTTCTCCTTAAATAGCATTCTTTTATTAAAACTACGTTATTTTGGAGGGATGCGGTGGCATTTTTGGAATACAATGTCACCGCGTATTTACAAAAATGCCACCGCGTCCCTCCAAAACGACGTAGTTTTAATAAAAGAATGCTATTTAAGGAAGAATACTATTTAAGGAGAATGCTCTTGATCCTGACCGTATATATATATATATATATATATATATATATATATATATATATATATATATATATATATATATATATATATATATACTTAGAAAGGTTAATTAAATTGATTGATGGAAAGTTTAATTAATCAAGCTTATAGAAGCTAAGCATGAATGGTAGTGTAAGAGAACATAAAAATATTAAATTGGGAAGAGATAAGCTTGGTGTTGTGGTAATAATTAAAATAAGCATAACCTAGTGAGCAAGTATTAGAAATTTAATAAAAAGTCCCAGAAAGGGATTAAGATTATGACAAGTCACTTATATTTATGCCAAGCCTAATATATGAAAATATTAATTATTTACCAACGAAGTGAATAATTGTGACTTATGTGAAGTATGTATGTGATTAAATAAATATATATTGTAAATATGTATATATTTATTTATTATTTAGAGAGAATTGAAAAGAAAACTATTTAGCCTAATATTATATATTATGAATGAGAATTAAATAACTTAATGGTTATAATAATTGAAGAATGCTAGTATTTAAATTATGTACTAGTAAATTAATGAAATGAATAATAATCAATAGATGATTAGTTGATATGATTAATAATAAAAAGGGGAGCAAGTTAAAATTCAAAATTTGAGTTAGGGAAAGAATTTTGAAGTGCAGACTGCTCGGTTGCGTCTGAAAAATCAAAATTAGTTAAAAAACACTGTAAACACAAAATGTGTCTGGGTTGATTTTTTAGGGAAAAAAGTCAAAATCGATGATAGAAGTAGAATTTGAAGACACAGACAAGATAATTGAGTCCGGAACGTCAAAATTAGTAAGAATAGACTCTAAACACGAAATGTGTCGGGGCTGACTTTTTGGTCAAAGACAACAGTTGACTTTTTTAGAAAAAAGACAAACTTGAAATTTGGAGATAAATTTGAAGAAACAGAGGTGCCCATGACGTTGGGAGCATCAAATTTAGTAGGAATCGACTATAAATTTGAAAATTTGAGTTTTCGGGTCCGAAAGTTAAAAACGGAATTAAATACGTAAAACGAGGAAATAAAAGCAGGGCACACAAGATAAAATCTGCTGAGATTTTTATCCATATGCTGTCCACCTAACCCACCCACTCCCAACCACTCCCATTAATGCTCACCAACTCCCTCTCTCTCTCTCCTAAATTATTTAGCTAAAGGAAAGAAAGAGAATGAAATTAAAACAACTCTCTCTCTAATTTCTTCACTCCATGCCCGAACCTAGAGGTGCACAACAGGCCAGCCTGGCCTGATCTGGCCTGGGCCTTCCAGGCCTTGGGCTTTGATCAGGCCAGGCCAGATCGTTGACTTTTGGCCTCCAGGCCAGGCCAGGCCAGGCCAGGCCTTGGTCGCTGGGCTATGGCCTGGCTAGGCCTGCAGGCCTGGCCAGGCCAGGCTAGACCAGGCCAGGCCAGGCCCAGACCCAAGGCCAGGCCAGGCCAGGCCCAGACCCAAGGCCAGACTAGGCCAGGCCAGGCCCAAGGCCTTGGCTGGTTTGGTCCCTTTTTTTAATGTTACATATTAAATATTAAAAATATAAATAGTAAAATATAAATTAATAAATTTTGTAAAATATTAATATTGTAGATTACTTAAATACTGTAGATTAAACTTTTATTTTTTGAATATAAAGTTAGTTTTGATTTTATTTTCTTATAGTGCGTACTAGAATCGGTTGGACATATATTTTGTAAAGTTTAAACACACATATATCTTTTCATTTATGATCATTACACTCTTACATGGTTATTCCAGTTAATTTTCTAATTACTTTATGAAATTTTTATTTAAATTAGTACAACAGAATACCTAAAAAATAACTACAATCATAAATCCCCCCAAGAATTTAGCATATCCAAATTAATGAAGAACTTGAGTATTTACAAGAAACTACCTTATTAATAATATTTAATATTAAAAATTAATTTATTGATGTATTAATTAATGTTAATATTTAACATTAAAGTAACAAAGAATATTAATAAAATTTTATTGTTAAATATTAGTACTTTAGTATTTACAATAAATTAACTTATTATTAATATTTAATCAACTAAGTAACTAACTTATTATTAATATTAAATATACTAACTAGTTATATTCATTGAAGATGTATATTAAATAATGTATCAACAAGAAATCAAGAATGAATAATTAAAATTTTAAATTTTATTGATGTATTAATTAAAACTAATGTATTATAATGTATAAATTACAATAATGAATAAGTAAAAATTTATACTTTATTGATGAATAATTATAAATTTAAAGTTCAAAAATTACAAATAATTGGATAAAAAATCATGTAAGGTATCAGGCCAGGCCAGGCCAGACTTTTGTCTAAAAAAAGAGGCCTTTTCAGGCCTTCCAGGCCAGACCTTGACCGGGTCGGACTTTGACCAGGCCGGGCCCAGGCCAGATCAAGGCCAGGCCGTAGGCCTCGAGCCTTTTGTGCATCCCTACCCGAACCAATAGAGAGGAAGAGAGAGAAAGTGGCTGCCATGGAAGAGAAGAAAAAAGAGAAAGAAGGGAGGAGAAGAATAAAAAGAAATCAAGAGGAGATTATATCAAAAGATATAAACCTTAAACTTTGTTTAATTTGTTTTCGTGGATTATGATGAAATAAAGATCTAATGTTGCTGAAACTCCAAAACCTTAGATCTATATGTTTTAAGGTGTTTTATGTTTAGATCATCCATTTTTGGGTGTTGAAAAACTTGAAAAATAAAAGGGATGAAAGATGGTTTTGAGTTCTAGAAAACCCTATCATCCGTCCACTTTGAAAGGTTATAATTTAATATATACACCTCCTATTTGCGATCCGTCAAAGAGGAGTGCTATATGTGTAAGTTAACTAGTAAACCCAACTGGTAGCACTAAAAAATATTAATTTTTCAAGCCATGAGTGCTGTTTTTAGCAAAACTGTCCAGATTTTACAAAAAGAGAAAAAAGAATGTTTTTGGATAGTTCATAAGTAAGGGCAGTTTCATCCATATATTTTACTTTAAAAATTCTGGAAAATTTGAAAGATAATATGATGAGCTAACTATTTTTCAATAAAAAGATGGTAATTTTTGGATGTGTAGGATGAAAGTTATAGATTTTACGTGAAAAGACTACTTAAAAAGTAAAAGGGAATAACTCTTAGTGTGTAACTCCAAAACTTGTGAAATTTTTATAGGAAGTACATATACATAACCAGAACATCCCCTAAAAGTTTCAGAATTTTTGGACAAAAAATCAGTTCATGAAAATTGTTGCAAGATCCGACTGTTTTGGCCATTGTAAGCATAATAAACGAAACTGAAAAATTCCAGAAACATTATATGTTCATAAGGGTAATATTAAATGATGTTTCCCAAAAAAGTAGAATTTTTAGAACTATTTTTGTAATTTTCATGTGAATGATTGAGTTATGAATAAATGGATAAAATAAGTTAAGTGATGTTATAAAGGGTAAAAATGTAATATTTTTGAAAAAAGACCTTAAAGATGATGCAATCAGATTTATGGAGGCTATTTTGGTCATTTTTGATGAGATGTTATATTAATGGCATTTTAGGGTTGTTAAATAAAGTAATTAGTAAATGGTAAAGAATTAAAATAAATTATTTATAAGTTTAATAAATTATTAAAATATTATTAAATAATTAATAATATTAGATTAACGTGTTATTAATAAATTTTAGATTAAAATATTAGTAAATGATTAATAATATTATATAATAATTTAAAATATTATTAAATGATTAATAATATTAGATTAAAGTTAAATTAAAATATTATTAAATGATTAATAATATTAGATGATTAAGATATTATTAAATAATTAATAATATTAAAGTGTGATCAAAATATTATTAAAAGGTTAATAATATTTATAAATGGTTAACATATTATTAAATAATTAATAATATTAGTAAGTGATTAAAATATTATTAAAGGGTTAATAATATTTGTAGACGATTAAGATATTATTATATGATTAAGTATTATTAATTGATTAATAATACTAAGAAGTGAATAAAATATTATTAAGATTAATGATATGAAATGAGTTTAAGATGATAGAAATATTATCAAGGTATGATAATATTACTAAGGACTTAATGTAAGATCTAATATTTATTATGTGGCAAAATGTTAGATAATATGTTATTAAAATAGTAATATTATGAGATAAAGTGTATTATGCTAATTGGAAGATCAATCTTAACAATGATAGGTCTTTTCAGTAAAGAGATTATAATAGATTGTGTAGTAGTAATCGACGGGCAATGCAAGTTTCCTAACTCAAACTTGAGTTATTATGTTTCAGGCATGCTAGTGGTTTAATTATTTACAATTATTCTACATCTTTGATTATTGATTCGTACATTGTGCATGTTGTATATGTTCGTCGATATGAAAGGCTGATCACCTTGATTACCATAAGATTTAGTTTAATTTGTTCATGGTCATTGTTGACCACTCCGTATTATTAGTTCAGTCATTCAATTATTGAAATTCTGATTCATGCTCTTTCACAATCATTATATTGTTAAAAATTTGACAGCTTATTCCTTTTCAGTCATGATATATCTTCATTTTACTTAAACTTGCTGGGCAAAATAGTTGTTCACCCTTGCTATATCATGGTAACAAATTTTAGATTTAAACAAAGGCTCGAAGAACGACAGCGGCAAAGGAAAATTCCAAGCGTAGATTATTATGCATCTAGAACTAGTAAGTTATCTGATGCAAATGACATTGTAAACCTTTTAAGTTATTGAAGGTATGTATTAAGTTAAGGTTGCAGACCTTGAGGTTATGTTGTAAAAGTTTATTGTATAAATAATTTATATTTATATCTTCCGCAGTAGTTATAAAAATGATGTATCGTGACATACCACGTCCGAGGTAAAAGGTACCCAAATTTGGGGACGCTACAGAGATCAAGAAGAACAATTGTTCAAAATTATGAAATAATATGAATAACTTAAGAATTCAAACGATTTGCTTAGAATGAGATATTAAAAAATTTATTTTGAAAAGGTTTAAACAGAAATGCATCTGCAAATCGTCTTGCTTATCTTACTTATGGACACGTAGGTGATCAGCCTATCATGCACTGTGTTGATTTTACTGGAACGACATTCGCGTTCATCATGCGTATAAAATTTTTCCCCAATTCAGGGATGTTTTGGAATCCATACTAAATCAATTTAGTCGGACAGTTCAAAGGCTTATTATTAGCAATGAAATATATGTGTTTAGTCGATTCAAATGGCTTTAACACTTCTTTAATTTATTTAAAATATTGGAAATCATTTTATGATGCATAGTACCGCACTGTTTTTAACAGCCCGTTGAAAATGCCGTCATTTTATGACTTTGTCATGCTGCATCATGTCATTGTGGAATGACGATCCATAGATCACATCCAACACTACGTAAGACTGCATTAATGACTCCATCATTTTTCACATTGACATCATATTAGTGATGCAATTGTAACGATCCCAAAATTCATACAATTTAATTCTCAACTTCGGTCGTTAATAACATGTCTACCTTCTGCTTTTATATCATTATTCGATGTTAAACTTTATAAAATACGAAATAATTTAAACTTTTATGTCTTTTTACTTTAATTTCCTGAATCAAAACCTTTATCATCTACATGTCTTTGAATCAATCTTATTTTATGATTCACTTTAACACTGTTATTATATAAAATTTTACATTTCAATCCGATAACCTTTACATATCAGATAACTCTAACTTTAGCTTTACAACTCAACATAAAATTATACATCATAAAATATTTAATACATCTCATGAATCTTAAGCATGGTATAAAGAAATAACAACTTTAGCTAAAATATTCATCTTCGTGTATTACTTCTGATCCACGTCATTCAAGTAGCATATAGTGTTACCTTCAATTCTTAACCTGCAAAATTGGTTATTTGCAAGGTTGAGCTCGACAGCCCATCAAAATCTAACAGTTTTCATGCATCACGTATCACATAATAACATGCTCAACATATATCTCGTAAACATTAGACTAACATAGCATATATGCTACAGTTCATATAACAAGTATAAAGATTGAGTTCCTTACTCAATCAACATGCTTTACTCAATCAACGTAGTCATAAGTTGACTTTAACATTTCATACATTCAACATACATATAACACATCATACTCTTTGCAATAAATATTTAAAACAGTTAATCACCAAGTTAACATAGCAAATAGGAACTGAAAGACTTGCCTGATTCGTAGTTTATGAACTACGACTTAATTGCTTAACGCTTATCTGCACTTCGTGTATTCCTACATAGTTGTATAATCATTCACATTAACTATTAGTCACATAGCAACACATAGTAGTTATAATGTAAACTTTACTCTACGACTCATAACCCTTCCTATCATAAATACACAATGTTCAATTTGATTGTGTTAACTTTCAACTTATATCTCACTGTATTTAATATTTAAAGTTCGTTCAAGTATTTAAGTCTTGCTAGGAATCATTATTGGTTTTATATTAAACCCATTTCATACCTTATAATGTTCATTTCATTTGACTTAAAACACTTTTTACGTTCATTAACATTTATTACGGCGTTTCGACGTTTATTCGTCGCCCAATTTGTCTCTCTTGTGTGTGCTTAGTATGCGTATACAACTTATCTAATACATTATTTATTAATGTTAAGTATCATTATACTTCATAATATTCATGTTCTATAACTTAGAACAACATCTTTTATCGTCAAGAGCACTACACTTGCATACGTGCATGCCTAACGCCCTTCGATTGCCTTCAAAAACATAATAGTCATAAAAATGACCATTTTTACCCTTCCTAAAGACCTCAAATTAAAAACCTTAAAGAACAAAAATTGAAGGTCTATTCGTCCTCGTTCCGGATCATCTTGAATCACCTCAATCGGAGTTCGTATGAAAAAGTTATGACTGTTTTACCAAAATAGGTCAAAGCAGTCACACCTTGCACACTAGGCGTGCCACCGCGCCCAACTCCTTCATAGATTCAGCGTGCCCACACTACTTGGCAGCGCCCAGCTGCACGCCTGCGCTCCTGGTATGCGCAGCCGTGCTTGGCTACGCCCAGATTATAGTGTTCTCAATGTACAAACTTCAAATCTTCATAACTTCTTCATTTTAAGTCAGAATTAGTTGGTTTTCGATTCTATGAACTCGTGAAACACTGAACTACTCATCTATAGAGTAATTTTAAAATTTTAACAAATCAATTTAAGGGTTCCAATTCAATATTCATGCTATATTTTCATATTTTAAACACATTTAGCGAATTCATTCACTACGAATTCGTTTTACATCCGTTTTTATTCATTCCAATTGGGTTGTTTTCGTTTTTCCAAGTACTATCAGAATACATCATCAATTTAAGGTTTGCATCATGATTTCATAACTAAACTTTGACTCCAACTAAGCCATAACAAGTTCTTCATCCTTAGATAGTTTCATGAATTCAATTACCTAAAAATTACTTATAGATGATATATAACAGATTATATATGTAAGACCACAACTTTTATAAATAAAGATGAATTTTTTATAAATATCATTTTTGAATATTATGGAGTTAATTTGATAAAATGTTATAGTTGTGGGTAATATTTATAAATTTTGTAAAGTACGCAAGTTGCTATATAATATTCGATTGGTCGGGAAATATTCGTTTTAACAGGGAATATTCGTACAACGACACAATCATTGGTGGACCCCACAACAGAATTATTGTCGGATTGAGAAAACGACAAAAATATTTTATTAAAAATAACGGCGTAAGTTTTACCATTGATACTGTTGAACTACTCGGTAGTAAAAATACAGTAACATGTGTGGTTGCATAGTAGCACACGATATTGATTATTAATGTTATGTGAGAAGTCACTCAGTTTGATTCAATTATTGTCAGTTAATAATATAAATTATTTAGCGATAATGAAGTTTTGTTTTATTCGTATTATTAACGTAATAAAACAGAAACATCTTTTTATATAAAACAGAATACTTTATTAAAGTTATTCTATAAATAGAATATATTATATTTTATTTAAAAGATTTTTTTTAAATATGGACCGTCAGATTAAAGTAATCAATCTGGACCGTTCATGGATTAGTTACTATGCATTCTATTTTTTTATAAATAGCAGCTCATTCCTTCATTATTTCTTGCGAATTCACTGAACTCTAGAGAGAGAAACTATAGAGAGAGAAGAAAAGTATTCTGCTACTTAACTACTTCCTTATTTCAGTTCTTCTTTAAAACGGTAAGGGGTGTTATTCTTTCTTATTCATGAAGAGAACTGTTGTTATTCCATTTCTTATTATTCTGTTGGAATAACCTGTATACGCGGTCTACCCTATACTTGGTGAAATTCTTCTATTATTCTGTTGGATCATCCTGTCTGTGTGTTTTACACTGGACCTGGTTCCGTTTTTATTATTATTCTGTTGGAACATCATGTCTGTGTGTTTTACACCGGACCTGGTTCTGTCTTGTTATTATTCTGTTGGAATATCATGTCTGTGTGTTTTACACCGGACCTGGTTCCATTATTTATTATTCTGTCGGAATATCCTGTCTGTGCGTTTACGCCGGACCTGGTTCCATTATTTATTATTCTGTCGAAATATCCTGTCTGTGCGTTTACGTCGGACCTGGTTCCATTATTTATTATTCTATTAGAATAACCTGTCTGTGCGGTCTATCGCATGCCGGGTGATTTCTTTTGTTATTCCATTCTTTATTATACTCAGTTGGTTAAGTTTTAACTTCTATACTCCATGAAATTAGTGGAATATCCTTGATAATTGCGTTTCATCCAGTATTTTTTTATGAAAATATTATTCTAAGCATTCTTGAATTTTACTCCACAAAGCAGTATCATGTTGACAATTTGGACGTTGTTAATTCTTGGATACATTAATTCTTGAACTTGTTTTATTGAATTCTTATATCATTGTCATCATCCTCATGTTTATAAAATGTTGAAAGTCATCTATGACCTGTAGTGCATAGATGAACTTGGTATGATTATGACCAGGGATTATTCGGTATAATTATGACCGTAATGTTACAAATGATATGGTAAAAGTCCTCATTGGCCCGTAGTGCATTGATGGACAGTTGTTGGCATGATCATGACCATTAATGAATACACAAATATTCTTGGCCCGTAGTGCATGGATAATTGTGGTCGTGATACTAAAGAATATCCTTGGCCGTAGTGCAGGGGTGATTCGATGATGTGGATTATTTTGTTAAGCCGAGTCCCATCGATAACAGTGTTGAAAAACCTTTTAAATCATAGAAGATAGTAGATTTTATTCTCTACTTGACTCTTTTAATGGATTGCTTGTTCCGCTACAGTTAAACTTGATGTTCGTTATATTTTATCAGTTTAACACTGTTGAAGGCTAATGATAATTTATTCTGCATTATCTTAGTCATAATATTTCTTACTGGGCTAGTTGAGCTCACCCTTTCTTTCACTGTTCTCTTCAGGAAATGAGAATATAGCTGGGACGAGTCGTGGAACGGAGTGATGGACCAGATGATAGTATTAGTAGTCCTCACTATTATGTTAAATAGTGTGACAATTATTGTAATGAGGACTCCTTTTGAGTTTGTATAGTCTCTAGTAGACAATAACTGTATTCAAACTCACAGTTATGTTTTGTCGTATTGTACACGACAATTGTATTAGTAAGTTGTGTTTGTATTCTATACCATGTATCTGACGACCCAAGATGGGTGATGTATACCTAATTTTGGGGGCGTCACAGTTGGTATCAGAGCTTAGGGATATGATCCCTGGCTAAGATATGAGAATAGAACTAGGAGAGGAGAAACGGGAAAGTTCTTCGCTAGTATGACCTACCTAAGTTTATTTGCATGGTTTTTAATTGGTCGGTCAGAATATAAGGAAAATATATGACATATCAATTAACTTTTGTTTTGTGGCAGTATCTGAAAATGGCATCCGAGAATGTTGAGAATAGCAATGGAGCACAGGCGACTGTTGATTCACCACATATTAATAATCGGGATAATGTGCATCAGGAAGGCGACAATCCTCATGCAAACAACAATACTGACCAAATGATGAATGATGAAATGTTCAGAAGCTTTATGCAGTTCATGCAACATCAGGCGAGAGCGGCTCCTGTTCAAAATGTAGGTGGTTCTATGCATATACTTGACATCATTGTATGGGTCCCCAGAGTCTTGAATTCTTTCTTCATCTTTTGTAAATCACATAAAATGGGTCTTTGTGTTAACAACATCACACTCGTTCCCGCATATGATCTTCTACTCAACGCGTTAGGTACCACGTTCACTTTTTCAGGATGGTATTGAATGGTATGGTCATAATCTTTCAATAGCTCGAGCCAACGTCGTTGCCGCATGTTGAGTTCCTTTTGGGTGAAGAAATATTTGAGGCTTTTATGGTCTGAATATATCTCCACTTTTTCTCCATATAGATAGTGCCTCCAGATCTTTAGCGCGAAAACGACTGCTGCCAACTCTAGATCATGAGTAGGATAATTCCTCTCATATTCTATAAGTTGTCTCGAGGCATAGGCTATGACTTTCCCATGTTGCATGAGCACACATCCTAACCTTTTGCCTGAAGCATCGCTGTAGATAACAAATCCATCCGAACCAGATAGTATTGTCAGAATAGGAGCCGAAATGAGTCTCCTCTTAAGCTCTTGAAAACTCTTCTTGCATTCCTCGCTCCATACGAATTTTGTATCCTTTCGAGTTAGCTGAGTTAACGGAGTAGCAATTCGAGAAAATCCTTCCACGAATCTCCGATAATAACCAGCTAAGCCCAAAAGCTACGTACTTCAGTCACCGACTTCGGTTGCTCCCAACTTTGTATTGCTTCAATCTTCGCCGGGTCAACAGATACTCCATGTTTTGACACCACGTGCCCAAGAAATGCTACTTCCTCAAGCCAGAACTCGCATTTCTTCAGTTTGACATATAGTTTGTTTTCACGAAGCCTTTGGAGTACTAGCTTCAAATGGTGCTCGTGATCTTCACGACTTTTGAAATATATGAGGATGTCATCAATAAAGACAACAACGAACTGATCCAAATATTCCTTGAATACTCGGTTCATCATATCCATGAAAGCCGCAGGAGCATTAGTCAATTCGAAAAAAATGACTAAGAATTCATAATGCCCGTACCGAGTTCTAAAGGCAGTCTTTAGAATATTCTCAGTTCTAATCTTCAGCTGATGATATCCAGAACGAAGATCGATCTTTAAAAAGAATTATGCTCCTTGCAACTGGTCAAACAGGTCATCAATGCGAGGTAGCGGATACCTATTCTTGATGGTGACATGGTTCAATTCTCGATAGTCAATACAAAGTCGCATACTCCCATCTTTCTTCTTTACAAATAAGACAGGAGCACCCCAAGGAGATGTACTAGGACGAATAAAACCGATGTCCAACAACTCCTGTAGTTGGACCTTTAACTCTTGAAGTTCAATAGGAGCCATTCGATATGGGGTTTTAGAAATGGGCTTTGTACCAGGTTCAATGTCAATAAAGAATTCAACTTCACATTCTGGGGGTAGACCGGGAAGTTCTTCAGGAAATACGTTAGGAAATTCACTAACAACAAAAATTTTATTCAAATCTAACGTGTTTTTGTTCAAGTCCATAACATGGGCTAAGAAAGCTTGATATCCATTTTTTAATAAACGAATGGCTTTATGGCTTGATATTACAGTGATTGATTTCAGTGGTTTAGTTGCTTAAATTCGAATAACAGGTTGGTTAGGAGTATGAAAACTAACAACCTTACGAAAATATTCAATTTTGGCATGATGAGTAGTTAACCAATCAATCCCTAAAATCACGTCAAATGCAAGCATCTTTAAAGAGATAAGGTTAGCAGGTAATGTAATGGTGCCAACTTGGATCAAACAAGATTTATAAATGGTGGATGTAATGAAAGTTTCTCCTAATGGAGTCTCCACAGATAATTCAAAGTCTAATTTCTCCGGAGTCAAGTTTAAACATTGAGCACAAGCAGGAGAGATAAATGAATGGGTAGCACTGGTATCTAGTAAGGTATAAACTTTGCAAGAATTTATGATTAGCTTACCCGTGATCACCTCGTTTGGGTTCCTTGCATTTTGACCAGTCACGACAAACGCACTTCTAGGAACCGTTGACTTTGACTTTTCTGGGATAGCCTTTTGAGTCACTATCCCCGCTGGACTTGCTTTCGCTATAGTACAATCTTAAGCGATATGTCCTTCCTTTCCATAATTATAACATACTTTGAACTGTTGTGGACAGTTTTTGCTGATGTGTCCCTCTTTTCCACATTTATAGCATATGACCGGTGGTCGTTCTCCTACCTTAGAACCAGTTGCTGCTGGTGCTGATGTCTTCACATTGTCATTATTGAATTTTCTCTTTTTAAAATCTCCCCCCGACTCGCTTCTTCTATTTTTATGGCCACGATTACCACCAGAGTGGTTACCGCTTTTGTCTGAATTTTTCTTTCCCCGCTGGTTATCGTTGCTCCGATGACTGTTGTCACCGGTATGACCCTGGTTGTGGTCCCTCGGTTGAACGTACTCGT
This sequence comes from Panax notoginseng, assembly GCA_016801055.1. Classification (NCBI taxonomy): domain Eukaryota; kingdom Viridiplantae; phylum Streptophyta; class Magnoliopsida; order Apiales; family Araliaceae; genus Panax; species Panax notoginseng. Next base: position 140,658,038 of record CM029017.1, read on the forward strand.
TATCTCGCTCTAATAATTGAGCCATTTTGACAATATTTGAATATAGAGAAAATTTATGAGAAATGAGATACTGACGTATGTCGGGTTTCAAACCTCTCAGAAACATTCACGTCATACGTTCCTCATTCTCCACCAAATAAGGTGCAAACCTGGATAACTCAGCGAATTTTGCCTCGTACTGGGACACCGTCATGTTGTTCTGTTCCAGTCTAATAAACTCCACTTCCTTCATATGACGAATACTTTCAGGAAAGTACTTGTCATTGAACAGTTTCTGAAACGTCTCCCAAGATATGCTGAGTACGGCTGGATGGGTACGCTTCACAGATTCCCACCAGTAATCTGTCTCATTAAAGAAAAATATAAAGGTGGCGAATGGAACCTTCTGTTCCTCCGTGCATCCCAAGACATCGAATATCTTGATAATTTGCTTGACCCATTTCTGCCTTAATCGGATCCGGCTTTCCCCAGAATTCTGGTGGTCCCAACTCTTTGAACTGCTTGGCTATGACCAGCTGTGCGTTGCCATTGTTCCTACCTATATTTTAAACATGAGTCTCCCTCGTCTGGTTTTGCATGAACCGTAAAAGCTTCTAAACATCTCATCATTCATCGTCTGCTCAATGTTGTTTACAGGAAGAACATTGCCAGCCTGTTGCACGTTCTCCTCGTTGGTGATTAATGGTGTTGCCACGGTCTCATTTACTCTAATGTTAACATTCTCGGTTGCCATTCTCAAATACTGCCATAAAACAAGGGTTAATTAAAGAAATTAACATATCACATAATATCCCTATATTTTAACCAACCAACGAATAAGCTTAGGTAGGACACACTAGCGAAGGATTTACTCGTCTCTCCCCTCCTAGTTTTATTCCCCGATCTCCGCCAGAGACCATATCCCTAAGCTCTGATACCAACTGTGACGCCCCCAAAACAGGTATACATCACCCATTTTGAGTCGCCAAAATATGGTACAGAAACAACCACAACTTTATTAATACCGTTGTCGTGCAAAATACGACAACACACAAATTGTGAGTTAAAATACAAATATTGTCATCTAGACAATATCCGCACTCAAATAAGTCCTCATTATAATTATTAATACATTATTTTACAAAAATGGTGAGGACTACTAAACAACTTTTTAAAACCATCATTCCATATCCCGACTAGTACTCGCTACATTCTCACCTCCTGAGAAGAAAAATGGAACAAAAAAGAAAAGGGTGAGCTCAACTAGCCCAGTAAAGAATATTATGACTAAGATAATATAGAACAGATTATCGTTAGTCCTCAATAGGGAAAAATATAATAGAATACAATAGACAATAAATTTTAAATCAATATTCATAGCGGAAATAATAATTTATTAGAAGAGTAAGTAGAGAACAAAATATTCTATCTTCTGTATATGAATTTAAAAGTTCATCGTCAATATATATCTGGAATCAATTATTCATCTTTACACTACAGGCCAAAGATATTCATCAGTTGGTCATGTTCATCTAAACACCTGTACATCTTTGCACTACGGCCAAAGATATTCATCAGAAAATCATTCATCTTTGCACTACATGCCAAAGATATTTAGTTATATCATCATTTAGGACTGAGGATGATGCAAAATATTTTAAAAAAACGAATCCAGTGAAACAAAAGAACAAATATTAAGGATTCGTACTTTAAACAATCTGAGTTCAAAAATACTTCATAAATAATCATAGTGGAGTAAAATTTAAGAATGAAGACCAAAACATGGATACAATCAAAGCTAGTATCCATAATAGATATCTTGGATAAAAAAAATTTAATTTTTCTGTGAATAGTGCCGTATTCGTGAATAGTGCCGTATACGTGAATAGTGCCGTATACGTGAATAGTAACCCCGACACAAAAAGTTTCAAATTTGATAAAAAGTTCAGACCAATATTTCGGCATAATGATATTGAAAGAAATAATATCATTTATAAAAAAAATAACATCACTTACCTCGAAAAGATAGTATTTTTGACTGAAATACTGGATATAGTGCTAAAGAACTTGCACCGTATAACAACACTCAAAGTATCAAAATATTCACAAAAATACGCTCGATAATATAGATAGAGAATATTTCAGTTTCTGGTGTGATTTTTAATTCTAACCTAAGCATCCTATTTATAGTAAATTGCTTAGAACACCAAAGCAGAAAATTTAATAAAATAATAATATATTTATATAAATTTCCTACGCACATCAAGAAATCTGAATTCGGCATCTAACATGTGCAAGTGGAGCCCACCAAATGGAAAAAACGTTTTTATTAAAAAAATATTTAAAACTTCAAAAATCAATTATTCTGGAACTTCAATAATTCATAATAAATAGCCCTTTTATTAGAAAAAATCAAATCTTATGTCCTTTCATAAGAAATTCAATTCTCTACAACTTTGCAGAAGAAAGTTTTTCCAAATTCCAAACAGAAATTGACCGATATCCACATACGGACGATTTTGTAGGCTATAATCAAATTTCAGTCAAGAAATGGGGTCCACAAACATGAAAAATATGTTTTAAATATTTTTAGTAACAAAAATACGCTTCCTCCTCATTTATTCATATATCCCACATTTATTGTAAAAATATCACCATTATTATATTATTATAATATAATAATATATTTAAATAAATTATTTTATCAGAAAAGATAAAATATCAATTTTTAACAATTGTCACATTAAAAATTTTCTCCATTTATATCCACATAAAATAAATATTTTTCTTATCATATAAATCAATAATTAATTATTCACATATAATATTACAGAATCACAATACTGACAACCAGGCCGTTCCTAGGAAAGAGGGGCTTTCCAATAAGAATTTTTCCTTACTAGCGCGCAATTAGGTAACCAAACCTCTCCTTAGACAGAACTTTTTAGACATTACTAATAATGCTATCTAATAATATTATTCAAATAATATGAATTATTGATTTGATAATGGAAAATACTGTGTAGTGACAATTATTGAAATAACAATAATATAAAAATATCAACGTAGCAATTATTGAATCAATAAAATAAAATATTGAACAGTAATTACTGTAACAATTATTGAGTAGTGCCTTCTTACGTAAGAATCAATAATTGGTGCAATACCGTGTGCTACTGTGCAACAACGCGTACTACTGTATTTTAACCACCGGGTATTCCAACAGTATTAACGGTAATAACTACATCGTTATTTATAAATAACTTATACTTGTCGTTTTCTTCATCCAATCGCTTTTCGTTATGGGGCCCACACAAGGCTGCGCCGTCGTACGAATATTCCCCGACAGTAAGAATATTCCACGACCAAACGAATATTCCCCGACAATAATGAATAATTTATAACCACATGCTTATTTAAAATATTTGCGCATTTTACCCATAACTAACCACATTAATCAATTCAACCCTTACTATTTCAAAATAATAAATAGAGAAATTTAATTTTATTTATAATAAGTTGGGGTCTTACAGATAATGTATGATCAATAAAGAATCTACCGCTTCTAGTAAAATAAGAGATATGCCCTATGTGATTCGATAAATGACAACCTAGTAGTCCCTGGCCAAGGCAGAATAAAATTAAAAAGGAGTTTCTAATTTATATTATTTGGAGTTGTGCATTTAAGATTTGAAATACATATAATTAAATAAATTAAGACTTGACAATAATTTCATGCCTTATATTTAATTGGGACATTGTATGGTGTAAGGATTGAATTGTACGGTAACTATTTACTCAAAGGTTCTTTTATGATTAATGTTGAAATCTATATTATCTGTAAAGTCGTTGATCACTAGGGAGGCTTATCACTATTATAGAATAAATATTATTTATTTAAATAAATTAATAGTTTAATTTATTTATTTAAATAAAATTAGAATTGTTCTAATTGATTTATTCGCAACCGGTTTAATATTGAGAACCTAAAGGGTCACACCATAAATGGAAGAATAATTATTTAGGAAGTTAATGACTTAATTGTAATAATAAGTTAAGTATATTTAATTTAATCTATGGTGATAGAATAAATTAAATAAATTAATATTTATTATTAATATTTTAAAAATATTAAATGTAAATTAATAAGAGGAGTCTTATTATTATTATTACTATTATTATTTAATTCTAAAGGAGTTTGAGAATTAATTAATAAAAGTACTCTCATATATTCCTAATAAGATTAGGAGGTTAAATTAATTAAAGGAGTTTAATTAATTAAAATAAAATTCAATTCCTTAATTGTTAAGGAGGGTTGCCTACATCTATAAATAAGAAGAGTCTTATTATGGGTGAGGGTGATTGTTGACTTTTACACAACATACGTAATTTTAAAAGTTGGAGAGTACGCTCTTTTTCTATGAGAGATAGAAAAATTAGAGTATTGCCAAACACCCATCTTTTTGAATCTTTCTTCTTCCTTGGTGGATCACCTCTAGAGGCCAAACACTTGGGTGGCTAACATTGATCAAAGGAAGGAACCAAACCTGGTGGATTCAAGTTGAACGCGAAAAAGATTTGGAGGTGAACTTGTACCTGAGAAAGCTCGAATCTTCAAGGGTATGATTCTTGTTCTTTATCTTTTCGTTTAATTAATAATTGTGCATAAAGGATGATCTGGGTATATGGTTTGTAAAATTTTAAAACTCTATTTTTTCATGCTTCCGCTTATTTTGTGCAATTTGATTGCGTTCATGAATATTACAAACCTAACAGTGGCATCAGAGCCAAACCTTTATGCGAATTATTAATTATTTTAATTTAATATGTATATTAATATGTGTTTAGAATAATTTAATTGGGCATAATTTGTTATATAAAATTTATTTAAAAAAAGAAGAAAAAAAGAAGAAGGAAAAATCGGAAACTAATTCGCGAAACCTGTTGACTTTCTGTGATTTTAGCTGGCCGTTGCTTCACGGATAGTGGTTATATATATATATATATATATATATATATATATATATATATATATATATATATATATATATATATTGATTTATAATATGGGACAATTATTATATATTTTATAATTATTTTATAATTAAAATAAAATTTTATTTTAATCTTAAAATAAAAAGTTTATTTTAATTTTAAAATTAAATTTCATGCAAACTAATTGGAGTTGAAATTGGATTCCATATTTCTTTAAATAAAGAGTTTATTTAGATATGAAATAAGATTTCATATTATTCAAAATAAAAGAGTTTATTTGTGAATAGGAAAGAGAATCTGTATTTCCTTAAATAAAGAGTTTATTTAGATATGGAATAAGATTTCATATTATTCAAAATAAAAGAGTTTATTTGTGAATAGGAAAGAAAATCCGTATTTCCTTTAATAATTTTTTTTACTTGAAATTGGATTCTATAATTAATTAAAATAAAGGAGTTTATTTTGATTAAAGATTTTGATTAAAATAAAATAGTTTATTTTATTCAAAATTAGATAAATTAAAATAAAAGAGATTTATTTTGATTCAAAATTAGATTTTATGCTAACTAAATTTGCCCATTAAATGATGTCAATATATATATTGAATGTTTATTATTTATGAGATGAATATTATTTATTGATGCATATTGTAAGACCCCAACTTATTAATGAATAAAATCCAATTTTCTCTAAATATTATTGTGAATAATAAGGTGTTAATTTGATATAATGCTTTGGTTATGAGTGAAATGTGCAAATTTTACAAAATAAGCAAGTGGTTATAAAATATTCATTTGTTGTCGGAAAATATTCGTTTGGTCGTGGAATATTCTTTCTGTCGGGGAATATTCGTACGACGGCGCAGCCTTGTGTGGGACCCATAATGGAAAGCGATTGGATGAAGAAAACGACAAGTATAAGTTAAACTTATAAATAACGACGTAGTTATTACCGTTAATACTGTTGGATTACCCGGTGGTTAAAATACAGTAGCACACGGTATTGCACCAATTATTGATTCTTACGTAATAAGACACTACTCAATAATTGTTATAGTAGTTACTGTTCAATATTTTATTTTATTGATTCAGTAATTACTGCGTTGATATTTTATATTATTGTTGTTTCAATAATTGTTGCTGCACAGTATTTTCCATTATCAGATCAATAATTCATGTTATTTGAATAATATTATTAGATAGCATTATTAGAAATGTTTAGAAAGTTCTGTCTAAGGAGAGATTTGGTCATCTAATTGCGCGCCAGTAAGAAAAAATTCTTATTGGAAAGCCCCCTCTTTCCTGAGAACGGCCTGGTTGTCATAATTGTGATTTTATAATATTATTTGTGAATAATTAATTATTAATTTATATAATAAGAAAATATTTATTTTATTTGGATATAATTAATGGATATATTTATTTTATGTGAAGGAATTAATGTTGAGGTATTTTTGTCGGAATGGATGTATTAAAAATTAAATCACTGTTCTTGAGATATATTGCGTGGGTTATAATTTTTAATCTGACCGTTGGATCGTTGTGATTTTTGCATATGTTATACATATATAAGTTGAGTATATGTCCACAAATTTTGAACCGTTAAAAATGAAGGGATAATTTTTTATGAATTTTAAGTGGTGACTGATTCAGAAATTAAGTTTATAAATGATTTTGGTGGAAAATTCTAGAATTGAGTGGGCCCCACTTTTGGTTGGTGAGAAATGTGCTTAAATTTTTATTCAAATATGGTGGGTGAGAATAGTAGCAGGTAAAGCCTTCAGGTTGCAGGTCAAGTCTGCTTCGGCGTGCTAACATTTTCTTATAAATAGAGGGCCAAGTTAGAATTGAAAATCACACCAGAATTCATAAGTTTTCTCTCTTTCTCTCTCTATATTCTTAAGCGTATTTTGTGAGTATTTTGATACTTTGAGAGTTGCTATTCAGTACAAGTTTTATTCAGCCTCATATACGATATTCTGATCAGAAGTACTATTCGTTTGAGGTAAGGGATATTATTTTCTTCTTAAGTGATATTATTTTCTTCAATATCATTATGCTAAAATATTGATATAAACTTTTTATCAAATTTAAAACTTTTTGTGTCGAGATTATTATTCACGTATACGACACTATTCACGAATACGACACTATTCACCAAAAAATAAAAAAAATTTCTTTTTGTCCAAGATATCTATTATGGTTACTATCTTTGATTGTATCCATGTTTTGATCTTTATTTTTGAATTCTACTTCACAATTGGTTGTTATGGAGTATTATTGCACTTGGATAAACTGTAATACGAATCCCTAATATTTGTCCTTCTGTCTCACTGAGTTCGTTTTCTTTAAAATATTTTTCATCATCTTCAGTCCTAAATGATGATATTATTGAATATCTGTGGCCTGTAGTCAAAGATGAATAATTAACTGATGAATATCTTTGGCCCATAGTGCAAAGATGAACAGGTATTGAGATGAACATGACCGATTGGTGATACAAATGAATATCTTTGGCCTGTAGTGCAAAGATGAATATTTGATTAAAGATGGTTATTGATTGTTGTTACAGGGATAAAATATTGATGATGGACTTTTAAATCTTAGAAGATAGTAGAACTCATTCTCCACTTGACTCTTCTAATGGTTTGCTGTTTCCGCTGCAGTTGTTGATCTAAAACTTGTTGTCTATTATATTTTATCAGATTTTTTACTGTTGAAGACTAATGATAAGTTGTTGTATATTATCTTAGTCATAATATTCTTTACTGGGCTAGTTGAGCTCACCATTTTCCTTTTGTTCCATTTTTCTCAGGAGGCGAGAATATTGCGGGAACTAGTCGGGGTGTGGAGTGATGTTTTCAGTCAGTTGTGTTAGCAGTCCTCACTATTTTATAAAATAGTGTTTTAATAATTGTAATGAGGACTTATTTGAGTGTGAATATTGTCCAGAAGATAATATTTATATTTAAACTCACAGTATTGTGTTGTTGTATTTTGCACGACAAGTGTTTTAATAAAGTTGTATTTATTTCTGTACCATGTATTTGGCGACTCAGAATGGGTGATGTATACCTATTTTGGGGGCGTCACAGTTGGTATCAGAGCTTAGGGATATGGTCTCTGGCGGAGATTGGGGAATAGAACTAGGAGGGAAGATACGAGTAAATCCTTCGCTAGTGTGTCCTACCTAAGCATATTTGTTGGTTGGTCATAATATAGGGATATTATGTGATATGTTAATTTGTTTAATTAACCCTTTTTTTATGGCAGTATTTGAGAATGGCAGCCGAGAACGTTAACAATGGAGTATATGAGACTGTGGAACAACCTTTAGTTACAAACCAGGAGAACATGCAACAGGAAGGCAATATTCCTCCTGTAAACAACGTTACCGAGCAAACGATGAATGATGGAATGTTTAGGAGCTTTTTGTAGTTTATACAAAATCAGACGAGGGAGACTCGTGTGCAAAATACGGGTGGAAATGATAACAACGCGCAGTTTGTCACGGCCAAGCAGTTTAAAGAGTTGGGACCACTAGACTTTCAGGGAAAGCCGGATCTGATCAAGGCAAAAATGTGGGTCAAGCAAATTACTAAGATATTCGATGTCTTGGGATCCACGGAGGAACAGAAGGTTCCATTCGCCACATTTATATTTCGCGGTGAGGCAGACTACTGGTGGGAGTCTGTGAAGCGTACCCAGCCTGACGCACTCAACATGTCCTGGGAAACGTTTCAGAAACTATTTAATGATAAGTACTTTCTTGAAAGTATTTGTTATATGAAGGAGGTAGAGTTTATTAGACTGGAACAAAACAACATGACGGTGTCCCAGTACGAGGCGAAGTTTGCAGAGTTATCCAGGTTTGCACCTCATTTGGTGGAGAATGAGGAATGAATGACAAGGATGTTTCTGAGAGGGTTAAAACCCGAGATTCGGCAATATCTTATCTCTCATAAATTTTCTTTATATTCAGATATTGTAAACAGGGCTCAATTATTAGAGCGAGATAATGAGTATATTCAACCGAGGGACCACAACCAGGGACATACCGGTGGTGGCAGTCATCGGAGAAATGAAAACCAGCAGGAGGAAAGCATTCAGACGAAAGCGGTAACCATTCTGGTGGTAATCGTGGCCGTGATAATAGAAGGAGCGAGTCAGAAGGAGATTTCAAGAAGAGAAGGTACAACAATGATAATGTGAAGACGTCAGCACAAACATCAACTGTTTCTAGGGGAGGAGAACGACCATCGGTCTTATGTTACAAATGCGGGAAAGAGGGACATATCAGCCCAAACTGCCCACAACAATCTAAGGTATGTTATAACTGTGGAAAGGAGGGTCATATAGCTCGAGAGTGTTCTATAGCAAAACCAAGTTCAGCGGGGATGGTGAATCCAAAAGCTGTTCTGGATAAGTCGAAATCAACGGTTCCTGGAAGAGCGTTTGTCGTGACTGGCTAAAACGTGAGAAACCCGAACGAAGTGATCACGGGTAAGCTAATCTTGAATTCTTGCGAAGTTTATACTTTACTAGATACCGGTTCTACCCATTCTTTTATCTCTCCTGCTTGTGCTCAACGTTTAAACTTGACTCCAGAGAAATTAGACTTTGACCTATCTATGGAGACTCCGTTAGGAGAAACTTTCATTACATCTACAGTTTATTAATCTTGCTTAATCCAAGTTGGCACAATCACATTACCTGTTGACCTTATCTCTTTAAAGATACTTGCTTTTGATGTGATTTTAGGAATTGATTGGTTAACTATTTATCTTGCCAAAATTGATTATTTTCGTAAGGTTGTTAGTTTTCATATTCCTAACCAACCTGTTATGCGAATTCAAGCAACCAAACCATTAAAATCAATCGTTGTCATATCAAGCCATAAAGCCATTCGTTTATTGAAAAACGGATGTCAAACTTTCTTAGCCCATGTTATGGACTTGAACAAAAACACGTCAGATCTGAATAATATTTCTGTTGTTAGTGAATTTCCTGACATATTTTCTGAAGAATTTCCTAGTCTACCCCCAGAACGTGAATTTGAATTCTTTATTGACCTTGAACCCGGTATAAAACCCATTTCTAAAACCCCATATCAAATGGCTCCTATTGAACTTCAGGAGTTAAAAGTCCAATTACAGGAATTGTTAGACATCGGTTTCATTCGTCCTAGTACGTCTCCTTGGGGTGCTCCTGTTTTATTCGTAAAGAAGAAAGACGGGAGTATGTGACTTTGTATTGACTATCGAGAATTGAACCATGTCACCATCAAGAATAGGTATCCGCTACCTCGCATTGATGACCTGTTCGACCAGTTGCAAGGAGCACAATTCTTTTCAAAGATCGATCTTCATTCTGGATATAATCAGCTGAAGATTAAAACTGAGGATATTCCAAAGACTGCTTTCAGAACTCGGTACGGGCATTATGAATTCTTAATCATGTCGTTTGGATTGACTAATGCTCCTGCTGCCTTCTTGGATATGATGAACCGTGTATTCAAAGAATATTTGGATCAGTTCGTTATTGTCTTTATTGATGACATCCTCATCTATTCCAAAAGTTGTGACGATCATGAGTACCATTTGAAGCTGATATTGCAAAGGCTTCGTAAAAACAAGCTATATGCCAAGCTAAAAAAATGTGAGTTCTGGCTTGAGGAAGTAGCATTCCTTGGGCATGTGGTGTCAAAACATGGAGTATCTGTTGACCCGGCGAAGATTGAAGCAATACAAAGTCGGGAGCAACCGAAGTCAGTGACCGAAGTACGTAACTTTCTGGACTTAGCTGGATATTATCGGAGATTCGTGGAAGGATTTTCTAGAATCGCTACTCCGTTAACTCAGCTGACTCGGAAGGATACAAAATTCGGTTGGAGCGAGGATTGTGAGAAGAGTTTTCAAGAACTCAAGAGGAGACTCATTTCGGCACCTGTTCTGACAATACCATCTTGTTCGGATGGATTTGTTATCTACAGCGATGCTTCAGGCAAAGGGTTAGGATGTGTTCTCATGTAACATGGGAAAGTCATAGCCTATGCCTCGCAACAACTCAAAGAATATGAGAGAAATTATCCTACTCATGATTTGGAGTTGGCAGCAGTCATTTTCGCGTTAAAGATCTGGAGACACTACCTGTATGGGGAGAAAGTGGAGATCTATACAGATCATAAAAGCCTCAAATATTTCTTCACCCAAAAGGAACTTAACATGCGGCAATGACGTTGGCTCGAGCTGTTGAAAGATTACGATCATACCATCTAATATCATCTTGGAAAAGCGAACGTAGTAGCTGACGCATTGAGTAGAAGAACATATGTGGGTACGAGTGCAATGTTATTAACGCAAAGGCCCATTTTGTATGATTTGTAAAGGATGGAGATAGAGATGAAGGCTCCAAGTACCCACATGATGATATCAAATATACGAGTAGAACCGACTTTAATCGATAAAGTTAAAGCTGCTCAAGCTACGGACATGGAGCTGATGCGTATGAAGAAGAAAGTGCAAAAAAGTGATATTCCAGAAGCAAGAATCGATGAAGAAGGAATACTTCGAGTCAACTCCAGACTTTGTGTTCCTAACAATTTTGTCTTGAAGCATAGAATCATGATGGAGACACACAACACACCGTTTGCAATCCATCCTGGGAGTACCAAAATATATCATGATCTTCGACATACATTTTGGTGGAGCAATATGAAAAGAGAGATCGCGGAGTTTATCTCGAGGTGTTTAACTTGTCAACGTGTAAAAGCGGAGCATTAAGTACCAAAGGGTCCATTACAACCATTTGAGATTCCGAAATAGAAGTGGAAAACACATTACTATGAATTTTGTTACGGGTCTTCCCAAGGTTTCTCAAGGCTTAGATGCGATTTGGGTCATTGTTGATAGATTAACCAAGTCTGCCCATTTCTTGCCTATACGTGAGACTTATTCCCTTGAACGTCTTGCTAGTATGTACGTGAACGAGATTGTGAGATTGCATGGCATGCTAGTATCCGTAGTTTCGGATCGTGACCCAAAATTCACTTCACGATTTTGGGTTAGCTTGCAGAAAGCTATGGACACGGATTTACGATTCAGTTTAGCATACCATCCTCAAACGGACGGGCAATCAGAGAGAACTATTCAAACCCTTGAAGATCTATTAAGACTATGTGTTCTAGATTTTAAAGGAAGTTGGGATAAGTACTTGTCACTGGTGGAATTCTCTTACAACAACAGTTATCAGGCAAGTATAGGTATGGCTCCATTTGAAGCCTTATATGGACGAAAGTGTCGTTCTCTAGTATGCTGGGACGAAGTGGGTGAAGCAATATTGTTGGGACCAGAGTTGGTACGCATAACTACAGAAAAGATCCAAACGATTCGACAACGTATACAAACGGCACATGATCGACAAAAGAGTTATGCGGATCTTCATTGAAAGGACGTGAAATTTAATATTGGGGATCATGTATTGTTACGTGTTGCACCATGGAAGGGAGTTACAAGATTTGAAAAGAGAGGAAAGCTAAATCCACGATTTGTTGGTCCATTTGAGATTCTTGACCGAATAGGAAATGTGGCCTATATAGGCTTGCATTACCTCCAAGTATGTCTCGTGTTCATAATATTTTTCACATATTTATGCTTCGTAAATATGTTAAAGACCCGAACCACATTATTGAGTTAGAACTAGACGAGATAGCTGAAGATTTAACTTACGAGGAGGTACCTGTTAAGATCTTGGATAAGAAAGAGCATGTTCTACGCACGAAGGTTATACCACAAGTTAAGTTTTTGTGGAGAAACCATGCTATTGAAAAAATGACCTGGGAGTTAGAATCAGAAATGAAAGCGAGGTATCCTCACCTTTTCGAAACACCAGGTACGTACGTCAATTTCGAGGACAAAATTTCATAAGGAGGGGAGGTTGTAAGACCCCAACTTATTAATGAATAAAATCAAATTTTCTCTAAATATTATTTTGAATAATAAGGTGTTAATTTGATATAATGCTTTGGTTATGGGTGAAATGTGCAAATTTTGCAAAATAAGCAAGTGGTTATAAAATATTCATTTGTTGTCGGGGAATATTCGTTTGGTCGTGAAATATTCTTTCTGTCGGGGAATATTCGTACGACGGCGCAGCCTTGTGTGGGACCCATAATGGAAAGCGATTGGATGAAGAAAACGACAAGTATAAGTTGTTTATAAATAACGGCGTAGTTGTTACCGTTAATACTGTTGGAATACCCGTTGGTTAAAATACAGTACCACACGGTATTGCACTAATTATTGATTCTTACGTAATAAGACACTACTCAATAATTGTTACAGTAGTTACTGTTCAATATCTTATTTTATTGATTCAATAATTGTTGCGTTGATATTTTATATTATTGTTGTTTCAATAATTGTTGCTGCACAGTATTTTCCATTATCAGATCAATAATTCATGTTATTTGAATAATATTATTAGATAGCATTATTGATAATGTCTAGGAAGTTCTGTCTAAGGAGATGTTTGGTCATCTAATTGCGCGCCAGTAAGGAGAAATTTTTATTGAAAAGCCCTCTCTTTCATGGGAACGATCTGGTTGTCATAATTATGATTCTATAATATTATTTGTGAATAATTATTTATTGATTTATATAATAAGGAAATATTTATTTTATTTGGATATAATTGATGGATATATTTATTTTATGTGAAGGAATTAATGTTGAGGTGTTTTTGTCGGAATGGAGGTATTAAAAATTAAATCACTGTTCTTGAGATATATTGCGTGAGTTATAGTTTTTAATCTGACCGTTGGATCGTTGTGATTTTTGGATATGTTATACATATATAAGTTGAGTATATGTCCACAAATTTTGAACCGTTAAAAATGAATGGATAATTTGTTATGAATTTTAAGAGGTGACTGATTCGGAAATTAGGTTTATAAATAATTTTGGTGGAAAATTCTAGATTTGATTGGGCCCCACTTTTGGTTGGTGAGAAATGTGCTGAAATTTTTATTCAAATGTGGTGGGTGGGAATAGTAGCAGGTAAAGCCATCAAGTTGCAGGTCAAGTCTGCTTCGACGTGCTAACATTTTCTTATAAATAGAGGGCTAAGTTAGAATTGAAAATCACACCAGAATTCATAAATTTTTTTTCTCTCTCTCTCTTTATATTCTCGAGCGTATTTTGTGAGTATTTTGATTCTTTGAGAATTACTATTCAGCACAAGTTTCATTCAGCCTCATATACGGTATTCTGATTAGAAGTACTGTTCGTTTGAGGTAAGAGATATTATTTTCTTCTTAAATGATATTATTTTCTTCAATATCATTATGCTAAAATATTGATATGAACTTTTTATCAAATTTGAAACTTTTTGTGTCGGGGTTACTATTCATGTATATGACACTATTCACATATACGGCATTATTCACGAATACGGCACTATTCACCGAAAAATAAAAATTTTTCCTTTTTATCCAAGATGTCCATTATGGTTACTATCTTTGATTGTATCCATGTTTTGATCTTTATTTTTGAATTCTACTTCACAATTGGTTGTTATGGAGTATTATTGCACTTGGATAAACTGTAATACGAATCCCTAATATTTGTCCTTCTGTCTCACTGGGTTCGTTTTTTTTAAAATATTTTTCATCATCTTCAGTCCTAAATGATGATATTACTAAATATCTTTGGCCTGTAGTGCAAAGATGAATGATTAACTGATGAATATCTTTGGCCCGTAGTGCAAAGATGAACAGGTGTTGAGATGAACATGACCGACTGGTGATACAAATGAATATCTTTGGCCTGTAGTGCAAAGATGAATATTTGATTAAAGATGGTTATTGATTGTTGTTACAGGGATAAAATATTGATGATGGGCTTTTAAATCTTAGAAGATAGTAGAACTCATTCTCTACTTGACTCTTCTAATGGTTTGTTGTTTCCGCTGCAGTTGTTGATCTAAAACTTGTTGTCTATTATATTTTATCAGATTTTTCATTGTTGAAGACTAATGATAAGTTATTGTATATTATCTTAGTCAAAATATTCTTTACTGGGCTAGTTGAGCTCACCATTTTCCTTTTTGTTCCATTTTTCTCAGGAGGCGAGAATATTGCGGGAACTAGTCGAGGTGTGGAGTGATGTTTCCAGTCAGTTGTGTTAGCAGTCCTCACTATTTTATAAAATAGTATTTCAATAATTGTAATGAGGACTTATTTGAGTGTGGATATTGTCTAGAAGATAATATTTGTATTTAAACTCACAGTATTGTGTTGTCGTATTTTGCGCGACAAGTATTTTAATAAAGTTGTATTTGTTTACCATGTATTTGGCGACTCAGAATGGGTGATGTATACCTATTTTGGGGGCATCACACATATGGTGATGTGTATGATAATAAATGGGATTGATTATGGACTATTGACCAATGTGATTGAATTTTATTTTAGTTGGATGCATGAATGTATGAGTTTTATTAAATGGGGTCTGCGTACCTCTTCTTCTCTAATTTTTCTTAATGTAAATTCCGTCTTCCTCCTATGTACTTTCCCTTGACTGCTGATCAAGGTTTCTATTTATTTTAAAATAGTTTTGTAATAGGAATAGTTAGAATTAATTTTGAAGAATTGGAAATCAAATACAATGAGCGTTTGAAGACCCGTTTGTAATGGAGCCCAGATTTAAATGTAATAGTTATATTTAAATTTAATTCTTACGTCCTAGGGTTTGACCTTTTGGTTCACTTAGTGGCTCTAGTGAACCAAACTAGAATAAAAATCCATAATCAATCCGGATAGAATTTAGTATTCTATATGTGTATGCTTATACTATATATATATATATATATATATATATATATATATATATTATGCAAACATGCTTCGCATGTTAATTAATATGACGCGTATTTTATATATATATGTGTATGCGCGCTAAACAAGATGAGACAAATTAATAACAAACCCCTCAAATATTTTATATTAAGTTGTAACGTTCAAAAGATATTTGGAATATCGAACGTCGCCTTATAACATGATAAAAATAATAGAGTATCAATTAATTATTATAAGTTTGTTGTGTCACCACAAGGCTTACCATAATTCTTTGAGATGTTAATTTTATCACATTTGATGCTTATAAAAAAATTGAACAATGTTATTTTGTTGTGTCACCACAAGGACAATATTTTTCTTTTTTGAATATATTGAGTGCTAGGTTGGACTTAACTTGGATAATTTTGATTCGGATGTGTCACCACTTGATCAAAATAATCTAAGAGGCAAAATACAAGGAGTTGCATAGTTGATGTAATTGACAAGAGTTGTCTACCTATTTATTTATATATAGTTTGTTGTGTCACAACAAGGCTATATACATTTGAAACGGGATCCTTATTCTCACTAGCAAATATTTAATTAGATTTTGCCGAACTATATAAGTGAGGGTACTATAGTTTGAAGAAAATAGTGGGAGATACCAATTTAAAATAAGACCTAAATTATTTTAGTAATTAATAAAAGAATGTATGCAAAGATGTTGTTAATTACAAATTCATTTATAAAATTTTACAATGTCTAAAATTACTATCACTGCGTAGCATATTAGATGCTAAATTAATCAGACCGAATTAAATGGATTGGTTAAGGAATTTGAGAATAGTTCTCATAGCTAAAAAGCTATCTTATGTCCTTAATACGCCTATCCCTGCAATGGTTACAGAAAATGCCTCTGAGAAAGAGATTGCTACTTTTAGAAAGTGGCAAGATGATGCACAGTTGGCTCAATGCATCATGCTCGCATCCATGAGTAACGAGCTTCAGCGTTAGCATAAAACTATGGATGCTCCTATTATATTCCTTCATATCAAGTGGTTAATGGTAAGGAAAGTAGGACTGAAAGATATCAGATATCTAAGAAGCTCTTCCGATCTAGAATGACCGATGACACTACAGTACAGACAAAAGTCCTTAACATGATCAATTTGATTGAACAATTAGGACAACAGGTTTTGTCATGGATGGAGAGTTGAGTCAAGATTTGATCTTATACTCACTTCCGGACTCCTCACAATTGTTGTGAATTTTTCATATGAACAAGCTAGATATCAGCTTCGCTGATTTGCTTAACATGTTGAAAATATTGAGAGTCACTTTTCAATCAAGAAAGATCAAGTCTTGCTGGTAGGGTCCAAAGGATCTTCTAAACAGAAGAATGATTCTAAGAAGGTAAATAGAAAAGGCATAAACAAAGGATAATAAGAACAAAACTGATACGGATAGCAAAAGAGTTTGCTTCCACTCCAATAAGCCTGGACACTGGAAAGAAACTGCAAGAAGCATCTTGTAGAGGCTAACCAGAAGAAACTTAGTTAAGTTTCGGTTACAAATACAATTTTGTTCATGATTGAAATAATTTTTTTTTAAGTCAAGGTTCTACTTGGGTATGGGATACCATCTTTGGTTCTCATAAATATATACTTATGAAGGGACCAAGCAGAAGTAGAAAGCTAAACAATGAATAAGTCATCATATATGTGGAAAATGAAGCAAAGGTTGCTGCATTAGCCATATGAACTTATTGTTTAACACTATTTACGGGCAAGTCTATTAAGTCAATAAGTTGTTATTGTATTTTAGTTCTCAAAGAAATATTATTTCTATTTTATTGTTGGATAATGTAATCTTTGGTATTATAATTAAGAACAATTGTTGTTCTATTTATAATAATAATATTTTGTATAGAACTGAAATATTACTTAATGGATTTTGTGTACTTGACTTACGTGAAACTATATTTTGCAAATTGAATAAACTAGTATAAGAAAAGGAGATGATCATTCAAAGAGTTGAATGTTTGTATTTGATGAAATACAAGTGTAAATTATTTGAAAGGTTCAAAGAATTCAAAAGTGAAACAAATTGGTAAAGTATTAAGATTCTTTGATTAGATCAAGGAATAAATACTTGTGCAATGAGTTTCTTGATCATCTCAAATGATTTTCTCACAATGGATGCTTCCTGATACGTAATAATTGATTAATGTATCTGAAAGGAAAAATCGTACCTTGTTGGACATGGTATGGTCCATAATGATTCTACCGATATTCCAGTATCCTTCTAGGGTCATATCCTAGAAATGGCTGAATATCTACGAAAAGGTAACCTCAAAATCCGGTACCAAGACTCTATAAGAGTTATGAACAGGGAGGATTCCTAATCTTAAGTATGTTAAGATAAGGGGTTATCCAGTTTATGTGAAAAAGGTTTCAAAGGATAAGCTTGGGATAAGATTTGACAAGTACAGATTTGTGGGACATCCTAAAGTAAGTTTAGGGTATATGTTCTATAATCCTACTTAGCAAAAGGTGTTTGTTGCGAAACATGTTGCCTTCTAAGATAAAGATGTTTATCATTGAAGGGGATAGTGGGAGGATAATATATCTTGAAGAGTTCAAGAACCACAAAATATAATAAGTCAAGTAAGATGAACTTGTAGATAGACCTATTGTACCACAACCGAATTGTAAATCTGGAATAGTACTGGAGATACCTGGGAGGTATGAATTCATCATGGATGATGATGATGAGGTACGTATTATAGAAGATGATGATCCAGTTACATACGATGAGGTAAGAGTTGTAGACACTTAGAGAAATGGATTGAAGCAAGCTTCTCAAAAATGGAACATTCATTTTGATGAAACAATCAAAAGAGTTTGATTTTATCAAAAATAAGAATGAACCTAGTGTGTACAAAAGGGTCAGTGGGAGCGTCGTGACATTTCTAGTATTATATGTTGATATATTACGGATAAGGAATGACATACTAATGCTACAATTAGTAAATATAAAGTTGTCCAAACATTCCTCCACGAATAATTTGGGAAGAGTATCATTATTGGGGATACGCACGTATATTCATTTGATGCTAAAGTTGTTTAGCATGTCAAACTCCAAGAGATGTCTCATGTTGATGAGTCATGGAGTGTATCTCTCTGAATAGTCCCCATACTTCTGAAAAGAGAGATCACATGAGTGACAATCATGAATATAATGAAATATACGAGACCTGATGTTGATTGGTCATATTCTGGAGAAGATCACTGTAAGACAGTGAAAAATATCTTAAAGTACTTAACCGACACTAAGGATGTGATTAAAATTTATGGTAGGTCTAAATTAAACTAGAGGGCTTAACAGACTCAAGTTTTTCAGACAGATCAAGACAACAGAAAATCCACTTTAAGGTAAAGCGTTACCTTAAATAGTGGTGCAGTGAATTGAAAAGGTTTCAAACAGCAAAGAGTTGTTGGTTTAGTGATAAAGACAAAGTATATAGCTGTAAATGAAGCTGCAAGTTGATTGTTTGGATGAAAAGTTTATTACAGAACTAGGAATAGTTCCTAAGTCTCATCTTGGATCTAAACATGTGTTGTGACACTTTCACTTGATTATAGAAATCATTGAAAGATAGAAAATCACTATAGAGATGGTGGACTCTTAAGAACAACATTACATATCCATTAACTAAAGTTTATCCATGGCGATTGACCTTTGTACAAGTGGGAGATTGAAAGTAGTATGCATACAAGCCAATCATGTTTGATAATAAAGCATATACTTTGTAACAATCTTATTCATTTATTAATAAAAAGTATTAATTTAGTAAAGGCTTTTAATTATCTACAAGATGTTGCTTTATAATATGTGATAAACCCATAGTTTTAAGCAATGCTTTTAGAATAATGATGATGATCATTCTAATGAGATCTAAATTCTTAGAAAGCTTAAAACTAAAATAGTTCCCAATCGTTAGATTACTAAATTGGGGATTAGTGAATCCGGATAGATTGGTACATACGTTGCTTGCTCATTGGATGAGGATGATTGATCTCATGATCATTTGTGTGGAGACACTAAAGCAAGTATGTAGGTGCTTATTAGAGAATAAGTTCACTGAACGTGGCTCACTAAGGAATACCTAATGGAGTTTTACTTGTTTGTCAATAGGAATTCCTGTAGTGAAAGTAGTACAAGTGATCCTTGGACTTGAGATCATCATAGTATCTTGTGTATAATAAATTATACTTTGACTTATTCCTTAAGACCCTTAGGGTATATCAAAGGGTATGCTTGGGTATAATAAGTTATACATAGAGATAATGTATGATCAATAAAGAATCTACCGTTTCTAGTAAAATAAGAGATATGTCCTATGTGATTCGATAAATGACAACCCAGTAGTTCTTGGCCAATGCAGAATAAAATTAGAAAGGAGTTTCTAATTTACATTATTTGGAGTTGTGTATTTAAGAGTCGAAATACATATAATTAAATAAATTAAGACTTGACAGTAATTCCATGTCTTATATTTAATTGGGACATTATATGGTGGAAGGATTGAATTGTACGGTAACTATTTACTCAAAGGTTATTTTATGATTAATGTTGAAATCTATATTATCTAGAAAGTCGTTGATCGCTAGAGAGACTTATCCCTATTGTAGAATAAATATTATTTATTTAAATAAATTAATAGTTTAATTTATTTATTTAAATAAGATTAGAATTGTTCTAATTGATTTATTCACAACCGGTTTAATATGGAGAACCTAAAGGGTCACACCATAAAAGGAAGAATAATTATTTAAGAAGTTAATATCATAATCGTAATAATAAGATAAGTATATTTAATTTAATCTATGGTGATAGAATAAATTAAATAACTTAATATTTATTATTTAATATTTTAGAAATATTAAATATAAATTAATAAGAGGAGTCTTATTATTATTATTACTATTATTATTATTTAATTCTAAAGGAGTTTGAGAATTAATTAATAAAAGTACTCTCATATATTCCTAATAAGATTAGGAGGTTAAATTAATTAAAGGAGTTTAATTAATTAAAATAAAACCCAATTCCTTAATTGTTAAGGAGGGTTGCCTACATCTATAAATAAGAGGAGTCTTATTATGGGTGATGGTGGTTGTTGACTTTTACACAACATACATAATTCCAAAAGTTAGAGAGTATGCTCTTTTTCTATGAGAGATAGAAAAACTAGAGTTTTACCAAACACCCATCTTCTTGAATCTTTCTTCTTCCTTAGTGGATCACCTCTAGAGGCCAAACACTTGGGTGACTAACGTTGATCAAAGGAAGAAACCAAACCCGGTGGATTCAAGTTGAATGAGAAAAGGATTTGGAGGTGAACTTGTACCTGAAGAAGCTCGAATTTTCAAGGTATGATTCTTGTTCTTTATCTTTTCGTTTAATTAATAATTGTGCATAAAGAATGATCCAGATATATAGTTTGTAAAATTTTAAAACTCTATTTTTTCATGCTTCCGCTTATTTTATACAATTTGATTGCATTCATGAATATTACAAACCTAACAATAATGTCATTAATTATTTTCAATGTAGGTGAGAGAGTGACTTTCTAGCTTTTCAATTGAAAATATTTTTAGCACATAACTAATTATACTTATTAAATATGGAGAGAGAATTAGAATAAGAAAAATATGAGATATTTAATGCTACGGGTAAAATAGGAAAAAATATATAAAAGTTTGGTTATTAAAGGAAAATGGACATTTAACATAGGATTACCCAAAATAGTAATAAAGACTTTTATCATGAGACAGAGGAGTACATTATAAAGAGAAACATGAAATAAGTTGTTACTTCTTGACAAAACTATCACAGTAAATATCTTCAAGGTCAGTGAAAAAGATTGGCACCTTACTGTGCAACAAACCTTTGTGGAGGTGTACTTGTCGCATCACATGTTATACTGCAAGTAGGCCTGACAAAATATAGTTATGGGTTGGTTTTGGTTTTCAAAATATAGTTATGGTTCCATTTAAGAACCAAAACTATATTAACCATTTTTAATTTGGGTTATGTGGGTTGGAACCATATGATTATGGTTAAAAACCATATTAACCATATTAACCATTTTTAAGATGTTTTGACTTTTAAACAAAATTTTAAATGAACTTTTAATATGGGTGAGGTGGGGTGGGGTGGGTGGGTGGTGTATACATATTATTTATTTTGGGTGGGGGTGGGGGTGGGTGGGGGATAAGAGGTGTATATATAATCACATAATATTATTTTTTTTGAGTGTGGGTGTGGGTGTGGGTGAGGGTGGGGGTGGGGGTGGTTAGGGGTGGGTGAGGGGTAAGGGATGTATACGTAATCACATAATATTATTTTTTTTGGGGGCTAGGGTGGTGGTGGTGGTGGCGTGGGTGGGGTGGGGTAGGGGTGGGGGTGGGGGTTAGGGTAGGTGGGTGGTGGGTAGGTAGGTGGGGATAGACTATGGGGGTGGGTAAGTGGGTAGGTGGGGTGGATGGGGTGGGGTGGGGTGGGATGAGTGGGGGTAGGGGGTAGGGTGAGTGGGAGTGTTGGTTGGGTGGGGTGAGTGGTGTACACATAATCGCTTAATATTATTTTTTATTGGGAGGGAATGTTGGGTGGGTGGGTGGGTAGGTAAGTAAGGTGGGTGGGGTGGGCAGGTAGGTGGGTTAGGGTGGGTGGGATGGGTAGGTAAGTAGGTGGTGGGGATGGATAGGTAGGTAGGTGGATGGGTGGGTGGGTGGGTGGGTAGGTGAGTGGTGGGGGTGGGTGGTGGTAGGTGGGTGGGGGGTAAGGGGTGTATACATAATCACATAATATTATTTTTTTTGGTGTAGGTGTGGGTGTGGGTGTGGGTGTGGGTGTGGGTGGGGTTGGGTTGAGTGGGGTGGGAGGGGTAGGGTAAGGGGTGTATACATAATTGCATAATATTATTTTTTTTGAGTTTGGGTGTGGGGGTGGATGTGAGTGTGGGTGTGTGTGTGGGTGTGGGTGTGGGTGTGAGTGTGGGTGGGGTGGGGGTGGGGGTGGGGGTGGGAGGGGGTGGGTTGGGTGGGTTAGGTGGGGTGAGTGAGTGGGTAGTTGAGCTTTTTGAATATATAAATATGGGTTGAAAGAATTTTTAATTTGAATTTAGAATAAAATATGGGTCGAAAAATGGTTAACCGGGTTGGAACTATATTTCTTTTTTAAAATAAGGTTCCAAACTTTAACCAACCCAAATAAAAAAAAATAGTTAACCAACCCATTTGGTTCCAATTAATATGGGTTGACCCGATAGTTAACCAACTATATTACCATGTCTAACTGTAAGCCCACAAAACCTGATGCTGGAAGTAAACCCGACAAACTACTAAACAACTTTGTTCAGCAATACATGAATAAATATTAGTAATAACATTTCAAGAAACTATAATTATTTTTTAAAAAAATAATACATATTGCAAATGTTTCCATTCAACTTTTTGATTTTCCTAGTGATAACCTTTCTAATCTCATGTATTAATACATTTCGCACTAGTAATTCAGCACAAATCTATCGCATTACATAGCAAGATTCTTATTTATTTCATCTTTCTTTTTAACTCCAACTATCACACCCACACATATTTTCTTTCCCCTAAAATCCGAGGTGTGATTTTCTATTGTGGGAGGGACAAAGTAAGAGAAAAGAAAATGGAAAACACCAATTAGTAATTGATAGACTCCACGGCACGCTTGCGTGAGGTGGTCGCCGCCCCGATCGTTTCTAGCATAGTTGTTGGGTGAATTGCTTGCAACACCTTAACCCCTCGCCTATATGTAGACGGTAATCTTGGTACAATTGCTTGCGTTCGGAAATCTGCGTTGAATGGACACCAACGACACCTTGACCCCTCGCTTATATTGAAGCGATAATCTCGGTACAATCGACGATTGATGCGGTAGAAGACGCCACACACAACTATGAATTGTTGTATGATAAGTCAAATTGAATCTCAAAGAAATAACTAAGAAAAATACTTAGAAATTCTTCAAAGAACCAAAAGTAGAGAATAACCTCACAAATATATTGAATAATGAAAAATAATGTATATTGTATTTGATTACAACAACTTAGACATCTATTTATACTACTCAAAACAATCCAAATCCTAATAAGAATTTATAAATTATAACCCTAATAGAAGTCAATTTAGAAAAGAACTTCTAATTAAAATAGAATTATAAAAATCTAAAAAATCTTGGCCACGTGAACTTGTCGTGTATAAGCAATCCCAATCCGCGTGAAGGCTGCTAAGACCGTGTGAATTGATTTGCAAAGCCTTGCATTATTTAACGTAATTATTGAATATAATATATCAAGTGACTACTTTGCATGCTATATCTGTTGTGCATGTGTGAATATAAACTGATGCTTGGTGCCCATATTAGTTTACATGCTAGCAGTATATTTAGAAGCCAAGTGGCCTACGTGGTGATAGTCTTGTAACCTTGCATGGATTGATGAATTGTTGAAAAGGCCCATCATCTTGTAAATTCTTAATTATATGAATACTTGCTGAATTGGAACAAAATTTGTGGCCCACCTCCAATTGCAATAAAATAATTAACTTGCATGTCCCACGTTAGTTGCATGAATAAATAAGTTCAGCCTTCCTTTTTATGCAATTAAATCTCACATGCTTGAATTGTACTCCTTTGAATAATCTTCAGTCCAATTATTTAAAATTATTTAATGAACCACTGAGACTTGAATTGGGTTATTATCGTTTGATGAAAGCTTGATTAGGATTGTATCATTCCCCTCCTCTTCAAAAGGATTTATCCTCAAATCTGGCACATCGTCTTCTCGAAAATGATTCAACCACAAAATTGTTCCTACATAAAAACAAACTAAGTTAGTAGCATCAAACCAAACATAACGCCAAAACTCAACTTGCAAATGACATGTATAAGCAACAAAAACTCCAACTCGCACCAAGAACATAGCAAATGTATGACTTTTCTCTCAAATTGACAATTTGTAGACCTATTACTCCCACAACACTAATTATATAAACTAATCTACTATCCACTAAAATAATCATGAATGCAAAGTAAGAAAGAATATGAAAAGTCTTATATCCTCTTGGATCAAAATCATCACGCAAAACTCTTCATGTGGTAGATTCTCCCAGTGACGAATCCCCGGTTCAAAAGTCAATATAATGATCTCAATCCTTCGCAGAAACACATTCGTCAATGCACCTGGGTCAAATATCAATACTTGAAATTCGTAATGCTTCTCACGCAAAGTCTCTTGAATTCCTGGATTAAACACAAAACAAAACAAATCAATAAGTTCCTTTTGTCTAATCACAAAGAAATTAAATAAACCAAAATCATATGCTTAGTCTTCTAAAACAATATTCAAAACACTTCCCTGTAGACTCTCAATGCATTGATCGAATTGAATTGCACGATCCATGTTTCCCTTGATGAATATGATCCTATCATAAACCTGCAAAACACAACCAACCTTTTTCCTTCCATTGATATTAACACAATCAAAATCACATAATAGCACCAACGGAAAAAGGTCACAATCATAAGTTGAAAATTCAATAGCATATTGACGATGATCACAAACAAACTCAACACATGCTAAAGAATTTTCCAAAGTGTTGACAAAAATCGAAATATCGTCAAAATAGAGAATAACAAATTTTCCCATGAAAAAATGCAAAATATAATTCAACAATTCCATAAAAGTATGCAAAGACTTAGCTAATCCAAGTGAACTAACTAAACATGCAAATAACTCATCTCTCAAACCATCTTGATGATAAACACTTCTTGAATCAAAACTATATGATAGCAAATCATGCAATGAAGATTGCTCTAACGAAATAATATGATTACTACCATTGTCAACTAACGATAATTCATGTAAAAATTGATTAGCATGAAACCCTAAGTCAATATTTGGATAAGAAAACCTAGAATTAATTTCATGCAAGTAAGCACATCGAAAACGAGAATATATATCATGATCATAAACTAACTCAACATAAATCAAATATCCTCCATAGTTTATGATAAAGTCGATTTTACCCACAAAATAGTTAACAATAAATTTTCCAATAGAAGCATGCAAAACATGTTTTAAATAACTCATGAAAACGCTAGATGCATCAGTTAATCTAACAGAAATAACTATCCATCTAAACAACTCACATGTTAAAACAATTTCCCATTTATCATAATCATGCACGCTAATTTGATTAGGTATTATCATCACATGACCATCTCCAAGTGTAGATAAAACACAAGCACCATGCAATTTATCAAGCATATTATCTAAGTAAAGAAAAACACATCGATACTTGTTTACCAATTCAACATCGATGCACAAGCTTGTCGTCTTATCCTCCTTAGGTACTATGATCTCATAATTAACACATGAACTCATGTCTTCTCTCACGATACCAACTTTCACTAACTCTCCAACCCGCATCGGTAACTCCGTCTTCTCCTCGGGAATACTATCAGCTGATTGATATGGAATGATAGCGCGAGGTATATCATCAACAACCTGTACAAGAGACAAAATAGAACTAGACAAAGAAGAATCGTTAGTGTTAGTATTCAAAAGCGTCGTCTTGTACGAATGTACAGTCATTGGCTTTTCAAAATATAACTCACTTGTCAACTCACTCTCTTTTTCATAGTCACATATTTTTTCTCTCTCTTCTTTATGCTCACCCTCTCGTTTGTTTTTCTCTCGTTTATTTTTAAGCTCACTCTTTTCATTCTCTTTTTTCTCAATCTCTCTTTTCTTTTCATTCTCACTCTTTTCAATTTTTTCTTTTATATTATAAATCTTTTGAACAATTTCTTTTTGCCGATCTTTTCCACATGTATTTCTTTTTACAAACTCATCTTTTTGATTACTTTCTTTCGGATGTTCACCATCTTGCTCTAGATCATGGATTTCACCTTGAACACTCGAACCCAATAACTCTCCTTGGACTGCATATTCTATAATTTCTTCCACCTCCCCCGGCTGATCTTGTTTCTTTTGCGCCTTAGAAGTATATTGTAGCTGCATCCAACAATCTTCCTTATTTACTTGTGTGCGAACCCTCCTATTATTATCTATTGTAGATCGCCTTGAAGGTTGCTCTACATGTTTTTGAGATGTATACTCCTCCTTCCTGTCATGCTCTACTGGAGCAAACCGTTTTCTCATTGCTATTTTTAATTCTCCCCATGTCTCGAACGGACGATCCCCATGTTTTTGTTTGCTAAGCTGCCACCATATAATTGTATGATCGGAGAACTCTTGAATTGCCCGTCTGACCTTCCTCTGCTCGGAGTAATCATGACAGTCAAATTCTTGCTCCATTTTTCTCTCCCATCTCAGATATGCCTCTGTATCAATATTGCCTTGGAAAGTATTCCTTGGAGACCCATAAGAACCTTCATAATTGTAGCCATACATGTTTGTTGCAAGACAAATGTTAGTAGATAAAAATTTTCCTCACACACTCCCTTACGTGTTTCGCTCGAATCAATGGTTCACTCGTGTATACTCTCAATAAATTGGCTTTTACCATCGATTAATCTCACCACTAAGCCTTTTACCTCAAAATATTCTCTCTAATAGGTTCTTCTTGAATTCCCCTAGCAAAATTCTTGGTTTTACTAATCAATTCAAAAATTACTTATCATGAAACAAAAATATAAATGGTGTAACTATCAGAATACCACAAAATCACCGATCGATTGCCTTGTACTCCTCTTGTATGCCTCAGATTTGTAAATTGTAGCTCCGTTTCAGAATTGATGATGGAACGGTATGAACTCTTGGTTGGAATTTGATGATTTGATGGCGTGCTATAAATTTGGTTAGCACAATGGAAATAAAATCTGATTTCTTTTTTTTTTTTTTTACGATATATATTTTGACAGAAAATTAAAGATAAGTAACTTGCTAGAAAGCCTTAGCTTTGATACCAAATGATAGACTCCACGGCATGCTTGCGTGAGGTGGTCGCCGCCCCGATCATTTCTAGCACAGTTGTTGGGTGAATTGCTTGCAACACCTTAACCCCTCGCTTATATGTATACGGTAATCTTGGTACAATTGCTCGCGTTCGGAAATCTGCGTTGAACACCAACGACACCTTGACCCCTTGCTTATATTGAAGCGGTAATCTCGGTACAATCGACGATTGATGCGGTAGAAGACGCCACACACAACTATGAATTGTTGTATGATAAGTCAAATTGAATCTCAAAGAAATAACTAAGAAAAATACTTAGAAATTCTTCAAAGAACCAAAAGTAGAGAATAACCTTACAAATATATTGAATAATGAAAAATAATGTATATTGTATTTGATTACAACAACTTAGACCTCTATTTATACTACTCAAAACAATCCAAATCCTAATAAGAATTTATAAATTATAACCCTAATAGAAGTCAATTTAGAAAAGAACTTCTAATTAAAATAGAATTATAAAAATCTAAAAAATCTTGGCCACGTGAACTTGTCGTGTATAAGCAATCCTAATCCGCGTGAAGGCTGCTAAGACCGTGTGAATTGATTTGCAAAGCCTTGCACGATTTAACGTAATTATTGAATATAATATATCAAGTGACTCCTTTGCATGCTATATCTGTTGTGCACGTGTGAATATAAACTGATGTTTGGTGCCCATATTAGTTTACATGCTAGCAGTATGTTTAGAAGCCAAGTGGCCCACGTGGTGATAGCCTTGTAACCTTGCATGGATTGATGAATTGTTGAAAAGGCCCATCATCTTGTAAATTCTTAATTATATGAATACTTGCTGAATTGGAACAAAATTCGTGGCCCACCTCCAATTGCAATAAAATAATTAACTTGCATGTCCCATGTTAGTTGCATGAATATATAAGTTCAGCCTTCCTTTTTATGCAATTAAATCTCACATGCTTGAATTGTACTCCTTTGAATAATCTTCAATCCAATTATTTAAAATTATTTGATGAACCACTGAGACTTGAATTGGGTTATTATCGTTTGATGAAAGCTTGATCAGGATTGTATCAGTAATGTACAAGAACATGGTAGAACACAGATGAGCAACATACAATGTACCCAAGGATTTTTTTGTGTTCTTCACGTCGACCTGGATGGATGAGATTTTGATTTCCATCATCAAGTTAATGAATATATCAACCTCCCCAAATTAGTTGGAAGATATTTCTACTAGCAACTCCATTGATTAAGCTGTTACTTTGCTTCTTTAGCATCCCTTCTTGCGCAGAAATGTCTCTATCCTTTCAAAACAAATTGGAATCACCAAAAGTTAAGAAATGACAACAGTTGGACTAACATAAATAAACTCGTACAATATTTTATGGTAATTTTTTTTAAAAATAATAATAAGAAAAAAATAATAGTACCCGTAAAACCGGACCACTATATATGCAAATGGTATATATCATTCTAATATAGATATTGTGCCGGTAGATAACTTGTTCAATTTCGATTCTTTCTTTTTTTTTTTCCTTTTTTCCAACATTCTTTTATAGTTCAAACAAGATATTTTATAAGTTGGTTACTTTACAATTTTGATGAACTAGCAACGATATGGCTCAGCAATGCTACCAGTAGACACACATTGTGGTACCCAGTATACATAAGGAATATTAATATATGATGATTGATGAGGTAGAAAAGCAATCCAAGTTAACTTGCTCAGTCAGTATGCTATCCTGGACATAATTACTTTAGTCATACTTTATTTTCTTGTTCTTTTCCTAGTAGAAAAACTCTTACACAGACAAATATATCAAATTCCCATCAAGCTGGCAAATCCAAGTCGTATCATAAATAGTGGTTGCAATTATTGAGCCTTTTATACACAGATGTAAGGAAGATAATTCTTAATTTACTTGAAGAAGAAAATGAAAGAGAGAAGGAAAATATTTACGTCCTGATTGCTGGACGGAAAGTAACTTCACAAAGAGTATAATCTGAGAAAAATTTCAATATGTCGCGTAGTACAATAAATGCCAATGTTTCACTAATATTAGTAGTATGGTTCTTTAAAGTGTCAGCCATATCCCAAGAAGAAAACACTACTAGAAAGTAAGAAATCATTAAACCAATCGAATATATATATATATATATATATATATATATATATATATATATATATATATATATATATATAACCGGTACGGTACAATATTTGCTCATTTTTTACCTAAACGACAGAACCAGATGAACCCTCTCCCTCTCCCTTTCCCTCTACGACTCCTCTCACTCCATCTGAATGACAATTTAAGTTGAAAATGGAACAATTTGTTACTAAGTTAATTCCTAAGCATTATTATAACATACAGAGTACCATACCATTTATGACAACAAACATTTGCACGACATAAAGAGAGCAACACAACAATATATTACTTAAAATTTCAGCATTAGACTGCTCAATTCATATTTACTTTAAAACCAAGTTGATGACACTCCAAACACAAACCTTGAAATGACTAGACTGGTTCCTTCACTAACTGTGTCTATAAGTATAGATGTCATCATGGCTGTGTTGCCAGTAAATGTCCATGCTAGCACTAAGAAGCTCATTTACATCATAAAACACAAGTTCACGAATGGTTTTTTTGGAGAATTACGTCATTACATGTGACTAATTAGAGAAGCAAATTGTACCCATATTTTGGTGCCACATTTGCCTCAGACTTCAAGTAAGAGCTTCTTAATTAACATAAATTGCTTTGTCGTATAATGGTGATTTTAGATTTTCTGCATGTTAAACTATGTGGCTAAGAAGTGTAGTCAATTTAACTAACCCAAGGAATACTGTAAATGGATTGCCAAAAAATGCAGCCTTCAGTTACTGTTTGCTCAAGTAATGCCTATTTTGAGATTAACTTGTGTAATAAAACAAAACTTAGCCACATCTTAAAACTAATAAAATATTTGAGCTCAGCTTGAACCCTGTTGGGCCATAATACTTTAGGTATTGGGCCGGACCGGTTGGACTCCTCCTTTGGGTTATGACACTTTACGAATATTGGGTCAAGTCAATAGGTTGCCTTGATTGGGTCTAAAAAGTCTTGGGCTTCTTTAATTGGACCGGTCTAGTAGATGATTAATTATTTAAATATCTACATCTTTGACCGATAATGATGAAAGAAGGTGATAGTTGACTGAGATATCTGCCAAACATTAATGTGGATGAGATTCATAGCCGGCCGGCAGTGGCAAACAGTGACAAGATGTAGTGGGTGAGCTGCCTATTTTTGGCTGAGATGACCGTGAGCGGGGGACTGTGTCAGGAGGTAGTGGGTGGCACGAAAAACTGGACCGAGTGTATATGAGAAAAGGATCATACAAGAAAAAGGTAACGACACTTGATCAAATTTTTTATCTCTCTCTAGACACTAGATATTTTATCCTCCATTGTTAACCTTTTGATCGCCTGTACTGACTCTCCATTTTAAGCTTTTGGTGTTGACTTGTTGAATTGTGCAGGATCATAGCGTCTTATATGATTGGGACGTGGCAGAAGATCTTGGCGTTAACATTGGCGCTAGAAGGAGGGCAGTTCTAGTGTCCTTGAAGTTTTCAATCACAAACTATACTTGTTCTACGTTGGAATCCATGGTGAAGAGTAGAGCAGGTACTCCGGAGGGACAGCCGATGGCTGTAAGCACGTCTACACCATGAATATCAGTCAAGGATCGTCTGGGTCCTGCTAACAGTGCTCATGCCAGTACGGCCTCCAAACGTGCGACAGAAGGGTCTCGTTCGAGAGCCATAGGGAATGTTAAGAGAAGATTGGTTTTTACTACCGAAAAAGGGCCTGATCATGGTCGGAAATGGGTAGAAGGCACATCGCCTAGAACCCGAGACTGAAATGATCAGGACGATAAGGCCTCCAAGTTAGTCAGGATAGCAGACGAAGCAGACAAGGCTATGGAGATACTTTTGAAACAAAGACAGGATATAGCCGAACAGATGCTTCGGATGGCGGAGTTGAAGGACGAAGCGTCTAGCTACGTGCTGTCCAAAGGATATAGCGGACATATAGATATAAGACAGAGGGAAGGAAAGGAGCCTGCTCATTCGGGTCGCGAATCTCGAGGTCGACCTCGGAACGAAGAAGATCCAGAAGCCCTACTCCTCAGAGATCGAAGAGGGCACTCCATCCTATCGATTCTAAGGAGCAGGGACGAAGCAAACAAAGAGGCAGGTCCAGAGAGTATACTCCGGAGAATACAAAGAAGGCACCCCGCCTTGGGTATTCTCATCGTAGTGACAGAATTCCACCCCGAAGCAGATCCAGGGGTCACACTTTCGAGAGCCCACCGAGGGAACACCACCCTGAGGATTCTCGTCGTTAGAAAAGTCCCCCGAGGGTTGGGGGTTCATTTGATAAAGGTCGGCCTACTCAGAAGATGAGGGAGTCGCCGGAGAAAGTGGCCTCATCTCAGCCAGAAGGAGTGGAATATCTGGTTAAAGAACTAAAAGAACTTCAGAAATAGCTTGCCGAAGTCCAACAAGTGAAGGATACTTCGGGAAAGAAGGCATCTACTTTTTCTGCGGAGATTCTTAAAGAAAAAGTTGACTCCACCAAAAAGTTACCCCACATAGAAAGCTATGATGGATCCGGAGATCCTTATGACCACAGTCAGGCGTTCGATAGGCTGATGGACTACTATGACTTTAGCGATGCAACTAAGTGCCACACCTTTGTTACGATGCTCTGGAAAGACGCCAGGCAGTGGATGGGGACGTTACCTTCAGATTCAGTTTCATCGTGGACAGATTTATGCAGTAACTTCCATGCTCGTTTCGGGAGCAACAAGAGGAGAGGAAAACCAATCGGCTCATTGGCTCAGGTTCAATAGTATTCGAATGAGTCTTTGAGCCAACATGTGAAACGATTCCGGGAAGCAGTAGGCCAAGTTACTGACTTTAACGATCTTCAGGCAGTGGGTTTATTTCAGAATGGGTTGGATTTGGTAAAGTCAGAGAAATTGGTGAAGAAGTTGATGTTTCACCATCCGAAGAGTCTCGCAGAAGCTTTCGATAAGGCGGAAGGCTATATAGTGGTAGAAGAGGCTATGAATAGCCTGAAACGTCCTTCTTCGGACAAGCTGAAGGAGACAGATCTGGACAGAATGGATGGGGGCCAGAGGAAGAACGAGGGGAACAACGACCGCTATGATGGGGGTTAGAAAAAGTATAACAACAACTGGAGACAGGGAGGAGGTCGTCCAGCCACTCCAGCCCAGAAAGTGAATAGGACGTACACTCAACTCAATACTGATAGGGCTGTCAGTTTGTACCAGGTCAAAAATCAACCTATCTATGAACCACCTCAGGATAACCTTAAGCCTGGAGTAGGTAATTCTCGTAAATACTATGACTATCATTAGGCTTCGGGTCACAATACAAATGATTATGCTAGTCTGAAGGACTTCATCTAGAGGAAGGTTCAAGGCGGTGCCCTAGTTCAGTATGTTGCTGCTAGAATAACTCAGTAAGCCCAGCAGAGAGATAGAGAACCTGTTCAGGTTGCTCAGCCAGCTCAACCTGCAGCGACAGCTCCTGGACAGCCAGCAAGGCATGTGGTCGATGTCATCACTGGAGGGACTTCTGGCAAGTTTGTGGGGAAGAAACGTCGAGGATACTTGGATTCGGTCATGTCAGTGGCGGGTACACTCCCGAAGACTGATAGACCTTATCCAGGCACGGTAATTGCTTTTACTGACGAGGATTACCCTTCGGAGCCCATCGAACCCCATGAAGGAGCACTGGTGATAACAATACAGGTGGGTTCAGTCAACATGAAGAGAATGATGATCGATAACGGGTCTTCTGTGGATATTCTCTATGCCCACGCTTATCCGAGGATGCATCTGGATGGGCGTAAGATGGAGGTTGGGTAGGAGGCTCCCTTATATGGCTTCAGCAACGATCTAGTTAAGGTGGCTGGAACTATTGAGCTGTCGGTCATCTTCGGAATGGCTCCCCAACAGGTAGAAATTACTTGTAAATTTTATGTTGTGCATGTAGATTCCGCCTACAATGCCATTCTGGGAAGGCCTACTCTGACTGCTCTATAAGCTGTAACTTCAATCCCTCACTTCAAAATCAAAATTTCTACGGTCCACGGAGTTGGAGAGGTGAAAGGGGATCTAGATTTGGCCAGACGGTGTTATAAAAATGCAGTGATTACTTCGGGAGTAGGGATGTCGAAGCAGAAACAGACAATGACGATAGAGATCGAGCCCTTCACCGAAAGCAGTTCAGAACCATCGGTCATACCAGCAGGGGAGATAGAGGAGTTCGAGCTTATCCCGGGCAAGAGAGACAGGACTGTGAGGATAGGTTCGGGTCTGCCGGAACCTCTCCGGACGAACCTTATGGAGCTTCTACGCTGTTATGCTGATATCTTTGCATGGGAGCCTCAGGATATGCCAGGAGTGAGTCGAAAGATTGCTGAGCATCGGCTAGAGGTAGATCCATCCAAAAAACCATTTCGACAGAAGAGGCGAATGTTTGCACCGGAGCGCCAACGGATCATTGATGAAGAGATTGCAAAGCTGCTGGCTGTAGACTTCATTTTTTAGATCGACTACCCGGAGTGGATGGCTAATGTGGTGCTTGTCCTAAAGCAGAATGGAAAGTAGCGAATCTGCATCGACTACACGAATTTGAACAAAGCCTGCCCAAAGGACTTCTATCCTTTACCTTACATCGATCAGCTCATCGATGCGACTTCGGGGTTTGCATTATTGAGCTTCATGGATGCTTTCTCTGGTTACCATCAAATCTCCATGTGTAAAGAGGATATACCGAAGACGGCGTTCATTACGCATCGTTCAGTGTATGCCTACAAGAAGATGACTTTTGGCCTGATCAATGCGGGAGCCACGTACCAGAGGATGATGAACTTTATCTTCAGACTCCAGTTGGGCAGGAATATGGAGGTGTACGTCGATGACATGATTGTTAAAAGCATGCTTGTACAGAAGCATTTGGACGATTTAGAAGAATGCTTTCAGACAGTCCGTCATCACGATTTGAGGCTAAATCTGACCAAGTGTACCTTCAGTCTTGGCGCTGGCAAGTTTTTGGGTTATCTTGTCAATCAGAGAGGGATCGAAGCCAACCTGAAAAAGATCCAGGCAATATTGGGTATGAAGACTCCTCAGTCATTCAAGGATGTCCAACGTCTGACTGGAAGGATTGCAGCTTTGAGGAGATTCATGTCCCGGTCGGCAGAAAGGTGTTTGTCATTTTTTGACACATTGAAAGGGCCGAAGAATGCAAAGACGTTCCGGTGGACTTCGGAATGTGAAGACGCTTTCCAGAGTATAAAGACCTATTTATCTTCGGTGCCTTTATTGGTGAAGCCCGCTCCTGCTGAGCCTCTATATTTGTACTTAGCAGCTAGTTCGTTGGCAGTAGGAGCAGTTTTGGTGCGGGAAGTAGGGGGTAAGCAGCACCCGGTTTACTATGTAAGCCATGTCCTTCGAGATGCTGAGACAAGGTACCCAAATATTGAAAAGTTTTCCTTTGCCTTGATGATTTCTAGTTGAAAGCTTAGGCAATACTTCTAGGGTAGGTTGTTAGTGGTATACATAGATTAGCCTTTGAAGAAAATTATGGGCAAACCTGAAGTTTCGGGGAGATTAGCTGCATAGACAATGGAGTTGTCCCAATTTTTCATTGAATATCATCCCCGAACAGCTATTAAGATACAGGCTTTGGCTGATTTTGTAGTCGAATGTTCATTTTTTGAAGCGGATGAAGTTGTGGCAGAAACTGAAGCTGACAGGGCAGTTGCAGTTCTTCAGCAGAAGCAGAGATCGTGGATGCTGTATGCAGATGGGTCTTTTACTGCGGACATCGTGGAGCAGGAATCATTTTGACAAGTTTGGAGGGATTCAAAGTGCAGCAGACCATCAGATTCGGGTTCAGAGCAATGAATAACGAGGCTGAGTATGAGGCGGTGCTAGCAGGGTTACGACTAGCTAAGAGTCTCGAAGTACAGAGAATAATCATATTTAGTGATTCTTAGTTGGTCGTTAAGTAAGTCTCAGGGGAATGCGAAGCTTGAGGTCAGAGAATGGTCAAGTACTTGGCAGAATTAAAAGATCGGCTTCAGTATTTCCAGTCGTATGAGTTTCAAGGAGTCGGGCGTGACGATAATTCCATTACCGATGCACTCTCAAAGTTAGCCACTACGGATGCTAACATTTTTGATGGGTCCGTTTACTTGGAAAATTTGCAGCATTCTAGTGTTCAACATGAATCGGTAATGTGCATTGATCGCTCTAACTGCTGGTTGACTCCATATCTGGAGTATCTGGCAGATGACATCTTACCTTCAGATCAGATGCTTGCCAAGAAAATTAAATATAAAAGTGTTAACTTCGTTCTGATAGATGGGGATCTTTTTCGAAGGGCCTTTTCGTCTCCATTGCTGAAATGTTTGACTTCATTCGAAGCTGAATATGCTCTTCGAGAAGTTCACGAGGGCATCTGTGGCGACCATATGGCTTCTAAGTCATTAGCCTACAAAGTACTTCATCAGGGGTACTACTGGCCTATAATCTTCAAGGAAGCTACGGAGTATGTCAAGAAGTGCGAGAAATGTCAACTTAACAGCCTGATCCCACATCAGCCACCAGAAGAGCTATACTCGATCTTATCTCCTATACCCTTTGCTGTCTAGGGGTTGATATATTGGGTCCATTACCGAAAGCTAAAGTTTATGTCAGTTTTGTTATAGTTGCCATCGATTATATGACCAAATGGGTAAAGGCGAAGCCACTTAGGTTGATAACGGAATAAGAATTCTTGAAGTTCATGAAGGAGTCGGTAGTGTTTCGTTTCGTCATTCCTAAGGTGGTGATATCGGACAACGGACGACAGTTTGTGGGATCAAAATTTGAAGCATTTCTAAAGGAACTAGGGATTCAGCACAGAAAGAATTCGGTAGCTCATCCACAGTCGAACAGGCAGGTCGAAATGACCAGCAGAACGCTGCTGAATGGGATCAAGCAAAGACTGGATGAAGCTAAGAGAAGATGGCCAGAAGAGCTGCTCAACGTGTTATAGGCTTATCGAACTACACCGAGGACTACAATAGGGGATTCTCCTTTCAAGCTGGCCTATGGTACTGATGCCTTAGTTCCATTTGAAATTGGATCTCCAAGTCTTTGGGTCAGTCAGTTCGAAGAGATTTATAATGAAGAAGGGATGAAGCTCAATCTGGATTTACTCGAAGAAGTCAGAGAAACAGCTTTGATTAGACTGGCAGCCTATCAGCGAAGAGTGGCTAAACATTACAATAAAGGGGTAAAGCTTCGTAGATTTGAAGTGGGAGATTTTGTCCTCTGGGAAGTCGAAGCATCTAAGCCTTAGGATTTGGGAAAGCTGATGCCGAACTGGGAAGGACCGTATGAAGTAGTTGAAGTACCAAAGCTGGGAACTTATCAGTTGAAGGCATTAGACGGGTCAGAGATCAAGAATACATGGCATGTTGGCAGGCTTCGAAAGTATTATCAGTAGATACAATGTCAGTATACCGGAAGTCTGTAAAATTTCGAATCATCATCAATAAAAGATCATTTTTTCTCAATAAATCCCCTGTTTGTTGCTGTTCAGTTCATCGGTGTGAGGAGGTTTGGGTGGACTCGCTAACCATTCGATGGTAGTCTTATCGCCAGGTGGTCCTTATGAATTTGTCAGGCCCTTCGTGGTAGGCAAACTTTATCGGTGTGAGGAGGTTCGGGTCCTTATGAATTTATCAGGCCCTTCGTGAAAGGCAAATGTCATCGGTGTAAGGAGGTTCGGGTGGACTCACTGACCATTCGATGGCAGCCTTATCGGCAGGTGGTCCTTATGAATTTGTCAGGCCCTTCGTGGTAGGCAAATGTCCTCGGTGTAAGGAGGTTCAGGTGGACTCGCTGACCATTCGATGGTAGCCTTATCGGCAGGTGGTCTTTATGAATTTGTCAGGCCTTTCGTGGTAGGCAAAGGTCATACTGTGGATTTGTTAGACCCTTCGTGGTAAACAAATTTTCTAAGAAGCAGATCTACCTCACACTTCAGTAACGAATAAGTATTCCTTTACTTTATTACTTAATTTTGCCTAAGTGTTGAGTTCGGATTGCATTATTACTTAACTTGTTCTTGTTCTTATCTGTTATATGACTTGTTTAGTTATTTACTAACAGTTCAAGTTAAATTCAGATAAAGAGCTTGTATATTTTTCAAGTTGATTGATATTGAAATATTGACAAAAATTAATAACAAAGAAGTAACAAGGAGCGATTAATATTTCATTGAAATCATGATATTTACATGAAAAAAGCAGAAATGGTTACAAAAGTCCTACAAACTAGGAGAAAGAAGTCATCTTCAGGCATTGTCTTTGCCTTCGGAGGAGTCCAGAAGAGTTGGATTTAGTTGGGCCGCGGTAAGCTTCTCCTTCCCTCGACTTCGACAGACTTCATAACCTTCAGAATACACCCGAAGTATTTCTGCATTCAACTCATCGGATGCCCGGTATTCAGTCTATAGCTGCTTACACAGCTCTTCGGTCAAAGGGGGACCTAACTCTTCCAAGGCTTGCAGCTTACTTTGAAGCTTGCGACGTCTGACCGAATACCTTTCTTTATCAACTCGGGCTTTAACCTGGACTTCGTCAATTTACCTTGCCAGACTTAAATTGGCGGAGGCCAGGTCTTCATTTTGTCCTCAGAATCTCATTCTTAAGGACTAAGTCTGAATTCATGTTGACGATATCATGCTGTTTAACCTTGGTCGTCTGCATCTCTTCTTTGGTAGCCTTCAGCTCTTCTTTTGTCTGATTCAAATCTTTCTGAAGGTATTCATTGTTGAATAGCGCGATGTCAAGCTCACTTCTTGACTTCGCCAAAGCCGACTTTAGTATGACATTTTCCTTCCGTGCAGCTTCCTCTTTGACTTCATCTTTAATGTACCTTGGACGTAAACGTCCGAAGATAGCGTTGGCCTGCATATGTTTAACAGTATTCAATAAGTTTTAGATATCCAAGTAAGAAGAAAAGTGTAGAAATTAAAAAGACGATTATTTACCTTTGCTTGATAGCTCATGCCTTCATCGATCAGATCCCTGATTGAGCTGTTGTCGAATCGGTGATCGTCAGTTTCCCGGACGAAGGCATTGAAGAGCTGGAAAGGGAAGTTGGCATTGAACTGGGGCCATAAGGTTAGCGATGCCCTAGCCTCATTCCGAAATTCATATGATGAAGGCCTTGAGGGAGAGGGCATGGATTGATTGTGGGTTGGCGATGGATCGGTGTAAATATTTTCAGGGGATAGAGACATAGAAGGAATGTGTTCCTGTGCTAGTGAGGAGATGGTCGCTGAGCTAGGGTGACTGTCGGATGGTTGTTTCCTTTTTTGGGACGATGAAGGAATAGGCTCGATGCGTTCTTCATCATCAGAAACTTGTATCTCCGTGGGGATTACAGGGGGCAGATCGACTGAAGATGAAGGCACTCGGAGCTCTTCGGTGGTCAGAGGGGTAATTTTGGTTTTTAACTTCTTGATTCGAAGGAGTCGTTTCCGATCGTCTACAGGCAGATCGAGCAAACTCGCTCGGGTCGGCTTGGTGATTGGTTCAGGTTCTAGGATGGTTTCAGGTTCTGTTGGTGTTGGATTAGACCTAGGTTTTTGGACTGCTCTCCTTTTTCGGTGGGGTTGAAGGGATTCTTTTGGTGGAGGAAGGTCGTCAGCCTCTGGGTCGTTGGTTTGGGGTTCAGTAGTGGGTGTTTATGTGATTGGGTTGTCTTCGGGTGGAACTTCTAATAGTTGAGTCTCAGCAGCTTCCGCAGATTTTCCAGATAGGAAATCTTCAAAATCCCTTTCCTCAGAAGTGCTCGGCTTCATCAAAGACACTACAAGGAGAATAATGATACACTTCAGAATCGATATCATCAAAAACTCAAAGAAATCAGACAGAAAGTTTAAAACTCACATTTGTGGTTGTATAACCACACTTGCTTGGAAAGAAGTCCGTAGTTCCATTCCTCCTTCGAAAAGTTGTCAAAAAGCTCTATCATTTCAGCAACGCGTTCTTTAGGAATATTCCCGAAGTCGGCAGAGACTTTCTCATCAGTGGCCCAGTTCGGTAGGGAAGCAATCTCTGGTCCCTTGATGAAGAACCACCCTTTGTGCCATCCTTTGTTGCTGGATGGGGTGGCGACCAATGAGCGCCTTTCAAATTTTTCACCTGTCTTCGGTGACTGCTTGCTTATAGCTTTAAATCCCTTCTCTTGGGATTGACCGATCTTGTACACAGTGAAGAAGAAATCGAGAGTGGGCTCGACTCCCACCTCGTGGCAGAAGGCTATAAAGGCTAAGATGTGGATGTACGAGTTCGGCACTAATTGGGCGAACCCGACACCGATAAAGCCTAAGAGGGTCACCAGGAATATGTGGAGAGAAAACCTGACTCCTTTCTCGAGAATCGTTACAGGAACTGCTGTCCATCCTTCAGGACGTTGATACATTCTCTCATCAGACCTATGAGCTCTCACCAAATGGGTGTCCGGGATATGACAGCGATTCCGAATCCTCCAAAACTCAGTTTCGGTGACAGTCGATGGAGTGTTGACATGGGAATAAAGTTCTTTATTTTTGAAGAATTCAGGAGTAAGTAGAGGTTTTGGAGGTGGTACCTTTTTGCTAGGAGTTGCAGCTTTAGGATTTGAACTCGAAGCTTCTTTATTAGGGCTTGGGTTAGGAGGAACGACGGTGATGGGGGTTACCCGGACTGGAGAGCTCTGATCAGAACCTTGGGAAGCCATTGATAGTGAGTTGCAGAGAAAGGAAGAAAGCTCGAGAGAAAAGAAGAAGGTCAGGAGTCGTATGAATTTCAAATTGACATGTAAAACTGTCAAATTTGGGGAAAATTATCTTTTATACTGACGGTTTCACGGACCACGAGGGCGGCTAGTTAAATGCTGGTAATGATGTAGAATTTGAATGGATAGCGTCCGGGTTGGATCTTTCATTTGGACTTTCGATTTTCAGTTTGCCTTATTATTTTAATTCTTTACCGATTGGGCTTTGATGGGTTTTAGTTTGGGCCTCTTTCTATCCTATCATTTTAACATCATGGACCATTTACAATTTCCTCTTAAACAGTTTGTTTAATAAAAAACTGGGGGGAAATGTTGGGCCATAATACTTTAGGTATTGGGCCAGACCGGTTGGACTCCTCCTTTGGGTTATGACACTTTACGAATATTGGGCCAAGTCAATAGGTTGCCTTGATTGGGTCTAAAAAGTCTTGGGCTTCTTTAATTGGACCGGTCTAGTAGATGATTAATTATTTAAATATCTACATCTTTGACCGGTAATGATGAAAGAAAGTGATAGTTGACTGAGATATCTGCCAAACATTAATGTGGATGGTATTCATAGTCAGCCGGCGGTGGCAAACAGTGACAAGATGTAGTGGGTGAGCTGCTTGTTTTTGGCTGAGATGACCGTGAGCGGGGGACTGTGTCAGGAGGTAGTGGGTGGCATGAAAAATCGGACCGAGTATATATAAGAAAAGGATCATACAAGAAAAAGGTAACAACACTTGATCAGATTTTTTATCTCTCTCTAGACACTAGATATTTTATCCTCCATTGTTAACCTTGTGATCGCCTGTACTGACTCTCACGCCGGAGCTATCCCCCAACGGTCAAGCCGTCAAGCTTTTGGTGTTGACTTGTTAAACTGTGCAGGATCAGAGCGTCTTATGTGATTGGGACGTGACAGAAGATCTTGGCGTTAACAAACCCATTTGATAAGTTTTTGAGTAACCAGAGGCCATGTAAAAACAACCAACAACTCTACTCGACACGTAAAGAACCAATCTACTCGAACAGTCGGCTCCTGCTCCAAGGGGTTAGGAACTCGTTCAGGTTTGAGATGTTCGATATATATATATACATATATCAAAATAAAACTTCATGTAAACTGACCAAGACGGTGTGAATAACTTGACAACCGAATACTGGAGTCAACACAACTCATCTAAACCCCCAGTCCTTTGTAATCATATCATAAGAAAAAAGGATAATTTTGTCTCACAAATGCATTGTAGTCTTTTAAACTAGAAAAGAAAATCTAGTTTGATCTAATTAGGTATACCATTATCCTATACAATTATTTTTCTTTATTTTCTAATAGGCCATAAAACTAGACCACAAACAGTTTTATAAGGCTTTTTATGGAGTATTTCTCATCCTCCTATTATTAAGTAGTGCTCTATCTATTCTAATAAAATCTTATTTTCTTTCTGCTTTTGATATTGAACCATACGGTATTTTGGGCAACAAATGTGATCCTCTGTTATCCGCTCAACTGACTTTCAAATATGTATACATTCGACAGCTATACGTAGTTGTAAGGATTTATACTTCTCTTTATCTTTTTATCTTGTATAACAACCAGATATATATAGTTGGTGTAATAAGGTTGTGATATGAAACAGTGAAAGATTCTTACTCTGTCTAAATCATTCTCTCTCTTTCTAAGTTGGTATCAAAGCTTCAAAACTGACTTCATGTTGTCATCTGGATCCTCCTCCATTGGTTTGTAGAAAATTTGAAAAAACTATTTTGGTGGAGGGGAGAGAGATAGGAGCTCAAAATTCTTTTAACTTTTATATTCCTCCAAGTTATTTTCAAACGAAATCAACAAGGCCTTTATATAGATACTAGGCACTGCTCTCCAAAAAAAAAACTGAAACCAATAAATTCTATTAAAAGACCACTATCTCCTGTATCACCCCTTGGCCTTTCAGCTACAAAAACTCTTGACCTTTTATTTTCCAACTAACTTCTAAATTTAAAACCCACTAAAAATAACATTTAATGTTTATTCAACAAAACTCCCCCGTAAACTTAAATGCTTCTACCATCCGCCATGCCAATCATCTTCTTGCATTTGTCAAAAAGTACTTTTGGTAGCGGTTTTGTGAAGATATCCGCAGCTTGATCCTGACTTGCCACATGCACCAATTCCACACTTCCTTCCTTCACATGATCTCGGATAAAGTGAAAACGAACGTCGATGTGTTTGCTTCTTTCATGGTTCACTGGGTTCTTTGCCAACTCAATTGCTGATTTTTTGTCAACTTGAATCAGGGTTGCACCTAGTTGCTTTAGATCCATCTTGCTCAACAAATTTCTAAGCCATATCGCATGACATACACACCAAGATGCTACCACATATTCAGCTTCACACGTCGAGAGCGTCACGATCGGTTGCTTCTTTGAAAGCCAAGTAAATGCAGTATCTCCCATAAAGAACACATATCCCGAGGTACTTTTCTGATCGTCTATGTCTCCGCACCAATCGCTGTCGGAGTAGCCAACTAACTTGTAATCTTCTGCTTTTGAGTAGAACAACCCGAGTGACACTGTTCCTTGGATGTACCGTAGGATTCGCTTCAACGCCTTCCAATGTGAATAAACCGGCTCCTCCATGAACCGACTTACAATGCCGACACTTAATGAAAGATCCGGCCTTGTGCATGTGAGATAGCGAAGGCTTCCTATTAAACTCCGGTATCTATTCGCATCAACACGTTCTCCTCCATCGAACTTCGAGAGTTTTGCACCTGGTTACATTGGTGTTGATACCGGGTTGCAATTTGCCATCTTGTACTTCTTCAAAATCTCTTTTGCATATGTCTCCTGTGATATAAAAATACCCGTCTCTATTTGTCTAACCTCCAAACCAAGAAAAAACTTCATCAAGCCCAAATCTGTCATCTCAAATTCCCGTGTCATTGTGCCCTTAAACTCTTCTATCATCTCATCATTGTTACCCATAAAAATGAGATCATCGACATAAAGAGCAACAAATAACACGTTACCTCCATTCTTCTTTGCGTAAAGGGCATGCTCGTAGGGACATTGCTTGAACCCGTTCTCTTTGAAATATGAATCGATACGTGTATTCCATGCCCGCGGTGCTTGCTTTAACCCGTAAAGCGCCTTCTTCAATTTTAGCACCTTCTTCTCTTCTCCAACTTTCAAGTACCCGGGTGGTTGTTCGATGTAGACATCTTCTTCGAGCACACCATTCAAGAATGCCGACTTGACATCCATTTGAAATATCGGCCATTTGAATTGAGC
Source organism: Panax notoginseng (assembly GCA_016801055.1). Lineage (NCBI taxonomy): Eukaryota > Viridiplantae > Streptophyta > Magnoliopsida > Apiales > Araliaceae > Panax > Panax notoginseng. The sequence continues at coordinate 140,702,097 of CM029017.1, forward strand.
AACTTGTGAAATTAGTAATCGGATTGTCTCCATTCTTGCAACAGGAGCAAATACCTCGTCATAGTCAATTCCTTCCTTTTGCTTATATCCCTTCGCAACAAGTCGCGCCTTGTACCGTTCCATCTGGCCTTGAGCATTCATTTTTTTCTTGAACACCCACTTCACACCAATAGGCTGACTTCCTTTCGGCAATTCTGCTAACTCCCATGTGTTGTTGTGGTCAATCGCCTAAATTTCCTCGTTCATGGCAGTTTTCCACTTCTTGTCTCGTACCGCCTCTTCAAAGCTGATATTTTCAGCATCTCCCAAAAGACATACAAGGTGTACCTCATTTGTCGAATCATACAAATCTTGCAAACTTCGCATTTTGGGTTGTCGTGATTCATCTTCATTATCGGTAGTTTCAGAGTTTGTTGGTATGCTTGTTGGTGCAACGGCTGATGATTCTCCAACTTCGATGATAACCTCTGTCAAATTGTTCCAGTTCCACTCGCTTGCTTCGTTTACTTGCACATCATGACTCACCATCACCTTTTTGCTTATCGGGTCGAGTAGCTTGTACCCTTTTGTCTTCTCATCATACCCAATAAAAATATACTTTTTGCTTTTGTCTTCGAGCTTCGTTCTTCGTTGATCCGGTACATGTGCATAAGCCACACTACCGAACACTTTGAGATGAGAATAGTCCGGTTCTTTCTCTTGGCCACACCATTTTGTTGAGGAGAGTATGGTGCGGTTAGGAATCTCCTTATGCCTTGCTCCTCGCAATACTCCATGAAAGCCGTCGAAGTATACTCACCACCTCTATCGGATCGTACGGCTTTGATGTGTTTACCAGTTGCCTTCTCCACCATCACTTTGAACTTTTTGAACACCTCGAATGCCTCGGATTTTTCTTTCAAAAAATAAACCCAAGTTTTTCGTGAGAAATCATCGATAAAGGAAATGAAGTATCTTTTACCGCTGAAAGATTCGGGGGTGATTGGTCCACATATGTCGGTATGAATCAACTCGAGAGTATGTTTAGCTCGATATTCTGCCTTCTTTTGGAACGAGGTCCTCGCTTGCTTGCTAAGCACACATTCTTCACAAAATTTGCCCTCATAGTCCATGTCCGGCAGCCCGTGCACCATGTTCTTCTTTACTAACTTTTTTAGACCACCATGATGTAGGTGACCAAAGCGGAGATGCCACAACGACGCCTTGTCTTCTATGTTGACTCGCAAACATTTTTCTCGCATGCTTCTCAAATTCAGTTTGTACATCCGATTTTTGGCCATTTCGACTCGTGCTACCAAGCGACCTCGATTGTCTTTTAATTGTAGTACTTGGTTTTTCATGAATACCGAGTATCCCTTCTCCATGAGTTGCCCCATACTCAAAATATTGCTTTTTAGATCAGGTACATAATAAACATCCTCGATTGATCCTTCTGTACCACCTTTTTGTAAATAATGAACCGTACCTTGGCTGTAACGACCCCAAAATAGGTCCATTCCACCCAACCCATTCTGAGTCGTCAAATACATGGTACAGAAAATAACTACAACTTTATTACAACAATTGTCGTGCAAAATACAACAACACATATGCTGTGAGTTTGGATACAAATATATACCAAATGTGACTCATGTTCCAACCGTGGACATCACCTCACAATAACACCTTACATAAAGGTATAGTCAAAAACTGTTTTAGAAATTAGAATCTTTGGGAAGTGCTCAAGGAAACTTTCGTACATGGGAGGCCATGCGTCTAGGTTATGATAGATATCATATGGCCACAGAATTATCCTTGGTTGACCCAATAGACCCCAAAGAAAAACGAGAAGATTACTATCATATTCTTCCCAATGGTGAGTCTTCTCTTGACTTATCATTATCTCTACTGTCTCTAATTGAGAATTATACTTCAAACAAACACCAAGATTATATAGGTAGTGCCCATAGATATACTCAGCAAGTGGATGAGCACAACCATGTCTTATGATGACACGAGGTTGTATGTCATTAGACATCTTGTATGATAGTGACAAAACACCCTTCCAACGTTGGGTTCGCCTCACCCTATTTTCTTCACCAAATATAACTACTAAATGATGACCACCGTTCTATTCCCTTGTTACCCCCGCTCGACCCAGCTACACTCTTATTACCTGAAAAGAATTGTGAAGCAAAAGGGTGAGCACAACTAACTCAGTAAAGAATGTCATGACTAAAGATAATTCAATTATCAATAGCATTCATCAATAATAAATCAGAGATTTAGAACATATGGTAAATGATAAAAATTTCAACCATAGTTGTAGCGGAACGAGCAATCCATTAGAAGAGTCAAATAGACTATAAAGTCTATTATCTTCTCCATGTTAAAAATCCACCAACAATGTTTTATCCCTGTAACATCAATCAACAATTCTGGTCCACAATCATATGAATAACTCATAATCATAACTGTAGTTCTAAATTTCTCTTCTCATCCAGGACGATGATAATTTTCATCACCTATCTTTACCTGAAACATCAAAGATGATGGTTACACCAAATCACATTTCCTGTTCATAATCATACTAATAACTTCATCTTTGCACTACGTCCAAAGATATTCATTTGTATCACCAGTTGGTCATGTTTATCTCAACATCTGTTCATCTTTGCACTACTGGCCAAAGATATTCAACAACATGTCATCTTTGCACTACGGGCCAAAGATATTCATCAACAATTCATCTTTGCACTACAGGCTAAAGATATTCATCAATATTTCATCTTTGCACTACAGGCCAAAGATATTAATATCTCAAAGAAATATATAATCATTTCAGAATTTATATAAACAATAATTATAACCATGTTGATCAATTCACCTTTGCACTTAAGCTAAAGATATTCACTTATAAATTCAATGGTCATGATCATACCAGTCACAATTCAACTTTGCACTACAGGCCAAAGAGAACCCTTGTCATGATCATACCAATAATCTACCCATCTTTACACTCTAGTGAAAGAGAATTTCAACATCAGGGTTATAAAAATGTTATATATGATAATAAAATTAATATAATCAATACATAGTTTTAATCTCAAGAGTAATATTCATAACTCAACTATAATTTGGTTAGAAAAAGAAACCAATTTTTATCGTGAATAGTAACTCGTGAATAGTAACTCATGAATAGTAACTCGTAAATAGTAACTCATAAATAGTAAACTCGACACAAAAAGGTAGAAATTCCACAATAAAATCCATACCAGTATTTCGGTATAATGATATTGAAAGAATAATATTTCTTAAGCTTATAAACAATTTATTTAAATTGTTTACACTTTACTAAATAATGCATTTAATCATTCTAAAATACCAAACTCATAAGATTTTATCACCAATAATTAAAACCCTCATCAAAAATCTGCATATACCTCATATATAGGATTCTCAAGCCATAAAATCTTATTTTCTAATTTTCTTTCTTCACAAAACATATTTAATTCATTTACTCATAACTAGACCATTTTTATGAAAAATACCAAATCAGTTCCAAAAATATTTCTTTTCTGGGATTTAGCATAATATAGTCCCATAGTGAACATATATTTTTCTCAGAATTTTTAAAAGTCATTTACTATTTTTCATATGGACAAAATAGCCAAATATTTAGACATTTATCAAAAATTGTACTTTTGTCTAAAAATTTTGAAATTTACAGAGTATACTTCTATCATATACATGTACTCCCAATAAAAATTTCATCAATTTTGGAGTTAACCACAAAGAATTATAAGCGGTTACTTTTAAAATAGTCTTTTCTCATAAAATTCATAACTCTCAATCTATACATCCAAAAATCACCATTTTTGGATACAATCAAGAAAACTCATCAAAATATCATTTCAAATTTTTCCAGAATTTTTGAAGTTCAGAAAAATTACGAAACTGAAAATCATAACAACCCTTAAAATCCCTTACTATCCCTTACAATCCCTTACAATCCCTTACCTCAAAAGAGCAGTACTTCTGACTGGATATCGGATATGATGCTGAAGAAAACTTGCACTGATGAATAGCAACTCACCAAGTATCTAAAAACTCACAAAATATGCTTCATAATATAGAGAGAGAAAGAGAGAAAGCTTATGTTTCTGGTGTGATTTTCAATTCTAACTTAGCCCTCTATTTATAGGAAAATTTTGGTAGGTTTGACCTGGAACCTGATGGCTTTACCTGCTACTATTCCCACCCACCACATTTGAAATATAATTCAGCACATTTCTTCACCAACCACAAGTGGAGCCCACCAATTCTAGAATTTTCCACCAAAATGATAAACTCCAAAAATTCAACAATTTCTGAACCAGTCATCTCGTAAAATTCATAACAAATCATACGTTCATTTTTAACGGTTCAAAATTTGTGGACATATACTCAACTTATATATGTATAACATATCCAAAAATTACCACGATCCAACGGTCGGATTAAAAATTATAACCCTCGCAAAATATCTCAAAAACCCTAATTTTTAATACCTCCATTCCGACAAAAATACTGATAAAAACCTCAACATTAACTCCTTCATTTTTAACTACAAAAATATATCTCTCGTTTATATCCACATAAAATAAATATTTCCTTATCATATGAATCAATAATTAATTATTCACAAATAATATTACAGAATCACATTTATGACAACCAGGCCGTTCCCAGGAAAGAGTGGGCTTTCCAATAAGGATTTTTTCTTACTAGCGCGCAATTAGATGACCAAACCTCTCCTTAGACAGAACTTTCTAGACATTGCCAATAATGCTATCTAATAATATTATTCAAATAATATGAATTATTGATCTGATAATGGGAAATACTGTGCAGCAACAATTATTGAAACAAAAATAATATAAAATATCAACGCAGCAATTATTGAATCAATAAAGTAAAATATTGAACAGTAATTACTGTAACAATTATTGAGTAGTGCCTTCTTACGTAAGAATCAATAATTTCAAAAATACTATGCAATACTGTGTGCTACTGTGCAATAACGCGTATTACTGTATTTTAACCACCGGGTATTCCAACAGTGTTAACGGTAACAACTACGCCGTTATTTATAAAAACTCAAATTTGTCATTTTCTTCACCCGACAGTTATTCGTTATGGGGCCCACAAATAGCTGCGCCGTCGTACGAATATTCCCCGACAGAAAGAATATTCCACGACCAAACGAATATTCCCCGACAACAATGATTATTTTATAACCACTTGCTTATTTTGAAAAAAGATTCATATTTCACCCATAACTTTAAACTTTTATCAATTTGACCATTTACTGAATAGTAATTATAAGAAAAATTGAATACTTTTTTTTCATAAAATTCGGGGTCTTACAATCTCCCCTCCTTATGAAATTTCGTCCCCGAAATTTACGTACCTGGTATTTCGAAGAGTTGAGAATACCTTGCTTCTATTTCAGATTCTATCTCTCAGATCATCATGATTTCTCCATTGCTCATCTCCCATGATAACTTCATTTGGGTTCCTCATTTGTTGGGAAGTCATGACAACCGCCATCCCTCGAACTACTCGGCTTTGACTTGTCTGAAGCAGCATTTGGCGTCATCATTACCGTTGGAATATACCTTTCTATAGGACATATTCCTCCCTCAACTGCCTCTTCGTACTCCTCATTCATGATCTGAATCATCAATCTTTGATCCATATCAGATTCAGGTTGACCGCTATGTATAGGGTAATTCAAAACTCGATGTTGGGTTCTCCCAATTGCTTTCCAAAAAGAGAAATTCATATCATCTATTTTAGCCTTCTTAGATCGAACATCTCTTTCCACAATATCCACGTGTCGTGCGGCTTTTGCCCATGCATCACTTATTCTCACTCGTTCAGTTTTTTCTTCTTTCAGCTCAGATTCTATTTTTATCATCTTATACTCTGCCAAAGAATGCTTCTGTTCAAGCATCACATATCGGGTAACACAAGCTTGAATTGTTGCATCCTTTTGTTCCACGACCGCCTGTCGTTCTTCTGCCTGCTCTTCTAACTCATGAATACGATTTTGAAATTCTACATTTTGATCATATAATACCTCTAATAAACTCTCATCTGGTACTTCTTCTTCCTCTTCTTCCTCAGTCTCAGCTGTTACCTCTGCGACTATCTCGGGTGTAACTATCAATTCTTCACTCACCACATGGATATCTCTAATTCCTTCTTCGTCTGACATCACATTTTCACGGTTAGTGATTAGAGGTATCCCCACAGTCTCATTCACTCCATTATTAGCATTCTCAGCTGCCATTCTCAAATACTGCCATAAAACAAGGGTTAATTAAACAAATTAACATATCACATAATATCCCAATATTATGACTGACCAACAAATAAGCTTAGGTAGGACACACTAGCGAAGGATTTACTCATCTCTCCCCTCCTAGTTGTATTCCCCGATCTCCGCCAGAGATCATATCCCTAAGCTCTGATACCAACTGTAACTCTGGACACCAACCTATGTCAGCACCTTACATTGATACCTATCAGCTTGCCACCGCATAACGGCGTCCCCTACGGAGAGTCTGGCTTCGGTGCATCCCCCATCAACAGGAAGTCACCAGCGAGAGGCTCGGGGCTCTTTACTTATAGCTCTGATACCAACTGTAACGACCCCAAAATAGGTCCATTCCACCCAACCCATTCTGAGTCGTCAAATACATGGTACAGAAAATAACTACAACTTTATTACAACAATTGTCGTGCAAAATACAACAACACATATGCTGTGAGTTTGGATACAAATATATACCAAATGTGACTCATGTTCCAACCGTGGACATCACCTCACAATAACACCTTACATAAAGGTATAGTCAAAAACTGTTTTAGAAATTAGAATCTTTGGGAAGTGCTCAAGGAAACTTTCGTACATGGGAGGCCACGCGTCTAGGTTATGATAGATATCATATGGCCACAGAATTATCCTTGGTTGACCCAATAGACCCCAAAGAAAAACGAGAAGATTACTATCATATTCTTCCCAATGGTGAGTCTTCTCTTGACTTATCATTATCTCCACTGTTTCTAATTGAGAATTATACTTCAAACAAACACCAAGATTATATAGGTAGTGCCCATAGATATACTCAGCAAGTGGATGAGCACAACCATGTCTTATGATGACACGAGGTTGTATGTCATTAGACATCTTGTATGATAGTGACAAAACACCCTTCCAACGTTGGGTTCGCCTCACCCTATTTTCTTCACCAAATATAACTACTAAATGATGACCACCGTTCTATTCCCTTGTTACCCCCGCTCGACCAGCTACACTCTTATTACCTGAAAGGAATTGTGAAGCAAAAGGGTGAGCACAACTAACTCAGTAAAGAATGTCATGACTAAAGATAATTCAATTATCAATAGCATTCATCAACAATAAATCAGAGATTTAGAACATATGGTAAATGATAAAAATTTCAACCATAGTTGTAGCGGAACGAGCAATCCATTAGAAGAGTCAAATAGACTATAAAGTCTATTATCTTCTCCATGTTAAAAATCCACCAACAATGTTTTATCCCTGTAACATCAATCAACAATTCTGGTCCACAATCATATGAATAACTCATAATCATAACTGTAGTTCTAAATTTCTCTTCTCATCCAGGACGATGATAATTTTCATCACCTATCTTTACCTGAAACATCAAATATGATGGTTACACCAAATCACATTTCCTGTTCATAATCATACTAATAACTTCATCTTTGCACTACGTCCAAAGATATTCATTTGTATCACCAGTTGGTCATGTTTATCTCAACATCTGTTCATCTTTGCACTACTGGCCAAAGATATTCAACAACATGTCATCTTTGCACTACGGGCCAAAGATATTCATCAACAATTCATCTTTGCACTACAGGCCAAAGATATTCATCAATATTTCATCTTTGCACTACAGGCCAAAGATATTAATATCTCAAAGAAATATATAATCATTTCAGAATTTATATAAACAATAATTATAACCATGTTGATCAATTCACCTTTGCACTTAAGCTAAAGATATTCACTTATAAATTCAATGGTCATGATCATACCAGTCACAATTTAACTTTGCACTACAGGCCAAAGAGAACCCTTGTCATGATCATACCAATAATCTACCCATCTTTACACTCTAGTGAAAGAGAATTTCAACATCAAGGTTATAAAAATGTTATATATGATAATAAAATCAATATAATCAATACATAGTTTTAATCTCAAGAGTAATATTCATAACTCAACTATAATTTGGTTAGAAAAAGAAACCAATTTTTATCGTGAATAGTAACTCGTGAATAGTAACTCATGAATAGTAACTCGTAAATAGTAACTCATAAATAGTAAACTCGACACAAAAAGGTAGAAATTCCACAATAAAATCCATACCAGTATTTCGGTATAATGATATTGAAAGAATAATATTTCTTAAGCTTATAAACAATTTATTTAAATTGTTTACACTTTACTAAATAATGCATTTAATCATTCTAAAATACCAAACTCATAAGATTTTATCACCAATAATTAAAACCCTCATCAAAAATCTGCATATACCTCATATATAGGATTCTCAAGCCATAAAATCCTATTTTCTAATTTTCTTTCTTCACAAAACATATTTAATTCATTTACTCATAACTAGACCATTTTTATGAAAAATACCAAATCAGTTCCAAAAATATTTTTTTTTCTGGGATTTAGCATAATATAGTCCCATAGTGAACATATATTTTTCTCAGAATTTTTAAAAGTCATTTACTATTTTTCATATGGACAAAATAGCCAAATATTTAGACATTTATCAAAAATTGTACTTTTGTCTAAAAATTTTGAAATTTACAGAGTATACTTCTATCATATACATGTACTCCCAATAAAAATTTCATCAATTTTGGAGTTAACCACAAAGAATTATAAGCGGTTACTTTTAAAATAGTCTTTTCTCATAAAATTCTTAACTCTCAATCTATACATCCAAAAATCACCATTTTTGGATACAATCAAGAAAACTCATCAAAATATCATTTCAAATTTTTCCAGAATTTTTGAAGTTCAGAAAAATTACGAAACTGAAAATCATAACAACCCTTAAAATCCCTTACTATCCCTTACAATCCCTTACAATCCCTTACCTCAAAAGAGCAGTACTTCTGACTGGATATCGGATATGATGCTGAAGAAAACTTGCACTGATGAATAGCAACTCACCAAGTATCTAAAAACTCATAAAATATGCTTCATAATATAGAGAGAGAAAGAGAGAAAGCTTATGTTTCTGGTGTGATTTTCAATTCTAACTTAGCCCTCTATTTATAGGAAAATTTTGGTAGGTTTGACCTGGAACTTGATGGCTTTACCTGCTACTATTCCCACCCACCACATTTGAAATATAATTCAGCACATTTCTTCACCAACCACAAGTGGAGCCCACCAATTCTAGAATTTTCCACCAAAATGATAAACTCCAAAAATTCAACAATTTCTGAACCAGTCATCTCGTAAAATTCATAACAAATCATACGTTCATTTTTAACGGTTCAAAATTTGTGGACATATACTCAACTTATATATGTATAACATATCCAAAAATTACCACGATCCAACGGTCGGATTAAAAATTATAACCCTCGCAAAATATCTCAAAAACCCTAATTTTTAATACCTCCATTCCGACAAAAATACTGATAAAAACCTCAACATTAACTCCTTCATTTTTAACTACAAAAATATATCCCTCGTTTATATCCACATAAAATAAATATTTCCTTATCATATGAATCAATAATTAATTATTCACAAATAATATTACAGAATCACATTTATGACAACCAGGCCGTTCCCAGGAAAGAGGGGGCTTTCCAATAAGGATTTTTCCTTACTAGCGCGCAATTAGATGACCAAACCTCTCCTTAGACAGAACTTTCTAGACATTGCCAATAATGCTATCTAATAATATTATTCAAATAATATGAATTATTGATCTGATAATGGGAAATACTGTGCAGCAACAATTATTGAAACAAAAATAATATAAAATATCAACGCAGCAATTATTGAATCAATAAAGTAAAATATTGAACAGTAATTACTGTAACAATTATTGAGTAGTGCCTTCTTACGTAAGAATCAATAATTTCAAAAATACTATGCAATACCGTGTGCTACTGTGCAATAACGCGTATTACTGTATTTTAACCACCGGGTATTCCAACAGTGTTAACGGTAACAACTACGCCGTTATTTGTAAAAACTCAAATTTGTCATTTTCTTCACCCGACAGTTATTCGTTATGGGGCCCACAAATAGCTGCGCCGTCGTACGAATATTCCCCGACAGAAAGAATATTCCACGACCAAACGAATATTCCCCGACAACAATGATTATTTTATAACCACTTGCTTATTTTGAAAAAAGATTCATATTTCACCCATAACTTTAAACTTTTATCAATTTGACCATTTACTGAATAGTAATTATAAGAAAAATTGAATACTTTTATTTCATAAAATTCGGGGTCTTACATTGGCCTTTTACTTGGATCTTTGACGCGTCTCCGAACGACACGTGTCCATCTTCAACCTCTCGCATCTCCTTGAAAAAATGCTTGTGCCCACACATGTGGTTACTAGCGCCTGTATCGAGATACCATACCGTATCGCTATCGAGAACAGTATTTTTGTAGGCCATCAAGAGTACACCATCTTCTCTTGTCTCCACTTCCGCGACTAGATTCGCATTTTCTTCTACCTTTTTCTCGGAATAGCACTCCTTTGCATAGTGCCCATACTTATCGCAACTATAACACTTGATATTTGATTTGCACTCTTTTGCGTAGTGGCCATACTTGCCACACTTGTAACACTCAATATTCGAATGATTTGAACGGGCGCCTCTACCATGACCACGCCCTCTACTGCGTCGATTTTGTTGGCTTAACTGCCCCTTCTCCTCATAGTATCCACCTCGACCACGGCCTCTACCACCACGACTATTGCTGTAACCTCCACGGTCACGCCCTCTACCACAAATATTTTGAGTATATAACACCTTTTCGTCTTTGATAGATACCTTGGCTTGCAGCGCTTCATCAAGCGACTCGTTCTTCTTCTTCTTGCGTTGTTCATGCGCCTCAAGAGAACTAGAAAGCTCTTCAATGGTCATCTCTCCCAAATTTTTTGACTCCTCAATTGCACAAACGACATTCTCAAAATTTTCGGTTAATGACCGCAAAATTTTCTCCACTACTCTTGCATTAGTTAGCATTTCTCCATTTCGTTTGAGTTGATTCACCACTGTTTGCACACGTGAGATGTAGTCGGATACACCTTCTGACATCTTCATCTTCATACTCTCCAATTCGCCGCGTAGAGTTTGGAGTCTTACTTGCTTTACTCGGTCGGCGCCCTTGAACACCTTTTCCAAAGTGTCCCATGCTTCCTTCGAAGTTACTGCACCGGCAATCTTCTCGAAACCCGACTCATCCACTGCTTGGAACAAGAAATAGAGAGCGGTCTTGTCTTTCATACGCGTTTCTTTCAACGCCTTCAACTGATTCGCGGTTTGATTGCTTGTTGCCTCCGGCTCGTCATAGCCCTTTTCAACTACTTCCCATGCATCTTGCGCACCGAGCAATGCACGCATCTGAATACTCCAATTGTCGTAGTTTAATTTTGTGAGTCGTGGCAGTGGCATACCCCCTATTGATATTCTCCCGGAATTTTCCATTGGCTTTGATACCAATTTGTAGAAAAATTGAAAAAACTATTTTGGTGGAGGGGAGAGAGATAGGAGCTCAAAATTCTTTTAACTTTTATATTCCTCCAAGTTATTTTCAAACGAAATCAACAAGGCCTTTATATAGATACTAGGCACTGCTCTCCAAAAAAAAAACTGAAACCAATAAATTCTATTAAAAGACCACTATCTCCTGTATCACCCCTTGGCCTTTCAACTACAAAAACTCTTGACCTTTTATTTTCCAACTAACTTCTAAATTTAAAACCCACTAAAAATAACATTTAATGTTTATTCAACATGGTTCCCAACAACAGCTCACGGTGAACACTCTCACATCACCGCTCAATTTAACAAATCCAACTCAAACACTGGTGATGAAACTTCACCCAGCTAACTACCTTTCATGGAAGGCTCAACTCGTACCTCTTCTACGAGGAAATAACTTGAGGCGATTCCTTGATGGAACAACTGTACCGCCACCTTAAAAACTCCTGCCACTGTCGCGGGTGCGACACCCATTGATAACCCAGATTACTTAATCTGGTATCAGCAGGACCAAAACCTGCTTAGTTTATTGATCTCATCTCTTCGTGAGGACATCGTTCCGTTAATTCTCGATGCACAGTCATCCCGTGAGTTATGGACAATGCTTGAGTCTGCACATGCATCACCTTCCACAACAAGAATCATGAATCTCTGTCTTAGCCTTCTGGAAATCAAGCAAAATGATGATTCCATCTCTAACTTTCTTTATCGGGCAAAAGAAATCAATGATCAACTCGCAGCCGCCGGACGACCCATGTGTATGTCAGATTTTACTTGCCTAATTCTCAAAGGATTACGCCAAGAATTTCATATCATAATTCCTTCTATCACAAATTGGTTGGAACATATCTCCTTCACTTATCTTCACAGTACTCTAATGAATCACGAGTTGCTCACCTAACATTTTTCCAGTGCTATTATATCCCCTACAAGTCATGTCCCTCAGAAATTCCTACTACAGTCACTTTTGTCCCACCGTCTGCTAATTTGGTACAACGAACATCAAATCCAGGGAATGGTAATGGCTATTCTAATCATAATTATCGAAATGACAACAACCAAAACTCTAATAATCGATCACGTCAATATCCGGATAATAGGCGTTACAACAATGGTCGCATAACTTCCGGACAACCCAGTCATGCTCCTCAATGTAAAATATTTCGTCGGTACAATCACACTACAGCAACTTGCCGCCATCGCTATAACCATGCGCATCAGCCGAGTGCTAACACGGTTTCTTTCTATCCTGACAATTCCACTGATGCATGGTTCCCAGACACAGGGGCTACTCACCATTCCACTCCTGATCTTCACCAATTAGATCACTCAGTTGCAGACAATGGGTCTGACACTCTCCGCTTGGGTAATGATACAGGGCTTCATATAGCTAATATGGGTTCATCTAATTTCAAGTTTGAGAATGGTTCATTTACCTTGCGTGACAATTTACATGTTCCTCATCTTTCCGTTAATAAATTTACACATGATAATGATGTATTTTTTGAGTTTCACCCTACTTTTTTGTGTGTTAAGGATCGCAAGACGAAGAGAAAGTTGCTGTCCGGGCCAAGTGAAAGAGGACTCTACTTTCTTCAACATTCTACTTCTTCAACAAATAACCAACCTACAACACTTGTCACAACCAAAGCTTCATCTACTTATTGGCATAATCGTTTAGGTCATCCACACTTCCAAGTTTTGAATAAAGTCATTTCTAGTCATAAGCTACCACTTTCAAATTCCAAATTTAAATTTTGTAATGCCTGTCCACTAGGCAAAGCCTCTAGACTTCATTTGTCTGTCACCAAGCATAATGTTTCTTCTATTCACACTTTCTAGTGAAGGTCATCGTTATTTTGTAATCTTTGTGGATGATTTCGCTAAGTTCATATGGTTTTATCCCATGCAAGCAAAGTCTGATGTCTTTCGAATTTTTAAGTCGTTCCAAACACTTGTTGAGCGTCAATATAGTGCAAAAATAAAATCTGTTCAAACAATCTGGGGTGGGTAATTTCGTTCTTTTAATAAATTTTTTGACTCCATTTGTATTAATCATCGTTTGATTTGCCCCTACACACACGAACACAATGGCATGGTTGAACATAGACATCGTCATATTGTTGAGATTGGTCTTACCCTTTTAGAATCTTCATACTTGCCACTCAAATATTGGCAATATGCTTTTGATACTGTCGTTTTCTTAATTAATCGTCTTCCTTCATCTGCTTCTAATGGCAAGTCACCCTTGGAATGTGTTGTAGGTCGTCACCAGATTATTCATTTTTGAAAATTTTCGGGTGTCACTGTTTTTCTTATCTTCGTCCTTATAATACCCACAGAATCAATTTTCAGTCTCAACCTTGTATTTTTTTTGGGATATAGTCCCCATCATATGGGTTATAGGTGCCTTGACCTTAAAACAAATATGTTGTATGTGGCACGTCATGTGCGGTTTAATGAAGAATTTTTTCCTTCACAACCTGACCATTTAGTTGCTCCCTCTATAAATCAGTCACATGTTTGGGCTATGACACCACTTTTCCAAACTAGTAGTCTTCATATACGTCCTCCTATCACTTCCCTTTCCCCGTCGATCTCTAATTCCACTTGGACTCCTGCCCTCTAATCTGTCTCCACTCCTAGTCCTAATTCCTCCAGTCTTCCATCCAATATAAACATTTGCTCACTCTCATTCGAGTCTCCTCCTCCCAAAGAAAAATCCCTTTCCAGCCTCTATCGGGAAACAACAGTGCTACCACCCTTTTCTTCCTCTCAACCGACCACTCTTCCAGTCCGTTCACTATCTAGTGATTCCCCAATCCTCTCATCATCTCTTATATTTTCTTTCGGTTTACACCTTGCTTCTAATCTCAGTCCCTCTGCCCCGACACCAACAGACTCTTTGCAATGCAATCCTCAACACACTGGTGTGCTGACTCGAGCAATGTTACGCAAAATAAATTAATCCACGGCAGAGGCCCTCACTATAGCTATTGACCAGCTGATATTGAACCATCATGTTACTCATAGGCTGTTAAATTTAACAAATGGCGTGATGCTATGGATTTGGAGTTTAATGCTCTAATTTCTCAAGGTACATGGGCTCTTGTTCCACAACCTCCTCGTATGAATATTGTTGGTTGTAAATGGGTTTATCACATTAAACGAAAACCCAGTGGAGAGGTTGACAGGTATAAGGCGTGCCTTGTTGCCAAAGGGTTTAATCAAGAAGCTGGCATTGATTTTGCAAAGACTTTTAGTCCTGTCGTTAAGTCCACAATCATACGTGTAGTCCTCTCCCTAGCCGTCTCTCAGTCGTGGCATATTCACAAACTTGATGTCAACAATGCTTTCTTAAATGGATGGTTAGAGGAAACAATTTATATGGCTCAACCCAGAGGTTACAAGGACAAGAATTTTCCTAATCATGTTTGTTGACTTCATAAGTCTTTGTATGGCCTCAAACAAGCCCCTAGCTTGGTATCAACGGCTAACTGAGTTCCTTCTAGAGTTGAATTTTTCTATTTCCAGTTCGGATACATCAATGTTCTATAAGTCAACTAGCATGGGCAAATTGATACTGTTAGTTTACGTGGATGATATTATCATAACGGGAAGCTCTTCGGCAGCAATTGACAAATTGATGAAGTCTCTTGGTGCTGAATTTTCTTTAAAGGATCTAAGCCCTCTTAGTTTCTTCTTGGGTGTTGAGGCAATTCGCACTCCACGCGGTTTATTATTATCTTATAAAGAGTATATTAATGATGTTATCGCACGGGCCAACATCGTAAGACCCCAACTTTTTTTTAATAAATAAAATCGAAATTCCTTTAATTATTATTGTGAATAATAAGGTGTTAATTTGATATAATATTTTGGTTATGGGTGAAATGTGCAACTTTTGCAAAATAAGCAAGTGGTTATAAAATATTCATTGTTGTCGGGGAATATTCGTTTGGTCGTGGAATATTATTTCTGTCGGGGAATATTCGTATGACGACGCAGCCATTTGTGGGCCCCATAACAGAAAACAGTCGGATGAAGAAAACGAAAAATTTGAGTTTTTACAAATAATGGCGTAGTTGTTGCCGTTAACACTGTTGGAATACCCGGTTGTTGAAATGCAGCAATTCGCGTGATTGCACAGTAGCACACGGTTTTGCACAGTATTTTTGAATTATTGATCCTTACGTAAAAAGGCACTACTCAATAATTGTTACAGTAATTACTGTTCAATATTTTATTTTATTGATTCTATAATTGCTGCGTTGATATTTTATATTATTGTTGTTTCAATAATTGTCACTGCACAGTATCTCCATTATCAGATCAATAATTCATATTATTTGAATAGTATTATTAGATAGCAGTATTGGCAATGTCTAAGGAAGTTCTGTCTTAGGAGAGGTTTGATCACCTAATTGCGCGCCAGTAAGGAGAAATTCTTATTGGAAAGCTCCCTCTTTCCTGAGAACAACCTGATTCTCATAATTATGATTCTGTAATATTATTTGTGAATAATTAATTATTGATTTATATGATAAGAAAATATTTATTTTATGTGGATATAAATGATGGATATATTTATTTTTGTGGATA
Source organism: Panax notoginseng (assembly GCA_016801055.1). Taxonomy (NCBI): domain Eukaryota; kingdom Viridiplantae; phylum Streptophyta; class Magnoliopsida; order Apiales; family Araliaceae; genus Panax; species Panax notoginseng. Next base: position 140,718,547 of record CM029017.1, read on the forward strand.
TAAATGATGGATATATTTATTTTTGTGGATATAATAGAAGGAATTAATGCTGAGGTGTTTTATCAGTATTTTGTCAGAATGGAGGTATTAAAAATCGTCCGGATGTGAATTTCGGGTATTTTCTGTTTGGAATTTGAAAAAAAATTTCTTCTACAAAGTTGTAGAGAATTAAATTTCCTATGAAAAGCACATGAAATTCGTATTTTTATGATAAAATGACTATTTATTATGAATTATTGAAGTTTCTGATTATTGTTTAAATGATAAAACATTTTAGAAATATCTAGAATTGGTGGGCCCCACTTTTGGTTGGTGAGAAATGTGCTAAAATTTTATTTCAAATGTGGTGGGCATGAATAGTAACAAGTAAAACCATCAGGTAGCATGGTAAGTCTGTTTCGGCGTTCTAACATTTTTCTATAAATAGGGTGCTTAGTAGAATTGAAAATCACACCAGAAATACGTTTTTTTTTCTCTCTCTCTATATTATCGAGCGTATTTTGTGAGTATTTAGATATTTTGAGAGTTGTTATTCAGTGCAAGTTTTTTTCAGCATCATATCTGATATTACATTCAGAAATACAGTATTTTGACGTAAGGGATGTTATTTTCTTCGTAAATGATATTTTTTTTTCTTCAATATCATTATGCTGAAATATTGATATGAATTTTATTGTGGAATTTCTACCTTTTTATGTTGGAATTACTATTCACGTATACGGCACTATTCACGTATACGGCACTATTAACAAATACGACACTATTCACCGAGAAATTAAATTTTCTCTTCTTTGTCCCAGATGTCTATTATGGTTACTATCTTTGATTGTATCCATGTTTTCATTCTTGAATTTTACTCCATTATGGTTTATTATGGAGTATTTTTAAACTTGAATTATGTAAAGTACATGTGAGACCCCAAAATTTATAAAATGAAAGTATTCAATTTTCTTATAATTATTCTATTTAGTAAATGGTTAAATTGATAAAAGGTTAAAGTTAAGTGTGATATGTGAAATATTTTTTAAAGTAAGCAAGTTGTCATAAAATAATCGGTGATAAAAGTACAGTAATACGCGTGGTTGCATAGTAGCACACGGTATTGATTATTGTTGCTTACGTAAGAAGTCACTCAGTTATACTCAATTATTGCTACAGTAATTGCTGCATCATATCTCTCATATTATTGATTCAATTATTGTCACAGTATCAACTGTATAATATGTTATATTATTAAATTAATAATTGAGACGATAAAGTTATTCATATTATTATTTGCAATATTGACAATGTCTAGAAAGTTCTGTCGAGAATAGGTTTGGTCACCTAATTGCGCGCCAATAGGGAGAAATCCTTATCAAAAAGTCCCCTCTTTCCTGAGAACGATCTGGTTGTTAAATATTGTGAGTTATAGTATTAATGATGAATAAGTTCGTGTTGATTAAAGATGAAATTGATAGTTCCATTGTGTGAAAATTATTAGTGTTAGTGAAAATCGATATTTATTTCGATGATAATTGATGTCTGGAAGTTATATTAATCAATCGGGTAATTCACCGGATAAATGAGCAATTAATTGCTATTAATTCACATGCTTATAATTATGTGTTCACATGTGTGTACTATTGATTCACATGATTTACTATTAGGGGAATTGGTGCAAGATTGATAATACTTGCATGACTAAATTAAAAATAGAGGTAGAGATGAAGGTACTATACTGTAATTAATTTTTTCACATGTTTAGAACTACTGAGTCGCATGATTTACTATTGATTCACATGATTTACTATTAGGGGAGGTGGTGCAAGTTTGATAATACTTGCAGGACTAAATTAAAAATGAAGAAAAAGAGGAAGGTATTATACTGTAATATTTCGAGGCCCAAAATATGCAATTATTGAAACTATACTTTCCTATAAATAGAAGTTCATTCTTTCTTCATTTCTCACCAATTCACTAAGTCTCACAAGAGCAATTATTATAGAGAGAAATTATAGAGAGAAAGAAGAAGAGAAGTCTGTTACCTCACTATTCCAGTATCCAGTTTTCTTCTAAGGTAAGGGGTATTATTTCTTTCGTATTCGTAAGGGATATTATTTTTGTTCAATATTCGTATGAAATAATATTTTCTTCCATACTCTGTAGTATGTAAGTAATATTATTTCGTTTCGTATCCCTAGTTCTACACTCATTTTGTTGAAGTATTGCTTCTATATTCTATGAAATTAGTAGAATATCCTTGATATTTGTGCTTTATCCAGTATCTTTTCATGAAAATATTATTCTGAGCATTCTTGATAATTATTGATCTTTTCATGCTAGGTTACTATACACGAAGTACTATTTACGAGTTACTATTCACCCAGTTACTATTCACTCGAATATTTGGGGTACTTTTCATGTCGAGTACTATTCACGAGGTACTACCCGAAGTACTATTCACAGGGTACTATTCATGGGGATTCACCCAAAAAATATATTTCTTTTTTGTCCAAATTATTTTTGATACATGAGTATTATTCTTGAATTTTACTCTACAAAGCAGTATCATGTTGACAATTTGGATGTTTTTAAACTCTGGATAAATTTAAAGTCTTTAATATTTATCCTTTAATTTGTTTGATTAATGCTTATATCATTGTCATCATCCTCATGCTTATATTGTGATGAAAGTCATTTTTGGCTTACGTGCAAAGATGGACTGTTAATTATTGGTTTTACAGCTGTATATCTTTGGCTTACGTGCAAAGATGGACTGTTGATTATTGGTTTTACAGTTGTATATCTTTGGCTTACGTGAAAAGACGAACTGTTAATTGATAGCTTCGGCCCGTAGTGCAAAGATAGACAGGTGTATGACATGATCATGACCACTGGTGATAATAACGAATATCCTTGGCCTGTAGTGCATGGATAATTCGATGACGTGATTGGCAGGATCATGACCATTAGTTAACAGTTGAATGTCTTTGGTCGTAGTGCACTGACAGACAATTGATTGGTATGATCATGACCATTGGTTTAATAATTGAATATCTTTGGCCCATAGTGCAAAGGTAGACAACTGATTGGTATGATCATTGTTATTACATTTGAATATCTTTAGCCTTTGGGGTAAGGATATTGAGTAAAAGTTCTATTAAGCCTTTGTGGCAAGGAGAAATTATTGATTTACATGATTATAAATATGAATTGTGGATTTAACTATAATCTTTGGTAGTTCAGGTGAAGACATGTGATGAGAGTTCTTTTTGTCTTGGGTATAATAAAGAATTGTTGATGAGTATTACATGAATGAAATATTAACGATGGATTTTTAAATCATAGAAGATAGTAGATATCATGCTCTACTTGACTCTTCTAATGGATTACTTATTCCGCTGCAGTTGTTGATCTAAAACTTGTTGTTTATTGTATTCTATCAGTTGTTACTGTAAGACCCCGAATTTTATGAAATAAAAGTATTCAATTTTTCTTATAATTACTATTCAGTAATGGTTAAATTGATAAAAGTTAAAGTTAAGGGTGATATATGAATTTTTTTTTCAAAATACGCAAGTGGTTATAAAATATTCATTGTTGTCGGGGAGTATTCGTTTAGTCGTGGAATATTCTTTCTGTCGGGGAATATTCGTACGACGGCGCAGCTATTTGTGGGCCCCATAACAGAATAACTATCGGATGAAGAAAATGATAAATTTGAGTTTTTATAAATAACGGTGTAGTTGTTATCGTTAACACTGTTAGAATACCTGGTGGTTAAAATATAGTAATACGCGTAGTTGCACAGTAGCACATGGTATTGCGCAGTATTTTTTTCAATTATTGATTCTTATGTGAGAAGGCACTACTCAATAATTGTTACAGTAATTTCTGTTCAATATTTTATTCTATTGAATCAATAATTGCTGCGTTAATATTTTATTTTATTGTTGTTTCAATAATTATCATTGCACAGTATCTCCATTATCAAATAAATAATTCATATTATTTGAATAATATTATTAGATAGCATTATTGGCAATGTCTAGAAAGTTCTGTCAAGGAGAGGTTTGGTCACCTAATTACGCGCCAGTAAGGAGAAATTCTTATCAAAAAACCCCCTCTTTCCTGGGAACTGTCTGGTTGTCATTATTGTGATTCTGTAATATTATTTGTGAATAATTAGTTATTGATCTATATAATAATGAAATATTTATTTGAGGTGGATATAAATGATGGATTTATTTATGTGGTTATAAATGAAGGAATTAATGTTGATTTATTTTATCAGTATTTTGTCGGATTGGAGGTATTAAAAGATCAAATCAGTGTTCTTACAGCTTTATTGTGTGAGTTATAATTTTTAATCTGACCGTTGGATCGTTGTGATTTTTGGATATGTTATACATATATAAGTTGAGTATATGTTCACAAATTTCGAACCGTTAAAAATGAACGAATGATTTGTTATAAATTTTAAGAGGTGACTGATTCGGAAATTAGGTTTATAAATAATTTTGGTGGAAAATTCTAGAAATGGACGGGTCCCACTTTTGGTTGTCGGGGAAGATGGCTAATTTTTGGTGGGTGAAATAGTAGCAGGTAAAGCCATCAGGTAGCAGGTCAAGTCTGTTTTGGCGTGCTAATATTTTCTATAAATAGAGGGCTAAGTTAGAATTGAAAATCACACCAGAATTCATAAGTTTTCTCTCTTTTTCTCTCTAGATTATCGAGTGTATTTTGTGAGTATTTAGATACTTGGTGAGTTGCTATTCATCAGTGCAAGTTTTCTTCAGCGTTATATCCGATATCCAGTCAGAAGTGATGTTCATTTGAGGTAAGGGATAGTAAGAGATTTTAAAAGTTATTATGTTTTTCAGTTTCGTAATTTTTCTAAACCTTCAAAAATTCTCGAAAAATTTGAAATGATAATTTGATGAGTTTTTTAGATTGTGTCCAAAAATGGCGATTTTTGGATGTATAGATTAAGAGTTATGAATTTTATGAAAAAATACTATTTTAAAAGTAAACCCTTATAACTCCTTGTGGTTAACTCCAAAATTGGTGAAATTTTTATTGAGAGTACATGTATATGATAGAAGTATACTCTGTAAATTTTGGAATTTTTGGACAAAAGTATAATTTATGATAAATTTCTAAATATTCGGCAGTATTGTCCAAATGAGAAATAGTAAATGAATTTTAAAAATTTTGAGAAAATATATGTTCAATATGGGACTATATTCTGCTAAATCTCAAAAAAAAAATATTTTTGGGACTGATTTGGTATTTTTCATAAAAATGGACTAGTTATGAGTAAATGAATTAAATATGTTATGTGAAGTAAGAAAAGTGGAAAATAGGATTTTATGGCTTGAGAATCCTATATGAGGTATATGCAGATTTTTGATGAGGATTTTGGTTATTGGTGATAAAATCTTATGAGTTTGACATTTTAGAATGATTAAATGTATTATTTAGTAAATTGTAAATAATTAAAATAAATTATTTATAAGTTTAAGAAATGTTATTCTTTTAATATCATTATACCGAAATATTGATATAGATTTTATTGTGGAATTTCTACCTTTTTCATATCGGGGTTACTATTCACGAGTTACTATTCACGACAAAATTAGTTTCTTTTTCTAATCAAATTATAGTTGATTTATGAATATTACTCTTGGGATTAAATCTATATGTTGATTATATTAATTTTACTATCATGTATAATATTTTTATAATGCTAATGATGATATTTCTCTTTGACTTGAGTGTAAAGATGGGTAGATTTTTCGTATGATCATGACTATGGGTTCCCTTTGGCCAGTAGTGCAAAGTTGAATTATTGACTGGTATGATCATGACCATTAAATTTATAATTGAATATCTTTAGCTTAAGTGCAAATGTGAAAAGATCAACATGGTAATAATTATTGTTTATATAAATTCTGAAATGATTATATATTTCTTTGAGATATTAATATATTTGGTCTGTAGTGCAAATATGAATTGTTGATGAATATCTTTGGCCCGTAGTGCAAAGATGATCTGTGGTTGAATATCTTTGGCCTGTAGTGCAAATATGATCTGTGGTTGAATATCTTTGGCCAGTAGTGCAAAGATGAACTGTTGACGAATATCGTTGGCCCGTAGTGCAAAGATGAATTTATTAGTATGATTATGAACAGGAACTGTGATTTGGTATAACCATGATCTTTGATGTTTCAGGTAAAGACATGTGATGAAAATTATCTTCGTCCTGGATGCGAAGAGGAATTTAGAATCACAATTATGATTATGAGTTATTTATATGATTGTGGACCAGAACTGTTGATTGATGTTACAGGGATAAAATATTGTTGATGGATTTTTAAAATGGAGAAGATAATAGATTTTATGGTCTATTTGACTCTTCTAATGGATTGCTCATTCCGCTGCAACTATGGTTGAAAATTTTTATCATCTACCATATGTTCTAACTATCTGATTTATTACTGATGAAGGTTATTGATAATTTAATTATCTTTAGTCATGATATTCTTTACTGGGCTAGTTGTGCTCACCCTTTTGCTTCATAATTCCTTTCAGGTAATAAGAGTGTAGCTGGGTCGACCGGGGGGTAACAAGGGATAGAACGGTGGTCTCTAGCTGTGGAGTTCTCCCTAACCAGTATAGAAAAATGTGTTGTATACATCATTTAGTAGTTATATTTGGTGAATTATATAGGGTGAGGCGAACCCAACGTTGGAAGGGTGGTTTGTCACTATCATACAAGATGTCTAATGACATACAACCTCGTGTCATCATAAGACACGGTTGTGCACATCCACTTGCTGAGTATATCTACGAGCACTACCTATATAATCTTGGTGTTTGTTTGAAGTATAATTTTCAATTAGAGGCAGTGGAGATATTGATATGTCAAGAAAAGACTCACCATTGGAATGAATATGATAGTAATAGTCTCGTTTTTCTTTGGGGTCTATTGGGTCAACCAAGGATAATTCTGTGGACATATGATATCTATCATAGCCTAGACGCATGGCCTCCCATGTACGAAGGTTTCCTTGAGCACTTCTCAAAGATTCTAATTTTTAAAACAGTTTTTGACTATACCTTTATGTAAGGTGCCATTGTGACGTACTATCCAAGGTTGGGATGAGAGTCACAGTTGGTATATATTTGTATCAAAACTCACAGCATATGTGTTGTTGTATTTTGTACGAGAATTATGATAATGAAGTTGTAGTTTTTTTTTGTATCATGTATTTGGCAACTCAGAATGGGTTGGGTGGAATGGACCTATTTTGGGGTTGTCACAGTTATATTGTTGAAGGCTAAGGATAATTTATTCTACATTATTTTAGTCATAATATTTCTTACTGGGCTAGTTGAGCTCACCCTTTTGCTTTCACTGTCCTCTTCAGGAAATGAGAATATAGCCGGGACGAGTTGGAGAATGGAGTGATGGTCCGAGATGTGGCTATAGTAGTCCTTACTATTTTTATAAAATAGTGTGATAATAATTATAATGAGGACTCCATTGAGTATGGATATTGTCTAGTAGACAATATTCTTGTTTAAACTCTCAGCTACGTTTTGTCGTATTTTTAACGACAGTTGTATTATTAAGTTTGTAGTTAAGTTCTGTACCATGTATCTGGCGACTCAAAATGGGTGATGTATACCTGTTTTGGGGGCGTCACAGTACGAATCTCTAATCTTTGTTCTTTTATCTTACTGGATTCGTTCTCTAGAATGTTTTTCATCATCCTCAGTCCTTAATGATGATACTTGATGAATATCTTTGGCTTGTAGTGCAAAGATGAATGATTAACTGATGAATATCTTTGGCCCGTAGTGCAAAGATGAACAGGTGTTGAGATGAACATGATCAACTGGTGATACAAATGAATATCTTTGGCCTGTAGTGCAAAGATGAATATTTGATTGATGTTACAGGAATAAAATATTGATGATGGACTTTTAAATCTTAGAAGATAGTAGAATTCATTCTCTACTTGATTCTTCTAATGGATTGCTATTTCCGCTGCATTTGTTGATCTAAAACTTGTTGTCTATTATATTTTATTAGATTTTTCCCTGTTAACGACTAACGATAATTTGTTGTATATTACCTTAGTCATAATATTCTTTACTGGGCTAGTTGTGCTCACCCTTTTCCTTTTCGTTCCATTGTTCTTCTTAGGACGAGAGAATTTAGCAGGAACTAGCCGGGGTATGGAGTGATGATTCAAGATAGTTGTTTAAGTATTCCTCACTATTTTATAAAATAGTGTATCAATAATTGCAATGAGTACTTTTGAGTTTGAATACTGTCCATTAGACAATATTTGTATTTAAACTCACAGTATTGTGTTGTCATATTTTACACGACAATTGTATTAATAAAGTTGTATTTATTTCTATACCATATATTTGGCGACTCAGAATGGGTGTTGTATACCTATTTTGGGGGCGTCACAGTTGGTATAAAAGCTTAAGGATATGGTCTCTGGCGGAGATCGGGGAATAGAATTAGGAGGGGAGAGACGAGTAAATCTGTGACACCCCCAAATCTCGGTACTTCATTACCTCAAGATTTGGTGTTCACGTAATCAGAACATTCATTTATAACTACCCAATCATAAATAAAATTGGATAATAAACCTGCCCATACAGGAATTACATAAAATAATATCTCCCAGGTTATCTAACCTTTACATACAATCATTCATGCGGAAAATTTAAATAAACTTCATTACATTCCTTAACCAAAGTCTGATAATAAAACTATCAAAACTATTACAAGTCTTCAGTACTTGTTCGTCTTTCCCTTTCCTTTACTGGTGCTAGGTATGTCACCCTTTCCATCTGTAGCTGTAAGGATTTTACAGGCAAGAGTGAGCAAACAAGGCTCACTTGAAATAACAATGAATAACTTTTACATTCTCTGCCCATTCAGGGGCTCAATAGAACTGAATAATAAGTTCGATTAACATCTTAAACATTCCTTGCCCATTCAGGGGCTCAATAGAACTGAACAATAAGTTCTATTAATACTTTAAACATTCACTGAGGGTCTAATGACCACGAACCTTGTCCACAGTTATAAGCAATCTTTTAACTTAAACTTTTACGGTCATACGTGTGACAAACCCAAAACAGGTCCATTCCATCCAACCTATTCTGAGTTGCCAAATACATGGTACAGAAAATAACTACAACTTTATTACAACAATTGTCGTGCAAAATATAACAACACATATGCTGTGAGTTTGGATATAAATATATACCAAATGTGACTCATGTCCCAACCGTGGACAACACCTCACAATGACACCTTACATAAAGGTATAGTCAAAAACTGTTTTAGAAATTAGAATCTTTGGAAAGTGCTCAAGGAAACCTTCATACATGGGAGGCCATGCGTCTAGGTTATGATAGATATCATATGACCACAAAATTATCCTTGGTTGACCCAATAGTCCCCAAAGAAAAACGAGAAGTTTACTATCATATTCTTCCCAATGGTGAGTCTTCTCTTGACATATCATTATCTCCACTGTCTCTAATTAAAAATTATACTTCAATCAAACACCAAGATTATATAGGTAGTGCTCGTAAAGATACTCAGCAAGTGGATGAGCACAACCCTGTCTTATGATGACACGAGTTTGTATGTCATTAGACATCTTGTATGATTCACCAAATATAACTACTAAATGATGACCACCTTTCTATTCCCTTGTTACCCCCGCTCGACCCAGCTACACTCTTATTACCTGAAAGGAATTGTGAAACAGAAGGGTGAGCACAACTAGCCCAGTAAAGAATATCATGACTAAAGATAAATAAATTATCAATAGTCTTCATCAGTAATAAATCAGAGATTTATAACATATGGTAGATGATAAAAATTTTCAACCATAGTTGCAGCGGAACGAGCAATCCATTAGAAGAGTCAAATAGACTACAAAATCTATTATCTTCTCCATGTTAAAAATCCACTAACAATATTTTATCCCTGTAACATCAATCAACAATTCTGGTCCACAATCATATGAATAACTCATAATCATAATTGTAGTTCTAAATTCCTCTTCTCATCCAGGACGAATATAATTTTTATCACCTATCTTTACCTGAAACATCAAAGATCATGGTTAAACCAAATCACAGTTCATGTTCATAATCATACTAATAACTTCATCTTTGCAGTACGGCCAAAGATATTCATTTGTATCACCAGTTGGTCATGTTCATCTCAACACCTGTTCATCTTTGCACTACTGGCCAAAGATATTCAACAACATGTCATCTTTGCACTACGGGCCAAAGATATTCATCAACAATTCATCTTTGCACTACTGGCCAAAGATATTCAACCACAGGTCATCTTTTCACTACAAGCCAAAGATATTCATCAATAATTCATATTTGCACTACAGGCCAAATATATTAATATCTCAAAGAAATATATAATCATTTATATAAACAATAATTATAACCATGTTGATCATTTCACATTTGCACTTAAGTTGAAGATATTCAATTATAAATTCAATGGTCATGATCATACTAGTCAATAATTCAACTTTGCACTACTGGCCAAAGAGAACCCAAAGTTATGATCATACCAAAAATCTACCCATCTTTACACTCAAGTCAAAGAGAAATATCATCATTAGGGTTATAAAAATGTTATATATGATAATAAAATCAATATAATCAACATATAGATTTAATCTCAAGAGTAATATTCATAAATCAACTATAATTTGGTCAGAAAAAGAAACCAATTTTGTCGTGAATAGTAACTCGTAAATAGTAACTCATGAATAGTAACTCGTGAATAGTAATTCATGAATAGTAACTCGACATGAAAAATGTAGAAATTCCACAATAAAATCCATACCAATATTTCGGTATAATGATATTGAAAGAATAATATTTCTTAAGCTTATAAATAATTTATTTAAATTGTTTACACTTTACTAATTAATGCATTTAATCATCATAAAATGCCAACTCTTAAGATTTCATCACCAATAACCAAAATCCTCATAAAAAATCTGCATATAACTCATATATGATTCTCAAGCCATAAAATCATATTCTCTAATTTTTTTACTTCACTAACATATTTAATTCATTTACTCATAACTAGACTATTTTTATGAAAAATATCAAATCAGTCCCAAAAATATTTCTTTTATGAGATTTAGCAGAATATAGTCCCATATTGAACATATATTTTTTCCAGAATTTTTAAAATTCATTTACTATTTTCCATATGGCCAAAACCGCCGAATATTTAGACATTTATCATAAATTGTACTTTTATCAAAAAATTTCGAAATTCACAGAGTACACTGATATTATATAGATATGCTTCCAATAAAAATTTTATCAATTTTGGAGTTAACCACAAGAAGTTATAAGCGATTACTTTTAAAATAGTCTTTCCCCGTAAAATTCATAACTCTTAATCTATACATCTAAAAATCACCATTTTTGGACACAATCAATAAAACTCATCAAAATATCATTTCAAATTTTTCCAGAATTTTCTAAAGTTCAGAAAAATTACGAAACTGAAAATCATAACAACCGTTAAAATCCCTTACTATCTCTTACCTCAAAAGTGCAGTATTTCTGACTGGAATGCAAAGCCGAAGGAAACTTACACTGAATAGTAACTTTCAAAGTATCTAAATACTCACAAAATATGCTTCATAATATAGAGAGAGAAAGAGAGAAAGCTTATGTTTCTGGTGTGATTTTCAATTCTAACTTAATCCTCTATTTATAGGAAAATATTAGCGCGCCGAAGCAGACTTAACCTGCAACCTGATGGCTTTACCTGCTACCTGATGGCTTTACCTGCTACTATTCCCACCCACTATATTTGAATAAAAATCTCAGTACATTTCTTCACCAACCAAGAGTGGGGCCCACCAATTCTAGAATTTTCCACCAAAATGATTAACTCAAAAAATTCAACAATTTCTTAACCAGTCATCTCGTAAAATTCATAACAAATCATACGTTCATTTTTAACGGTTCAAAATTTGTGGACATATACTCAACTTATATATGTATAACATATCCAAATATTACCACGATCCAACGGTCGGATTAAAAATTATAACCCTCACAAAATATCTCAAAAACCCTAATTTGATTTTCAATACCTCCGTTCCGACAAAAAATACAGATAAAATATCTCAACATTAACTCCTTCATTTTTAACCACAAAAATATATCCCTCAATTATATCCACATAAAATAAATATTTCCTTATCATATGAATCAATAATTAATTATTCACAAATAATATTACAGAATCACATTTATGACAACCAGGCCGTTCCCAAAAAAGAGGGGGCTTTCCAATAAGGATTTCTCCTTACTAGCGCACAATTAGATGATCAAACCTCTCATTAGACAGAACTTTCTAGACATTGCCAATAATGCTATCTAATAATATTATTTAAATAATATGAATTACTGATCTGATAATAGAAAATACTGTGCAACAATAATTATTGAAACAACAATAATATAAAATATCACGCAGCAATTATTGAATCAATAAAATAAAATATTAAACAGTAACTACTGTAACAATTATTGAGTACTACCTTCATTCGTAAGAATCAATAATTTAAAAATACTGTGTAACCCGTGTGCTACTGTGCAACCACGCGTATTACTGTATATTAACCACCGGGTATTCCAACTGTGTTAACGGTAACAACTACGCCGTTATTTATAAAAACTCAATTTTTGTCGTTATCTTCATCCGACCGTTTCTCGTTATGGGGCCCACAAATAGCTGCGCCGTCGTACGAATATTTCCCGACAGAAAGAATATTCCACGACCAACGAATATTCCCCGACAACAATGATTATTTTATAACCACTTGTTTATTTTGAAAAAAATTTCATATATCACCCTTAACTTTAATATTTATCAATTTAACAATTTACTGAATAGTAATTATTGAATACTTTTATTTCATAAAATTCGGGGTCTTACAATATGACCATAATGACTTTAAGGTACTTAGGGGGATCAACCCTTCGTACATGTATTGTATACAAACATTTCAGTGCAAAGTACAAAACTAAGCGTAACCCCTATAAATAGGGTTGTTCATCTCAGTGTTTTGAGTACAAGTCCGTCCCAAAGATAGTTTGGTTTGGATACACTTCAAGGTAATTTGGAGTTCAACGGACATCAACTAAGGATTAATTGAATACAAGATAATAACACTATGTTATTGAATGATCATACTGAATAAACATTTCGTTCTAAGTTCATGCTTTAGGAATAATCTAATAGCATAACAGTTGAATAATTTATCATACCTTGCTTTGAACAACATTAAGTTAAGGTTACATTTTAGAATTTAATATCAAGCATGCACAACAAATAATAACTTGAACGATAAACTAAAGGTACTTGCATGCTAATATAACAAGTTTAGAGTTAAGAAAACTTGCACAATTATAAAAGTAGAGTTAGAGAACTTGCATACATATAACATAACAGTGAAACGTAACCTTGCTGAATAATAAAGTAGCAAAGGTTAGGAAACTTGCCTCGTGCGTAGGTTAAACAATTACTATTCACGTTCACCCCAAATCCTACACATACCATATGTATTGACAATACACATTAGTTACACTAACATTACCTTTATGAGTTCCTTTATTACTTTTAGTATAACTACTAACTAAGTTTAAGTTTAAACAACATCACATCTTTCATGAACATTACTTTTTAGCTTTATTACAACTACTTAAATGATCATGTCATTGGACCATATGTACGTTAATAACTTGATACAACATCCTAATACATGTCCAATATGTTATCATTAAGTTATACTAATACCCAAAGGGTTGCACTTGCATTCGTGCATCCTGACGCCCTCCGATTGGCTCCAAATACACAATAGTCCTAAAGATGGCCATTTTGACTACTGTTACAGACCTCAAATAAAAAAACTTAAAGCATGAAAGTTGTAGGTATACTCGTCCTCTTTTCGAATCATCTTGAATTACCTCAATCGGAGTTCGTAGGAAAAAGTTATGGCCGTTTTACTACAAGAGGTCAAAACTGCCCAACTCGGACACTTTTCCGGCGCCGGGGCGCGGATCAGTGGTGCCGGGGCGCGAGTACCAGCGCTGGGGCGCGAGCTACAGCGCTGGGGAGCGAGCTTTGGCCCATTTTTGGCTCTGGGGCGCGAACTTTGGCGCTGTGACGCTAAATTTGGCGCTGGGGCGTGAATTTTGACGCTGGGGCGCCGAAACTCATAGAACCAACCCAGAAAGACAGAGCAAAGCTACTGTCTAATTTATTTTTAATAGTCAATGACATCCAACAACATGTATAACTTCATGAAAATTACACATAAAAGTTATGAAGTATTTGTGTACGAATTTTACACAACTAAACAACAATATCAGAGAACTAATTATTTGAAAACACTGTTTTCCTTTAAAACTAAACCTTTAAAAATCAAAACTCCATTGTTGATATCTAAAGTACAGTGAACGAAATTTTCACTGTTATCAACCAAATTTGATTCCTTTGAAATACAAGTATACCAACATCTAACAAATTAACATGTATAATTCAATTAACATATACAAGGTTCAATTCGCGTATTAGTTCACAATTTTTATATAATCACATACCAATTTTGTTATTTTGCAAAACATACGTTCAAACATGTTTTTAACTGTAAAACTAAGTTCCTCTTTCTTTAACACGTAATTAGCATACAATCATATATATATATATATATATATATATATATATATATATATATATATATATATATATATATGCACATGCTAGTGATAACAATTAAAATTACACATATTATCACAATTCTCTAACTAATTATACAAGCATGGTTTTTTAAGAGATTTTTGGTAACATTCTGATACACCGTGATTTTTAAGAAAACTGAGACCTACAATTTCACAGAGACTATATACTGTAAAACATATATGATAAGGTTTATAGAACATACCTTTAGTTTGTTCAAACGACACTTGTAAATCACTGACAAAAGTTGAAGAATCTAAAGACCTGCCTTTCTCTTGTTTCTCTCTTTCAGACTCTCCCTTTTCTTAGTTAGGCTTAGGTTTAGACAAATGCGTAAACTAAAAAAAATCAACTGATAAACTATGCGTACTCTAAAACTGATAAGCCAACGTAAATAAAAGAAACGCATATGGTCATTATAATACTACTAAATACTATCAGTTACCAATAACATATAACTTATATAATGTATAACTTATAAATATAAATATATTTTATTTATATATTTATTTTATTTTATTAATAATTTTAATTCAAAAGAAATCTAAAAGCCATAAGGCTTCGTTTGGTAACCCATTTAAAAATTAAAGATTAATACTTAAGCCTTGTTTGGCAAAGAACTAAATTAAACTACTTTAATTTAATTTAATAACTCTTTATAACATAGTTATTTGTCACTCTTTATGAAATAACAATTTATTAAATAAATTACTTAATCACATAACTCAATCCACATAACACATTAATTATTTAACAAATAAATAATTAACTAATCACATTAATTATTTAGCAAATAAATAATTAACTAAATCAACTCAATCAATTTGAACAATTACTTATTCAATAATAAACACATCCAATAAATATTTATATAAATCAATAAATATTTATAACTTACATTTAAAAATATGGAATGTTACATCATTCCCCTCTTAAAAGGATTCTGTCCCCAGAATCACAACTCAAACAACACTTTCGTTACATTCTTCCCTACTTATAAAGATTCTGTCCCCAGAATCGAAGACACAAATTAAACAAATAACTCAGGGTACTCTTTCATTATTTTGTCTTCTAGTTCCCACGTTGCTTCTTCAGAATTGTGGTTTCTCCATATCACCTTCACAGAAGGTATCACTTTATTCCTGAGCACTTGTTCTTTCCTGTCGACTATCTGGATAGGAACCTCTTCATAAGACAAATCTTTCTCGAACTGCAACGGTTCGTACTCGATCACGTGATTGTAATCAGGTTTATATGGTCGTAACACCGAAATATGAAAAATATTATGAATGTTTTCCAACTCTGGAGGTAGAGCTACCTCGTCAGCTACCTCTATAACTTTTCACAGCACTTCAAAGGGTCCAATAAACCTCGAGCTTAGTTTTCCCTTCTTACCGAAACGAATTTTCCCCTTCCAAGGAGAAACTTTTAGGAATACATAGCTTCCTACGTCAAATGCACGATCTTGCCTGTGTTGATCAGCATACTTCTTCTGTCGGTCTTGAGCTGCTACCAATCTTATCCTGATTGTAAGACCCCAACTTTTATAAATAAAGATGAATTTTCTATAAATATCATTTTTGAATATTATAGAGTTAATTTGATATAATGTTATAGTTGTGGGTAATATTTATAAATTTTGCAAAGTAAGCAAGTTGTTATAAAATATTCGTTTGGTCGGAGAATATTCTTTTTGTCGGGGAATATTCGTACGACGGCACAATCATTGGTGGACCCCACAACGGAATTATTGTCGGATTGAGAAAATGACAGAATTATCTTTCTATAAAAATAACAGCTGAGGTGTTACCGTTAAAATCGTTAAAACTGTTGAACTACTTGGTAGTAAAAGTACAGTAATACGCATGGTTGCATAGTAGCACACGGTATTGATTATTGATGCTTACGTGAGAAGTCACTCAGCTATACTCAATTATTGCTATAGTAATTGCTGCATCATATCTCTTAAATTATTGTCATAGTATCGTCTGTATAATATGTTATATTATTAAATCAATAATTGAGACGTTGTGGTAAATTTGGTTATTTTATGGGGGGCCATATGTCATCATCTAAGAGTCTCTTCGTCAATAGTAATTACCGTCGTCAATAGTAATTACCGTCGTCAATAGTAATTACCGTCGTCAATAGTAATTACCGTCGTCAATAGTATTTACCTTGGTCAATAGTAATTACCTTCGTCAATAGTATTTACCTTGGTCAATAGTAATTACCTTCGTCAATAGTATTTACCTTGGTCAATAGTAATTACTTTCGTCAATAGTAGTTGTCCCTTCAATATTACCAAGAGTCATTTGACCCTTCGTTAAGACCAAGAGTCATTTGACCCTTCGTTAAGACCAAGAGCCACCCTCAGTTTTTCTATAAATAGAGGCCTAGGGCTTCATTATTTTTCACGAATTCATTCAAGCTATAGAGAGAGAAAGTATAGAGAGAATAAGAGAGAGAGACTAAAAGTATTCTGCTACATCACTTTTTCAATATCCAGTTCTTTTAAGGTAGGGAATATTATTTCTTTTATATTCATGAAGAGAACTTCTGTTATTCCATTTGTTATTATTCTGTTGGAATAACCAGTATACGCGGTCTACCCTATACTTGGTGACATTCTTCTATTATTCTGTTAGAACATCCTGTCTGTGTGTTTTACACCGGACCTGGTTCCGTTTATTATTCTGTTGGAACATCCTGTCTGTGTGTTTTACACCGGACCTGGTTCCGTTTTATTATTATTCTGTTGGAATATCCTGTCTGTGTGTTTTACACCGGACCTGGTTCCATTATTTATTATTCTGTCGGAATATCCTGTCTGTGCGTTTACGCCGGACATGGTTCCATTATTTATTATTCTATTGGAATAACCTGTCTGTGCGGTCTATCGCATGCATGGTGATTTCTTTTGTTATTCCATTCTTTATTGTACTCAGTTGGTTAAGTTTTGACTTCTATACTCCATGAAATTTGTGGAATATCCTTGATAGTTGCGTTTCATCCAGTATCTTTTCAAGAAAATATTCTTCTAAGCATTCTTGAATTTTACTCCACAATGCAGTATCATGTTGACAATTTGGACGTTGTTAATTCTTGGATAAATTAATTCTTGAACTTGTTTTATTGAATTCTTATATCATTGTCATCATCCTCATGTTTATAAAATGTTGAAAGTCATCTGTGGCCTGTAGTGCATAGATGGACTTGGTATGATTATGACCAGGGATTATTCGGTATAATCATGACCGTAATGTTACAAATGATGTGGTAAAAGTCCTCATTGGCCCGTAGTGCATTGATGGACAGTTGTTGGCATGATCATGACCATTAATGAATACACGAATATCCTTGGCCGTAGTGCAGGGGTGATTCGATGATGTGGATTATTTTATTAAGCTGAGTCTCAGCGATCACAGTGTTGAAAAATCTTTTAAATCATAAAAGATAGTAGAGTTTATTTTCTACTTGACTCTTTTAATGGATTGCTTGTTCCGCTGCAGTTAAACTTGATGTCTATTATATTTTATCAGTTTAACATTGTTGAAGGCTAATGATAATTTATTCTGCATTATCTTAGTCATAATATTTCTTACTGGGCTAGTTGAGCTCACCCTTTCTTTCACTGTTCTCTTCAGGAAATGAGAACGTAGCTGGGACAAGTCGGGGTACGGAGTGATGGTCCGAATGATAGTATTAGTTAGTAGTCCTCACTATTCTATGTAATGGTGTGTTAATAAATGTAATGAGGACTCCTTTTGAGTATGAATACTCTCTAGAAGATAATATTTGTATTCAAACTCACAGTTTATGTTTTGTCGTATTGTACACGACAGTTGTATTATTAAGTTGTATTTGTATTCTGTACTATGTATCTGACGACCCAAGATGGGTGATGTATACCTAATTTTGGGGGCGTCACAGTTGGTATCAGAGCTTAGGGATATGATCCCTGGCTAAGATGTGAGAATAGAACTAGGAGGGGAGAGACGGGGAATTCCTTCGCTAGTATGACATACCTAAGTTTATTTGCATGGTATTTAATTGGTCGGTCATAATATAAGGATAATATATGACATATCAATTAATTTTTATTTTGTGGCAGTATCTGAAAATGGCATCTGAGAATGTTGAGAATAGCAATGGAGCACAGACGACTGTTGATTCACCACATATCAATAATCAGGATAATGTGCATCAGGAAGGTGTCAATCCTCATGCAAACAACAACACTGACCAAATGATGAATGATCAAATGTTCAGAGGCTTTATGCAATTCATGCAACAACAGGTGAAAGCGGCTCCTGTCCACAACGTAGGTGGAAATACTGGAAACTCTCAGGCGGTCACCGCTAAACAGTTTAAGGAGCTGGGACCACCGGAGTTTAAGGGAGAACCCAAACCACTTGTAGCTGAAACATGGATAAAGCAGATCACCAAGATATTTGATGTCTTGGGTTGCTCCGAGGAGCAAAAGGTTCCCTTTGCCGCCTTTATGTTGCGAGGAGAGGCAGATTACTGGTGGGAATCGATAAAGCGTACTCAACCTGCCGCACTGAAGATGTCCTGGGAGAAGTTCCAAGAGCTGTTTAACGACAAATACTTTCCCGAGAGTATTCGTCACATGAAGGAGGTGGAGTTCATCAAATTGGAGCAGAATAATATGACCGTGTCGCAGTACGAGGCAAAATTTGCGGAGTTATCCCGGTTTGCGTCCCACCTGGTGGATAATGAAGAAAGAATGACGCGGATGTTTTTAAGAGGTTTGAAGCCGGAGATACGTCAACATCTTGTTTCTCATAAACTGTGTTTGTATTCAGATGTTGTAAATAGGGCTCAGTTGGTGGAGCGCGATAACGAGACAACGCAACCAAAAGAGAGCAGCCGGCAAAATGATAATACCAGTGAGAGCAGTCATCGAAGCGGTGACAACAAGCGTGGAGGGAATCAACAGGCCAGAAATGGTAACCACTTCGGTGGTAATCAGGGCCAAAACAATAAGAATGGACATTTCAAGAAGAGGAGATTCAACAATGATGGAAAGACGTCAGCACCAGCACCTGTCGTTAAGGAAGGAGAACGACCACCTATCATATGTTTCAAATGCGGAGGGGAGGGGCACATCAGTCCAAACTGCGCGATGCCGTCCAAAGCATGTTATAATTGTGGAAGAGAAGGTCATTTAGCCCGATTTTGTCGTTTACCGAAGACAAATTCAGCTAGGATGGAGGCACCAAAAGCCGTCCCAGAAAAGTCAAAACCGGTTGTGCAAGGGAGAGCGTTTGTTGTGAACTCCCAGAGAGCAAGGAACCCGAATGAGGTCATCACGGGTAAGCTTATCATAAACTCTAAAGAAGTTTATACTTTATTTGATACCGGTTCAACCCATTCTTTTATTTCTCCTACTTGCGCTCATCGATTAAATTTGATTCCGGAGAAATTAGACTTTGACTTATCTGTGGAAACTCCGTTGGGAGAAACCTTCATTACCTCCACTGTTTATAAGTCTTGTTTGGTTCAAGTTGGTACCCACACATTACCTATCGATCTGATTTCATTAAAAATACTTGCATTTGACGTGATTCTAGGGATTGATTGGTTAACTACTCATTATGCAAAAATTGATTGTTTTCGTAAGGTTGTTAGTTTTCATATTCCTAATCGACCTATTATGCGAATTCAAGCAACCAAACCATTAAAATCAATCGCTGTCATCTCAAGCCATAAAACTATTCGTTTATTGAAAAACGGATGTCAAGCTTTCTTAGCTCATGTCACAGATCTAAACAAAAATACGTCAGTTTTGAATGATATTTCTATTGTTAATAAATTCCCTGACGTATTCCCTGAAGAACTTCCTGGCCTACCCCCAGAGCGTGAAATTGAATTTTGTATCGATCTTGAACCCGGTACAAAACCCATTTCCAAAGCCCCATATCGAATGGCTCCTATTGAACTTCAGGAGTTAAAGATCCAACTGCAGGAATTGTTAGACATTGGCTTTATTCGTCCTAGTACTTCTCCTTGGGGTGCTCCTGTTCTATTCGTGAAGAAGAAAGATGGAAGTATGCGACTTTGTATTGATTATCGGGAGTTGAATCATGTCACCATCAAAAACAGGTACCCATTGCCACGTATTGATGACCTGTTTGACCAGTTGCAAGGAGCACAATTCTTTTCAAAGATCGATCTTCGTTCTGGATATCATCAGCTGAAGGTTAGAACTGAGGATATTCCAAAGACGGCTTTTAGAACTCGGTACGGGCATTATGAATTCCTAGTCATGTCCTTTGGATTGACTAATGCTCCTGCTGCCTTCATGGATATGATGAACCGGGTATTCAAGGAATATTTGGATCACTTTGTGGTCGTCTTTATTGATGACATCCTTATTTATTCCAAAAGCCGTGAAGATCATGAGCAACACTTGAGGCTGGTACTCCAAAAGCTTCGTGAATACAAGCTTTATGCCAAGTTGAAGAAATGCGAGTTCTGGCTGGAGGAGGTAGCATTCCTTGGGCACGTAGTATCAAGTCGTGGAATATCGGTTGACCCGGCAAAGATTGAAGCTATTCAAAGCTGGGAGCAACCTAAATCAGTGACCGAGGTACGTAGCTTTCTTGGTTTAGCTGGTTATTATCGGAGATTCGTGGAAGGATTTTCTCGAATCGCTACTCCATTAACTCAGCTGACTCGGAAAGATACAAAGTTTGGTTGGAGCGAAGAATGTGAGCAGAGTTTTCAAGAACTCAAGAGGAGACTCATTTCAGCACCTGTTCTAACAATACCATCTGGCTCGGAGGGATTTGTCATCTACAGTGATGCTTCGAGCAAAGGGTTGGGATGCGTTCTCATGCAACATGGAAAAGTCATAGCCTATGCATCAAGACAACTCAAGGAATATGAGAGGAATTATCCTACTCATGATCTAGAGTTGGCAGCTGTTGTCTTTGCACTTAAAATTTGGAGGCATTACTTGTATGGGGAGAAAGTGGAGATCTTTACGGATCATAAAAGCCTCAAATATTTCTTCACTCAAAAGGAACTCAACATGCGACAACGACGTTGGCTTGAACTGTTGAAAGATTATGATCATACCATTCAATACCATCCTGGAAAAGCGAACGTGGTAGCTGACGCATTGAGTAGAAGATCATATGCGGGTACAAGTGCAATATTAACAACGCAAAGGCCCATTTTGTGTGACTTGCAAAGGATGGAGATAGAGTTGAAGACTCCAGGGACCCATGTGATGATGGCGAATATACGAGTAGAACCGACTTTAATCGATAAAGTTAAAGCTGCTCAAGCTACAGACCTGGAGCTGATGCGTATGAGGAAGAAAGTGCAAGAAGGTTCTATGCCGGAAGCAAGAATCGATGAAGAAGGAATACTTCGAGTCAACTCCAGACTTTGTGTTCCTAACAACCCTGATTTAAAGTATGAAATCATGATGGAGGCGCACAACACACCGTTTGCAATCCATCCTGGAAGTACCAAAATGTATCATGATCTTCGTCATACATTTTGGTGGAGCAATATGAAGAGAGAGATAGCGTTGTTTATCTCAAGGTGTCTAACTTGTCAACGAGTCAAAGCGGAGCATCAAGTACCAAAAGGTCCATTGCAACCACTTGAAATTCCAGAATGGAAGTGGGAGCACATTACCATGGATTTCGTTACCGGTCTTCCTAGGGTTTCTCAAGGTATTGATGCGATTTGGGTCATTGTTGATAGATTGACCAAGTCTGCTCATTTCTTACCGATACGAGAAACTTATACACTTGAACGTCTTGCTCGTATGTACATAAACGAGATTGTAAGACTGCATGGTATGCCAGTATCCATAGTTTCTGATCGAGACCCAAGATTCACTTCACGATTTTGGGTTAGTTTACAAAAAGCTATGGGCACGGAGTTACGATTTAGTTCAGCATATCATCCTCAGACGGACGGACAATCAGAGAGGACTATTCAAACTCTTGAAGATCTATTAAGACTCTGTGTCTTTGACTTCAAGGGAAGTTGGGACAAGTTCTTACCATTGGTGGAGTTTTCCTACAACAACAGTTATCAAGCAAGTATTGGCATGGCTCCATTCGAAGCATTGTATGGAAGAAAATGTCGTTCTCCAGTATGCTGGGATGAGGTGGGCGAAGCAACGTTGTTGGGACCGGAGTTGGTACGTATGACTACAGAAAAGATTCAAACGATCCGACAACGTATAAAAACCTCACAAGATCGACAAAAGAGTTATGCTGATCTTCATCGAAAGGACGTGGAATTTGATGTAGGAGATCATGTGTTCTTACGTGTTGCTCCATGGAAAGGAGTTACGAGATTTGGAAAGAGAGGAAAGCTAAATCCTCGATTCATCGGTCCATTTTTAATCCTCGATCGAGTAGGAACTGTGGCTTATAGACTCGCTTTACCGCCAAGTATGTCTCGTGTTCATAACGTTTTCCACATATCCATGTTACGCAAATATGTGGAAGACCCGAACCACATTATTGAGTTAGAACCGGACGAAATAGCGGAGGATTTGACGTATGAAGAAGTTCCTGTTCAAATCTTGGATAAGAAGGAACATATTCTACGCTCCAAGGTTATACCTCAAGTCAAAGTTTTGTGGAGAAACCACGATGTTGAGGAAATGACTTGGGAGTTAGAATCAGAAATGAAATCAAGGTATCCTTACCTCTTCGACATACCAGGTACGTACCCTAATTTCGAGGGCGAAATTTCATAAGAAGGGGAGGTTGTAAGACCCCAACTTTTATAAATAAAGATGAATTTTCTATAAATATCATTTTTGAATATTATGGAGTTAATTTGATATAATGTTATAGTTGTGGGTAATATTTATAAATTTTGCAAAGTAAGCAAGTTGTTATAAAATATTCGTTTGGTCGGAGAATATTCTTTTTGTCGGGGAATATTCGTACGACGGCACAATCATTGGTGGACCCCACAACGGAATTATTGTCGGATTGAGAAAACGACAGAATTATCTTTCTATAAAAATAACGGCTGAGGTGTTACCGTTAAAATCGTTAAAACTGTTGAACTACTCGGTAGTAAAAGTACAGTAATACGCGTGGTTGCATAGTAGCACACGGTATTGATTATTGATGCTTACGTGAGAAGTCACTCAGCTATACTCAATTATTGCTACAGTAATTGCTGCATCATATCTCTTAAATTATTGTCATAGTATCATCTGTATAATATGTTATATTATTAAATCAATAATTGAGACGTTGTGGTAAGTTTGGTTATTTTATGGGGGGCCATATGTCATCATCTAAGAGTCTCTTCGTCAATAGTAATTACCGTCGTCAATAGTAATTACCGTCGTCAATAGTAATTACCGTCGTCAATAGTAATTACCGTCGTCAATAGTATTTACCTTGGTCAATAGTAATTACCTTCGTCAATAGTATTTACCTTGGTCAATAGTAATTACCTTCGTCAATAGTATTTACCTTGGTCAATAGTAATTACTTTCGTCAATAGTAGTTGTCCCTTCAATATTACCAAGAGTCATTTGACCCTTCGTTAAGACCAAGAGTCATTTGACCCTTCGTTAAGACCAAGAGCCACCCTCAGTTTTTCTATAAATAGAGGCCTAGGGCTTCATTATTTTTCACGAATTCATTCAAGCTATAGAGAGAGAAAGTATAGAGAGAATAAGAGAGAGAGACTAAAAGTATTCTGCTACATCACTTTTCCAATATCCAGTTCTTTTAAGGTAGGGAATATTATTTCTTTTATATTCATGAAGAGAACTTCTGTTATTCC
Organism: Panax notoginseng; assembly: GCA_016801055.1. Classification (NCBI taxonomy): domain Eukaryota; kingdom Viridiplantae; phylum Streptophyta; class Magnoliopsida; order Apiales; family Araliaceae; genus Panax; species Panax notoginseng. The sequence continues at coordinate 140,743,193 of CM029017.1, forward strand.
ATTTGTTATTATTCTGTTGGAATAACCAGTATACGCGGTCTACCCTATACTTGGTGACATTCTTCTATTATTCTGTTGGAACATCCTGTCTGTGTGTTTTACACCGGACCTGGTTCCGTTTATTATTCTGTTGGAACATCCTGTCTGTGTGTTTTACACCGGACCTGGTTCCGTTTTATTATTATTCTGTTGGAATATCCTGTCTGTGTGTTTTACACCGGACCTGGTTCCATTATTTATTATTCTGTCGGAATATCCTGTCTGTGCGTTTACGCCGGACCTGGTTCCATTATTTATTATTCTATTGGAATAACCTGTCTGTGCGGTCTATCGCATGCATGGTGATTTCTTTTGTTATTCCATTCTTTATTGTACTCAGTTGGTTAAGTTTTGACTTCTATACTCCATGAAATTTGTGGAATATCCTTGATAGTTGCGTTTCATCCAGTATCTTTTCAAGAAAATATTCTTCTAAGCATTCTTGAATTTTACTCCACAATGCAGTATCATGTTGACAATTTGGACGTTGTTAATTCTTGGATAAATTAATTCTTGAACTTGTTTTATTGAATTCTTATATCATTGTCATCATCCTCATGTTTATAAAATGTTGAAAGTCATCTGTGGCCTGTAGTGCATAGATGGACTTGGTATGATTATGACCAGGGATTATTCGGTATAATCATGACCGTAATGTTACAAATGATGTGGTAAAAGTCCTCATTGGCCCGTAGTGCATTGATGGACAGTTGTTGGCATGATCATGACCATTAATGAATACACGAATATCCTTGGCCGTAGTGCAGGGGTGATTCGATGATGTGGATTATTTTATTAAGCTGAGTCTCAGCGATCACAGTGTTGAAAAATCTTTTAAATCATAAAAGATAGTAGAGTTTATTTTCTACTTGACTCTTTTAATGGATTGCTTGTTCCGCTGCAGTTAAACTTGATGTCTATTATATTTTATCAGTTTAACATTGTTGAAGGCTAATGATAATTTGTTCTGCATTATCTTGGTCATAATATTTCTTACTGGGCTAGTTGAGCTCACCCTTTCTTTCACTGTTCTCTTCAGGAAATGAGAACGTAGCTGGGACAAGTCGGGGTACGGAGTGATGGTCCGAATGATAGTATTAGTTAGTAGTCCTCACTATTCTATGTAATGGTGTGTTAATAAATGTAATGAGGACTCCTTTTGAGTATGAATACTCTCTAGAAGATAATATTTGTATTCAAACTCACAGTTTATGTTTTGTCGTATTGTACACGACAGTTGTATTATTAAGTTGTATTTGTATTCTGTACTATGTATCTGACGACCCAAGATGGGTGATGTATACCTAATTTTGGGGGCGTCACACTGATGAGTTTGATAACCTCAGCAGTTTGTTGCACTAATTCTGGTCCTAGTAGTTGACGTTCACCAACTTCATCCCAACACAGTGGAGTTCTGCACTTTCTGCCGTATAATGCTTCGTAAGGCGGCATGCCGATGCTCGCGTGATAACTATTATTGTAGGCGAATTCCACCAACGGTAATTGCTCTTCCCAGCTTCCTTTGAAATCCATGACGCATGCTCTCAGCATATCTTCCAATGTCTGGATCATTCGTTCGCTTTGGCCATCTGTTTGTGGATGATAAGCCGTACTCATTCGTAATTGAGTTCCCATACATTCTTGTAGCCTCTTCTAGAAGTTTGACGTGAATCGCGGGTCTCTATCAGACACAATTGACACTGACACTCCATGTTTCGAAACGATCTCTTTGATGTACAATCTTGCCAACTGATCAAGATTGAACCTAATCTTTATTGGTAAAAAGTGCGCTGATTTTGTCAGTCTGTCCACTATCACCCAAATTGCATCGCATCCTCTCTGAGTGATATGCTCCCATTCTCATTCCGGTATTTCCAACGGTTGAAGTAATCCGCTGGGTCTTTGATGCTCGGCTTTTACTTTTTGACATGTCAAACATTTAGCCACGCATTCTGCAACATCCCTTTTCATATTCGGCCACCAAAAATGTCGGCGTAAATCTTGATACATCTTCATGCTTCCTGGATGAATCGAATATCTTGAGCTATGAGCTTCGGTCAAGATTTCATTTTTCAGTTCTGGTGTTGCTGGAACCCAGATTCTTCCCTCGTACCGTAGTAATCCTTCGGTATCGACCTTATATTTCGTATTGCTACTATCAACCATATTCTCTTTTATCTTTCCACATTCTTAATCTTGTAACTGAGCGTTTTTCACCTTGTCCAGTAAAGTTGGACCTGCTTCTAGCTGAAATAGTCGTTCGTCGGATTCCTGTGGAAATTTGATTTCCAGTTCTAACTTTGTCATTGCTGAAATGAGCTCCTCCTGAGTTGTTATCAGCATTAATTTCTCCCGACCTTTCCTACTTAAAGCATCTGCAACCACATTCGCTTTGCCCGGATGATAAAAGATCTCACAATCGTAATCCTTTATCAATTCCATCCATCTCCTCTAACGCATGTTCAGGTCCTTCTGATTGAAAATATACTTCAGACTTTTGTGGTCTGTGTAGATCTCACATTTCTCTCCATACAGATAATGTCTCCATATCTTGAGAGCAAATACCACTGCAGCCAATTCTAAATCATGAGTCGGGTAACCTTTCTCGTAATCCTTCAGTTGTCTTGATGCATAGGCAATAACTTTGCCGTTTTGCATAAGAACACAACCCAATCCTTTGTGTGAGGCATCACTATACACCATAAAATTTCATGTATTATCCGGTAGGGTTAACACAGGTGCCATACTTAGCTTCTTCTTCAAATCTTGGAAGCTCTCTTCACACTTTTCCGTCCAAACGAATTTCACAGCTTTTCGTGTCAAATTTGTTAACGGAGTGGCTATCTTAGAAAAATCTTGTATAAATCTTCTATAATAACCGGCCAGCCCCAAGAAACTCCTCACCTCCGAAGGTGTTCTTGGTTGTTCCCAATTGATTACAGCTTCCACTTTCGATGGATCTACTGAAATCCCATCTTTGTCAATCACATGACCCAAAAATTGTACACGATCGAGCCAAAATTCACACTTAGAGAACTTCGCGTACAACTTTTCCTTTCTTAGTGTCTCCAATGTCAGACGTAAATGTTCCACGTGTTCTTCTTGAGTTTTGGAATACACCAGAATGTCGTCGATAAACACCACTACGAACTTGTCTAAAAATGGTTTAAATACCCTGTTCATCAAATCCATGAATGCGGCAGGGGCATTTGTTAAACCAAAAGACATCACCAGAAACTCGTAATGTCCATACCGAGTTCTGAATGCCGTTCTAGGTATATCCTCCTTTCTTACCTTCAATTGGCGATACCCACTTCTCAAATCTATTTTTGAGAAGTATTTAGCACCCTTCAACTGATCAAATAAGTCATCTATTCTAGGTAACGGATACCTATTCTTAATAGTGACCTTGTTTAACTCCCTATAATCAATGCAAAGACGCATTGATCCGTCCTTCTTCTTCACAAATAATACCGGCGCTCCCCACGGTGACACGCTTGGTTGAATATACTTCTTGTCCAGTAGTTCTTGCAGTTGCACCATGAGTTCCTTCATTTCTACCGGAGCCATTCTCTGCGGGGCCTTCGATATCGGCGCTGTTCCGGGCACTAAATCGATTACGAACTCAATTTCTCGGTCAGGCGGAAGTCCTGGCAAATCCTCTGGAAACACGTCTTCGAATTCTCTCACTACCGGTATTTCTTCTAGTTTTACCCCCTTCTTCTGAGTATCGACTATGTAAGCTAAATAGCCCACACAACCTTGACTCAACAATTTCTTGGCCTGGATAGTCGTCAGACATTTCATTTGTCTAGGCGACTTGCTGCCATAAAATACTACCTTTGACGGAGTCATAAGGTTTACACACTTCTTTTGGCAGTCAATTACCGCTCCGTATTTGAACAACCAATCCATTCCCAAAATTACATCAAATTCCCCGAGTCTAATCGGAATCAAATCTACAAACAAGATATTCTCCTTAATGTTCACCCTACAGTTCTTGTATACGAATCTAACAGGGATTACTTCCTTATTCGCAATTTCTATGTTCAAAGGAAAATTCAGTTCTTCTCTAGGCAATTCTAACCTCTTGGCAAATTCATCAGATATAAACGAGCAAGTAGCACCCGAATCAAATAATACATATGCATTAATATCATTGATTGGGATAATACCTGACACCACATCTTTTGATTGCACAGCATCTTGCACAGTCATGTTGAAGGTTCTGGCTGTGGGTTTGTTTGATGCTGCAGGTCCTGTAATGTCCCATGTACTTCCATTGTTACCTCCATTGCTTCTGGTTGTCCCTCCCTCCTTCTTCTTAGGGCATTCACGAGCAAAATGATCCTTGGATCCGCACGTGAAGCACGCCTTCTTCTTTGGTTGAGTGTAATTTGGGGCGATGTGACCCTCCTGGCCACAATTGTAGCAAACTCGTTTCCCCATCAAGCACGCACCCTTGTGAAATTTCCCGCATGTCGCACATGCTTCAAACTTTTTATTTTGCTGGTTACCCTGATGGTTTCCAGCACCCACGTTCCCATTCCACTTTCTCTTCAAGCTGTTGTTGCCGTTGTTGTTGTTGTTGTTGTTGTTGTTGTTGTTTCCACTGCTACCACCTCCATTCTTAATCTCATTCTCATTCTTTTTCTTCTTCTGTTCCTGATTGAACTTTGTCACTGCCTCACCTCCACCTTCAGCGAGTACTGTTTTCTCCATCACCGCTGCAAATGTCTTCAACTGGAATAGGGAAACCCTACTGTACAGCCAGGGCTTCAGTCCCTGTTCAAATGTCTTCGCCTTACGTTCGTCTGTGCTGACATGATATGGGGCAAATCGTGCAAATTCGTTGAATTTTGCGGCATACTCAGATACTGTCATCGTTCCTTGTTTTAGTTCCAAAAACTGAACCTCTAACTGACTCTTAGAACTCTCTGGAAAGTAGGTCTCGAAGAATAACTCCTTAAACCTATCCCAAGTCATCACTCCTGGTCCTTCCCGGGTTTTATTGGCCTGCCACCAATAACTAGCTTCTGCTTTCAACATGAATGTTGCAAAAGCAGTTTTCTGTTCATCCCCTACCCTAGCAACTTCAAATATCTTCTCAATCTCCATAATCCAGGTCTGTGCCTCGACCGGATTCATTGACCCATGAAATTCAGGTGGTCCGACTGCCTTAAACTCCTTAAACGTTGTGCCTTGGTTTTGAGGTTGATTATGCAACGCTCCTGTTAGTAATGTCACTAGTTGTTGAACGGGATTATCCTCAACATCGTTATTGTTAGTTCTCGCATTGGTTCTCTGACGGGGTGGTTCACATCTGGGAGGCATTTTCTGTTAGAAAAAAAAGCATCTATTAGACTATTACCCAACTTCTTTAAGTATTTTCTAATTAACTTGTCTCCGTAAAAAAAATAACCACATAATACTTTTGAATAAAATAATAGTTTTTTATTTATTCATCATAACTTCGAAAAACATAATAATAATAGCATCACTGCCATTTACATTCATTTCCTGAACTACAAAAGTTACAGGACAACAACATCATTCTCATATCCCATGGTTACTTAACACTCGGGATTTACACATTATTTAACACTTGTTACTTACAAAACAGATAGATTTCCTACGATGATCTATTAAGATAATCAGTAGCCTTTGACGCTCTTCTTCCATAACACGGAACATGGTTCGGCGATCTAACACGTATGATGGCAGAGTCTCGAACTGAATTGGATAACCCATGACCCGATCTTGAGCTCGATTGATCACGGTATTGAATACTTTATCCATCTCTTCCATCTTCATCCTCTTTGCTTGTGCATCCCTTACTGCTCTTCCAGTTCGTTGATAAGCTTCCTCGTACGCGTCTTCAGCTCTCGCCCTCTTGGTAGCTTCTTCATTCAGCTTTTTCTTTAGTTCCACGACCATCTCGACCAGTTGTTCCTTCTCTCCTTCAGTCTGCATCAACTTCTCTTCAGCATTAGCTAGACGTTCATCTCGATCCTGGATGTCGTCGTCCTTCTGTGTCATTGCAGTCTGTTGTTCAGCTATTATCTCCTGGAACTCCTCATCTGTGTCCTGAAGTTCCACGTTACGGTCGTAGACCTCATCATACATACGAGCAGCCATCGAGGTCAGTGGAGTCTCCTCCTCCTCGTCCTTGTTATCTTCATCCTCCTGTGGCAACTCCACGGGATCCTCCTCATCTGTCTCCACATCATCATCCTCATCTTCAACCACTGTGACCAACGGGGCTGACTCCCGTGGCAGTAGTTGTTCCCAAACTACCTGAATGTCGCGAGGCTCCTCTTCTATAGGAATTTGAGGTCCCTCCTCCCTAGCCTGACTGGATTCTCCGACATTAGTCATCCTGACAACAAAATTTTAAAGTTTTAGTTATTAATCATTCTACTCGACACTCACGAGCACATAAGTTATAAACACATAAGCACATAAATGTTTTATTACCTCCTCCTTAAAAACTCGATAAGAGTTATCTCCGCTACTTCCTAAAGTTTTTTTCCCCACCTAAGGTTCATAACCTAAAGCTCTGATACCAACCTGTGACACCCCCAAATCTCGATACTTCATTACCTCAAGATTTGGTGTTCACGTAATCAAAACATTCATTTATAACTACCCAATCATAAATAAAATTGGATAATAAACCTGCCCATACAGGAATTACATAAAATAATATCTCCTAGGTTATCTAACCTTTACATACAATCATTCTTGCGGAAAATTTAAATAAACTTCATTACATTCCTTAACCAAAGTCTGATAATAAAACTATCAAAACTATTACAAGTCTTCAGTACTTGTTCGTCTTTCCCTTTCCTTTACTGGTGCTAGGTACGTCACCCTTTCCATCTGTAGCTGTAAGGATTTTACAGGCAAGAGTGAGCAAACAAGGCTCACTTGAAATAACAATGAATAACTTTTACATTCTCTGCCCATTCAGGGGCTTAATAGAACTGAATAATAAGTTCTACTAACATCTTAAACATTCCTTGCCCATTCAGGGGCTCAATAGAACTGAACAATAAGTTCTATTAATACTTTAAACATTCACTGAGGGTCTAATGACCACGAACCTTGTCCACAGTTATAAGTAGTCTTTCAACTTAAACTTTTACGGTCATACGACCATAATGACTTTAAGGTACTTAGGGGGATCAACCCTTCGTACATATATTGTATACAAACATTTCAGCGCAAAGTACAAAACTAGGCGTAACCCCTATAAATTGGGTTGTTCATCTCAATGTTTTGAGTACAAGTCCGCCCCAAAGATAGTTTGGTTTGGATACACTTCAAGGTATTTGGAGTTCAACAGACATCAACTAAGGATTAGTTGAATACAAGATAATAACACTATGTTATTGAATGATCATACTGAATAAACATTTCGTTCTAAGTTCATGCTTTAGGAATAATCTAATAGCATAACAGTTGAATAATTTATCATACCTTGCTTTGAACAACATTAAGCTAAGGTTACATCTTAGAATTTAATATCAAGCATGCACAACAAATAATAACTTGAACGATAAACTAAAGGTACTTGCATGCTAATATAACAAGTTTAGAGTTAAGAAAACTTGCACAATTATAAAAGTAGAGTTAGAGAACTTGCATATGTATAACATAACAGTGAAAAGTAACCTTTCTGAATAATAAAGTAGCAAAGGTTAGGGAACTTGCATACGTATAACATAACAGTGAAAAGTTACCTTGCTGAATAATAAAGTAGCAAAGGTTAGGGAACTTGCCTCGTGCGTAGGTTAAACAATTACAATTCACGTTCACCCCAAGTCCTACACATACCATATGTATTGACAATGCACATTAGTTACACTAACATTACCTTTATGAGTTCCTTTCTTACTCTTACTATAGCTACTAACTAAGTTTAAGTTTAAACAACATCACATCTTTCATGAACATTACTTTTTAGCTTTATTACAACTACTTAAATGATCATGTCATTGCACCACATGTACATTAACAACTTGATACAACATCCTAATACATGTCCAACATATTATCATTAAGTTATACTAATACCCAAAGGGTTGCACTTGCATTCGTGCATCCCGACGCCCTCCGATTGGCTCCAAATACACAATAGTCCTAAAGATGACCATTTTGACTACTGTTACAGACCTCAAATTAAAAAACTTAAAGCATGAACGTTGTAGGTCTACTCGTCCTCTTTTCGAATCATCTTGAATTACCTCAATCGGAGTTCGTATAAAAAAGTTATGGCCATTTTACTACAGGAGGTCAAAACTGCCCAACTCGGACACTTTTTCGACGCTGGGGCGTGGATCAGTGGCGCCGGGGCGCGAGTACCAGCGCTGGGGGGCGAGCTTTGGCCCATTTTTGGCGCTGGGACGCGAACTTTGGCGTTGGGGCGCAAAATTTGGCGCTAGGGTGTGAATTTTGACGCTGGGGCGCCGAAACTCACAGAACCAACCCAGAAAGATAGAGCAAAGCTACTGCCTAATTTATTTTTAATAGTCAATGACATCCAACAACATGTATAGCTTCATAAAAATTACACATAAAAGTTATGAAGCATTTGTGTACGAATTTTACACAACTAAACAACAATATCAGAGAACTAATTATTTGAAAATACTGTTTTCCTTTAAAACCAAACCTTTAAAAATCAAAACTCCATTGTTGATATCTAAAGTACAGTGAACGAAATTTTCACTGTTATCAACCATATTTGATTCCTTTGAAATACAAGTATACCAACATCTAACAAATTAACATGTATAATTCAATTAACATATAGAAGGTTCAATTCGCGTATTAGGTCACAATTTTTATATAATCACATACCAATTTTGTTATTTTGCAAAACATACGTTCAAACATGTTTTTAACTGTAAAACCAAGTTCCTCTTTCTTTAACACGTAATTAGCATACAATCATATATATATATATATATATATATATATACACACACACACACACACACACACACATGCTAGTGATAACAATTAAAATTACACATATTATCACAATTCTCTAACTAATTATACAAGCATGGTTTTTCAAGAGACTTTTGGTAACATTCTGATACACCGTGATTTTTAAGAAAACCGAGACCTACAATTTCACAGAGACTATATACTGTAAAACATATATGATAAGGTTTATAGAACATACCTGTAGTTTGTTCAAACGACACTTGTAAATCACTGACAAAAGTTGAAGAATCCAAAGACCTGCCTTTCTCTTGTTTCTCTCTTTCAGACTCTCCCTTTTCTTAGTTAGGCTTAGGTTTAGACAAATGCGTAAACTAAAAAAAATCAACTGATAAACTATGCGTACTCTAAAACTGATAAGCCAACGTAAATAAAAGAAACGCATAACGTATAACTTATACTATCAGTTACCAATAACATATAACTTATATAACGTATAACTTATAAATATAAATATATTTTATTTATATATTTATTTTATTTTATTAATAATTTTAATTCAAAAGAAATCCAAAAGCCATAAGGCTTCGTTTGGTAACCCATTTAAAAATTAAAGATTAATACTTAAGCCTTGTTTGGCAAAGAACTAAATTAAACTACTTTAATTTAATTTAATAACTCTTTATAACATAGTTATTTGTCACTCTTTATGAAATAACAATTTATTAAATAAATTACTTAATCACATAACTCAATCCACATAACACATTAACTGTTTAACAAATAAATAATTAACTAATCACATTAATTATTTAGCAAATAAATAATTAACTAAATCAACTCAATCAATTTGAACAATTACTTATTCAATAATAAACACATCCAATAAATATTTATATAAATCAATAAATATTTATAACTTACATTTAAAAATATGGAATGTTACAAAATCCTTCGCTAGTGTGTCCTACCTAAGCTTATTTGTTAATTGGTCATAATATAAGGATATTATGTGATATGTTAATTTGTTTAATTAACCCTTGTTTTATGGTAGTATTTGAGAATGGCAGCCGAGAATGTTAACAATGGAGTAAATGAGACCGTAGAGACACCTTTAATCACCACCCAGGGGAACGTGCAACAGGAAGGCAATATTCCTCTTGTAGACAACACTGCCAAACAAATGATGAATGATGGGATGTTTAGAAGCTTTTTGCAGTTCATGCAAAATCAAACGAGGGAGACTCGTGTACGAAATACGGGTGGAAATGATAGCAACGCACGGCTTGTCACAGCCAAGCAGTTCAAAGAGTTGGGACCACCAAAATTTACGGGAAAGCTGGATCCGATCAAGGCGAAAACGTGGGTCAAGCAAATTACCAAGATATTTGATGTCTTGGGATGCACGAAGGAACAGAAGGTTTCATTCGCCACATTTATGTTCCGTGGTGAGGCAGATTACTGGTGGGAATCTGTAAAGCGTACCCAGCCTGCCGCACTCAACATGTCTTGGCAAACATGATAAGTAATTTCCTGAAAGTATTCGTCATATGAAGGAGGTAGAGTTTATCAGACTAGAATAAAACAACATGACTGTGTCTCAGTACGAGGCGAAGTTGGCGGAGTTATCCAGGTTTGCAGCTCATTTGGTGGAGAACGAGGAACGTATGACGAGGATGTTTCTGAGAGGTCTGAAACCCGAGATTCAGCAATATCTTATCTCTCATAAATTTTCTTTATATTCAGCTGTTGTAAACAAGGCTCAATTATTAGAGCGAGATAATGCGTATGTTCCACCAAGGGACCAAAACCAGGGTCATACCGGTGGCAGTAATCATCGGAGTAATGACAACATGCGGGGAGGAAAACATTCGGACAAAAATGGTAACGACTCTGGTGGTAATCGTGGCCATGATAATAGAACGAGCAAGTCGGGAGAAGATTTCAAAAAGAGAAGGTACAACAATGATAATGTAAAGACGTCAGCACAAACATCAACTGTTTCTAGGGGAGGAGAACGAGCACCGGTCGTTTGTTACAAATGCGGGAAAGAGGGACATATCAGCCCAAACTACCCACAATAATCCAAGGTGTGTTATAACTGTGGAAAGGAAGGTCATATAGCTAGAGATTGTCTTGTAGCGAAACCAAGTTCAACAGGAATGGTGACTCTGAAGGCTCTTCCGAAAAAGTCAAAGTCAGCGGTTCCTAGTAGAACGTTTGTCGTGACTGGCCAAAACGCGAGGAACCCGAATGAGGTAATCACGGGTAAGCTAATCATAAATTCTTGCGAAGTTTATACCTTATTAGATACTGGTTCTACCCATTCTTTTATCTCTCCTGCTTGTGCTCAACGTTTGAACTTGACTTCAGAGAAATTAGACCTTGACTTATCTGTTGAGACTCCGTTAGGAAAAACTTTCATTACATCTACTATTTATAAATCTTGCTTGATCCAAGTTGGTACAATCATATTACCTATCGATCTTATTTCTTTGAAAATACTTGCATTTGATGTGATTTTAGGGATTGATTGGTTAACTATTCATCATGTCAAAATTGATTATTTTCGTAAGGTTGTTAGTTTTCATATTCCTAACCAACCTGTTATGCGAATTCAAGCTACCAAACCACTAAAATCAATCACTGTCATATCAAGCCATAAAGTTATTCGTTTATTGAAAAACGGATGTCAAACTTTCTTAGCCCATGTCACGGACTTGAACAAAAACATGTCAGATTTGAATAATATTTCTGTTGTTAGTGAATTTCTTGACGTATTTCTTGAAGAACTTTCTGGTCTACCCCCAGAACGTAAAGTTGAATTCTTTATACACCTTGAACCTGATACAAAGCCCATTTCTAAAACCCCATATCGAATGGCTCCTATTGAACTTCAGGAGTTAAAAGTCCAACTACAGGAATTGTTAGACATCGATTTCATTAGTCCTAGTACATCTCCTTGGGGTGCTCCTGTTCTATTTGTAAAGAAGAAAGACGGAAGTATGCGACTTTGTATTGACTACCGAGAATTAAACCATGTCACCATCAAGAATAGGTATCCGCTACCTCGCATTAATGACCTGTTCGACTAGTTGCAAGGAGCACAATTCTTTTCAAAGATCGATCTTCGTTCTAGATATCATCATCTGAAGATTAAAACTGAGGCTATTCCAAAGACTACCTTCAGGACTCTGTACGGACATTATGAATTCTTAGTCATGTCTTTTGGATTGACTAATGCTCCTGATATTTTCATGGATATGATGAACCGTGTGTTCAAAGAATATTTAGATCAGTTCGTTGTTGTCTTTATTGATGACATCCTCATCTATTCCAAAAGCCATGAAGATCATGAGCACCATTTGAAGCTGGTATTGCAAAGGCTTCGCGATAACAAGCTATATGACAAGCAGAAGAAATGCGAGTTCTAGCTTAAGGAAGTAGCATTCCTTGGGCACGTGGTGTCAAAACATGGAGTATCTGTTGACCCAGCAAAGATTGAATCAATCCAAAGTTGGGAGTAACCGAAGTCGGTGACCGAAGTGCGTAGCTTTCTGGGCTTAGCTGGTTATTATCGGAGATTCGTGGAAGAATTTTCTTGAATCGCTACTCCGTTAACTTAGCTGACTCGGAAGGATACAAAATTAGTATAGAGCGAGGAATGTGAGAAGAGTTTCCAAGAGCTTAAGAGGAGACTCATTTCAGCACCTGTTCTGACAATACCATCTGGTTCGGATGGATTTGTTATCTACAACGATGCTTCAGGCAAAGGGTTAGGATGTGTTCTCATGCAACATGGGAAAGTCATAACCTATGCCTCGCGACAACTCAAAGAATATGAGAGGAATTATCCTACTCATGATCTAGAGTTGGCAGCAGTCGTTTTTGTATTGAAGATTTGGAGACACTACCTATATGGGGAGAAAGTGGAGATCTATACCCAAAAGGAACTCAACATGCAGCAACGACGTTGGCTTGAGTTGTTGAAAGATTACGATCATACCATCCAATACCATCTTGGAAAAGCAAACGTGGTAGTTGACGCATTGAGTAGAAGATCATATGCGGGTACGAGTGAGATATTGTCAACACAAAGGCCCATTTTATATGACTTGCAAAGGATGGAGATAGAGGTAAAGGCTCCAAGTACCCACGTGATGATATCAAATATACGAGTAGAATCGACTTTAATCGATAAAGTTAAAGCTGCTTAATCTACGGACCTGGAGCTGATGCGTATAAAGAAGAAAGTGCAAGAAGGTGCTATTCCAGAAGAAGGAATCGATGAAGAAGGAATACTTCGAGTCAACTCCAGACTTTGTGTTCCTAACGATTCTAACTTGAAGCATAGAATCAAGATGGAGGCACACAACACACCGTTTGCAATCCATCCTGGGTGTCAACGAGTAAATGCTGAACATCAAGTGCAAAATGGTCCATTGCAGTCACTTGAGATTTCGAAATGGAAGTGGGAACACATTACCATGGATTTCGTTATAGGTCTTCCCAAAGTTTCTCAAGGCATAGATGTGATTTGGGTTATTATTGATAGATTAACCAAGTCTGCTCATTTTTTGCCTATACGGGAGACTTATTCCCTTGAACGTCTTACTCGTATGTACGTGAATGAGATTGTGAGATTGCATGGCATGCCAGTATCCATAGTTTCGGATCGTGACCCAAGATTCACTTCACAATTTTGGGTTAGCTTACCGAAAGCTATGGGCACAGATTTACGATTCAGTTCGACATACCATCCTCAAAAGGACGGGCAATCAGAAAGAACTATTCAAACTCTTGAAGATCTATTAAGACTCTGTGTCCTAGATTTCAAAGAGAGTTTGGATAAGTACCTACCATTGGTGGAATTCTCCTACATCAACAGTTATCAGGCAAGTATAGGTGTGGCTCCATTTGAAGCATTGTATGGACGAAAGTGTCGCTCTCTAGTATGCTGGGATGAGGTGGGAGAAGCAATGTTGTTGGGACCAGAATTGGTACGCATAACTACAGAAAAGATTCAAACTATTCGACAACGTATACAAACGGCATAGGATCGACAAAAGGGTTATGTGGATCTTCATCGAAAGGACGTGGAATTTAATATTGGGGATCATGTATTGTTACGTATTGCTCTATGGAAGGGAGTTACAAGATTTGGGAAGAGAGGAAAGCTCAATCCACGATTTGTTGGTCCACTTGAGATTCTTGACCAAATAGGAAATGTGGCCTATAGACTCACATTACCTCCAAGCATGTCTCGTGTTCATAATTTTTTTCACATATCTATGCTTCGTAAATATGTGAAAGACCCGAACCACATTATTGAGTTAGAACTAGACGAAATAACACGAAGATTTAACGTACGAGGAGGTACCTGTTAAGATCTTGGATAGGAAAGAGCATGTCCTACGCACCAAGGTTATACCACAAGTTAAGGTTTTGTGGAGGAACTATGCTATTGAAGAAATGACCTGGGAGTTAGAATTGAAAATGAAAATGAGGTATCCTCACCTTTTTGAAACACCAGGTACGTACATCAATTTCGAGGACGAAATTTCATAAGGAGGGGAGTTTGTAAGACCCCAACTTTTTTTTAATAAATAAAATCGAATTTCCTCTAATTATTATTGTGAATAATAAGGTGTTAATTTGATATAATACTTTGGTTATGGGTGAAATGTGTAAATTTTGTAAAATAAGCAAGTGGTTATAAAATATTCATTGTTGTCGGGGAATATTCGTTTGGTCGTGGAATATTATTTCTGTCGAGAAATATTCGTACGACGGCGCAGCCATTTGTGGGCCCCATAACGGAAAATGGTCGGATAAAGAAAACGATAAAATTAAGTTTTTATAAATAACTACGTAGTTATTACCGTTAACACTGTTGGAATATCCGGTGGTTGAAATGCAGTAATATGCGTGGTTGCACAGTAGCACACAATTTTGCACAGTATTTTTGAATTATTGATCCGTACGTAAGAAGTCACTACTCAATAATTATTACAGTAATTACTGTTCAATATTTTATTTTATTGATTCAATAATTGCTGCATTGATATTTTATATTATTGTTGTTTCAATAATTATCACTGCACAGTATCTCCATTATCAGATCAATAATTCATATTATTTGAAAAATATTATTAGATAGCAGTATTGGCAATGTCTAAGAAAGTTCTGTCTAAGGAGAGGTTTGGTCATCTAATTGCGCGCCAGTAAGGAGAAATCTTTATTGGAAAGCCCCCTCTTTCCTAGGAACGACCTGATTGTCATAATTGTGATTCTGTAATATTATTTGTGAATAATTAATTATTGATTTATATGATAAGAAAATATTTATTTTTGTGGATATAAATGATGGATATATTTATTTTTGTGGATATAAATGAAGGAATTAATGCTGAGGTGTTTTATCAGTATTTTGTTGGAATGAAGGTATTAAAAATCGTCCGAATGTGAATTTTAGGTATTTTCTGTTTGGAATTTGAAAAAAACTTTCTTCTACAAAGTTGTAGAGAATTAAATTTCCTATGGAAAACACATGAAATTCGTATTTTTCTAATAAAAGGGCTATTTATTATGAATTATTGAAGTTTCTAATTATTGTTTAAATGTTAAAATATTTTGGAAATTTCTTGAATTAGTGGGTCCCACTTTTAGTTGGTGAGAAATGTGCTGAAATTTTATTTCAAATGTGGTGGGCATGAATAGTAACAGGTAAAGCCATCAGGTAGTAGGTTAAGTCTGCTTTGGCGTTCTAACATTTTTCTATAAATAGGGTGCTTAGTTAGAATTGAAAATCACACCATAAACAAGTTTTTTTTTCTCTCTCTCTCTATATTATCGAGCGTATTTTGTGAGTATTTAGATACTTTGAGAGTTGCTATTTAATGCAAGTTTTTTTCAGCATTATATCCGATATTTCATTCAGAAATACTGTATTTTGAGGTAAGGGATGTTATTTTCTTCGTAAATGATATTTTTTTCTTCAATATCATTATGTTGAAATATAATTTTATTGTGGAATTTCTAACTTTTTGTGTCGAAATTACTATTCACGTATATGGCACTATTCACGTATACGACACTATTCACATATACGACACTATTCACCAAAAAATGAAATTTTCTCTTCTTTGTCCCAGATATCTATTATGGTTACTATCTTTGGTTGTATTCATGTTTTGATCTTCATTCTTGAATTTTACTCCATTATAGTTTATTATGGAGTATTTTTAAACTTGAATTATCTAAAGTACGAATCTCTAATCTTTGTCCTTTTATCTTACTGGATTCGTTCTCTAAAATGTTTTTCATCATCCTCAGTCCTTAATGATGATACTTGATGAATATCTTTGGCCTGTAGTGCAAAGATGAATGATTAACTGATGAATATCTTTGGTCCGTAGTGCAAAGATGAACATGTGTTGAGATGAACATGACCAACTAGTGATACAAATGAATATCTTTGGCCTGTAGTGCAAAGATGAATATTTGATTCAAGATATATATTGATTGATGTTATATGAATAAAATATTGATAATGAACTTTAAAATCTTAGAAGATAGTAGAATTCATTCTCTACTTGACTCTTCTAATGGATTGCTGTTTCCGCTGCATTTGTTGATCTAAAACTTGTTGTCTATTATATTTTATCAGATTTTTCCCTATTGATGACTAACGATAATTTGTTGTATATTATCTTAGTCATAATATTCTTTACTGGGCTAGTTGAGCTCACCCTTTTCCTTTTCGATCCATTGTTCTTCTCAGGAGGAGAGAATTTAGCAGGAACTAGCCGGGGTATGGAGTAATGATTCAAGATAGTTGTTTTAGTAGTCCTTTCTATTTTGTAAAATAGTGTATCAATAATTGTAATGAGGACTCCTTTTGAGTTTGAATACTGTCTATTAGACAATATTTGTATTTAAACTCACAGTATTGTGTTGTCGTATTTTGCACGACAATTGTATTAATAAAGTTGTATTTATTTCTGTACCATGTATTTGGCGACTCAGAATGGGTATTGTATACCTATTTTGGGGACGTCACAAACATGGCTGCTTGCAAAACTACTTCGCATTCCGTTTTCCACCCATCACTCATCTTTGGTTTCCCCAACTTCTCACGTTGATGTTCGATTTTTTCGACAAATCGTTGGCGCTTTACAGTATATTACGTTAACTCGTCCGGACATTTCATTTGCTGTGAATAAGGCGTGTCAATCCATGCATTCTCCTACTGATTCTGACTGGGTTGCATCACAGAGAGAAAAGATTGAGAAAAGTTTGAGTGTGTAATCAACAGGTTTTTTGTAAAAGGGTCATTTGGAATCACTCTTCTAGTTTGTACTCTGGGTAATTTTCTCCAAACCCAAATTCTTATTTCACGTCTTTTTAAGTTTTATGATTATGGCTTTCAAAACTTCTGTTAATCTCTGTGAAGTGAGAAATTGTGGTATGTTAGATCAAATTGTGTTTAATTATGTATATGTTGTAAACCATAACATCAAATTCATGAAAGCATGTCGTACATATGTTTTTCAAAATAAACAGAGTACGTGATATGGCCATATGGCCTTATACGTGATATTCTGTGTAATGATCGTATATTATCCCTAAATTTTATACCCTTATATTTTTGAGCATGTTAGTATGAAGAGATCAAGCTTTAAACGAACGGATTTGGCCTTATAACGAATCTGTATGGCTAAATTATGTGTTTTGCTCAAAAACTTCAAGAACAGCCCATTTTACATGATTTAATTCTGTGATTAAGTGTTTTAAATGGTTAAAATCACTTTATATATGTTGGGTTATGATTATACATGAATCATAACATATGGGTATGTCTGAATTCGTGTTGTAATATTTAAAATTGAAATTTTTGGCTGTGTTCTACAATTTTCGCGAATTGTAGAACTGTTTCTGGCTTGCCGCGCCGCGGCGCCAGTCCAATGCTTTAAGCCCCGCGCCGCAGCGCCACTACGCCGCAGCGTCCGAAGTCCAGCCGCAGCGCCACGGCGCCGCAGCGCGAATCCTTAGTTCAATAGTGTCGCCGCAGCGCCACTCCCTAGAAAATTCAGAAATGTATTTTTAAAATGTTTAAGTCTAACAATGTGTTAGTGGATTAATGTAATGAACATGTAAACATGTTATAGGTATAATGGGGTATTAAAATAGATGTTTAACATGTAAATAACATAATTACATGTGATTTGAATTATTAAATTACATAATTAGTTTGGTAATTCACGAAGTACAAATGATGTGACAAAGTGAAAATTTGACTAAGTTTAGTCGAATAATTAAAGTAGTCAACGAGAATGAGTTTATATTGATTAGTTAATTTATAATTAACTGGTATTGAATGTGAATGGTATGTAGGATTTAATTCAAAGAACGTGCTTAGTTAAAGTGTAATCTACGCACGAGCAAGTATCCTATCCCTAACTCCATTCTATTGAGCAAGTTTATTTAAACTTAAACGTTACTTTTATGTCGAGCAAGTATCCTAACCCTAACTCCATTCTATTGAGCAAGTTTATTTAAACTTAAACGTTACTTTTATGTCGAGCAAGTATCCTAACCCTAACTCCATTCTATTGAGCAAATTTATTTAAACTTAAACGTTACTTTTATGTCGAGCAAGTTTCCCTAACCCTACTTGTCATTATTGATCAAGTTTATTATTTACCTTGAATAAATTATCCTTGTTATTATTCAAGTTCAAGTATGATATTACAGATTATTTATATTGTCAAAGCATGATTAAGTTATACAATAATTGTTCTATTGTATACGTTTGAGATTATTATTCAAATCAAATATCAATTATTGTTGAACCTTATTAGACTAGTGAACCTTATTGATTCAACTAGTCCATAGTTGATGAGCGTTCTAAATTTCAGAACCCTTGATGAATTATCCAAACCAAACTTCCTTTGGTGCGGACTCGAATGTCAAACTGAGATGAACAACCCTGTATAGGGGATTATTTACGCTTTAGCGTTAAGATATTGTGCACAGTATGGTACTAAGGGCTGATCCCCCTAAGTACGAGACGAAGGTCCATAGTCTTATGACTGTTAAAGGTTTCAAGTATAATCCTTGATAACCGAGGACATAGTTCAAGGTCTTATGACCCTCAGAATTCTTTTGATTCTTGTTAATTATTCTTGATTCAAAAGTTGAGCTTTATTCAGATGTCTTTGATTATTCGCATGTTATTATACTATTGTTTCATTATTATACTTGTGAGCATTTGTGCTCACTCTTGCTTAATAATAACATTGCAGTTAAGAATGAAAGAAGCGATGAACCCTCCACTAGTAAGGGCAAGGGCAAAGTTAGCAAATGATGAAGACCTGTTATTTATTAACTGATGTAATTGTTTAAGACTTGAGTTATGTTGATGTTAAGACTTATTTGTTTAGAATTCCGCACAGATGTTTTAAGGTTAGTTTAAACCTGGGATTGTATTATTATTATTATTCGAATGTTGTAAGAAGTTTTATTCTATCTATTGTATGGTTTGATATTATTTATGGGTAGATAGATAGATGATGCTTGTACAGTGAACACCAAATCCCGTGGAATCGAAGTTCCCGGATTTGGGGGTGTCACAGGTTGGTATCAGAGCTGTAGGTTATGAACCTTAGGTGGGGGAACAACCTTAGGTAGTAACCTTATAGAAAGAAGATAGTAAAGGAAAACTCTTATCGAGTTTTAAGAAATGAATTTTTGTAATTCATTGAAGATAATAAAATACATTATGTGTCTATGTGTTAATTTATATGCTCGTTAGTACGACTTAGTAACTAAAACTTAAAATTTTGTTGTCAGGATGACGAATGTTGGAGAAGCTAGTCAAGCTGGGGAGGAAGAACCCCGATTACCTATAGGACCGACTGAGGAGGAGCCCCGAGACATTCATGTCGTTAGGGAGCAGCTGGTGCAGAGGGTTTCATCTCCATTGATCACCGTTGTTGGTCAGGAGCATGAACCTGAGATTGATCCTGAGGAGGATCCTGAGGAGGAGTTTGATGAGGAGGAAGAAGAAGAGGAGCTACCACGGTACACTGTTGATGCTGAGATGTATGACACATTATATGATCGTAACGTGGAGTTACAAGATGAGGTTCAGGAATTGACTGAGCGAGCGACTGTCCAGCAGTCTACTTTAGAGGAGAAGGATAGAGAGATTGTGACCCTTCATACACGTTTAGGAAACGTGGAGTGGGATCTGGTTCATGAGAAGGGTCAAACCGAAGATAAGACCGAGGAGATAGAGAAGCTGAAGAAGGAACTGAAGGAAACCTCCGGAAGACTGAAAATAGCAGAGGAGGGATGGGTAAGAGAATCACATCGAGCTGATCGTGCAGAAAATGATAGTCGTGTAAAGAAGGCAAAGCTTGAAGACACGTACGCCACACTTAATCATGCGATGGATGAGGTTCAAGAGCGAGTGTTAAGGTACCCCATCCAGTTTAAAGGACTTTCATCGTATATGTTGGATCGCAGGACGATGTCTCGTATCATGAATGAAGAGCGTGGCAAGGCTATTGAGCACCTTGGAAGACAGGAATAGAATCTGTTTGATTATGTGAAAGACTTAACTAATTTTTTAATTGTAAATTCTGATGTGTTTATGAACTAAGGAATATGTTAATATTTGAATGTTTTAAATCCTGTGGATTCTTTATTCTAGGATAGATGATGTAAATAGCAGTATGCTATAGTTTAATGTTAAAACTTTTTATTTGAATGAAAAGATAGCAAGTTGTTTGAGATGATGTGTTAAGTGATATGTTAAATTGTTGAGTAATATCTTAACTATGTAGAGAAATAAATAAAGTTCTAATAAACGTTTATTTAACAGAAAAATGCCGCCAAGGAGAAGACAACAACGTCAACCGGCTCAGGAAGAGTCAACCAATAATAATAATAATGCCAACGTTAATCCAGTTCAACAGCTAGTTAATTTACTAACTGGAGTCATGAATAACCAACCGCAAGCTCCACCTAGCACAACGTTTAAAGATTTTAAGGCGGTGGGACCGCCAGAGTTCAAAGGTTCCAGAAACCCGATCGAGGCTCAAACGTGGGTGATGGAAATGGAGAAGGTTTTCGACGTTGCTAGGGTTCGAGAAGATCAGAAGACCGTTTTTGCGACATTTATGCTGAAGTCTGAGGCTAGCTACTGGTGGCAGGCAAACAAGATGCGAGGAGGTAAAGGTGTAATTACGTGGGAGAGATTCAAAGAGATGTTTTTCGAAATGTATTTCCCAGCTAGTTCGCAGAATCAGATGGAGGTGCAATTTCTGGAACTGAAACAGGAAAACATGAGCGTGCCTGAATACGCGGCTAAATTTGATGAGTTGGCAAGGTTTGCCCCGTATCAAGTACACACTGACGAGAGGAAAGCCAGACGATTCGAACAAGGACTGAAGCCTTGGGTATACAGCAAGGTATCAATGTTTCAACTTAACACGTTTGCGGGAGTTTTGGAAAAGGCCATTCTCGCGGACGGAGGAAGTGATGCAGTGACTAAGTACAACCAAGAACAGAAAAAGAAAAAGAGTGAGAATGAATGTAATAACAAGATTGGTGGAAGTAATATTGGGAATAATAATAATCAGAATAGGAAGTGGACGGATAACTCGACAGCTGGAAGTCAACACGGAGGGCAGAAAAAGAAGATAGAAGCATGTCCGACTTGCGGCAAGGCACATCTAGGAGTTTGTTTGAAGGGAAAGAGAGTGTGCTACAATTGTGGTCAGGAAGGCCACATAGCACCAAATTGTCCACACCCAAAGAAGGGTGCTTGTTTCAACTGTGGTTCGAAAGATCATTTAGCAAGAGACTGTCCCAAGAAGGGATCGGGAGGATCAGGACAAGGAGGAAACCGGGAAAATAGCAGTGGAAATTCCTTAACCATCACCGGACCACCTGTAACAAACCGACCAACCGCCAGAACTTTCAATATGACGGTGCAGGATGCAATCCAGTCTCGTGAGGTGGTGTCAGGTATAATTCCGATCAATGAAATTAATGCTTATATTTTGTTTGATTCAGGTGCTACTTGTTCCTTTATATCCGAAGACTTTGCTAATAGTTTAGATTTGCTTATGGATGAATTGGATTACCCTATGAACATAAAAATTGCAAATAGAGAAATAATCCCTGTTAAGTACGTGTTTAAGAACTGTAGGGTGGATATTAAGGGTAATATCATGATCGTAGATCTTATCCCTATTCGATTGGGGGAATTCGACGTTATATTGGGTATGGATTGGCTATCCAATTATGGGGCTGTAATGGACTGCCAAAAGAAGCGTATTAACCTTATGACTCCGTCAAAGGTTGTGTTTTATGGTAGCAAGTCGCCTAGACAAGCGAGTTGTCTGACGATGTTGCAGGCCAGGAAGTTATTAAGACAAGGCTGTGTAGGATATTTAGCTTACATAGTCGATAATCGAAAAGAGAACCCGAAGGTAGAGGAGATACCGATTGTGAGGGACTTCGTCGATGTATTTCCAGACGATTTGTCAGGACTTCCACCAGATAGAGAAGTAGACTTTGTGATTGATTTGGCGCCCGAAACTGCTCCAATATCGAAGGCACCATACCGAATGGCGCCAGTAGAGATGAAGGAATTAATGGTACAACTAAAAGAATTGTTGGACAAAAAGTACATTCAACCGAGCGTATCGCCGTGAGGAGCGCCGGTGTTGTTCGTGAAAAAGAAGGACGGATCGATGAGGCTCTGCATTGACTACAGAGAATTAAATAAGGTCACGATTAAGAATAGATATCTATTACCAAGGATCGATGATCTGTTTGATCAATTAAAGGGAGCAAAATACTTTTCCAAGATTGAATTGAGGAGTGGTTATCACCAACTGAAGGTGAGGCCAGAGGATGTACCGAAGACAGCGTTCCGAACGCGATATGGTCATTATGAGTTTTTAGTAATGTCGTTTAGTCTTACGAATGCTCATGCAGCATTTATGGGACTAATGAATGGTGTATTCAAGCCGTTTTTGGACAAATTCGTGGTGGTATTTATAGATGACATTTTGGTATATTCCAAAACCAACGAGGAACATGAAGAACACTTGAGGTTAACGTTGGAAGTATTGAGAAGAGAGAAGTTGTATGCTAAATTTTCGAAATGCGAATTCTGGATCGAGAGAGTACAATTTCTTGGTCACGTAATCGATAAAGATGGAATTTCGGTAGATCCATCCAAAGTAGAAGCTGTGATTAACTGGGATCAGCCGAGAACGCCGTCAGAAGTAAGAAGTTTTCTTGGATTAGCAGGATATTATAGAAGATTCATGCAAGATTTTTCTAAGATCGCAACTCCGTTAACGAATTTAACTCGAAAAGCTGTGAAATTTGTTTGGACGGAGAAGTGTGAGGAGAGTTTTCAAGAATTAAAGAAGAGGTTGAGTACAGCGCCTGTGTTATCTCTTCCGGATGATACAGGAAATTTTGTTGTTTTTAGCGATGCGTCGCATAAAGGACTTGGCTGTGTGCTGATGCAAAACGGCAAAGTCATTGCGTATGCATCACGGCAGTTGAAGGATTACGAGAAGGGTTACCCAACCCATGATTTGGAGTTAGCTGCAGTTGTTTTTGTTTTAAAAATTTGGAGGGACTATCTTTACGGGGAGAAGTGTGAAATATATACGGACCACAAGAGTCTGAAATATATTTTTACACAGAAAGATTTGAATATGCGTCAAAGAAGATGGTTGGAATTAATCAAGGATTATGACTGTGAGATTTTATACGATCCGGGTAAGGCTAATGTGGTTGCCGACGCCTTAAGTAGAAAGGGTCGTGAGAAATTGATGATGTTGACTGCTTAGCAGGAGCTAATTGCAGATATGGAGAAACTGGAGTTAGAAGTGAAGTATCCTATAGAGATTGATGAGAAGCTATTTCAGATGCAATCTGGTACAACTCTACTAGATAGAGTGAAGGAGGCTCAGGTTCAGGATGATGAATGCAAAAAGGTAACAACGAAGATATCTGAAGGAACCGAACCGAGATTTAAGATGGATAATGAAGGAGTACTGAGATTTGAGAGTAGAATTTGGGTACCACCAGTACAAGAAATTAAGGAAGATATTTTAAGCGAGGCTCATAGTTCACGATATTCAATTCACCCTGGTAGTACAAAGATGTATCAGGATCTTCGACAACATTTCTGGTGGCCGAATTTGAAACGTGATGTTGCAGAATGTGTTGCCAAATGCCTGACATGTCAGAAAGTTAAAGCAGAACATCAGAGACCAAGTGGATTGCTACAACCGTTGGAGATCCCAGAATGGAAATGGGAACATATTACGATGGACTTCGTGGTTGACCTTCCGACGACTCAGAAAGGCTACGACGCAGTATGAGTTATCGTTGACCGACTGACGAAATCCGCGTACTTCCTTCCTATCAAAATTAGATTTAACTTAGATCAGTTGGCAAGATTATACGTGAAAGAGATTATTTCGAGGCTCGGAGTGCCGGTGTCTATTGTTTCCGATAGGGATCCGCGCTTCACATCAAATTTCTAGAAACGTTTTCAGGAATGCATGGGTACACAACTGCGAATGAGTACAGCTTACCACCCTCAAACAGACGGACAGAGCGAACGAACGATTCAAACACTGGAAGATATGTTACGAGCCTGTGTAATGGACTTCAAAGGAAATTGGGATGATCACCTACCGTTGGTAGAGTTCGGCTACAACAACAGTTACCACGCTAGTATTGGTATGCCGCCTTACGAAGCGTTATACGACAGAAAGTGCAAAACTCCGCTTTATTGGGATGAAGTTGGTGAAAGACAATTGCTAGGGCCAGAATTGGTACAGCAGACGGCAGAAATAGTCAAAGTGATCCGAGCACGACTGGTAGCAGCTCAAGATCGACAGAAGAAATACGTTGATCCACATCGTAAAAATATCGAGTTTGAATCAGGTAGTTATGTTTTCTTGAAGGTCTCTCCCTGGAAGGGAAAGATCAGGTTCGAAAAGAAAGGAAAATTGAGCCCAAGATTTATTGGACACTTTGAGGTACTGCGAAGAATTGGAGAAGTTGCGTACGAGGTAGCCTTACCTCCAGCACTCAAGAATATCCACAACGTCTTCCATGTTTCTGTGTTACGACCTTACAAACCTGATTACAAGCATGTAATTGAATACGAACCCCTGCATTTTGAGAAAGACTTATCTTATGAAGAAATTCCTGTCCAAATTGTCGACCGAAAAGAACAAGTTCTCAAAAATAAAGTTATACCTTCTGTTAAGGTAATTTGGAGGAACCACAACGCTGAAGAAGCTACGTGGGAACTCGAAGAGAATATGATGAAGAATTACCCTCATTTATTTACTTAATTATGTGTATGCGATTCTGAGGACAGAATCTTTGTAAGGGGGGAGATTGTAACGGGTCGAAATTACTGAGTCGTGATTCTGGGGACAGAATCCTTTTAAGGGGGGAAAGATGTGACGAACGAGAATTTTGTAATTATTTTAAATATTTATTGAATTAAATAAATATTTTTCAAGGATTTAATTATTAGATTTAATAATTAATTGATGCAATTGTGGTAGATTAATTTAATTATATGTGTTACATTTATTAAATTAATGTAGAGAATTTTTATGATCAAAGTTTGTAATTATGTGAGCTTAATGAATTAAATGAATTATTTAATTAAGCATGGTGTTACTTTAATTAATTTAAATTATTAATTAGAGATTTAATAAATTATTATTATTTATTAAAGAGATAATTAATATTGTGACTACGTGAATTTATGAGAAATTATTATATTTTATTTAAAGTAAATTAAATAAAATATTAGATTTATCTTATAAGAGTGTGACATTAATTAAACTATATTGTAAATGTGTTATTAAAATAAAGAGTTTTAACTTAGTTGCTAGCCAAACATGGCACTAAAAGAGGTTAGGGTCAGTTAACCCATGACTGGGTAACTGACCACCAATGTGCGTCTGATCCTTCCTATTTGAATACGGCGTATTTTATTTTCTGTCATTATTGCCTAAGTCTGATAAGCATCACAGAGAGAAAAGATTGAGAAAAGTTTGAGTGTGTAATCAACAGGTTTTTTGTAAAAGGGTCATTTGGAATCACTCTTCTAGTTTGTACTCTGGGTAATTTTCTCCAAACCCAAATTCTTATTTCACGTCTTTTTAAGTTTTATGATTATGGCTTTCAAAACTTTTGTTAATCTCTGTGAAGTGAGAAATTGTGTTATGTTAGATCAAATTGTGTTTAATTATGTATATGTTGTAAACCATAACATCAAATTCATGAAAGCATGTCGTACGTATGTTTTTCAAAATAAACAGAGTACGTGATATGGCCATATGGCCTTATACGTGATATTCTGTGTAATGATCGTATATTATCCCTAAATTTTATACCCTTATATTTTTGCATGTTAGTATGAAGAGATCAAGCTTTAAACGAACGGATTTGGCCTTATAACGAATCCGTATGGCTAAATTATGTGTTTTGCTCAAAAACTTCAAGAACTTCAAGAACAGCCCATTTTACAAGATTTAATTCTATGATTAAGTGTTTTAAATGGTTAAAATCACTTTATATATGTTGGGTTATGATTATACATCAATCATAACATATGGGTATGTCTGAATTCGTGTTGTAATATTTAAAATTGAAATTTTTGGCTGTGTTCTACAATTTTCGCGAATTGCAGAACTGTTTCTGGCTTGCCGCGCCGCGGCGCCAGTCCAATACTTTAAGCCCCGCGCCGCAGCGCCACCACGCCGCAGCATCCGAAGTCCAGCCGCAGCGCCACGGCGCCGCAGCGCGACGGCGCCGCAGCGCGAATCCTTAGTTCAATAGTGGCGCCGCAGTGCCACTCCCCAGAAAATTCAGAAATGTATTTTTAAAATGTTTAAGTCTAACAATGTGTTAGTAGATTAATGTAATGAACATGTAAACATGTTATAGGTATAATGGGATATTAAAATAGATGTTTAACATGTAAATAACATAATTACATGTGATTTGAATTATTAAATTACATAATTAGTTTGGTAATTCACGAAGTACAAATGATGTGACAAAGTGAAAATTTTGTAAGACCCCGAATTTTATGAAATAAAAGTATTCAATTTTTCTTATAATTACTATTCAGTAAATGGTTAAATTGATAAAAGTTTAAAGTTATGAGTGAAATATGATTTTTTTTCAAAATAAGCAAGTGGTTATAAAATAATCATTGTTGTCGGGGAATATTCGTTTGGTCGTAGAATATTCTTTCTGTCGGGGAATATTCGTACGACGGCGCAGCCATTTGTGGGCCCCATAACAGAATAACTGTCGGATGAAGAAAACGATAAATTTGAGTTTTTACAAATAACGGCGTAGTTGTTACCGTTAACACTGTTGGAATACCCGGTGGTTAAAATACAGTAATACGCGTTATTGCACAGTAGCACACGGTATTGCATAGTATTTTTGAAATTATTAATTTTTACGTAAGAAGGCACTACTCAATAATTGTTACAGTAATTACTGTTCAATATTTTATTTTATTGATTCAATAATTGCTACGTTGAAATTTTATATTATTGTTGTTCAATAATTGTCACTGCACAGTATTTCCCATTATCAGATCAATAATTCATATTATTTGAATAATATTATTAGATAACATTATTGGCAATGACTAAAAAGATCTGTCTAAGGAGAGGTTTGGTCATCTAATTGCGCGCTAGTAAGGAGAAATCCTTATTGGAAAGCCCCCTCTTTCCTGGGAACGGCCTGGTTGTCATAAATGTGATTCTGTAATATTATTTGTGAATAATTAATTATTGATTCATATGATAAGGAAATATTTATTTTATGTGGATATAAACGAGGGATATATTTTTGTGGTTAAAAATGAAGGAGTTAATGTTGAGGTTTTTATCCGTATTTTTGTCGGAATGGAGGTATTAAAAATCAGGATTTTTGAGATATTTTGCGGGGGTTATAATTTTTAATCCGACCGTTGGATCGTGGTAATTTTTGGATATGTTATACATATATAAGTTGAGTATATGTTCACAAATTTTGAACCGTTAAAAATGAACGTATGATTTATTATGAATTTTACGAGATGACTGGTTCAGAAATTGTTGAATTTTCGGAGTTTATCATTTTGGTGGAAAATTCTAGAATTGGTGGGCCCCACTTGTGATTGGTAAAGAAATGTGCTGAATTATATTTCAAATGTGGTGGGTAGGAATAGTAGCAGGTAAAGCCATCAGGTTGCAGGTCAAACCTACCAAAATTTTCCTATAAATAGAGGGCTAAGTTAGAATTGAAAATCACACCAGAAACATAAGTTTTCTCTATTTCTCTCTCTATATTATGAAGCATATTTTGTGAGTTTTTAGATACTTGGTGAGTTGTTATTCATTAGTGCAAGTTTCCTTCAGCATCATATCCGATATTCAGTCAGAAGTACTGCTCTTTTGAGGTAAGGGATAGTAATGGATTTTAAGGGTTGTTATGATTTTCAGTTTCGTAATTTTTCTGATCTTCAAAAATTATGGAAAAATTTGAAATGATATTTTGATGAGTTTTATTGATTGTGTCCAAAAATGGTGATTTTTGGATGTATAGATTAAGAGTTATGAATTTTACGGGAAAAGACTATTTTAAAAGTAACCGCTTATAATTCCTTGTGGTTAACTCCAAAATTGATGAAATTTTTATTGGGAGTACATGTGTATGATAGAAGTATACTCTGTAAATTTTAGAATTTTTGGACAAAAGTATAATTTTTGATAAATGTCTAAATATTCGGTGGTTTTGGCTATATGAAAAATAGTAAATGAGTTTTAAAAATTCTGAGAAAAATTTATGTTCAGTATGGGACTATATTATGCTAAATTTCAGAAAAGAAATATTTTTGGAACTGATTTGGTATTTTTCATGAAAATGGACTAGTTATGAGTAAATGAATTAAACATGTTATGTGAAGTAAGAAAATTGAAAAATAAGATTTTATGGCTTGAAAATCCTATATGAGGTATATGCAGATTTTTGATGAGGGTTTTGATTATTGGTGATAAAATCTTATGAGTTTGGTATTTTAGAATGATTAAATGTATTATGTAGTAAAGTGTAAACAATTTAAATAAATTGTTTATAAGCTTAAGAAATGTTATTCTTTCAATATCATTATACCGAAATATTGGTATGGATTTTATTGTAGAATTTCTATCTTTTGTGTCGGGGTTACTATTCATGAGTTACTATTCACGATTTACTATTCATGAGTTACGAATATTACTCTTGAGATTAAAACTATATGTTGATCATATTATTTTTATCATCATATATAACATTTTTATAACCCTGATGTTGAAATTCTCTTTCACTGGAGTGTAAAGATGGATAGATTATT
The DNA here is from genome assembly GCA_016801055.1 of Panax notoginseng. Classification (NCBI taxonomy): domain Eukaryota; kingdom Viridiplantae; phylum Streptophyta; class Magnoliopsida; order Apiales; family Araliaceae; genus Panax; species Panax notoginseng. The sequence goes on from CM029017.1 coordinate 140,772,660, forward strand.
GGTATGATCATGACTAGGGTTCTCTTTGGCCTGTAGTGCAAAGTTGAATTGTGACTGGTATGATCATGACCATTGAATTTATAATTGAATATCTTAAGCTTAAGTGCAAAGGTGAATTGATCAACATGGTTATAATTATTGTTTATATAAATTCTGAAATGATTATATATTTCTTTGAGATATGAATATATTTGGCCTGTAGTGCAAATATTAATTGTTGATGAATATCTTTGGCATGTAGTGCAAAGATGGTCTGTTGATAAATATCTTTGGCCTGTAGTGCAAAGATGAACTGTTGTTAAATATCTTTGGCCCGTAGTGCAAAGATGGTTTGTTGATGAATATCTTTGGCCCGTAGTGCAAAGATGGATTTGTTAGTATGATTATAAACAGGAACTGTGATTTGGTATAACCATGATCTTTGATGTTTCAGGTAAAGACAGGTGATGAAAATATTCTTCGTCCTGGGTGCGAAGAAAAATTTATAGTCACAATTATGATTATGAGTTATTCATATGATTGTGGAAAGGAACTGTTGAGTGATGTTACATGGATAAAACATTGTTGGTGGATTTTTAACATGGAGAAGATAATAGACTTTATAGTCTATTTAACTCTTCTAATGGATTGCATATTCCGCTGCAACTATGGTTGAAATTTTTATCATCTACCATATGTTCTAAATCTCTGATTTATTGTTGATGAAGGCTATTGATAATTGAATTATCTTTAGTCATGATATTCTTTACTGAGCTAGTTGTGCTCACCCTTTTGCTTCACAATTCCTTTCAGGTAATAAGAGTGTAGCTGGGTCGAGCGTGGGTAACAAGGGAATAGAACGGTGGTCATCATTTAGTAGTTATATTTGGTGAAGAAAATAGAGTGAGGCGAACCCAACGTTGGAAGGGTGTTTTGTTACTATCATACAAGATGTCTAATGACATACAACCTCGTGTCATCATAGGACAGAGTTGTGCTCATCCACTTGCTGAGTATATCTATGGGCACTACCTATATAATCTTGGTGTTTGTTTGAAGTATAATTCTCAATTAGAGACAGTGGAGATAATGATAAGTCAAGAGAAGACTCACCATTGGGAAGAATATGATAGTAATCTTCTCGTTTTTCTTTGGGGTCTATTGGGTCAACCAAGGATAATTCTGTGGCCATATGATATCTATCATAACCTAGACGCGTGGCCTCCCATGTACGAAGGTTTCCTTGAGCACTTCCTAAAGATTCTAATTTCTAAAATAGTTTTTGACTATACCTTTATGTAAGGTGTTATTGTGAGGTGATGTCCACGGTTGGAACATGAATCACATTTGGTATATATTTGTATCCAAACTCACAGCATATGTGTTGTTGTATTTTGCACGACAATTGTTGTAATAAAGTTGTAGTTGTTTTCTGTACCATGTATTTGACGACTCAGAATGGGTTGGGTGGAATGGACCTATTTTGGGGTTGTCACAAATTTGACTAAGTTTAGTCGAATAATTAAAGTAGTCAACGAGAATGAGTTTATATTGATTAGTTAATTTATAATTAACTGGTATTGAATGTGAATGGTATGTAGGATTTAATTCAAAGAACGTGCTTAGTTAAAGTGTAATCTACGCACGAGCAAGTATCCTATCCCTAACTCCATTCTATTAAGCAAGTTTATTTAAACTTAAACGTTACTTTTATGTCGAGCAAGTATCCTAACCCTAACTCCATTCTATTGAGCAAGTTTATTTAAACTTAAACGTTACTTTTATGTCGAGCAAGTATCCTAACCCTAACTCCATTCTATTGAGCAAGTTTATTTAAACTTAAACGTTACTTTTATGTCGAGCAAGTTTCCCTAACCCTACTTGTCATTATTGATCAAGTTTATTATTTACCTTGAATAAATTATCCTTGTTATTATTCAAGTTCAAGTATGATATTACAGATTATTTATATTGTCAAAGCATGATTAAGTTATACAATAATTGTTCTATTGTATACGTTTGAGATTATTATTCAAATCAAATATCAATTATTGTTGAACCTTATTAGACTAGTGAAACTTATTGATTCAACTAGTCCATAGTTGATGAGCGTTCTAAATTTCAGAACCCTTGATGAATTATCCAAACCAAACTTCCTTTGGTGCGGACTCGAATGTCAAACTGAGATGAACAACCCTGTATAGGGGATTATTTACGCTTTAGCGTTAAGATATTGTGCACAGTATGGTACTAAGGGCTGATCCCCCTAAGTACGAGACGAAGGTCCATAGTCTTATGACTGTTAAAGGTTTCAAGTATAATCCTTGATAACCGAGGACATAGTTCAAGGTCTTATGACCCTCAGAATTCTTTTGATTCTTGTTAATTATTCTTGATTCAAAAGTTGAGCTTTATTCAGATGTCTTTGATTATTCGCATGTTATTATACTATTGTTTCATTATTATACTTGTGAGCATTTGTGCTCACTCTTGCTTAATAATAACATTGCAGTTAAGAATGAAAGAAGCGATGAACCCTCCACTAGTAAGGGCAAGGGCAAAGTTAGCAAATGATGAAGACCTGTTATTTATTAACTGATGTAATTGTTTAAGACTTGAGTTATGTTGATGTTAAGACTTATTTGTTTAGAATTCAGCACAGATGTTTTAAGGTTATTTTAAACCTGGGATTGTATTATTATTATTATTCGAATGTTGTAAGAAGTTTTATTCTATCTATTGTATGGTTTGATATTATTTATGGGTAGATAGATAGATGATGCTTGTACAGTGAACACCAAATCCCGTGGAATCGAAGTACCCGGATTTGGGGGTGTCACATGAATTCCTTCTCAGATGACTCTCACAATCCTCTTAAGAATATCTGAATTCTCAACTCTTTCTCTGTATCTCTCTCTGTTATTCTTTATAGACTTAGGCAAATAATGAAGAAGAAAAGAATACGTAATATAATAAAGGAAAAAGAAACTGATGCGTATAATTGTCAGTTAACCCAGTCATGGATAACTACTGATAACTCCCATTAAGGCCATGTTTGGCTAGTTTTAAAAACTTAATCCCATTTAATTTAATAACTATTTTTTCATATAGTTTAAAAATATCACACTCCTTATAAAATAAATCCAATATTTTATTTAATTTATTTTAATTAATATAATAATTTCTCATAAATTCACATAGTCACATAATTAAATTTCTCATTAATAAATAATGTCAAATTATTAACACTCTAATTAATAATTAAATTAATTAAAATACCAATAGGCTTATTAAATAATTTTTTTAATACAATAAGCTCACATAAATGCATACATCGAATAATAAAATTCTCCACATCAATTTAATAAATACAACACATATAATTAAATTAATCTACCATAATTTCATCAAATAATTATTTAATCTAATAATTAATCCCTCAAAAATTATTTATTCAATCCAATAAATATTAAATTAATTACAAAATCTCGGTTGTCACATCTTTCCCCTCTTAAAAGGATTCTGTCCTCAGAATCACAACTCAAACAATTCGTCCCGTTACATTCTCCCCCCTTACAAAGATTCTGTCCCAAGAATCGAGGACACAATTTGATAACTCAGAGAAATCTTTCATCATATTATCTAAATATAGATTTTATATTTCATACTACATTCCTTACTTTAACAAATTCTACGTTTCATTTCATAACTTTCACTTGAGATCAATTATATTGTGAGTATTATATATCTTTCAACCCATTCATTTCTTTTTTTTAAGGATCGCTATCAAAAACACTCGGGATATTACATTAACTCTTTCTTCTAAGAATTTCGTCCTCGAAATTTTATCTATTAATCTTTATTCATCCGATCTATCAAAATAGATTTTACGTTAATACTATATTCATTCCTTGGGTTTTATAACCACTTATTTTCACAAAGATCTTTCTACAATTATTAAACTTTTCTATTAAAAGTCTCATATTATTCTTTAATAACTCATATCCTTCTCACTTTAAAATCTCTTTTCTCACTTATTCAACATACTTATTATTCAGTGTCGCATTCTACGACTTACTTCTTTTTAAGGAATACTTTCCTTACCACATTCGCCTTTTAGAATAGCAAGAATCTTCCACAATTGCTCAATAATTGTGAAGAAGTATGAATAACTCAGGAATTTAAAAGATCTCAAATCATGCTGAGGGGTCACAAGACCGTGAACTCTATTCTCGGTTTACTAGTGCTTCAACTCAATCCTTCACACTGCAAACCAGAGTGTTTATCAATCACAAAGACTGAAAACACCCTCCTCACGTACACTAGGTGGTCAGCCTATTGTACCACTACGTTGGGCCGCAACGTAGTGTTTTGTAACGACTATGTGTGTTACGCTCGGAACCATTGTCCCCGAAAACATGTCCCCTTATAGGGTTGTTTAACTCAGCTTTTCAACATCTGAATCTGCACCAAAACAATTTGGTTTGGCATAACTTTTCAATGAACGTTTGAATTTCATGAACATCTTTCAATATTTGTCTAGCTGAATCAAATAGCATAGACCTCTACAACTATTCGGACATCAACCGAAATATACATATACATACATGCATATGTATTCTCATATCTTAAAGAAATCTCAAAAATCTTTTTATGACGTCATGATACCGCACTGTATTTACAGTCCGTTGAGGATTTCGTTATTTGGTGATTTTATCATACTACATCATACCATAGTGGGCTGACGATCCTTAGATCACATCCAACACTAAGTAATACTGCATTGATGACTCCATCATTTTTATCATCTTTGCACCAGGTTACATGATACATTAATGATATATAAAATACATTTTGATATATTGCAAATCATTTTTGTCTAGCCGAAGCAATTAGCATAGACATACAAATAACAATATTGTTGTTAAAACTCATTGGTTCCATCATTTGATCCAATATTTTTCAAGAAAATAGAAGTGTAAACAACAGCATGAAGTCAATAAATTTTGAAAGTCTAGCATAGCTAGTAGATTTAGAATATCCAGGTATCCATCAACTTCAATCTTTACTTTATTACTTCATTACTTAACCATTCTATCAATCTACAACTTCATCAATGCTCTCTATACTATGACCGTTTTCTACCCAAAATAGTTCATCAAACTTACTGCACATTAGAAGTTCAGGAACCTACCACAATAATATGAGTTTAAGAACTTATCCTAGTTAGACCATAGGCGTCCATTCGCTGAGGGGTTCAAAACATACTATATTATTATGAGTCACGAACTTACCATATGCATTAGTTTTAAGAACCGCACCTAATCCTATTAATATCTGACTAATCTTAATAGTTTCTAACTATCAAACATACACATGAGAAAAGAATCACCTTTTCACCACTAAATTGATAGCACCACACCAACATTCCAATGATTATCAATGTAATAAATTGAGTGCAAGCACAAAACCCTCGCCCATACAAAGGTTTGTACAACTCAGCCATCACATGAGTCCTCAGTTGAAATCTCACCTAACTCTATCTTACTCTTAACAACTTACCCTTAACTTGCTCAATACGAATTCCTTATATCACATTATCTATAACTCATCGTGAGTTATCTTGTATTGTATCATAGTACATTATCTTCATAGCATCAAGCTATAATCATTCAAACATTATAGACCATCTTTCTTTTCATAACTTAAACAGATCACGTCGTGATCTTATTCTATAATCATCCCCCTTAAAAAAAATTTCTTAACTCGTGATCGATCCTCTTTCATCATTTACGACATCATTCGTTATCTTGGCTATTGGAGTTAAGAAACTTCCATTTCTTATCTTTATATCTCTTCAAGATTCTTCTTTGAATCTTCTTGTTTATATAACAATTCTTCCTTTAAGAATTCTAACTTCATTTACATCACTCAACATTTCATTCGAGTTCTACACTTTCATCATACACATCCATTCTCTACACTTGGTACACATTGAGTCTCTAACAGTTTCAGTGTGGTACGCTGAGTGGTTTCTTACAAACAACCAACAAACGAGGTTCCGAGTTGCTAGTTCGTATATACCTCTGCTCTATGAAGGAATTGTTTAGCCCAGATACCATACATCAACTACTAAAGAGTACAATTGTACCATACTTAAATATAACTCTCTATTCTTTACTTCTTTATCACTCTTCTTATAGACACTGTCTATTTATTATCACCTTACATCCTTACTATTGGAGTTGGGTAACCCCACATTCATATTCCTAATAACTCTGCGAGATTCTTCTTTGAATCCTGTCACGCATGTTTTAATCCCTTCTATAAAATTTCTTAAATTACTTCTTATTGTTCAAACTCTATCTAAGCTTATTCATTCACTATCTTCACCTTTTCTTCTCAAAGGTTATAGCCTAAGGTACCCCTACCTAAGGTTTATAACATACAGCTTTGATACCAACTTGTGACACCCCCAAATCTGGTACTTCAATTTCCACATGATTTGGTGTTCACTAATCAAAATCATATATCTATCTACCCATAATAAATGCAAACCATGCAATATATAGAAATAATTCCTCCCCTTATGGGGGTTACAACATCTGAATAATAAATACAATCCCAGGTCATACTAACCTTAAATATCTGTGCGAAAACATAAATAAATAATAAATCTTAAACAACATCGAGTCTTAACAATGACATTCTTAAAATTTAATAACACGTCTTCATCACTTAATAGCTTTGCCCTTGCCTTTGCTAGAAGAAGGCTCGTCGGTTCTTTCGTTCTTAACTGCAATATTATTATTACGCAAGAGTGAGCACGATTGCCCACAAGTATAACAATGAAATAACAATATAATAACATACGGGTGAATCAAGGACTTCTGGAATAAAGCTCAACTTTTGAACCAAAAATGATTACCAAGAATCAACAAAATTTTGAGGGTCATAAGACCTTGAACTATGTCCTAAGTTATCAAGGGTTATACTTGAAACATTTAACAGTAATAAAACTATGGACTCTTATTCTCGTACTTAGGGGGATCAGCCCTTAGTACCATACTATGGACAATATCTTAACGCTAATGTATAAGTAATCCCTTATACAGGGTTGTTCATCTTAGTTTGACATTAGAGTCCGCACCAAAGGAAGTTTGGTTTGGATAAATCAATAAGGGTTCGAGAATTTAGAACATTCATCAACTATGGACTAGTCGAATCAATAAGGGTTCGTTAGTCTAACAAGGTTCACAATAAATGGTATTTAAATTGAATAACAATCTTAAGAGATATACAATAGAACAAGTATTGTATAACAGATTCATAATTTGAAAAGATAGTTAATCTTTAATATAACAAATCAAACTTGATTTAATAATGACAAGAATTGCTTGAAGTAATTTACAAACTTGAATAATGATAACAAGTAGGGTTATGATACTTGCCTCGTGCGTAGATTACACTTTAACTAAACTCGTTTTTTGATTTAAATTCTACATATCAATTACGTTCACAATACCAGTCAATTATAACGTACTAAACATCATAAGTTTATTCTTTGTCTAACTCGAATTCATGACTATACTTATTCAATTACTACACTTATTGTCAAAAATTAGATTTCACGAACAATAAGCTAATTATGCATTCGATCATTCAATTTACACGTAATTGTATTATGGACGTGTTAAGAATTTATTTTAACACCTCATTATATGTCTAACAAGTTTTTATATTTATTACTATAAGTTACTAACACATTGCTGTTAGGTTTGTAATATTCATGAACGCAATCAAATTGCACAATATAAGCGGAAACGTGGAAAAATAGAGTTTTAAAATTTTACAAACCATATACCCGGATCACCTTTTATGCACAATTATTAATTAAACAAAAAGATAATGAACAAGAATCATACTTTTGAAGATTCGAGCTTCCTCAGGTACGAGTTCGCCTCCAAATTCTTTCGCATCCAACTTGAATCTACCGGGTTTGGTTCTTTCCTTTGATCAACGTTAGCCACCCCAGTGTTTGGCCTCTAGAGGTGATCCACCAAGGAAGAAGAAGAATTCAAGAAGTTAGGTGGTTGGCTAAACCCTAGTTTTTCTATCTCTATAAAAAAAAGCGTACTCTCCCAACTATTAGAATTACGTATTCACGTGTTGTGAAAGTGTCAACCACCTCACCCATAATAAGACTCCTCTTATTTATAGATGTAGGCAACCCTCCTTAACAATTAAGGAATTGTGTTTTATTTAATTAATTAAATTCTTTTAATTAATTAAGCTCCCTAATCTTATTAGGAATAATTAATTAAACTCTTTTAATTAATTTACTTCCTAATCCTATTAGGATATTTGAGAGTACTTTTATTAATTAATTCCCAAACTCATTTAGGAATTGAATAATAATAATAATAATAATAATAATATTAAATAATAATAATAATAATAATAATAATAATAATAATAATAATAATAATAATAAGACTCCTCTTATTAATTTATATTTAATATTTCCAAAATATTAAATAATAAATATTAAGCTATTTAATTTATTCTATCACCATAGATTAAATTAAATATACTTAACTTATTATTACGATTATGCCATTAACATCTTAAATAATTATTCTTCCTTTTATGGTGTGACCCTTTAGGTTCTCCATATTAAACCGGTTATGAATAAATCAATTAGAATAATTTTAATCTTATTTAAATAAATAAATTAAACTAATAATTTATTTAAATAAATAATATTTATTCTATAATAGGGATAAGCCTCCCTAGCGATCAACGACTTTTCAGATAATATAGATTTCAACATTAATCATAAAAGAACCTTTGAGTTAATAGTTACCGTACAATTTAATCCTTCCACCACACAATGTCCCAATTAAATATAAGACATGGAATTATTGTCAAGTCTTATTTTATTTAATTATATGTATTTCGACTCTTAAATGCACAACTCCAAATAATGTAAATTAGAAACCCTTTTCTAATTTCATTCTGCCTTGGCCAAGGACTACTGAGTTGTCATTTATCGAATCACATATGACATTTCTCTTCTTTTACTAGAAGTGGTAGATTCTTTATTGATCATACATTATCTCCATGTACAACTTATTATACCCAAGCATACCTTTTGATATACCCTAAGGGTTTTAAGGAATAAGTCAAAATATAACTCATCATACGCAAGATACTATGATGATCTCAAGTCCAAGATTCACTTGTACTACTATCACTACAGGAATTCCTATTGACAGGCAAGTAAAACTCCATTAGGTATTCCTTAGCGAGCCACGTTCAGTGAACTTATTCTCTAATAAGCACCTATATACTTGCTTTAGTGTCTCCACACAAATGATTATAAGATCAATCATCCTCATCCAATGAGCAAGTAACGTATGTACCATTCTATCCGGATTCACTAATCCCTAATTTAGTAATCCAACGATTGGGAACTATTTTAGTTTTAAGCTTTCTAAGAATTTAGATCTCATTAGAATGATCATCATCATTATTCTAAAAGCATTGCTTAAAACTATGGGTTTATCACATATTATAAAATAGCATCATATAGATAATTAAAAGCCTTTAATAAATAAATACTTTTTATTAATAAATGAATAAGATTGTTACAAAGTATATGCTTTATCATCAAACATGATTGGCTTGTGTGCATACTACTTTCAATTGCTAGACTTGAACATTTAAAAAAAGTTATTTCTAGACATTCTACAGAGTGGCGCTGCGGCGCCACTGTTGTACTGGTACTCGGCGCTGCGGCGCGATGGCGCTGCGGCCGGACTCTTGGTGCTGCGGCCCCATGGCGCTACGACGCGGATGTTAAGGCACGAGACTGGCACCGTGGCGCGGCGAACCAGAAACTGTTCTGCAATTCGTGAAAATTGCAGAACACAGCCAAAAACTCCAATTAAAATTATTACTACACGAATTTAATCATACCCACATGTTAGAATTCGTATATAATCATTACCCAACACTTAAAGAGTGATTTTAACCCATTAAAACATATAATTACAGAATTAAAATATGCAAATTATACTGTTCTTGATGTTCTTGAACACAAACATGGAATTTAATACTACGGATTCGTTATAAGGCCAAATCCAACCATTCAAGTTTCGTTTTGTTCGTTTTATCATGCATAATCAAATAAGAGTATAAATTTTACAAAACCATTTATGTTTGATACATTAAATTTACGTATAAGGGTCATATGGCCAAAACCCAAACTCTGTAAATTTTGAAATAACAAGTCATCATATTACGAAACTTATGATATGGAATCATATACAATATATATTAAACATGCTACTATGACATAAATCACGTATATAACCACATAGTCAATACAATTTCCGACCACATAGAATTTTACAGAATTTGGAGAGCCATATTTTATAACACTAAATGACGTAGAAAAGAATTGGGTTAAAGGGATTACCCAAGTATAGAATTAATAGAAGATGAATTCCTTCTCAGATGACTCTCACAATCCTCTTAAGAATATCTGAATTCTCAACTCTTTCTCTGTATCTCTCTCTGTTATTCTTTCTAGACTTAGGCAAATAATGAAGAAGAAAAGAATACGTAATATAATAAAGGAAAAAGAAACTGATGCGTATAATGGTCAGTTAACCCAGTCATGGGTAACTACTGATAACTCCCATTAAGGCCATGTTTGGCTAGTTTTAAAAACTTAATCCCATTTAATTTAATAACTATTTTATCATATAGTTTAAAAATGTCACACTCTTTATAAAATAAATCCAATATTTTATTTAATTTACTTTAAATAAAATATAATAATTTCTCATAAATTCACATAGTCACATAATTAAATTTCTCATTAATAAATAATGTCAAATTATTAACTCTCTAATTAATAATTAAATTAATTAAAATACCAATAGGCTTATTAAATATTTCTTTTAATACAATAAGCTCATATAAATGCATACATCGAATAATAAAATTCTTCATATCAATTTAATAAATACAACACATGTAATTAAATTAATCTATCATAATTTCATCAAATAATTATTTAATCTAATAATTAATCCCTCGAAAAATATTTACTCAATCCAATAAATATTAAAATTAATTACAAAATCTCGGTTGTCACATCTTTCCCCTCTTAAAAGGATTCTGTCCTCAGAATCACAACTCAAACAATTCGTCCCGTTACATTCTCCCCCCTTTACAAAGATTGTCCCCAGAATCGAAGACACAATTTAAACACATAACTCAGAGAAATCTTTCATCATATTATCTAAATATAGATTTTATATTTCATACTACATTCCTTACTTTAACAAATTCTAGGTTTCATTTTATAACTTTCACTTGAGCTCAATTATATTGTGAGTATTATATATCTTTTAACCCATTCATTTCTTTTTTTAAGGATCGCTATCAAAAACACTCCGGATATTACAAAAATGGCCCGCCGGGGCGGGCCTAGCTACTGTAAACGCACGGTTTCATGCTCTGCTCCAAAATAACAAGCCAAACTACTTTTTAACCTTCATAAATTAAGTTATACATGTCCAAATTAGTCTGTTTTCGATTCTATGGATCTGTAATTCATAGAACAACAACATACTATAATACCCATTAACTGAAATAAACATTAACTAACCCAAAAATGAATCTATAACTCACGTTCATGCAAATATTCATGTTTTGGACAATTTAGTGAAATCATTCACTACGAATTCGATTCTAAACCAAATTGGTTCGTTTAACTTCCGTTGATTTCGTATTGAACTATATTAACAACATTTACCAACAATTCATGGATTATAACAACCCTTAGCCATAAACTTTTGGACTTAAAAGTAACTTTTTCATGATATTACTAAGAAATTGAAGAACTTTGAATTCAAGAAGATATAAAATAGGATTGTTACCTCTTGAAGCTTAAACTTGCTAATCATAGCTCTCTAAGTCTCTGATTTCTCTCAATTCTACTTAACTTCCATAACCCATTTCTCAGACAACTCAAAAAAATGGGAAAGAAAAGAAGGAGCTCTATTTATAGAGGAAGGATTATCCAAGCAATAGCTTTGCCCTAGAAATCAAACTAGTAGAAGGAAGAAGAATCCATTAGAAAAGAAGGAGTTGGCCAACCACCAATTCATAGCCATCATCACAACACCTTTCTAGCTTCATCATCTTCCTCTTAGCCTTTGCATTTTGCTGAGTTTTACCAAATGAGCTTTTAGACTAGGCCAATGGCCTATACACGTGAGTAAGGAAATGAGACTCACAAAATGGGACAACCCATTTGGTTTGCCAGTCTTAGCAAAATGGGTATTTAAGATATCTATATTTACTTTCTTTTGGACTTACAAGCTTACACTAAATAACATAATGTTATTACTATATGATAAATTAGGGGTACATATACCATAATCATACAATCAATGTATAATATTTATCTCAACTAATATTTACCCTATACTAAAATATAATTTAGTCGGGTACTAATATTACCTTCCATAAAATTCATTATTCTAATGTCACACCTCATTTTATATTGAATGAAAAACCTTATATATAAGATTTCTCCTTACATGCTATTATCCAAGTAAAATTATGGATTATTTATGTACTCATATCATATACTCCATGTACATTAGTCCACATATTATTTTAATTGGGCTAAATATAAATTAGTTGGATATTCTCAATCCATCAAATAATTACTAGATACTAGTATATTGTCCATAACAATAATTAATATTATAAGACAATATATCTCATCACTGTGCCACATAAGGCATCTTTCACAAATTCGATCTTAAGCTTCTCTCATTCTCCACACTTATTATTCTTTCAATATAATATTTGTGTGACTCAAGCATTTAAATGCTAAACTACCTTAATTAATTATAAGTATAACCTTTACGCTCATACTAATTAATATATACTCCATTAGTTATTTAAATGATAACATCCATGATAAAATAATAACTTAAGTTATTTAATATATTTAAATAACTTAGTTTTCTTTCATTAATTAACTCCCTTGAAAATACATTAGAAATTATGTATTTTGTCATAACATAAATATTATATTTTCTCTGAATAAAGATATTTACAATTAGAAATTAATTTTTTTATTGTCTCAAGATATTATTCTTAATATAATATCAATTAACTATATGTACGACACATGTACATATAAAATAGATAATAAGTTTATTTTCTATTATAATAAATTATTTCCATCAATTTATTTTCATATAGCAAATACGTTTTAATATATTTACTATATTATTTGTGACGTACCCCAAAATAGGTCAATTCCATCCAACCTATTTTGAGTCGCCAAATACATGGTACAGAAAATAACTACAACTTTATTACAACAATTGTTGTGCAAAATATAACAACACATATGCTGTGAGTTTGGATACAAATATATACCAAATGTGACTCATGTCCCAACCATGGACATCACCTCACAATGACACCTTAAATAAAGGTATAGTCAAAAACTATTTTAGAAATTAGAATCTTTGGAAAGTACTCAAGGAAACCCTCGTACATGGGAGCCCATGCGTCTAGGTTATGATAGATATCATATGTCCATAGAATTATCCTTGGTTGACCCAATAGACCCCAAAGAAAAATGAGAAGATTACTATCATATTCTTTCCAATGGTGAGTCTTCTCTTGACATATCATTATCTCCACTGTCTCTAATTGAGAGTTATACTTCAAATAAACACCAAGATTATATAGGTAGTGCTCGTAGATATACTCAGTAAGTGGATGTGCACAACCCTGTCTTATGATGACACGAGATTGTATGTCATTAGACATCTTGTATGATGGTGACAAAACACCCTTCCAACATTGGGTTCGCCTCACCCTATTTGATTCACCAAATATAACTATTAAATGATGACCACCGTTCTATTCCCCTGTTACCCCCGCTCGACCCAGCTACACTCTTATTACCTGAAAGGAATTGTGAAACAAAAGGGTGAGCACAACTAGCCCAGTAAAGAATATCATGACTAAAGATAAATAAATTTTCAATAGCCTTTAACAGTAATAAATCAGAGATTTAGAACATATGGTAGATGATAAAAAATTTCAACCATAGTTGCAGCGGAATGAGCAATCCATTAGAAGAGTCAAATAGACCATAAAGTCTATTATCTTCTCCATGTTAAAAATCCACCAACAATATTTTATCCCTGTAACATCAATCAACAGTTCTGGTCCACAAACATATGAATAACTCATAATCATAATTGTGATTCTAAATTCCTCTTCGCACCTAGGACGAAGATAATTTTTATCACATGTCTTTACCTGAAACATCAAAGATTATGGTTATACCAAATCACAGTTCCTGTTCATAATCATACTAATAACTTCATCTTTGCACTACGGGCCAAATATATTCGTCACCAATTTATCTTTGCACTACTGGCCAAAGATATTCAACAACAGGTCATCTTTGCACTACGGGCCAAAGATATTCATCAACAATTTATCTTTGCACTACTGACCAAAGATATTCAACAATAGGTCATCTTTGCACTACGGGCCAAAGATATTCATCAACAATTCATCTTTGCACTACAGGCCAAATATATTCATCAACAGTTCATATTTGCACTACAGGCCAAATATATTAATATCTCAAAGAAATATATAATCATTTCAGAATTTATATAAACAATAATTATAACCATGTTGATCATTTCACATTTGCACTTAAGCTAAAGATATTCAATTATAAATTCAATGGTTATGATCATACCAGTCAACAATTTAACTTTAGAAATATCTAGAATTGGTGGGCCCCACTTTTGGTTGGTGAGAAATGTGCTAAAATTTTATTTCAAATGTGGTGGGCATGAATAGTAACAGGTAAAACCATCAGGTAGCATGGTAAGTCTGTTTCGGCGTTCTAACATTTTTCTATAAATAGGGTGCTTAGTAGAATTGAAAATCACACCAGAAACACGTTTTTTTTCTCTCTCTCTCTCTATATTATCGAGCGTATTTTGTGAGTATTTAGATATTTTGAGAGTTGTTATTTAGTGCAAGTTTTTTTCAGCATCATATCCGATATTACATTCAGAAATACAGTATTTTGACGTAAGGGATGTTATTTTCTTCGTAAATGATATTTTTTTTCTTCAATATCATTATGCTGAAATATTGATATGAATTTTATTGTGGAATTTCTACCTTTTTATGTTGGGATTACTATTCACGTATACGACACTATTCACGTATACGGCACTATTAACAAATACGACACTATTCACCGAGAAATTAAATTTTCTCTTCTTTGTCCCAGATGTCTATTATGGTTACTATCTTTGATTGTATCCATGTTTTCATTCTTGAATTTTACTCCATTATGGTTTATTATGGAGTATTTTTAAACTTGAATTATGTAAAGTACATGTGAGACCCCAAATTTTATGAAATGAAAGTATTCAATTTTTTTATAATTATTCTATTTAGTAAATGGTTAAATTGATAAAAGGTTAAAGTTAAGTGTGATATGTGAAATATTTTTTAAAGTAAGCAAGTTGTCATAAAATAATCGGTGATAAAAGTACAGTAATACGCGTGGTTGCATAGTAGCACACGGTATTGATTATTGTTGCTTACGTAAAAAGTCACTCAGTTATACTCAATTATTGCTACAGTAATTGCTGCATCATATCTCTCATATTATTGATTCAATTATTGTCACAGTATCAACTGTATAATATGTTATATTATTAAATTAATAATTGAGACGACAAAGTTATTCATATTATTATTTGCAATATTGACAATGTCTAGAAAGTTCTGTCGAGAATAGGTTTGGTCACCTAATTGCGCGCCAATAGGGAGAAATCCTTATCAAAAAGTCCCCTCTTTCCTGAGAACGATCTGGTTGTTAAATATTGTGAGTTATAGTATTAATGATGAATAAGTTCGTGTTGATTAAAGATGAAATTGATAGTTCCATTGTGTGAAAATTATTAGTGTTAGTGAAAATCGATATTTATTTCGATGATAATTGATGTCTGGAAGTTATATTAATCAATCGGGTAATTCACCGGATAAATGAGCAATTAATTGCTATTAATTCACATGCTTATAATTATGTGTTCACATGTGTGTACTATTGATTCACATGATTTACTATTAGGGGAATTGGTGCAAGATTGATAATACTTGCATGACTAAATTAAAAATAGAGGTAGAGATGAAGGTACTATACTGTAATTAATTTTTTCACATGTTTAGAACTATTGAGTCGCATGATTTACTATTGATTCACATGATTTACTATTAGGGGAGGTGGTGCAAGTTTGATAATACTTGCAGGACTAAATTAAAAATGAAAAAAAGAGGAAGGTATTATACTGTAATATTTCGAGGCCCAAAATATGCAATTATTGAAACTATACTTTCCTATAAATAGAAGTTCATTCTTTCTTCATTTCTCACCAATTCACTAAGTCTCACAAGAGCAATTATTATAGAGAGAAATTATAGAGAGAAAGAAGAAGAGAAGTCTGTTACCTCACTATTCCAGTATCCAGTTTTCTTCTAAGGTAAGGGGTATTATTTCTTTCGTATTCGTAAGGGATATTATTTTTGTTCAATATTCGTATGAAATAATATTTTCTTCCATACTCTGTAGTATGTAAGTAATATTATTTCGTTTCGTATCCCTAGTTCTACACTCATTTTGTTGAAGTATTGCTTCTATATTCTATGAAATTAGTAGAATATCCTTGATATTTGTGCTTTATCCAGTATCTTTTCATGAAAATATTATTCTGAGCATTCTTGATAATTATTGATCTTTTCATGCTAGGTTACTATACACGAAGTACTATTTACGAGTTACTATTCACCCAGTTACTATTCACTCGAATATTATTCACTCGGATATTTGGGGTACTTTTCATGCCGAGTACTATTCACGAGGTACTACCCGAAGTACTATTCACAGGGTACTATTCATGGGGATTCACCCAGAAAATATATTTCTTTTCTGTCCAAATTATTTTTGATGCATGAATATTATTCTTGAATTTTACTCCACAAAGCAGTATCATGTTGACAATTTGGATGTTTTTAAACTCTGGATAAATTTAAAGTCTTTAATATTTATCCTTTAATTCGTTTGATTAATGCTTATATCATTGTCATCATCCTCATGCTTATATTGTGATGAAAGTCATCTTTGGCTTACGTGCAAAGATGGACTGTTGATTATTGGTTTTACAGCTGTATATCTTTGGCTTACGTGCAAAGATGGACTGTTGATTATTGGTTTTACAGTTGTATATCTTTGGCTTACGTGCAAAGACGAACTGTTAATTGATAGCTTTGGCCCGTAGTGCAAAGATGGACAGGTGTATGACATGATCATGACCACTGGTGATAATAACGAATATCCTTGGCCCGTAGTGCATGGATAATTCGATGATGTGATTGGCAGGATCATGACCATTAGTTAACAGTTGAATGTCTTTGGTCGTAGTGCACTGACAGACAATTGATTGGTATGATCATGACTATTGGTTTAATAATTGAATATCTTTGGCCCATAGTGCAAAGGTAGACAACTGATTGGTATGATCATTGTTATTACATTTGAATATCTTTAGCCTTTGGGGTAAGGATATTGAGTAAAAGTTCTATTAAGCCTTTGTGGCAAGGAGAAATTATTGATTTACATGATTATAAATATGAATTGTGGATTTAACTATAATCTTTGGTGGTTCAGGTGAAGACATGTGATGAGAGTTCTTTTTGTCTTGGGTATAATAAAGAATTGTTGATGAGTATTACATGAATGAAATATTAACGATGGATTTTTAAATCATAGAAGATAGTAGATATCATGCTCTACTTGACTCTTCTAATGGATTACTTATTCCGCTGCAGTTGTTGATCTAAAACTTGTTGTTTATTGTATTCTATCAGTTGTTACTGTAAGACCCCGAATTTTATGAAATAAAAGTATTCAATTTTTCTTATAATTACTATTCAGTAAATGGTTAAATTGATAAAAGTTAAAGTTAAGGGTGATATATGAATTTTTTTTTCAAAATACGCAAGTGGTTATAAAATATTCATTGTTGTCGAGGAGTATTCGTTTAGTCGTGAATATTCTTTCTGTCGGGGAATATTCGTACGACGGCGCAGCTATTTGTGGGCCCCATAACAGAATAACTATCGGATGAAGAAAATGATAAATTTGAGTTTTTATAAATAACGGTGTAGTTGTTATAGTAATACGCGTAGTTGCACAGTAGCACATGGTATTGCGCAGTATTTTTTTCAATTATTGATTCTTATGTGAGAAGGCACTACTCAATAATTGTTACAGTAATTTCTGTTCAATATTTTATTCTATTGAATCAATAATTGCTGCGTTAATATTTTATTTTATTGTTGTTTCAATAATTATCATTGCACAGTATCTCCATTATCAAATAAATAATTCATATTATTTGAATAATATTATTAGATAGCATTATTGGCAATGTCTAGAAAGTTCTGTCAAGGAGAGGTTTGGTCACCTAATTGCGCGCCAGTAAGGAGAAATTCTTATCGAAAAACCCTCTCTTTCCTGGGAACTGTCTGGTTGTCATTATTGTGATTCTGTAATATTATTTGTGAATAATTAGTTATTGATCTATATAATAATGAAATATTTATTTGATGTGGATATAAATGATGGATTTATTTATGTGGTTATAAATGAAGGAATTAATGTTGAGGTATTTTATCAGTATTTTGTCGGATTGGAGGTATTAAAAGATCAAATCAGTGTTCTTACAGCTTTATTGTGTGAGTTATAATTTTTAATCTGACCGTTGGATCGTTGTGATTTTTGGATATGTTATACATATATAAGTTGAGTATATGTTCACAAATTTCGAACCGTTAAAAATGAACGAATGATTTGTTATGAATTTTAAGGGGTGACTGATTCGGAAATTAGGTTTATAAATGATTTTGGTGAAAAATTCTAGAAATAGACGGGTCCCACTTTTGGTTGTTGGGGAAGATGGCTGATTTTTGGTGGGTGAAATAGTAGCAGGTAAAGCCATCAGGTAGCAGGTCAAGTCTGTTTCGGCGTGCTAACATTTTTCTATAAATAGATGGCTAAGTTAGAATTGAAAATCACACCAGAATTCATAAGTTTTCTCTCTTTTTCTCTCTAGATTATCGAGTGTATTTTGTGAGTATTTAGATACTTGGTGAGTTGCTATTCATCAGTGCAAGTTTTCTTCAGCGTCATATCCGATATCCAGTCAGAAGTGATGCTCATTTGAGGTAAGGGATAGTAAGAGATTTTAAAGGTTATTATGTTTTTCAGTTTCGTAATTTTTCTGAACCTTCAAAAATTCTCGAAAAATTTGAAATGATAATTTGATGAGTTTTCTAGATTGTGTCCAAAAATGGCGATTTTTGGATGTATAGATTAAGAGTTATGAATTTTATGGAAAAATACTATTTTAAAAGTAAACCCTTATAACTCCTTGTGGTTAACTCCAAAATTGGTAAAATTTTTATTGAGAGTACATGTATATGATAGAAGTATACTCTGTAAATTTTGGAATTTTTGGACAAAAGTATAATTTATGATAAATTTCTAAATATTCGGCAGTATTGTCCAAATGAGAAATAGTAAATGAATTTTAAAAATTCTGAGAAAATATATGTTCAATATGGGACTATATTCTGCTAAATCTCAAAAAAGAAATATTTTTGGGACTGATTTGGTATTTTTTATAAAAATGGACTAGTTATGAGTAAATGAATTAAATATGTTATGTGAAGTAAGAAAAGTGGAAAATAGGATTTTATGGCTTGAGAATCCTATATGAGGTATATGCAGATTTTTGATGAGGATTTTGGTTATTGGTGATAAAATCTTATGAGTTTGACATTTTAGAATGATTAAATGTATTATTTAGTAAATTGTAAACAATTAAAATAAATTATTTATAAGTTTAAGAAATGTTATTCTTTCAATATCATTTTACCGAAATATTGGTATAGATTTTATTGTGGAATTTCTACCTTTTTCATGTCGGGATTACTATTCACGAGTTACTATTCACGACAAAATTAGTTTCTTTTTCTGATCAAATTATAGTTGATTTATGAATATTGCTCTTGGGATTAAATCTATATGTTGATTATATTAATTTTACTATCATGTATAATATTTTTATAATGCTAATGATGATATTTCTCTTTGACTTGAGTGTAAAGATGGGTAGATTTTTCGTATGATCATGACTATGGGTTCCCTTTGGCCAGTAGTGCAAAGTTAAATTATTGACTGGTATGATCATGACCATTAAATTTATAATTGAATATCTTTAGCTTAAGTGCAAATGTGAAAAGATCAACATGGTTATAATTATTGTTTATATAAATTCTGAAATGATTATATATTTCTTTGAGATATTAATATATTTGGCCTGTAGTACAAATATGAATTGTTGATGAATATCTTTGGCCCGTAGTGTAAAGATGATCTGTGGTTGAATATCTTTGGCCTGTAGTGCAAATATGATCTGTGGTTGAATATCTTTGGCCAGTAGTGCAAAGATGAACTGTTGACGAATATCGTTGGCCCGTAGTGCAAAGATGAATTTATTAGTATGATTATGAACAGGAACTGTGATTTGGTATAACCATGATCTTTGATGTTTCAGGTAAAGACATGTGATGAAAATTATCTTCGTCCTGGATACGAAGAGGAATTTAGAATCACAATTATGATTATGAGTTATTTATATGATTGTGGACCAGAACTGTTGATTGATGTTACAGGGATAAAACATTGTTGATGGATTTTTAAAATGGAGAAGATAATAGATTTTATGGTCTATTTGACTCTTCTAATGGATTGCTCGTTCCGCTGCAACTATGGTTGAAAATTTTTATCATCTACCATATGTTCTAACTATCTGATTTATTACTGATGAAGGCTATTGATAATTTAATTATCTTTAGTCATGATATTCTTTACTGGGCTAGTTGTGCTCACCCTTTTGCTTCACAATTCCTTTCAGGTAATAAGAGTGTAGCTGGGTCGACCGGGGGGTAACAAGGGATAGAACGGTGGTCTCTAGCTGTGGAGTTCTCCCTAACCAGTATAGAAAAATGTGTTGTATACATCATTTAGTAGTTATATTTGGTGAATTATATAGGGTGAGGCGAACCCAACGTTGGAAGGGTGTTTTGTCACTATCATACAAGATGTCTAATGACATACAACCTCGTGTCATTATAAGACACGGTTGTGCACATCCACTTACTGAGTATATCTACGAGCACTACCTATATACTCTTGGTGTTTGTTTGAAATATAATTTTCAATTAGAGGCAGTGGAGATATTGATATGTCAAGAGAAGACTCACCATTGGAATGAATATGATAGTAATCGTCTCGTTTTTCTTTGGGGTCTATTAGGTCAACCAAGGATAATTTTGTGGACATATGATATCTATCATAGCCTAGACGCATGGCCTCCCATGTACGAAGGTTTCCTTGAGCACTTTCCAAAGATTCTAATTTCTAAAACAGTTTTTGACTATACCTTTATGTAAGGTGCCATTGTGACGTACTATCCAAGGTTGGGATGAGAGTCACAGTTGGTATATATTTGTATCAAAACTCACAGCATATGTGTTGTTGTATTTTGTACGAGAATTATGATAATGAAGTTGTAGTTTTTTTCTGTATCATGTATTTGGCAACTCAGAATGGGTTGGGTGGAATGGACCTATTTTGGGGTTGTCACAGTTATATTGTTGAAGGCTAAGGATAATTTATTCTACATTATCTTAGTCATAATATTTCTTACTGGGCTAGTTGAGCTCACCCTTTTGCTTTCACTGTCCTCTTCAGGAAATGAGAATATAGCCGGGACGAGTTGGAGAATGGAGTGATGGTCCGAGATGTGGCTATAGTAGTCCTTACTATTTTTATAAAATAGTGTGATAATAATTGTAATGAGGACTCCATTGAGTGTGGATATTGTCTATAAGACAATATTCTTGTTTAAACTCTCAGCTACGTTTTGTCGTATTTTTAATGACAGTTGTATTATTAAGTTTGTAGTTAAGTTCTGTACCATGTATCTGGCGACTCGAAATGGGTGATGTATACCTGTTTTGGGGGCGTCACAGTACGAATCTCTAATCTTTGTTCTTTTATCTTACTGGATTCGTTCTCTAGAATGTTTTTCATCATCCTCAGTCCTTAATGATGATACTTGATGAATATCTTTGGCTTGTAGTGCAAAGATGAATGATTAACTGATGAATATCTTTGGCCCGTAGTGCAAAGATGAACAGGTGTTGAGATGAACATGATCAACTGGTGATACAAATAAATATCTTTGGCCTGTAGTGCAAAGATGAATATTTAATTGATGTTACAGGAATAAAATATTGATGATGGACTTTTAAATCTTAGAAGATAGTAGAATTCATTCTCTACTTGATTCTTCTAATGGATTGCTGTTTCCGCTGTATTTGTTGATCTAAAACTTGTTGTCTATTATATTTTATCAGATTTTTCCCTGTTAACTACTAACGATAATTTGTTGTATATTACCTTAGTCATAATATTCTTTACTGGGCTAGTTGTGCTCACCCTTTTTCCTTTTCGTTCCATTGTTCTTCTTAGGACGAGAGAATTTAGCAGGAACTAGCCGGGGTATGGAGTGATGATTCAAGATAGTTGTTTAAGTAGTCCTCACTATTTTGTAAAATAGTGTATCAATAATTGTAATGAGTACTTTTGAGTTTGAATACTGTCTATTAGACAATATTTGTATTTAAACTCACAGTATTGTGTTGTCGTATTTTACACGACAATTGTATTAATAAAGTTGTATTTATTTCTATACCATATATTTGGCGACTCAGAATGGGTGTTGTATACCTATTTTGGGGGTGTCACAGTTGGTATAAAAGCTTAAGGATATGGTCTCTGGCGGAGATCGGAGAATAGAATTAGGAGGGGAGAGACGAGTAAATCTGTGACACCCCAAAATCTCGCTACTTCATTACCTCAAGATTTGGTGTTCACGTAATCAGAACATTCATTTATAACTACCCAATCATAAATAAAATTGGATAATAAACCTGCCCATACAAGAATTACATAAAATAATATCTCCCAGGTTATCTAACCTTTACATACAATCATTCATGCAGAAAATTTAAATAAACTTCATTACATTCCTTAACCAAAGTCTGATAATAAAACTATCAAAACTATTACAAGTCTTCAGTACTTGTTCGTCTTTCCCTTCCCTTTACTGGTGCTAGGTACGTCACCCTTTCCATCTGTAGCTGTAAGGATTTTACAGGCAAGAGTGAGCAAACAAGGCTCACTTGAAATAACAATGAATAACTTTTACATTCTCTGCCCATTCAGGGGCTCAATAGAACTGAATAATAAGTTCTATTAACATCTTAAACATTCCTTGCCCATTCAGGGGCTCAATAGAACTGAACAATAAGTTCTATTAATACTTTAAACATTCACTGAGGGTCTAATGACCACGAACCTTGTCCACAGTTATAAGTAATCTTTCAACTTAAACTTTTACGGTCATACGTGTGACAACCCCAAAACAGGTCCATTCCATCCAACCTATTCTGAGTTGCCAAATACATGGTACAGAAAATAACTATAACTTTATTACAACAATTGTCGTGCAAAATATAACAACACATATGCTGTGAGTTTGGATATAAATATATACCAAATGTGACTCATGTCCCAACCGTGGACAACACCTCACAATGACACCTTACATAAAGGTATAGTCAAAAACTGTTTTAGAAATTAGAATCTTTGGAAAGTGCTCAAGAAAACCTTCGTACATGGGAGGCCATGCGTCGAGGTTATGATAGATATCATATGACCACAAAATTATCCTTGGTTGACCCAATAGACCCCAAAGAAAAAAACGAGAAGTTTACTATCATATTCTTCCCAATGGTGAGTCTTCTCTTGACATATCATTATCTCCACTGTCTCTAATTGAAAATTATGCTTCAAACAAACACCAAGATTATATAGGTAGTGCTCGTAAAGATACTCAGCAAGTGGATGAGCACAACCCTGTCTTATCATGACACGAGTTTGTATGTCATTAGACATCTTGTATGATAGTGACAAAACACCATTCCAACGTTGAGTTCGCCTCACCCTATTTTATTCACCAAATATAACTATTAAATGATGACCACCTTTCTATTCCCTTGTTACCCCCGCTCGACCCAGCTACACTCTTATTACCTGAAAGGAATTGTGAAACAGAAGGGTGAGCACAACTAGCCCAGTAAAGAATATCATGACTAAAGATAAATAAATTATCAATAGTCTTCATCAGTAATAAATCAGAGATTTATAACATATGGTAGATGATAAAAAATTTTAACCATAGTTGCAGCGGAACGAGCAATCCATTAGAAGAGTCAAATAGACTACAAAATCTATTATCTTCTCCATGTTAAAAATCCACCAACAATATTTTATCCCTGTAACATCAATCAACAATTCTGGTCCACAATCATACGAATAACTCATAATCATAATTGTAGTTCTAAATTCCTCTTCTCATCCAGGACGAAGATAATTTTTATCACCTATCTTTACCTAAAACATCAAAGATCATGGTTAAACCAAATCACAGTTCATGTTCATAATCATACTAATAACTTCATCTTTGTAGTACGACCAAAGATATTCATTTGTATCACCAGTTGGTCATGTTCATCTCAACACCTGTTCATCTTTGCACTACTGGCCAAAGATATTCAACAACGTGTCATCTTTGCACTACGGGCCAAAGATATTCATCAACAATTCATCTTTGCACTACTGGCCAAAGATATTCAACCACAGGTCATCTTTGCACTACAAGCCAAAGATATTCATCAATAATTCATATTTGCACTACAGGCCAAATATATTAATATCTCAAAGAAATATATAATCATTTATATAAACAATAATTATAACCATGTTGATCATTTCACATTTGCACTTAAGTTGAAGATATTCAATTATGAATTCAATGGTCATGATCATACTAGTCAATAATTCAACTTTGCACTACTGGCCAAAGAGAACCCAAAGTTATGATCATACCAAAAATCTACCCATCTTTACACTCAAGTCAAAGAGAAATATCATCATTAGGGTTATAAAAATGTTATATATGATAATAAAATCAATATAATCAATATATAGATTTAATCTCAAGAGTAATATTCATAAATCAACTATAATTTGGTCAGAAAAAGAAACCAATTTTGTCGTGAATAGTAACTCGTGAATAGTAACTCATGAATAGTAACTCGTGAATAGTAATTCATGAATAGTAACTCGACATGAAAAAGGTAGAAATTCCACAATAAAATCCATACCAATATTTCGGTATAATGATATTGAAAGAATAATATTTCTTAAGCTTATAAATAATTTATTTAAATTGTTTACACTTTACTAATTAATGCATTTAATCATCATAAAATGCCAACTCTTAAGATTTCATCACCAATAACCAAAATCCTCATAAAAAATCTGCATATAACTCATATATGATTCTCAAGCCATAAAATCATATTTTCTAATTTTCTTACTTCACTAACATATTTAATTCATTTACTCATAACTAGACTATTTTTATGAAAAATACCAAATCAGTCCCAAAAATATTTCTTTTATGAGATTTAGCAGAATATAGTCCCATATTGAACATATATTTTTCCCAGAATTTTTAAAATTCATTTACTATTTTCCATATGGCCAAAACCGCCGAATATTTAGACATTTATCATAAATTGTACTTTTATCCAAAAATTTCGAAATTCACAGAGTACACTGATATTATATAGATATGCTTCCAATAAAAATTTCATCAATTTTGGAGTTAACCACAAGGAGTTATAAGCGGTTACTTTTAAAATAGTCTTTCCCCGTAAAATTCTTAACTCTTAATCTATACATCCAAAAATCACCATTTTTGGACACAATCAATAAAACTCATCAAAATATCATTTTAAATTTTTCCAGAATTTTTTAAAGTTCAGAAAAATTACGAAACTGAAAATCATAACAACCGTTAAAATCCCTTACTATCCCTTACCTCAAAAGTGCAGTATTTCTGACTGGAATGCAAAGCCGAAGGAAACTTGCACTGAATAGTAACTCTCAAAGTATCTAAATACTCACAAAATATGCTTCATAATATAGAGAGAGAAAGAGAGAAAGCTTATGTTTCTGGTGTGATTTTCAATTCTAACTTAATCCTCTATTTATAGGAAAATGTTAGCACGCCGAAGCAGACTTAACCTGCAACCTGATGGCTTTACCTGCTACCTGATGGCTTTACCTGCTACTATTCCTACCCACTATATTTGAATAAAAATTTCAGCACATTTCTTCACCAACCAAGAGTGGGGCCCACCAATTCTAGAATTTTTCACCAAAATGATTAACTCAGAAAATTCAACAATTTCTTAACCAGTCATCTCGTAAAATTCATAACAAATCATACGTTCATTTTTAACGGTTCAAAATTTGTGGACATATACTCAACTTATATATGTATAACATATCCAAATATTACCACGATCCAACGGTCGGATTAAAAATTATAACCCTCACAAAATATCTCAAAAACCCTAATTTGATTTTCAATACCTCCGTTCCGACAAAAAATACAGATAAAATACCTCAACATTTACTCCTTCATTTTTAACCACAAAAATATATCCCTCAATTATATCCACATAAAATAAATATTTCCTTATCATATGAATCAATAATTAATTATTCACAAATAATATTACAGAATCACATTTATGACAACCAGGCCGTTCCCAGAAAAGAGGGGGCTTTCCAATAAGGATTTCTCCTTACTAGCGCACAATTAGATGATCAAACCTCTCATTAGACAGAACTTTCTAGACATTGCCAATAATGCTATCTAATAATATTATTTAAATAATATGAATTACTGATCTGATAATGGGAAATACTGTGCAACAATAATTATTGAAACAACAATAATATAAAATATCAACGCAGCAATTATTGAATCAATAAAATAAAATATTAAACAGTAACTACTGTAACAATTATTGAGTACTACATTCCTTCGTAAGAATCAATAATTTAAAAATACTGTGCAACCCGTGTGCTACTGTGCAACCACGCGTATTACTGTATATTAACCACCGGGTATTCTAACAGTGTTAACGGTAACAACTACGCCGTTATTTATAAAAACTCAATTTTTGTCGTTATCTTCATCCGACCGTTTCTCGTTATGGGGCCCACAAATAGCTGCGCCGTCGTACGAATATTCCCCGACAGAAAGAATATTCCACGACCAACGAATATTCCCCGACAACAATGATTATTTTATAACCACTTGTTTATTTTAAAAAAAATTTCATATATCACCCTTAACTTTAATATTTATCAAGTTAACCATTTACTGAATAGTAATTATTGAATACTTTTATTTCATAAAATTCGGGGTCTTACAATACGACCATAATGACTTTAAGGTACTTAGGGGGATCAACCCTTCGTACATGTATTGTATACAAACATTTCAGCGCAAAGTACAAAACTAAGCGTAACCCCTATAAATAGGGTTGTTCATCTCAGTGTTTTGAGTACAAGTCCGTCCCAAAGATAGTTTGGTTTGGATACACTTCAAGGTAATTTGGAGTTCAACGGACATCAACTAAGGATTAGTTGAATACAATATAATAACACTATGTTATTGAATGATCATACTGAATAAACATTTCGTTCTAAGTTCATGCTTTAGGAATAATCTAGTAGCATAACAGTTGAATAATTTATCATACCTTGCTTTGAACAACATTAAGTTAAGGTTACATTTTAGAATTTAATATCAAGCATGCACAACAAATAATAACTTGAACGATAAACTAAAGGTACTTGCATGCTAATATAACAAGTTTAGAGTTAAGAAAACTTGCACAATTATAAAAGTAGAGTTAGAGAACTTGCATACGTATAACATAACAGTGAAAAGTAATCTTGCTGAATAATAAAGTAGCAAAGGTTAGGGAACTTGCCTCGTGCGTAGGTTAAATAATTACTATTCACGTTCACCCCAAGTCCTACACATACCATATGTATTAACAATACACATTAGTTACACTAACATTACCTTTATAAGTTCCTTTATTACTTTTAGTATAACTACTAACTAAGTTTAAGTTTAAACAAGATCACATCTTTCATGAACATTACTTTTTAGCTTTATTACAACTACTTAAATGATCATGTCATTGCACCATATGTACATTAATAACTTGATACAACATCCTAATATATGTCCAACATGTTATCATTAAGTTATACTAATACCCAAAGGGTTGCACTTGCATTCGTGCATCCTGACGCCCTCCGATTGGCTCCAAATACATAATAATCCTAAAGATGGCCATTTTTACTACTGTTACAGACCTGAAATAAAAACACTTAAAGCACAAAAGTTGTAGGTTTACTCGTCCTCTTTCCGAATCATCTTGAATTATCTCAATCGGAGTTCGTATGAAAAGGTTATGACCGTTTTACTATAGGAGGTCAAAACTGCCCAACTCGGACACTATTCCGGCGCCGGGGCGCGGATCAGTGGCGCCGGGGCGCGAGTACCAGCGCTGGGGCGCGAGCTACAGCACTGGGGCGCGAGCTTTGGCCCATTTTTGGCGCTGGGGCACGAACTTTGGCGCTGTGACGCTAAATTTAGCGCTGGGGCGTGAATTTTGACGCTGGGGCGCCGAAACTCACAGAACGACAGAGCAAAGCTACTGTCTAATTTATTTTTAATAGTCAATGACATCCAACAACATGTATAACTTCATGAAAATTACACATAAAAGTTATGAAGTATTTGTGTACGAATTTTACACAACTAAACAACAATATTAGAGAACTAATTATTTGAAAACACTGTTTTCCTTTAAAACCAAACCTTTAAAAATCAAAACTCCATTGTTGATATCTAAAGTACAGTGAACGAAATTTTCACTGTTATCAACCAAATTTGATTCCTTTGAAATACAAGTATACCAACATCTAACAAATTAACATGTATAATTCAATTAACATATACAAGGTTCAATTCGCGTATTAGTTCACAATTTTTATATAATCACATACCAATTTTGTTATTTTGCAAAACATACGTTCAAACATATTTTTAACTGTAAAACTAAGTTCCTCTTTCTTTAACACGTAATTAGCATACAATCATATATATATATATATATATATATATATATATATATATATATATACACATGCTAGTGATAACAATTAAAATTACACATATTATCACAATTCTCTAACTAATTATACAAGCATGGTTTTTTAAGAGATTTTTGGTAACATTCTGATACACCGTGATTTTTAAGAAAACCGAGACCTACAATTTCACAGAGACTATATACTGTAAAACATATATGATAAGGTTTATAGAACATACCTTTAGTTTGTTCAAACGACACTTGTAAATCACTGACAAAAGTTGAAGAATCCAAAGACATGCCTTTCTCTTGTTTCTCTCTTTCAGACTCTCCCTTTTCTTACTTAGGCTTAGGTTTAGACAAATGCGTAAACTAAAAAAAATCAACTGATAAACTATGCGTACTCTAAAACTGATAAGCCAACGTAAATAAAAGAAACGCATGTGGTCATTATAATACTACTAAATACTATCAGTTACCAATAACATATAACTTATATAATGTATAACTTATAAATATAAATATATTTTATTTATATATTTATTTTATTTTATTAATAATTTTAATTCAAAAGCAATCTAAAAGCCATAAGGCTTCGTTTGGTAACCCATTTAAAAATTAAAGATTAATACTTAAGCCTTGTTTGGCAAAGAACTAAATTAAACTACTTTAATTTAATTTAATAACTCTTTATAACATAGTTATTTGTCACTCTTTATGAAATAACAATTTATTAAATAAATTACTTAATCACATAACTCAATCCACATAACACATTAATTATTTAACAAATAAATAATTAACTAATCACATTAATTATTTAGCAAATAAATAATTAACTAAATCAACTCAATCAATTTGAATAATTACATATTCAATAATAAACACATCCAATAAATATTTATATAAATCAATAAATATTTATAACTTACATTTAAAAATATGGAATGTTACATCATTCCCCTCTTAAAAGGATTATGTCCCCAGAATCACAACTCAAACAACACTTTCGTTACATTCTTCCCTACTTATAAAGATTCTGTCCCCAGAATCGAAGACACAAATTAAACAAATAACTCAGGGTACTCTTTCATTATTTTGTCTTCTAGTTCCCACGTTGCTTCTTCAGCATTGTGGTTTCTCCATATCACCTTCACAGAAGGTATCACTTTATTCCTGAGCACTTGTTCTTTCCTGTCGACTATCTGGATAGGAACCTCTTCATAAGACAAATCTTTCTCGAACTGCAACGGTTCGTACTCGATCACGTGATTGTAATCAGGTTTATATGGTCGTAACACCAAAATATGAAAAATATTATGAATGTTTTCCAACTCTGGAGGTAGAGCTACCTCGTAAGCTACCTCTCTAACTTTTCGCAGCACTTCAAAGGGTCCAATAAACCTCGAGCTTAGTTTTCCCTTCTTACCGAAACGAATTTTCCCCTTCGAAGGAGACACTTTTAGGAATACATAGCTTCCTACGTCAAATGCACGATCTTGCCTGTGTTGATCAGCATACTTCTTCTGTCGGTCCTGAGCTGCTACCAATCTTATCCTGATGAGTTTGATAACCTCAGCAGTTTGTTGCACTAATTCTGGTCCTAGTAGTTGACGTTCACCAACTTCATCCCAACACAGTGGAGTTCTGCACTTTCTGCCGTATAACGCTTCGTAAGGCGGCATGCCGATGCTCGCGTGATAACTATTATTGTAGGCGAATTCCACCAACGGTAATTGCTCTTCCCAGCTTCCTTTGAAATCCATGACGCATGCTCTCAGCATATCTTCCAATGTCTGGATCATTCGTTCGCTTTGGCCATCTGTTTGTGGATGATAAGCCGTACTCATTCGCAATTGAGTTCCCATACATTCTTGTAGCCTCTTCCAGAAGTTTGACGTGAATCGCGGGTCTCTATCAGACACAATTGACACTGGCACTCCATGTTTCGAAACGATCTCTTTGATGTACAATCTTGCCAACTGATCAAGATTGAACCTAATCTTTATTGGTAAAAAGTGCGCTGATTTTGTCAGTCTGTCCACTATCACCCAAATTACATCGCATCCTCTCTGAGTAGCTGGAAGACCCACCACAAAATCCATTGTGATATGCTCCCATTTCCATTCTGGTATTTCCAACGGTTGAAGTAATCCGCTGGGTCTTTGATGTTCGGCTTTTACTTTTTGACATGTCAAACATTTAGCCACGCATTCTGCAACATCCCTTTTCATATTCGGCCACCAAAAATGTCGGCGTAAATCTTGATACATCTTCGTGCTTCCTGGATGAATCGAATATCTTGAGCTATGAGCTTCGGTCAAGATTTCGTTTTTCAGTTCTGGTGTTGCTGGAACCCAGATTCTTTCCTCGTACCGTAGTAATCCTTCGGTATCGACCTTATATTTCGTATTGCTACTATCAACCATATTCTCTTTTATCTTTCCACATTCTTAATCTTGTAACTGAGCGTTTTTCACCTTGTCCAGTAAAGTTGGACCTGCTTCTAGCTGAAATAGTTGTTCGTCAGATTCCTGTGGAAATTTAATTTCCAGTTCTAACTTTGTCATTGCTGAAATGAGCTCCTCCTGAGTTGTTATCAGCATTAATTTCTCCCGACCTTTCCTACTTAAAGCATCTGCAACCACATTCGCTTTGCCCGGATGATAAAAGATCTCACAATCGTAATCCTTTATCAATTCCATCCATCTCCTCTAACGCATGTTCAGGTCCTTCTGATTGAAAATATACTTCAGACTTTTGTGGTCTGTGTAGATCTCACATTTCTTTCCATACAGATAATGTCTCCATATCTTGAGAACAAATACCACTGCAGCCAATTCTAAATCATGAGTCGGATAACCTTTCTCATAATCCTTCAGTTGTCTTGATGCATAGGCAATAACTTTGCCATTTTGCATAAGAACACAACCCAATCCTTTGTGTGAGGCATCACTATACACCACAAAATTTCATGTATTATCCGACAGGGTTAACACATGTGCCATACTTAGCTTCTTCTTCAAATCTTGGAAGCTCTCTTCACACTTTTTTGTCTAAACGAATTTCACAGCTTTCCGTGTCAAATTTGTTAACGGAGTGGCTATCTTGGAAAAATCTTGTATAAATCTTCTATAATAACCGGCCTGCCCCAAGAAACTCCTCACCTCCAAAGGTGTCCTTGGTTGTTCCCAATTGATTACATCTTCCACTTTCGATGGATCTACTAAAATCCCATCTTTGTCAATCACATGACCCAAAAATTGTACACGATCGAGCCAAAATTCACACTTAGAGAATTTCGCGTACAACTTTTCCTTTCTTAGTGTCTCCAATGTCAGACGTAAATGTTCCACGTGTTCTTCTTGAGTTTTACAATACACCATAATGTCGTCGATAAACACCACTACGAACTTGTCTAAGAATGGTTTAAATACCCTGTTCATCAAATCCATGAACGCGACATGGGCATTTGTTAAACCAAAAGACATCACCAGAAACTCGTAATGTCCGTACCGAGTTCTGAATGCCGTTCTAGGTATATCCTCCTTTCTTACCTTCAATTGGTGATACCCACTTCTCAAATCTATTTTCGAGAAGTATTTAGCACCCTTGAACTAATCAAACAAGTTATCTATTCTAGGTAACGGATACCTATTCTTAATAGTGACTTTGTTTAACTCCCTATAATCAATGCAAAGACGCATTGATCCGTCCTTCTTCTTCATAAATAATACCGGCGCTCCCCACGGTGACACGCTTAGTTGAATATACTTCTTGTCCAGCAGTTCTTGCAGTTGCACCATGAGCTCCCTCATTTCTACCAGAGCCATTCTGTACGGGGCTTTCGATATCGGTGCAGTTCCTGGCACTAAATCGATTACGAACTTAATCTCTCTATCAGGTGGTAGTCCTGGCAAATCCTCCGGAAAGACATCTACGAATTCTCTAACCACTTGTATCTCCTTCAGTTTTACACCCTTCTTCTGAGTATCGACTATGTAAGCCAAATAACCCACACAACCTTGACTCAACAACTTCTTGGCCTACATAATCGTCAGACATTTCATTTATCTAGGCGATTTGCTACCATGGAAAACTACCTTTGACGAAGTCATAAGGTTTACATACTTCTTGTGACAAACAATTACTGCTCCATATTTGAACAGCCAATCCATTCCCAAAATTACATCAAATTCCCCGAGTCTAATCGGAATTAAATCTACCATCAGGATATTCCCTTTAATGTTCACTCTACTGTTCTTGTATACAAATTTAACAGGAATCACTTCCCTATTCATAATTTCTATGCTCAAAGGGAAATTTAGTTCTTCTCTAGGCAATTCTAACCTCTTAGCAAATTCATCAGATATAAACGAACAAGTAGCACCTGAATCAAATAATACATAAGCATTAATATCGTTGATTGAGATAATACCTGACACCACATCTTTTGATTGCACAGCATCTTGCACAGTCATGTTGAAAGTTCTGGCTGTGGGTTTGTTTGAAGCTGTAGGTCCAGCAATGGCCCAAGTACCTCCACTGCTGTCTCCCTTACTTCTTACTATTTCTCCGACCTTCTTCTGAGGGCATTCACGAGCAAAATGATCCTTGGATCCACATGTGAAATAGACATTCTTCTTGGGTTGGGTGCAATTTGAGGCGATGTGATCCTCCTGGCCATAGTTGTAACATGCACGTTTCCCCATCAAGCACACACCCTTATGAAACCTCCCACATGTAGCACATGCTTCAAACTTCCTAAACTGTTGGTTACTCTGTCGGTTTCTAGTACCCCCGTTTCTGTTCCACTTCTTCTTCAAGTTGTTGTTATTATTGCCACTTCCATTGCCTCCGCTACCATTCTTCACTTCCACCTCATTCTTCTTTTTCTTCTGCTCTTGATTGAATTTTATCACTGCCTCACCTCCACCTTCAGCGAGTATAGCCTTCTCCATCACTGCTGCAAACGTCTTTAACTGGAACAGGGAAACCCTACTGTACAGCTAGGGCTTCAGTCCCTGTTCGAACCTCTTTGCCTTACGCTCGTCTGTGCTGACTTGATATGGCGCAAACCTCGCCAATTCATTGAATTTCACGGCATACTCAGACACCGTCATCGCTCCCTACTTCAGTTTCAAAAACTGAACCTCTAATTGACTCTTAGAACTCTCTGGGAACTAGGTCTCGAAGAATAACTCCTTAAACCTATCCCAAGTCATCACTCCTGGTCCTTCCTGGGTTTTATTGGCCTGCCACCAATAACTAGCTTCTGCTTTCAACATGGATGTTGCAAAAGCAGTCTTCTGTTCATCCCCTACCCTAGCAACTTCAAATATCTTCTCAATCTCCATAATCCAGGTCTGTGCCTCGACCGGATTCATTGACCCATGAAATTCAGGTGGTCCGACTGCCTTAAACTCCTTAAACGTTGTGCCTTGGTTTTGAGGTTGATTCTGCAACGCTCCTGTTAGTAATGTCACTAGTTGTTGAACGGGATTATCCTCAACATCGTTATTGTTAGTTCTCGCATTGGTTCTCTGACGGGGTGGTTCACGTCTGGGAGGCATTTTCTGTTAGAAAAAAAGCATCTATTAGACTATTACCCAACTTCTTTAAGTATTTTCTAATTAACTTGTCTCCGTAAAAAAAATAACCACATAATACTTTTGAATAAAATAATAGTTTTTTATTTATTCATCATAACTTCGAAAAACATAACAATAATAGCATCACTGCCATTTACATTCATTTCCTGAACTACAAAAGTTACAGGACAACAACATCATTCTCATATCCCATGGTTACTTAACACTCGGGATTTACACATTATTTAACACTTGTTACTTGCAAAATAGATAGATTTCCTACGATGATCTATTAAGATAATCAGTAGCCTTTGACGCTCTTCTTCCATAACACGGAACATGGTTCGGCGATCTAACACGTATGATGGCAGAGTCTCGAACTGAATTGGATAACCCATGACCCGATCTTGAGCTCGATTGATCACGGTATTGAATACTTTATCCATCTCTTCCATCTTCATCCTCTTTGCTTGTGCATCCCTTACTGCTCTTCCAGTTCGTTGATAAGCTTCCTCGTACGCGTCTTCAGCTCTCGCCCTCTTGGTAGCTTCTTCATTCAGCTTTTTCTTCAGTTCCACGACCATCTCGACCAGTTGTTCCTTCTCTCCTTCAGTCTACATCAACTTCTCTTAGGTATTAGCTAGACGTTCATCTCGATCCTGGATGTCGTCGTCCTTCTGTGTTATTGCAGTCTGTTGTTCAGCTATTATCTCCTGGAACTCCTCAACTGTGTCCTAAAGTTCCACGTTACGGTCGTAGACCTCATCATACATACGAGCAGCCATCGAGGTCAGTGGAGTCTCCTCCTCCTCGTCCTTGTTATCTTCATCCTCCTGTGGCAACTCCACGGGATCCTCCTCATCTGTCTCCACATCATCATCCTCATCTTCAACCACTGTGACCAACGGGGCTGACTCCCGTGGCAGTAGTTGTTCCCAAACTACCTGAATGTCGCGAGGCTCCTCTTCTATAGGCATTTGAGGTCCCTCCTCCCTAGCCTGACTGGATTCTCCGACATTAGTCATCCTGACAACAAAATTTTAAAGTTTTAGTTATTAATCATTCTACTCGACACTCACGAGCACATAAGTATAGCACATAAATGTTTTATTACCTCCTCCTTAAAAACTCGATAAGAGTTATCTCCGCTACTTCCTAAGGTTTTTTTCCCACCTAAGGTTCATAACCTAAAGCTCTGATACCAACCTGTGACACCCCCAAATCTCGGTACTTCATTACCTCAAGATTTGGTGTTCACGTAATCAAAACATTCATTTATAACTACCCAATCATAAATAAAATTGGATAATAAACCTGCCCATACAGGAATTACATAAAATAATATCTCCCAGGTTATCTAACCTTTACATACAATCATTCATGCGGAAAATTTAAATAAACTTCATTACATTCCTTAACCAAAGTCTGATAATAAAACTATCAAAACTATTACAAGTCTTCAGTACTTGTTCGTCTTTCCCTTTCCTTTACTGGTGCTAGGTACGTCACCCTTTCCATCTGTAGCTGTAAGGATTTTACAGGCAAGAGTTAGCAAACAAGGCTCACTTGAAATAACAATAAATAACTTTTACATTCTCTGCCCATTCAGAGGCTTAATAGAACTGAATAATAAGTTCTACTAACATCTTAAACATTCCTTGCCCATTCAGGGGCTCAATAGAACTGAACAATAAGTTTTATTAATACTTTAAACATTCACTGAGGGTCTAATGACCACGAACCTTGTCCACAGTTATAAGTAATCTTTCAACTTAAACTTTTACGGTCATACGACCATAATGACTTTAAGGTACTTAGGGGGATCAACCCTTCGTACATGTATTGTACAAAAACATTTCAGCGCAAAGTACAAAACTAGGCGTAACCCCTATAAATTTGGTTGTTCATCTCAATGTTTTGAGTACAAGTCCGCCCCAAAGATAGTTTGGTTTGGATACATTTCAAGGTATTTGGAGTTCAACGGACATCAACTAAGGATTAGTTGAATACAAGATAATAACACTATGTTATTGAATGATCATACTGAATAAACATTTCGTTCTAAGTTCATGCTTTAGGAATAATCTAATAGCATAACAGTTGAATAATTTATCATACCTTGCTTTGAACAACATTAAGCTAAGGTTACATCTTAGAATTTAATATCAAGCATGCACAACAAATAATAACTTGAACGATAAACTAAAGGTACTTGCATGCTAATATAACAAGTTTAGAGTTAAGAAAACTTGCACAATTATAAAAGTAGAGTTAGAGAACTTGCATACGTATAACATAACAGTGAAAAGTAACCTTGCTGAATAATAAAGTAGCAAAGGTTAGGGAACTTGCATACGTATAACATAACAGTGAAAAGTTACCTTGCTGAATAATAAAGTAGCAAAGGTTAGGGAACTTGCCTCGTGCGTAGGTTAAACAATTACAATTCACGTTCACCCCAAGTCCTACACATACCATATGTATTGACAATGCACATTAGTTACACTAACATTACATTTATGAGTTCCTTTCTTACTCTTAGTATAACTACTAACTAAGTTTAAGTTTAAACAACATCACATCTTTCATGAACATTACTTTTTAGCTTTATTACAACTACTTAAATGATCATGTCATTGCACCACATGTACATTAACAACTTGATACAACATCCTAATACATGTCCAACATATTATCATTAAGTTATACTAATACCCAAAGGGTTGCACTTGCATTCGTGCATCCCGACGCCCTCCGATTGGCTCCAAATACACAATAGTCCTAAAGATGGCCATTTTGACTACTGTTACAGACCTCAAATTAAAAAACTTAAAGCATGAACGATGTAGGTCTACTCGTCCTCTTTTCGAATCATCTTGATTTACCTCAATCGGAGTTCGTATAAAAAAGTTATGGCCATTTTACTACAGGAGGTCAAAACTACCCAACTCGGACACTTTTTCGACGCCGGGGCGCGGATCAGTGGCGCCGGGGCGCGAGTACCAGCGCTGGGGGGCGAGCTTTGGCCCATTTTTGGCGCTGGGACGCGAACTTTGGCGTTGGGGCGCAAAATTTGGCGCTGGGGCGTGAATTTTGACGCTGGGGCGCCGAAACTCACAGAACCAACCCAGAAAGATAGAGCAAAGCTACTGCCTAATTTATTTTTAATAGTCAATGACATCCAACAACATGTATAGCTTCATAAAAATTACACATAAAAGTTATGAAGCATTTGTGTACGAATTTTACACAACTAAACAACAATATCAGAGAACTAATTA
This sequence comes from Panax notoginseng, assembly GCA_016801055.1. Classification (NCBI taxonomy): domain Eukaryota; kingdom Viridiplantae; phylum Streptophyta; class Magnoliopsida; order Apiales; family Araliaceae; genus Panax; species Panax notoginseng. The sequence continues at coordinate 140,810,890 of CM029017.1, forward strand.
TTTGAAAATACTGTTTTCCTTTAAAACCAAACCTTTAAAAATCAAAACTCCATTGTTGATATCTAAAGTACAGTGAACGAAATTTTCACTGTTATCAACCAAATTTGATTCCTTTGAAATACAAGTATACCAACATCTAACAAATTAACATGTATAATTCAATTAACATATACAAGGTTCAATTCGCGTATTAGTTCACAATTTTTATATAATCACATACCAATTTTGTTATTTTGCAAAACATACGTTCAAACATGTTTTTAACTGTAAAACCAAGTTCCTCTTTCTTTAACACGTAATTAGCATATAATCATATATATATATATATATATATATATATATATATATATATATACACACACACACATGCTAGTGATAACAATTAAAATTACACATATTATCACAATTCTCTAACTAATTATACAAGCATGGTTTTTCAAGAGATTTTTGGTAACATTCTGATACACCGTGATTTTTAAGAAAACCGAGACCTACAATTTCACAGAGACTATATACTGTAAAACATATATGATAAGGTTTATAGAACATACCTTTAGTTTGTTCAAACGACACTTGTAAATCACTGACAAAAGTTGAAGAATCCAAAGACCTGCCTTTCTCTTGTTTCTCTCTTTCAGACTCTCCCTTTTCTTAGTTAGGCTTAGGTTTAGACAAATGCGTAAACTAAAAAAAATCAACTGATAAACTATGCGTACTCTAAAACTGATAAGCCAACGTAAATAAAAGAAACGCATGTGGTCATTATAATACTACTAAATACTATCAGTTACCAATAACATATAACTTATATAATGTATAACTTATAAATATAAATATATTTTATTTATATATTTATTTTATTTTATTAATAATTTTAATTCAAAAGAAATCTAAAAGCCATAAGGCTTCGTTTGGTAACCCATTTAAAAATTAAAGATTAATACTTAAGCCTTGTTTGGCAAAGAACTAAATTAAACTATTTTAATTTAATTTAATAACTCTTTATAACATAGTTATTTGTCACTCTTTATGAAATAATAATTTATTAAATAAATTACTTAATCACATAACTCAATCCACATAACACATTAATTATTTAACAAATAAATAATTAACTAATCACATTAATTATTTAGCAAATAAATAATTAACTAAATCAACTCAATCAATTTGAACAATTACTTATTCAATAATAAACACATCCAATAAATATTTATATAAATCAATAAATATTTATAACTTACATTTAAAAATATGGAATGTTACAAAATCCTTCGCTAGTGTGTCCTACCTAAGCTTATTTGTTAATTGGTCATAATATAAGGATATTATGTGATATGTTAATTTGTTTAATTAACCCTTGTTTTATGGTAGTATTTGAGAATGGCAGCCGAGAATGTTAACAATGGAGTAAATGAGACCGTAGAGACACCTTTAATCACCACCTAGGGGAACGTGCAACAGGAAGGCAATATTCCTCTTGTAAACAACACTGCCAAACAAATGATGAATGATGGGATGTTTAGAAGCTTTTTGCAGTTCATGCAAAATCAAACGAGGGAGACTCGTGTACAAAATACGGGTGGAAATGATAGCAACGCACGGCTTGTCACAGCCAAGCAGTTCAAAGAGTTGGGACCACCAAAATTTGCGGGAAAGCTGGATCCGATCAAGGCGAAAACGTGGGTCAAGCAAATTACCAAGATATTCGATGTCTTGGGATGTACAAAGGAACAGAAGGTTCCATTCGCCACATTTATGTTCCGTGGTGAGGCAGATTACTGGTGGGAATCTGTAAAGCGTACCCAGCCTGCCGCACTCAACATGTCTTGGCAAACATGATAAGTAATTTCCTGAAAGTATTCATCATATGAAGGAGGTAGAGTTTATCAGACTAGAATAAAACAACATGACTGTGTCTCAGTACGAGGCGAAGTTGGCGGAGTTATCCAGGTTCGCACCTCATTTGGTGGAGAACGAGGAACGTATGACGAGGATGTTTCTGAGAGGTCTGAAACCCGAGATTCGGCAATATCTTATCTCTCATAAATTTTCTTTATATTCAGATGTTGTAAACAAGGCTCAATTATTAGAGCGAGATAATGAGTATGTTCCACCAAGGGACCAAAACCAGGGTCATACCGGTGGCAGCAATCATCGGAGTAATGACAACATGCGGGGAGGAAAACATTCGGACAAAAATGGTAACGACTCTGGTGGTAATCGTGGCCATGATAATAGAACGAGCAAGTCGGGAGAAGATTTCAAAAAGAGAAGGTACAACAATGATAATGTAAAGACGTCAGCACAAACATCAACTATTTCTAGGGGAGGAGAACGAGCACCGGTCGTTTGTTACAAATGCGGGAAAGAGGGACATATCAGCCCAAACTACCCACAATAATCCAAGGTGTGTTATAACTGTGGAAAGGAAGGTCATATAGCTAGAGATTGTCTTGTAGCGAAACCAAGTTCAACAGGAATGGTGACTCTGAAGGCTCTTCCGAAAAAGTCAAAGTCAGCGGTTCCTAGTAGAACGTTTGTCGTGACTGGCCAAAACGCGAGGAACCCGAACGAGGTAATCACGGGTAAGCTAATCATAAATTCTTGCGAAGTTTATACCTTATTAGATACTGGTTCTACCCATTCTTTTATCTCTCCTGCTTGTGCTCAACGTTTGAACTTGACTTCAGAGAAATTAGACCTTGACTTATCTGTTGAGACTCCGTTAGGAAAAACTTTCATTACATCTACTATTTATAAATCTTGCTTGATCCAAGTTGGTACAATCATATTACCTATCGATCTTATTTCTTTGAAAATACTTGCATTTGATGTGATTTTAGGGATTGATTGGTTAACTATTCATCATGTCAAAATTGATTATTTTCGTAAGGTTGTTAGTTTTCATATTCCTAACCAACCTGTTATGCGAATTCAAGCTACCAAACCACTAAAATCAATCACTGTCATATCAAGCCATAAAGTTATTCGTTTATTGAAAAACGGATGTCAAACTTTCTTAGCCCATGTCACGGACTTGAACAAAAACACGTCAGATTTGAATAATATTTCTGTTGTTAGTGAATTTCTTGACGTATTTCTTGAAGAACTTTCTGGTCTACCCCCAGAACGTAAAGTTGAATTCTTTATACACCTTGAACCTGATACAAAGCCCATTTCTAAAACCCCATATCGAATGGCTCCTATTGAACTTCAGGAGTTAAAAGTCCAACTATAGGAATTGTTAGACATCGATTTCATTAGTCCTAGTACATCTCCTTGGGGTGCTCCTGTTCTATTTGTAAAGAAAAAAGACGGAAGTATGCGACTTTGTATTGACTACCGAGAATTAAACCATGTCACCATCAAGAATAGGTATCCGCTACCTCGCATTGATGACCTGTTCGACCAGTTGCAAGGAGCACAATTCTTTTCAAAGATCGATCTTCGTTCTAGATATCATCATCTGAAGATTAAAACTGAGGCTATTCCAAAGACTACCTTCAGGACTCTGTACGGGCATTATGAATTCTTAGTCATGTCTTTTGGATTGACTAATGCTCCTGATGTTTTCATGGATATGATGAACCGTGTGTTCAAAGAATATTTAGATCAGTTCATTGTTGTCTTTATTGATGACATCCTCATCTATTCCAAAAGCCATGAAGATCATGAGCACCATTTGAAGCTGGTATTGCAAAGGCTTCGCGATAACAAGCTATATGCCAAGCAGAAGAAATGCGAGTTCTAGCTTAAGGAAGTAGCATTCCTTGGGCACGTGGTGTCAAAACATGGAGTATCTGTTGACCCAGCAAAGATTGAATCAATCCAAAGTTGGGAGCAACCGAAGTCGGTGACCGAAGTGCGTAGCTTTCTGGGCTTAGCTGGTTATTATCGGAGATTCGTGGAAGGATTTTCTTGAATCGCTACTCCGTTAACTCAGCTGACTCGGAAGGATACAAAATTCGTATGGAGTGAGGAATGTGAGAAGAGTTTCCAAGAGCTTAAGAGGAGACTCATTTCAGCACCTGTTCTGACAATACCATCTGGTTCGGATGGATTTGTTATCTACAGCGATGCTTCAGGCAAAGGGTTAGGATGTGTTCTCATGCAACATGGGAAAGTCATAACCTATGCCTCGCGACAACTCAAAGAATATGAGAGGAATTATCCTACTCATGATCTAGAGTTGGCAGCAGTCGTTTTTGTATTGAAGATTTGGAGACACTACCTATATGGGGAGAAAGTGGAGATCTATACCCAAAAGGAACTCAACATGCAGCAACGACGTTGGCTTGAGTTGTTGAAAGATTACGACCATACCATCCAATACCATCTTGGAAAAGCAAACGTGGTAGTTGACGCATTGAGTAGAAGATCATATGCGGGTACGAGTGAGATATTGTCAACACAAAGGCCCATTTTATATGACTTGCAAAGGATGGAGATAGAGGTAAAGGCTCCAAGTACCCACGTGATGATATCAAATATACGAGTAGAATCGACTTTAATCGATAAAGTTAAAGCTGCTCAATCTACAGACCTGGAGCTGATGCGTATAAAGAAGAAAGTGCAAGAAGGTGCTATTCCAGAAGCAAGAATCGATGAAGAAGGAATACTTCGAGTCAACTCTAGACTTTGTGTTCCTAACGATTCTAACTTGAAGCATAGAATCAAGATGGAGGCACACAACACACCGTTTGCAATCCATCCTGGGTGTCAACGAGTAAAGGCTGAACATCAAGTGCAAAAGGGTCCATTGCAGTCACTTGAGATTTCGAAATGGAAGTGGGAACACATTACCATGGATTTCGTTATAGGTCTTCCCAAAGTTTCTCAAGGCATAGATGTGATTTGGGTTATTATTGATAGATTAACCAAGTCTGCTCTTTTTTTGCCTATACGGGAGACTTATTCCCTTGAACGTCTTGCTCGTATGTACGTGAATGAGATTGTGAGATTGCATGGCATGCCAGTATCCATAGTTTCGGATCGTGACCCAAGATTCACTTCACAATTTTGGGTTAGCTTACCGAAAGCTATGGGCACAGATTTACGATTCAGTTCGGCATACCATCCTCAAAAGGACGGGCAATCAGAAAGAACTATTCAAACTCTTGAAGATCTATTAAGACTCTGTGTCCTAGATTTCAAAGAGAGTTTGGATAAGTACCTACCATTGGTGGAATTCTCCTACAACAACAGTTATCAGGCAAGTATAGGTGTGGCTCCATTTGAAGCATTGTATGGACGAAAGTGTCGCTCTCCAGTATGCTGGGATGAGGTGGGAGAAGCAATGTTGTTGGGACCAGAATTGGTACGCATAACTACAGAAAAGATTCAAACTATTCGACAACGTATACAAACGGCATAGGATCGACAAAAGAGTTATGTGGATCTTCATCGAAAGGACGTGGAATTTAATATTGGGGATCATGTATTGTTACGTATTGCTCTATGGAAGGGAGTTACAAGATTTGGGAAGAGAGGAAAGCTCAATCCACGATTTGTTGGTCCACTTGAGATTCTTGACCAAATAGGAAATGTGGCCTATAGACTCACATTACCTCCAAGCATGTCTCGTGTTCATAATTTTTTTCACATATCTATGCTTCGTAAATATGTGAAAGACCCGAACCACATTATTGAGTTAGAACTAGACGAAATAGCACGAAGATTTAACGTACGAGGAGGTACCTGTTAAGATCTTGGATAGGAAAGAGCATGTCCTACGCACCAAGGTTATACCACAAGTTAAGGTTTTGTGGAGGAACTATGCTATTGAAGAAATGACCTGGGAGTTAAAATTGAAAATGAAAACGAGGTATCCTCACCTTTTTGAAACACCAGGTACGTACATCAATTTCGAGGACGAAATTTCATAAGGAGGGGAGTTTGTAAGACCCCAACTTTTTTTTAATAAATAAAATCGAATTTCCTCTAGTTATTATTGTGAATAATAAGGTGTTAATTTGATATAATACTTTGGTTATGGGTGAAATGTGTAAATTTTGTAAAATAAGCAAGTGGTTATAAAATATTCATTGTTGTCGGGGAATATTCGTTTGGTCGTGGAATATTATTTCTGTCGAGAAATATTCGTACGACGGCGCAGCCATTTGTGGGCCCCATAACGGAAAATGGTCGGATAAAGAAAACGACAAATTTAAGTTTTTACAAATAACGACGTAGTTATTACCGTTAACACTGTTGGAATACCCGGTGGTTGAAATGCAGTAATATGCGTGGTTGCACAGTAGCACACGATTTTGCACAGTATTTTTGAATTATTGATCCTTACGTAAGAAGTCACTACTCAATAATTATTACAGTAATTACTGTTCAATATTTTATTTTATTGATTCAATAATTGTTGCGTTGATATTTTATATTATTGTTGTTTCAATAATTGTCACTGCACAGTATCTCCATTATCAGATCAATAATTCATATTATTTGAAAAATATTATTAGATAGCAGTATTGGCAATGTCTAAGAAAGTTCTGTCTAAGGAGAGGTTTGGTCATCTAATTGCGCGCCAGTAAGGAGAAATCCTTATTAGAAATCCCCCTCTTTCCTGGGAACGACCTGATTGTCATAATTGTGATTCTGTAATATTATTTGTGAATAATTAATTATTGATTTATATGATAAGAAAATATTTATTTTTGTGGATATAAATGATGGATATATTTATTTTTGTGGATATAAATGAAGGAATTAATGCTGAGGTATTTTATCAGTATTTTGTTGCAATGGAGGTATTAAAATTCGTCCGAATGTGAATTTCAGGTATTTTCTGTTTGGAATTTGAAAAAAACTTTCTTCTACAAAGTTGTAGAGAATTAAATTTCCTATGGAAAGCACATGAAATTCGTATTTTTCTAATAAAAGGGCTATTTATTATGAATTATTGAAGTTTCTAATTATTGTTTAAATGATAAAATATTTTGGAAATTTCTTGAATTAGTGGGTCCCACTTTTAGTTGGTGAGAAATGTGCTGAAATTTTATTTCAAATGTGGTAGGCATGAATAGTAACAGGTAAAGCCATCAGGTAGTAGGTTAAGTCTGCTTTGGCGTTCTAACATTTTTCTATAAATAGGGTGCTTAGTTAGAATTGAAAATCACACCATAAACAAGTTTTTTTTTCCTCTCTCTCTCTATATTATCGAGCGTATTTTGTGAGTATTTAGATACTTTGAGAGTTGCTATTTAATGCAAGTTTTTTTCAGCATTATATCCGATATTTCATTCAGAAATACTGTATTTTGAGGTAAGGGATGTTATTTTCTTCGTAAATGATATTTTTTTTCTTCAATATCATTATGTTGAAATATAATTTTATTGTGGAATTTCTAACTTTTTGTGTCGAAATTACTATTCACGTATATGACACTATTCACGTATACGATACTATTCACGTATACGACACTATTCACCAAAAAATAAAATTTTCTCTTCTTTGTCCCAGATATCTATTATGGTTACTATCTTTGGTTGTATTCATGTTTTGATCTTCATTCTTGAATTTTACTCCATTATAGTTTATTATGGAGTATTTTTAAACTTGAATTATCTAAAGTACGAATCTCTAATCTTTGTCCTTTTATCTTACTGGATTCGTTCTCTAAAATGTTTTTCATCATCCTCAGTCCTTAATGATGATACTTGATGAATATCTTTGGCCTGTAGTGCAAAGATGAATGATTAACTGATGAATATCTTTGGTTCGTAGTGCAAAGATGAACATGTGTTGAGATGAACATGACCAACTGGTGATACAAATGAATATCTTTGGCCTGTAGTGCAAAGATGAATATTTGATTCAAGATATATATTGATTGATGTTATAGGAATAAAATATTGATAATGAACTTTTAAATCTTAGAAGATAGTAGAATTCATTCTCTACTTGACTCTTCTAATGGATTGCTGTTTCCGCTGCATTTGTTGATCTAAAACTTGTTGTCTATTATATTTTATCAGATTTTTCCCTATTGATGACTAACGATAATTTGTTGTATATTATCTTAGTCATAATATTCTTTACTGGGCTAGTTGAGCTCACCCTTTTCCTTTTCGATCCATTGTTCTTCTCAGGAGGAGAGAATTTAGCAGGAACTAGCCGGGGTATGGAGTAATGATTCAAGATAGTTGTTTTAGTAGTCCTTTCTATTTTGTAAAATAGTGTATCAATAATTGTAATGAGGACTCCTTTTGAGTTTGAATACTGTCTATTAGACAATATTTGTATTTAAACTCACAGTATTGTGTTGTCGTATTTTGCACGACAATTATATTAATAAAGTTGTATTTGTTTCTGTACCATGTATTTGGCGACTCAGAATGGGTATTGTATACCTATTTTGGGGACGTCACAAACATGGCTGCTTGCAAAACTACTTCGCATTCCGTTTTCCACCCATCACTCATCTTTGGTTTCCCTAACTTCTCACGTTGATGTTCGATTTTTTCGACAAATCGTTGGCGCTTTACAGTATATTACGTTAACTCGTCCGAACATTTCATTTGCTGTGAATAAGGCGTGTCAATCCATGCATTCTCCTACTGATTCTGACTGGGTTGCTATAAAAAGGATACTTCATTACCTACAATATACAGCTCATTTTGGTCTATCAGTATTAAAATCCACAAAGCCATTCGCCTTACAAGCATTTTGTGACTTTGATTAGGCTGGTTGTCAACAGGACCGACGCTCAACGACAGGTAAATAATGTAAGGTTGCCCGTTTATCCACGGAGGCAGAGTATAAGTGTTTAGCTTGTAGACACTCAAAATTTTGCATTCCTGTTACTAACCTTGCAGGAAGGCAAAATCGTCTTCCGGAGATAACCCTGGAAGTCAAATCAGCTCAATCCCAAAGACTACCCCGGGATACTCAGGTTTCCATCTCGGAGATAACCTCGAGATACTCAGTTCTAGTCCTGGAGATAACCCCAGGAGATTCAGTTCCAACCTCGGAGATAACCCCGAGGGATGCAGTTTCAGTTCCGGAGATAACCCCGAAAAAGTCCTTTCTAATCCCCAAGAGTCCGTTCCAACCTCGGAGACAACCCCGAGGAGCTCAGTTCCAACCCCAGAGATAACCCCGGGAGGTCAGGCATACCTCAAAGACAACCCTGAGGACATTCAGTCCCTACAGAAGCCCAATCTTAGAGATAACCCCGAGCAATGACTGCTAAATCAGCCCAAAGCCAGAGACAACCCTGGTGAGGGGAAAAATCGTCATTTTTCCACCTCGATCCCACATTCACGCCGTCTCAGCATCATTTCACACCACATTCTACACAGAAGTATCCCACAAGAACCATAGCTCAAATCCCGAGTGACAACTACGCAAGACAGTACACCAGATATAATTTGAAGACTTGAAGATCTGGTCATGGACCCATCTTCCCGGCTTCATATAACCTCTTATCCCATGTCATTATGGAGCTTTCAACAATAACATTCTGGAATGTGACGTCCCCAAATTCGACTCCCTTCAAAACTCGGATTCGGTCCGCCACGATACTACTATCGTCAAACTATTTATATTTTTCATTCATAACTTAATGAATAAAACTTTACTTATTACAATTTAGAATAAAAATTCTTTCCATTTCCAGGATCCGTATATTGACCCCAAACTTTTATAAGTTCCTAGTCTTGGTCATTTACTATTCCTGTATTACATCACATTCGATATTATAAAAATGCGGAATAATTTAAACTTTTTCAATCTCCTTTGAAAATAAATCTTCTATTTATTTCACAACTTTGAACCAATTACAATTCTTGAATCAACTATATAATATGGTTTAGTCTATTGGAATAAGATTTTACATCTTGATTCAATAACCTCTATGTATTAACTAATACATCCTTACAATACAACAAGTATTAAACATCATAAGTATATATCAAGTACACTCCTAGAACCTAAACATGGTTCAAGTAATAATCTTAATAGTATCATTCGTTGCGAAACTATCTACTTTATCAACCAAGAAGCACGAGATCTTTACCGTGAGTCCTTAACCTGCAAAAGTGGTTATTTGCAAGGGTGAGCTCGACAGCCCAGCAATTCTAACAGTTTTCATGCCGCACATAGCATATAATAGCATATTCAGTTCATGCCTTCATAATTAATTAGCATTTACTACGCATGTTACTTCTCACATAACAGGCATATAGGTTTATTTCACAAGCATATCATCAAAGATCAACTTTCACATTTCATACATATCTCATATGCATTTCATATATATATATATATATATATATATATATATATCAACATTTGCATAGTATACTATAGCTTAACTAACAGTTTATCGAATTCATATAACAAATAAGAACTGAAAGACTTGCCTGATTCGTAGTTTATCAACTACGACTTAACAGCTTATAGTTATCTGCACTTCGTGTATTCCTACACAGTTATATAATCATGGATTCATATCCATTAGTCACATATTTCATACATTCTCAATGTAATAATAATGTTACATTATTCTCTAACTATGTTCGTAACACCAACATTTCACTTTCCTATCATACTCTTAGAATAGCTAAGTATGTCTAGGTATACCTTAACCACTCATACTTGACATCAACATCCAAAAATCTTTATTACACACTTGACTCGCTATGTGTTCGACACATATTTAAAGTTTATAGATATGCGATCCACATCGTTCTTACATTTTGCAAACTTTAAAAAAATTAGCAAATTTGGGTTTTATATAACCATTACATGCTCACATGCTTAAAACATAATTTATGTCAAGTATTATAGCTTTAGACATAGCATAGTTCATACTTTTAAAACATGCTTAAATAACTTATGTCATGCTTGATTAGTTGAGTGCACATATCATTCATGTTCAAAGGCATAAACAACTCTATCATGTTTGCTTATAGGGTCATAATGCAAGTAATATAATGCTCATCAAAGTTAGTTTTTAAAACTTTTAAATTTCACTTTAAAACGCATACTAAACCGAGCTTAACAACCTTTTATGTGCAATATATCTTGAAATTACATTCCATATCCATCCGCGCACATAACTAGGCCACACTTACATGTTTCCAAGGTCGGAACTTAAAAGACACAAAGTTCGTCAAGTTTTCATTTTCAAACTTCAAGTTTTTCTTTTAAAACACTTTAAACCACGCTATATTAATCTAGTATATGCAAGGTAACTTTAAATCACTTCTCATTCTTAAGTGCACTCATAACTCAACAAGATGTATGTGTTAAAATATCATAACTTCAAAGACTCAAGGTTCATCAATATTCGTTTTTCAAACTTCAAGTTTTCTTTAAGAAATCATTGTTAAAGCATTCCATTATGAGTAAAGTAATCTTAGTTATATGACATGTCTATTATCATGCATATTTTTATCACTTAGAATAACCTATTCCATCGTCGGGAGCACTATACTTGCGTATGTACTCGTTTGACGCCCTCCGTTCGCCTCCGAATACGTGACAGTCACAAAATTGACTACTTTTACCCTTCATAATGACCTCAAATTGACAAACTTAAAGCACAAAAGTTGTAGGTCTATCCGTTCTCGTTCCGGATCATCTTGAATTTCCTCAATCGGAGTTCGTATGAAAACGTTATGGGCGTTTTACCAAAACATGTTCTGTCAGATTTTTCTCAGCATATGCAACAGACCACCCCCCGCCGTGGCGGGGGTCTTGCCTTAAAAATTGTGACACCCCCACATCATTTGGTGCTCACTAATCAAAATCATATATCTATCTACCCATAATAAATGCAAACCATGCAATATATAGAAATAATTCCTCCCCTTATGGGGGTTACAACATCTGAATAATAAATACGTTCCTAGGTCATACTAACCTTAAATATCTGTGCGGAAACATAAACAAATAATAAGTCTTAAACAACATCGAGTCTTAACAATGACATTCTTAAAATTTAATAACACGTCTTCATCACTTAATAGCTTTGCCCTTGCCTTTGCTAGAAGAAGGCTCATCGGTTCTTTCGTTCTTAACTGCAATGTTATTATTACACAAGAGTGAGCACGATTGCCTACAAGTATAACAATGAAATAACAATATAATAACATGCGAGTGAATCAAGGACTTCTGGAATAAAGCTCAACTTTTGAACCAAAAATGATTACCAAGAATCAACAAAATTTTGAGGGTCATAAGACCTTGAACTATGTCCTAAGTTATCAAGGGTTATACTTGAAACATTTAGCAGTAATAAAACTATGGACGCTTCTTCTCGTACTTAGGGGGATCAGCCCTTAGTACCATACTGTGCATAATATCTTAACGCTAACGTATAAGTAATCCCCTATACAGGGTTGTTCATCTTAGTTTGACATTAGAGTCCGCACCAAAGAAAATTTGGTTTGGATAAATCAATAAGGGTTCGGGAATTTAGAACATTCATCAACTATGGACTAGTCGAATCAATAAGGGTTCGTTAGTCTAACAAGGTTCACAATAAATGGTATTTAAATTGAATAACAATCTCAAGAGATATACAATAGAACAAGTATTGTATAACAGATTCATAATTTGAAAAGATAGTTAATCTTTAATATAACAAATCAAACTTGATTTAATAATGACAAGAATTGCTTGAAGTAATTTACAAACTTGAATAATGATAACAAGTAGGGTTAGGATACTTGCCTCGTGCGTAGATTACACTTTAACTAAACTCGTTTTTTGATTTAAATTCTACATATCAATTACGTTCACAATACCAGTCAATTACAACGTACTAAACATCATAAGTTTATTCTTTTGTCTAACTCGAATTCATGACTATACTTAGTCAATTACTACACTTATTGTCAAAAATTAGATTTCACGAATAATAAGCTAAATATGCATTCGATCATTCAATTTACACGTAATTGTGTTATGGACGTGTTAAGAATTTATTTTAACACCTCATTATATGTCTAACAAGTTTTTATGTTTATTACTATAAGTTACTAACGCATTGCTAGACTTGAACATTTAAAAATAAGTCATTTCTGGACATTCTGCAGAGTGGCGCTGCGACGCCACTGTTGTACTGGTACTCGGTACTGCAGCGCGATGGCGCTGCGGCCAGACTCTTGGTGCTGCGGCGCCATGGCGCAGATGTTAAGGCACGAGACTTGTGCCGCGGCGCGGCGAACCAGAAACTGTTCTACAATTCGCGAAAATTGCAGAACACAGCCAAAAACTCCAATTAAAATTGTTATTACACGAATTTAATCATACCCACATGTTACAATTCGTATATAATCATTACCCAACACTTAAAGAGTGATTTTAACCCATTAAAACATATAATTACAGAATTAAAATATGCAAATTGTACTGTTCTTGATGTTCTTGAACACAAACATGGAATTTAATACTACGGATTCGTTATAAGGCCAAATCTAACCATTCAAGCTTCGTTTTGTTCGTTTTATCATGCATAATCAAATAAGAGTATAAATTTTACAAAACCATTTATGTTTGACACATTAAATTTACGTATAAGGGCCATATGGCCAAAACCCAAACTCTGTAAATTTTGAAATAACAAGTCATCATATTACGAAACTTATGATATAGAATCATATACAATATATATTAAACATGCTTCTATGACATAAATCACGTATATAACCACATAGTCAATACAATTTCCAACCACAGAGCATTTTACAGAATTTGGAGAGCCATATTTTATAACACTAAATGATGTAGAAAAGAATTGGGTTAAAGGGATTACCCAAGCGTAGAATTAATAGAAGATGAATTGTGACGAACGAGAATTTTATAATTATTTTAAATATTTATTGAATTAAATAAATATTTTTCAAGGATTTAATTATTAGATTTAATAATTAATTGATGCAATTGTGGTAGATTAATTTAATTATATGTGTTACATTTATTAAATTAATGTAGAGAATTTTTATGATCAAAGTTTGTAATTATGCGAGCTTAATGAATTAAATGAATTATTTAATTAAGCATGGTGTTACTTTAATTAATTTAAATTATTAATTAGAGATTTAATAAATTATTATTATTTATTAAAGAGATAATTAATATTGTGACTACGTGAATTTATGAGAAATTATTATATTTTATTTAAAGTAAATTAAATAAAATATTAGATTTATCTTATAAGAGTGTGACATTAATTAAACTATATTGTAAAGGTGTTATTAAAATAAAGAGTTTTAACTTAGTTGCTAGCCAAACATGACACTAAAAGAGGTTAGGGTCAGTTAACCCATGACTGGGTAACTGACCACCAATGTGCGTCTGATCCTTCCTATTTGAATACGACGTATTTTATTTTCTGTCATTATTGCCTAAGTCTGATAAGCATCACAGAGAGAAAAGATTGAGAAAAGTTTGAGTGTGTAATCAACAGGTTTTTTGTGAAAGGGTCATTTGGAATCACTCTTCTAGTTTGTACTCTGGGTAATTTTCTCCAAACCCAAATTCTTATTTTACGTCTTTTTAAGTTTTATGATTATGGCTTTCAAAACTTCTGTTAATCTCTGTGAAGTGAGAAATTGTGTTATGTTAGATCAAATTGTGTTTAATTATGTATATGTTGTAAACCATAACATCAAATTCATGAAAGCATGTCGTACGTATGTTTTTCAAAATAAACAGAGTACGTGATATGGTCATATGGCCTTATACGTGATATTCTGTGTAATGATCGTATATTATCCCTAAATTTTATACCCTTATATTTTTGAGCATGTTAGTATGAAGAGATCAAGCTTTAAACGAACGGATTTGGCCTTATAACGAATCCGTATGGCTAAATTATGTGTTTTGCTCAAAAACTTCAAGAACTTCAAGAACAGCCCATTTTACATGATTTAATTCTGTGATTAAGTATTTTAAATGGTTAAAATCACTTTATATATGTTGGGTTATGATCATAACATATGGGTATGTCTGAATTCGTGTTGTAATATTTAAAATTGAAAATTTTGGCTGTGTTCTGCAATTTTCGCGAATTGCAGAACTGTTTCTGGCTTGCCGCGCCGCGGCGCCAGTCCAATGCTTTAAGCCCCGCGCCGCAGCGCCACCACGCCGCAGCGTCCGAAGTCCAGCCGCAGCGCCACGGCGCCGCAGCGCGAATCCTTAGTTCAATAGTGGCGCCGCAGCGCCACTCCCCAGAAAATTCAGAAATGTATTTTTAAAATGTTTAAGTCTAACAATGTGTTAGTGGATTAATGTAATGAACATGTAAACATGTTATAGGTATAATGTGATATTAAAATAGATGTTTAACATGTAAATAACATAATTACATGTGATTTGAATTATTAAATTACATAATTAGTTTGGTAATTCACGAAGTACAAATGATGTGACAAAGTGAAAATTTGAGTAAGTTTAGTCGAATAATTAAAGTAGTCAACGAGAATGAGTTTATATTGATTAGTTAATTTATAATTAAATTGTATTGAATGTGAATGGTATGTAGCATTTAATTCAAAGAACGTGCTTAGTTAAAGTATAATCTACGCACGAGCAAGTATCCTATCTTTAACTCCATTCTATTGAGCAAGTTTATTTAAACTTAAACGTTACTTTTATGTCGAGCAAGTATCCTAACCCTAACTTCATTCTATTGAGCAAGTTTATTTAAACTTAAACGTTACTTTTATGTCGAGCAAGTATCCTAATCCTAACTCCATTCTATTGAGCAAGTTTATTTAAACTTAAACGTTACTTTTATGTCGAGCAAGTTTCCCTAACCCTACTTGTCATTATTGATCAAGTTTATTATTTACCTTGAATAAATTATCCTTGTTATTATTCAAGTTCAAGTATGATATTACATATTATTTATATTGTCAAAGCATGATTAAGTTATACAATAATTGTTCTATTATATACGTTTGAGATTATTATTCAAATCAAATATCAATTATTGTTGAACCTTATTAGACTAGTGAACCTTATTGATTCAACTAGTCCATAGTTGATGAGCGTTCTAAATTTCAGAACCCTTGATGAATTATCCAAACCAAACTTCCTTTGGTGCGGACTCGAATGTCAAAATGAGATGAACAACCCTGTATAGGGGATTATTTACGCTTTAGCGTTAAGATATTGTGCACAGTATGGTACTAAGGGCTGATCCCCCTAAGTACGAGAAGAAGGTCCATAGTCTTACGACTGTTAAAGGTTTCAAGTATAATCCTTGATAACCTAGGACATAGTTCAAGGTCTTATGACCCTCAGAATTCTTTTGATTCTTGTTAATTATTCTTGATTCAAAAGTTGAGCTTTATTCAGATGTCTTTGATTATTTGCATGTTATTATACTATTGTTTCATTATTATACTTGTGGGCATTTGTGCTCACTCTTGCTTAATAATAACATTGCAGTTAAGAATGAAAGAGGCGATGAACCCTCCACTAGTAAGGGCAAAGGCAAAGTTAGCAAATGATGAAGACCTGTTATTTATTAACTGATGTAATTGTTTAAGACTTGAGTTATATTGATGTTAAGACTTATTTGTTTAGAATTTCGCACAGATGTTTTAAGGTTAGTTTAAACCTGGGATTGTATTATTATTATTATTCGAATGTTGTAAGAAGTTTTATTCTATCTATTGTATCGTTTGATATTATTTATGGGTAGATAGATAGATGATGCTTGTACAGTGAACACCAAATCCCGTGGAATCGAAGTACCCGGATTTGGGGGTGTCACATGAATTCCTTCTCAGATGACTCTCACAATCCTCTTAAGAATATCTGAATTCTCAACTCTTTCTCTGTATCTCTCTCTGTTATTCTTTATAGACTTAGGCAAATAATGAAGAAGAAAAGAATACGTAATATAATAAAGGAAAAAGAAACTGATGCGTATAATTGTCAGTTAACCCAGTCATGGGTAACTACTGATAACTCCCATTAAGGCCATGTTTGGCTAGTTTTAAAAACTTAATCCCATTTAATTTAATAACTATTTTATCATATAGTTTAAAAATGTCACACTCCTTATAAAATAAATCTAATATTTTATTTAATTTACTTTAAATAAAATATAATAATTTCTCATAAATTCACATAGTCACATAATTAAATATCTCATTAATAAATAATGTCAAATTATTAACTCTCTAATTAATAATTAAATTAATTAAAATACCAATAGGCTTATTAAATAATTTTTTTTAATATAATAAGCTCACATAAATGCATACATCGAATAATAAAATTCTCCACATCAATTTAATAAATACAACACATATAATTAAATTAATCTACCATAATTTCATCAAATAATTATTTAATCTAATAATTAATCCCTCAAAAATTATTTATTCAATCCAATAAATATTAAATTAATTACAAAATCTCGGTTGTCACATCTTTCCCCTCTTAAAAGGATTCTGTCCTTAGAATCACAACTCAAACAATTCGTCCCGTTACATTCTCCCCCCTTACAAAGATTCTGTCCCAAGAATCGAAGACACAATTTGATAACTCAGAGAAATCTTTCATCATATTATCTAAATATAGATTTTATATTTCATACTACATTCCTTACTTTAACAAATTCTAGGTTTCATTTCATAACTTTCACTTGAGATCAATTATATTGTGAGTATTATATATCTTTCAACCCATTCATTTCTTTTTTTTAAGGATCGCTAT
Organism: Panax notoginseng; assembly: GCA_016801055.1. NCBI lineage: Eukaryota > Viridiplantae > Streptophyta > Magnoliopsida > Apiales > Araliaceae > Panax > Panax notoginseng. The sequence goes on from CM029017.1 coordinate 140,828,590, forward strand.
CAAAAACACTCGGGATATTACATTAACCCTTTCTTCTAAGAATTTCGTCCTCGAAATTTTATCTATTAATCTTTATTCATCCGATCTATCAAAATAGATTTTACGTTAATACTATATTCATTCCTTGGGTTTTATAACCACTTATTTTCACAAAGATCTTTCTACAATTATTAAACTTTTCTATTAAAAGTCTCATATTATTCCTTAATAACTCATATCCTTCTCACTTTAAAATCTCTTTTCTCACTTATTCAACATACTTATTATTCAGTGTCGCATTCTACGACTTACTTCTTTTTAAGGAATACTTTCCTTACCACATTCGCCTTTTAGAATAGCAAGAATCTTCCACAATTGCTCAATAATTGTGAAGAAGTATGAATAACTCAGGAATTTAAAAGATCTCAAATCATGCTGAGGGGTCACAAGACCGTGAACTCTATTCTCGGTTTACTAGTGCTTCAACTCAATCCTTCACACTGCAAACCAGAGTGTTTATCAATCACAAAGACTGGAAACACCCTCCTCACGTACACTAGGTGGTCAGCCTATTGTACCACTATGTTGGGCCGCAACGTAGTGTTTTGTAACGACTATGTGTGTTACGCTCGGAACCATTGTCCCCGAAAACATGTCCCCTTATAGGGTTGTTTAACTCAGCTTTTCAACATCTGAATCTGCACCAAAACAATTTGGTTTGGCATAACTTTTCAATGAACGTTTGAATTTCATGAACATCTTTCAATATTTGTCTAGCTGAATCAAATAGCATAGACCTCTACAACTATTCGGACATCAACTGAAATATACATATACATACATGCATATGTATTCTCATATCTTAAAGAAATCTCAAAAATCTTTTTATGACGTCATGATACCGCACTGTATTTACAGTCCGTTGAGGATTTCGTTATTTGGTGATTTTATCATACTAAATCATACCATAGTGGGCTGACGATCCTTAGATCTCATCCAACACTAAGTAATACTTCATTGATGACTCCATCATTTTTATCATCTTTGCACCAGGTTACATGATACATTAATGATATATAAAATACATTTTGATATATTGCAAATCATTTTTGTCTAGCCGAAGCAATTAGCATAGACATACAAATAACAATATTGTTGTTAAAACTCATTCGTTCCATCATTTGATCCAATATTTTTCAAGAAAATAGAAGTATAAACAACAGCACGAAGTCAATAAATTTTGAAAGTCTAGCATAGCTAGTAGATTTAGAATATCCAGGTATCCATCAACTTCAATCTTTACTTTATTACTTCATTACTTAACCATTCTATCAATCTACAACTTCATCAATGCTCTCTATACTATGACCGTTTTCTACCCAAAATAGTTCATCAAACTTACTGCACATTAGAAGTTCAGGAACCTACCACAATAATATGGGTTTAAGAACTTATCCTAGTCAGACCATAGGCGTCCATTCGCTGAGGGGTTCAAAACATACTATATTATTATGAGTCACGAACTTACCATATGCATTAGTTTTAATAACCGCACCTAATCCTAATAATATCTGACTAATCTTAATAGTTTCTAACTATCAAACATACACATGAGAAAAGAATCACCTTTTCACCACACATAAATTGATAGCACCACACCAACATTCAAATGATTATCAATGTAATAAATTGAGTGCAAGCACAAAACCCTCGCCCATACAAAGGTTTGTACAACTCAGCCATCACAGGAGTCCTCAGTTGAAATCCCAACTAACTCTATCTTACTCTTAACAACTTACCCTTAACTTGCTCAATACGAATTCCTCATATCACATTATCTATAACTCATCGTGAGTTATCTTGTATTGTATCATAGTACATTATCTTCATAGCATCAAGCTATAATCATTCAAACATTATAGACCATCTTTCTTTTCATAACTTAAACAGATCACGTCGTGATCTTATTTTATAATCATCCCCCTTAAAAAAAAATTTCTTAACTCGTGATCGATCCTCTTTCATCATTTACGACATCATTCGTTATCTTGGCTATTGGAGTTAAGAAACTTCCATTTCCTATCTTTATATCTCTTCAAGATTCTTCTTTGAATCTTCTTGTTTATATAATAATTCTTCCTTTAAGAATTCTAACTTCATTTACATCACTCAACATTTCATTCGAGTTCTACACTTTCATCATACACAACCATTCTCTACACTTGGTACACATTGAGTCTCTAACAGTTTCAGTGTGGTACGCTGAGTGGTTTCTCACAAACAACCAACAAACGAGGTTCCGAGTTGCTAGTTCGTATATACCTCTGCTCTATGAAGGAATTGTTTAGCCCAGATACCATACATCAACTACTAAAGAGTACAATTGTACCATACTTAAATATAACTCTCTATTCTTTACTTCTTTATCACTCTTCTTATAGACACTGTCTATTTATTATCACCTTACATCCTTACTATTGGAGTTGGGTAACCCCACATTCATATTCCTTATAACTCTGCGAGATTCTTCTTTGAATCCTGTCACGCAAGTTTTAATCCCTTCTATAAAATTTCTTAAATTACTTCTTATTGTTCAAACTCTATCTAAGCTTATTCATTCACTATCTTCACCTTTTCTTCTCAAAGGTTATAGCCTAAGGTACTCTTACCTAAGGTTTATAACATACAACTTTGATACCAACTTGTGACACCCCCAAATCTGGTACTTCAATTTCCACATGATTTGGTGTTCACTAATCAAAATCATATATCTATCTACCCATAATAAATGCAAACCATGCAATATATAGAAATAATTCCTCCCCTTATGGGGGTTACAACATCTGAATAATAAATACAATCCCAGGTCATACTAACCTTAAATATATGTACGGAAACATAAATAAATAATAAGTCTTAAACAACATCGAGTCTTAACAATGACATTCTTAAAATTTAATAACACGTCTTCATCACTTAATAGCTTTGCCCTTGCCTTTGCTAGAAGAAGGCTCGTCAGTTCTTTCGTTCTTAACTGCAATATTATTATTACGCAAGAGTGAGCACGATTGCCCACAAGTATAACAATGAAATAACAATATAATAACATGCGAGTGAATCAAGGACTTCTGGAATAAAGCTCAACTTTTGAACCAAAAATGATTACCAAGAATCAACAAAATTTTGAGGGTCATAAGACCTTGAACTATGTCCTAAGTTATCAAGGCTTATACTTGAAACATTTAACAGTAATAAAACTATGGACTCTTATTCTCGTACTTAGGGGGATCAGCCCTTAGTACCATACTATGGACAATATCTTTACGCTAACGTATAAGTAATCCCTTATACATGGTTGTTCATCTTAGTTTGACATTAGAGTCCGCACCAAAGGAAGTTTGGTTTGGATAAATCAATAAGGGTTCGGGAATTTAGAACATTCATCAACTATGGACTAGTCGAATCAATAAGGGTTCGTTAGTCTAACAAGGTTCACAATAAATGGTATTTAAATTGAATAACAATCTCAAGAGATATACAATAGAACAAGTATTGTATAACAGATTCATAATTTGAAAAGATAGTTAATCTTTAATATAACAAATCAAACTTGATTTAATAATGACAAGAATTGCTTGAAGTAATTTACAAACTTGAATAATGATAACAAGTAGGGTTAGGATACTTGCCTCGTGCGTAGATTACACTTTAACTAAACTCGTTTTTTGATTTAAATTCTACATATCAATTACGTTCACAATACCAGTCAATTACAACGTACTAAACATCATAAGTTTATTCTTTTGTCTAACTCGAATTCATGACTATACTTATTCAATTACTACACTTACTGTCAAAAATTAGATTTCACGAACAATAAGCTAATTATGCATTCGATCATTCAATTTACACGTAATTGTATTATGGACGTGTTAAGAATTTATTTTAACACCTCATTATATGTCTAACAAGTTTTTATATTTATTACTATAAGTTACTAACACATTGCTGTCAGGTTTGTAATATTCATGAACGCAATCAAATTGCACAATATAAGCGGAAACGTGGAAAAATAGAGTTTTAAAATTTTACAAACCATATACCCGGATCACCTTTTATGCACAATTATTAATTAAACGAAAAGATAATGAACAAGAATCATACCTTTGAAGATTCGAGCTTCCTCAGGTACGAGTTCGCCTCCAAATCCTTTCGCGTCCAACTTGAATCTACCGGGTTTGGTTCCTTCCTTTGATCAATGTTAGCCACCCCAGTGTTTGGCCTCTAGAGGTGATCCACCAAGGAAGAAGAAGAATTCAAGAAGTTAGGTGGTTGGCTAAACCCTAGTTTTTCTATCTCTATAAAAAAAAAGCGTACTCTCCCAACTATTAAAATTACGTATTCACGTGTTGTGAAAGTGTTAACCACCTCACCCATAATAAGACTCCTCTTATTTATAGATGTAGGCAACCCTTTTTAACAATTAAGGAATTGTGTTTTATTTAATTAATTAAATTCTTTTAATTAATTAAGCTCCCTAATCTTATTAGGGATAATTAATTAAACTCTTTTAATTAATTTACTTCCTAATCCTATTAGGATATTTGAGAGTACTTTTATTAATTAATTCTCAAACTCCTTTAGGAATTGAATAATAATAATAATAATAATAATAATAATAATAATAATAATAATAAGACTCCTCTTATTAATTTATATTTAATATTTCCAAAATATTAAATAATAAATATTAAGCTATTTAATTTATTCTATCACCATAGATTAAATTAAATATACTTAACTTATTATTACGATTATGCCATTAACATCTTAAATAATTATTCTTCCTTTTATGGTGTGACCCTTTAGGTTCTCCATATTAAACCGGTTATGAATAAATCAATTAGAATAATTTTAATCTTATTTAAATAAATAAATTAAACTAATAATTTATTTAAATAAATAATATTTATTCTATAATAGGGATAAGCCTCCCTAGCGATTAACGACTTTTCAGATAATATAGATTTCAACATTAATCATAAAAGAACCTTTGAGTTAATAGTTACCGTACAATTTAATCCTTCCACCACACAATGTCCCAATTAAATATAAGACATGGAATTATTGTCATCAAGATGAACTGACACTGATCCTGGTTGTGCTCTACACGATCCTTTCTTCGCCATTTATGCGCTCGGGACTGATTGTCCTCGGTGCGACTGAGGGGATTTGGAGTATATTGACTAGCCGAGAACAGTAGTCGGCGTGCTAACGGTGCATACTCAGAACCACCTTCCTTGTTTTTCAAACCCAGCCTATCTTTAACTAACCCTCTCACCTGGGTCGTTTAATGAGTCTTTGTTTTTTCCTGGTTTGAAGATTCACAATCTCTGCTCGCCATGATTTTCAACCAGAAAAACTTGGAGTGATTGTAAAAGCACTAAAACCCCCTCCTTCTAGCACCAATGTTAACACCAATTTTCGTCTGCGCGTCCAATTACCAAATCCACACGCTTGAACATGCACAGTAACGAAATCACACATGAAACTTGACGGCTTATGCCACCGGGTGATAGCTCCGATGTGAGAATGAGTATGGGTGTCCATCGGTAAAAAATTGGACCGGACCGGCCTAAACCGAACCGTACCGTACCGAATACCAAAAGTATCCAATTTCATGTACCGATACCGGTACCGAATAAACCGGAATCCCGAACCGTTTACCCGGTTAGTTACCAGTTCGATACCGATTTATACATGTTTTTTACCGGTTATATGTAAGAAATAAATTAACCTATTTGTGAGACCCCGAATTTTATGAAATAAAAGTATTTAATTTTCTATTTTGGTAAATAGTTAAATTGATAAAAGTTTAAAGTTAAGGGTAATATGTGAAATTTTTTACAAAGTAAACAAGTTGATATAAAATATTCTTTTTGTCGAGAAATATCCGTACGACGGTATAATTATTGGTGGACCCCACAACAAAATTATTGTTGGATTGAGAAAACGACAAAAATATTTTTAAGAAAATAACGGCGGAAGTTTTACCGTTAAAACTGTTGACCTACTCGGTAGTAAAAGTACAGTAATACGCGTGGTTGCATAGTAGTACACGATATTGATTATTAATGCTTACGTGATAAGTTACTCAGTTTTGTTTCATTAGTAAAATTAATGTAATAAAACAGAAAAGTTTTTTATATAAAACAGAATACTTTTATAAAGTTATCCTATAAATATAATATATTATATTCTATTATGCATAGTATTTTGCATAGTAAAATCTTTTTATATAAAACAGAATACTTTTATAAAGTTATTCTATAAATAGAATATATTATATTTTATTATTCAGTGTTGCATAGTACCTGTATAGTGTTTTGTATGGTAAATTTTTTTTATATAAAACAGAATACTTTTATAAAGTTATTCGTTTTATTAGATTATAAATAGAATATATTATATTTTATTTAAAAGATTTTGCTTTAAATATGGACCGTCCGATTAAAAGTAAATCAATCTGGACCGTTCATGAATTAGTTACTATGCAGTCCATTCTTCTATAAATAGAAGCTCATTCCTTCATTATTTCTTACGAATTCACTGAAACTCTAGAGAGAGAAACTATAGAGAGAGTTCTTCTTCTATAATCTTGAGCGTATTTCTTTAGAGTTTAAGAAAGCTTTGAGCGTAGTGCAAGTTTTCTTCGAGTATATCCTCGCCCTACTAGTCAGAGTACTCTTCTTTCAAAGGTAAGAGTTTTCATGAAGATAATTATTTTCTTTCAATACTCGTAAGAGTTGTTATTCCATTCTTCATTATTATGTTGGAATAACCTGCTTATGCGAAGTACCGCATACGTGGTGAAATTCTTCTATTATTCCGTTCTGTATTATTCTGTCGGAATATCTTGTCGGTGCGTATTACGCCTGACCTGGTTCTATTAATTATTCTGTTGGAATAACCTGTATATGCGGATTACCGTACACCTGGTGAATTTTGTTGTTATTCCATTATTTATTATTCTGTTGGAATAACCTGTTTACGCGGATTACCGTATACCTGGTGAATTCTGTTGTTATTCCATTATTTATTATTCTGTTGGAATAACCTGTCTGTGAGATCTATCGCATGCATGGTGATTTCTGTTGTTATTCCATTCTTTATTATTCTGTTGGAATATCCTGTCGGTGCAAATTTTGCCTGACCTGGTTCCGTTCTTTATTATTTTGGTGGAATAACCTGTCTGTGCGGTCTATCGCATGCATGGTGATTTCTGTTGTGATTCCATTCTTTATTATTCTGTCGAAATATCCTGTCTGTGCATTTACGCCGGACTTGGTTCCATTATTTATTATTCTGTTGGAATAACCTGTCTATGTGGATTACCACATGCATGGTGAATGATCCTTTGTATTTCATTCCTTATTAAATTGTGAAAATGATATGTTTACGTGGATTATGATGAAAGTCATAATAAAAGCATTGGAATGATGAAAATCATGGGTATATGTGGTATTAGTAAGTGTTATGATGAGTTATGTTGGTTATTATGTGAAAACATGAAAGTTTCTTAGAAATCACAAAGGGTTGAAAAATTAGATTTTGGTGAAAATGGAATATGAAATTCAATTGACCATATCTCCTATTATATTTCGAATTTTTAAGTGTGGTCAAGTTCTAGAGTTAGATCTATGAGTTTCCTAACTTATCCAAGTGGAATCACTGGAAAAGGTGTTGTAGATTTTCGTGTGGACTGATTTTAGCAAAGGAGTCAAAAACCAAAATTTCCAAAAAGGCTACTGTCCAAAATTTTAAAAGGGCATTTTTGGCCACTTAAATTATAAGAAAAATTCTGGCCTTTTGGGACATAAAAATATATGACATGAAGTACCTACTGTCCAAAAATGAGCTCATTCCGACTTAAAATGAGCAAGTTATGATCATTTCAATATTTAGATTTTTCTGACGAAAAACGCTATAACAGGAGTTCTATAACTCTGATAACCATGAAATTTAAACTGGAAGCTCACGTTAACCTGTGTAAGATCCTGCCAAGATTTGAGAATTTCTCGAGTTAACCTTGAGCTAATTTCTTAAGGCATAAATTAGAAATTGATTTTTGAAAAATAGTAAATGAATTTTAAAAATTCCGAGAAAAATATATGTTTAATATGAGACTATATTCTGCTAAATCCCAGAAAAGAAAAATTTTTGGGACTGATTTGGTATTTTTTATGAAAATAGTTTAGTTACAAACATATGAGTTAAATATGTTATGTGAAGTTAAAGAATTAGTAAATAGGATTTTAGGGCTTGAAAATCATATATAAGGTATATACAGATTTTTGATGAGGGATTTGATCATTGATGATGAAATCTTATGAGTATGGCATTTTTGAATGATTAAATGCATTATTTGATAAAGTGTAAACAATTGAAATAAATTATTTATAAGTTTAAGAAATGATTAAAATATTATTATAATATTAATGACAGTAGATTATGAGATTATTAAGTGATTGATAACATTTGGTTATTATTGAACGCTGGATAAATTGTATTATAAATGTTTAATATTTATCATTTATCTCATTTGATTGATTCTTTATGTCATCGTCATCATCCTCATGCTTATATTATTTGAAAGTCATTTGTGGCCTGTAGTGCATAGATGAGCTTGGTATAATTATGACCAGGATTATTTGGTATAATCATGACCGTAATGTTACAAATGATGTGGAAAAAGTCTTCATTGGCCCGTAGTGCATTGATGGACAGTTTTTTGTATGATTATGGTTATGGATTCTCTTCGGCCAAGGGTGCAAAGATGAATTATTTTATGGCATGATCAGTATCGTTGATGAAAACACGATTATCTTTGGCCCGTAGTGCATGGATAATTCGTGGTCATGATACTAAAGAATATCCCTGGCCTGTAGTGCAGGAATGATTCGATTATGTGGATTAATTATTGAGCTGAGTCTCAGCAATGAAATATTAATTCATAGATGTGATAATAATAAATATCTTTGGCCGTAGTGCAATGATGATTTAATTAGTATGATTATGAGCAGAAATTATGATTTTGTATAACCATGATTTTTGATGTTTCAGGTGAAGATAGGTGATGAAAATTATCTTCGTCCTGGGTGCGAAAAGGAATTCAGAATCACAATTATGATTATGAGTTATTCATATGATTGTGGACATGAATTGTTGATTGATGTTACAGGGATAAAATATTATTGGTGGACTTTTAACATGGAGAAGATAATAGACCTGATGGTCTATTTGACTCTTTTAATGGATTGCTCGTTCCGCTGCAATTATGGTTGAAAAGTTTTATCATCTACCATATGTTCTAAATCTCTGAGTTATTATTGATGAAAGCTATTGATAATGTAATTATCTTTAGTCATGATATTCTTTACTGGGCTAGTTGTGCTCACCCTTTTTGCTTCACAATTCCTTTCAGGTAATAAGAGTGTAGCTGGGTCGAGCGGGGATAACAGGGAAATAGTGTGATGGTCCAAGACCGTTGAAGTTTCTCAATACATTATAAAACGGCATAACATGCAACATATAATTGTATTGAGGACCTAAGATGTGTGTGTCGTATTTTATACATCACTTAATAATTGATTTTGGCGAACAACAATAGGGTGATGAGAAACCGACTTTGAAAGCGTCAAAAGTGCACCTCATTAGAATGAATATGATAGTAATCTTCTCGTTCTTCTTTGGGATCTTGAAATATTTGCTGCTGTATTTTATATGGCATTGTAATAATTTGAGTTTGAATACTGTCTATGAGACAATATTGTATTAAAACTCACAGCTTAACTGTGGTCGTATTCTATACGATAGTTCAACAGTTGTATAAATGAAGTTTGTATTTGATTTTTATAGTGTGATATCTGGCGACTCAGAATGGGTCGTGTATACCTATTTTGTATAAATGACTGGAATCTTATATAAAGCAATAGAGCTTTGGCTCTCGTTCAAATATTTTATTTTCTTTGGATCACTAGCCTAAATTTTAAGTTTTTCCATTTGTTTTTACACTTATTTTTTGTTTTGCCTTGGTAAGTATATTTGTAGGTTTGTAGGAAGTAGAATCAGTGCAAATCTCAATCATCTTGAATTTTGCTTGAAAAAGTTAGGATTCAGTTGAGTGTCCCTTGCCATGTAATTCCAATGTAACATATATAATACATTTCTTTTTCTTCTTCCCATATTCCACAATTTGTATATTGATACTTGAAGAATTTGAAATGAAAAGAAGAACCTTTTACTGTACTACTTTTTACCTCTTTAAAATGAATGTTAAATGCATGCATCTAATTGAAGTCCCTGGAAATTGTGTAATAATATTAATTCAGAGGTTCTCATTGATTATTCCATTTGGTTACCAATTTCATATTTCTTTTACATGTAGTGAAGTAGTTTCCCTTGATAGTTGACATAGTTTTTCTTCATGATAATCGACTTTCTCAAGACGTGTTGAGGCTATTATGCTATATTGCTATCATGCTATGTGATAAACCCCCGATAGTTGGGTTAAGAAAATTAATATATTACACTACTAGAGGAAGATGAAACTAAAACTCTACCAAGTGGCTTAGATTATTTCCATCAGTTACATCCCATGAGCCATGACCACCAAAATAAACAAACCGGCCACCAGCAAAAAAAAAGCCCTAACAAAGTAACAGTGTAACACCCATATGCCATATATAGACAAATCGACATAAATAGAGAGAAATTAATTAACTAAATCTCAAAATAAACTCAAAATTACCTAAGAAAAATTTTGATTCTTGAATCTAGAGTTGGAGAGGCGACTGCGATGCAACGACTGACAAGTCGGAGGTTGGCCGATAGGAGAAGAATGGATGGATCGTCGAGGTGGAGAGACAAATGTATGAGACTTCGAGATGGATGGACTGGATTCTACTGTTCAAGACTCTGAGGAGAGGACTGAGTTCGACTGTTCGAGATGGGAGAGAAAGGTTTGACGTGTTTGGGAATAAACTAAACAAAGTGAAGACTGAAGTCACTGAACCTAATCTAAATACAAATACTGAGATATTTTTATTTTTTAATATTATTAAATAAACTGGTACAACCGGTTTAGTTAGGTATACCGACCAAGCCAAACACCCTACCGAAACCGATTCTGAAAAAATGGTATATATCGATTCCGTGTACCGGTACCAAACCTGTTACTCTTTGTACCGAATTGACCGGTTCAAATCGGTTCAGTTTCCCTAACAACTGAATATACCATTTTTTTAACACCCCTAAGAATGAGTACAAGCTGAAGAAGGCTTAACAATGAAGCCTTTAGTGTTTAGTGCTCAAAAGTGTATTCCCTGTTAATTGAAGTGAAGCCTTGTATTTATAGCTGTTCTCATCATCCTAAAGCCAATTTCTAATTGGATTAGGACTCCTAAACATGGCAGTTACCTGAGTTTGTGTCCAAATCAATCTAATTAAAAGGTGGAAATTGGATATAATCAAACACCTACATTTGGAGTTAGTATTTAAATATGGTTAGGATTGGAATCCTTAACCATTCAAACTCCTTATCATGCCAGACTTCATACGAGGAACAACCACCTGTATGGGCCCAAGTCATCCGAACCCCTCTAAACTGGTTTGGACTCTGGCCCAAAGAACTTGATCGCCCTGCCCCGAACACCAATAATCAGATCAAGACTCCAGCCCAAAGGACTCGGTTGCCCGACCCCGAACATCACCAATCCCCTTATTGGCTTTGGCTCATTGGGCTCAACAAACCCTTCCCAATCTAGGCCTTCAACCCACATAGGGGTTGGCAGATTATACCCAAACAGATCTAATCTTTTTTTATGCTAACAAGCTTAATCAAGAGAAAGAAAAGCAAAAAAGTTTTTAAAAACATAGAAAATTAGTGGACTGCTGCCCTTGAATAGAAAATTAGGGGTTAGCTATATTATTCATAAAAGTTTGGCCTTTGGGTATGTTAAAGTACACTGAATAAGCTTTCCATAGACTCCAGAACGGACTAATTCTGACTTCAGAGCAAAGAGTTATGACCGTTCAAAGTAGTCGCGTCAAAACTGTCTAACAAACTCGGGATAGTCACCTTGCACGAATTTTCTAAAATTATTTGTTTAGAATTTAGAAAAGGTCAAAGAATAAAAGTTTTAGACCCGGAAGTTAGCTTCGCGTGGACTCAAGAATCGCTCAAAAATGTTTTGAAACGAAAAAGTTATGACTATTTTAGGAAGAGAGGGTAAAGTTGGGAAAAAGGTGAAAACCGTAATGAACGTACACTTTTGGCTAATTATTTGGACTTCTTAATGAACCCGAAATGGAGGTTTCATATTTTTTAAAAATAGTCTCATATGATACGAAAAACATCCAAAAATGGGATCAATCCGATTAATGAACAATGCGTACAAAATTCGCAAAATAGCGGATTTGGTATGCTAGCGGCGGAGCGGTAACGCTGTTGGGCAGCAGCGTGCGCGCGCTAGGCTTGTCGCGCCGCGCCGCGCTGCGCTGCTGGGCAGTTGCCTGACATGTTTTTTGACGCGCTGTTTTGATGGGTTCCATGATCCATTTTTGCGGTTAGAAATTTTTCTAAAATATTACGCCATAAGGTATATAACATGCCCAAAATTTAGCTGTTATATGACTTATGATTTGAAAATTAAAAATGAGCGAACATGCATGTTAGAACTAAAATTTGAGTGAACATCGAGCGTTGGCGCGTCGAGCGACTTTGATGTTTGACATTCCGAATCGTGTTCCGGCAAAATAATAAGTCAAAATAAATTTAATAAAATCCTACGGGATGAGATTTGACTATAAGTGATATTTTATGCCAAAAAAATTTCTTTCGCGCATAAATAAAGCAATAAAGATAAGTAATAAATATAAATTACATATTTAAGTAAAATAAAAACTATAGTTGCCTATAAAATTATTTTGTGGTGCAACGAAGAATGTAAAACTTTTGAAAATTTTTATTAATCATAAAATTGATATTTTGAGATTTTCGTCGCTTTATTTTTTATTTTACGATAATCGTAAAATGAAAAATAAAGCAAATGTGCTAGTGAGATAAAATATTTATATATGAGGCTACAGTTAGTGTTTACTATAAAAGTTATGTTAGCTGTTTAAACTATGAATTTGCAAGTAAAGGTAAAAGATATTTTTGAAATGGAATTTAAATGGTTTAAGCTTCGAGATGTAAAATATTTATGTCTTAAAATGTGTGAGACCTTTATAAGCGATTAAAATATTAAATAATTAATATTATTATATTATTAATTAATTAATAATAGTAAATGATTAAAATATTATTAAATAATTAATAATATTAGATAAGAATTAAAATATTATTAAATGATTAATAATATTTGTGAATGATTAATATCTTATTAAATAATTTAATAATGTTAAAAAGTGATTAAATGTTATTACGTGATTAATAATATTAAGTGATTAAAATATTATTAAATGATTAATAATATTAGCCAAGAGTTTAAGATGATGATTAAATGACAGTAATATTATTGAGGGATGATAATATTACTAATGAGTTAAAGAAGTATTCAATGTTTGATTATATGGCTAAATGTTAACTAATTTATTATTTGAGTAATAGTATTGTGAGATAAAATGTATTATTCTAATTGGATGATCGATCTTATTAATGATAGGTCTTTCATAAAAGATTAAATTAGATTGCTTAGCTGTAATCAACGATATAGGAAAGTTTTCTAACTCAAACTCGAGTTAATACTTTTCAGGAATGCTAGTAGTTTAATTATTGACAATTGTTCCACATATATGATTAGTGATTCGCACTTAGTGCACATTGCATATGTTTATCAGATATGAAAGGCTGATCACCTTCATTACCAAAGTATTTGTTCATGGTCATTGTTGACCACTCAGCGTTATCAATTAAATTATTTATGTATTGAAATTTGATTCATGCTCTTTCACAATTATTATATTGTTGAAAACTTGAAAGCTTATTCTTTCTTTCAATCATGATATATCTTTATTGTATTTAAACTTGCTGAGCAAAGTAGTTGCTCACCCTTGCTATATCATGAATATATTTCAGTTTAACCCGAATGCTCAAAGAAGGACAAAGGCAAAAGAAAAGATGGGGATTAGTTTTATATGGACATTTATCTATTATGATAACTGACGTAAATTGATGATTTAAATCATGTGAATTATTAAAAGTATATATTAAGATAAAGGTTGTAGACCTTGGGAAATATTACAGAACCATTGTGTAATAAACAATTTACCTATGGCCAAATTAATTTCGACCAATATATTATTTAAAGTATATGTTTCTACGTACTTTAGATATATTTGGCATCCATGAAGTTCGAAGATGGTCAAACTTTTGTTAAAGTAGTAAAATAATATTGCAGCCATATTGTCGCAATAACAAAGGCTATTACATATCCAACTTTTTTGACAAAATATTTTTCCTATAGCCTAGACAAAAACACAACCAAACTTGAAGTTTATGGAATCCAAACTCTTCTATTGTGCATGCAATATGCAATGTAGGTGACACAAATTCTGATATTTCTTGTATTACTGATTGCTTAATAAACATGCATCGAACTGATTTAAGAGCAAAATGACATTTTACCAGAAGAGACATGATATCCATCTTGTCTAAGTAATCGAAAACAAAGCCATACAATGTGAAGATCATCGTCATTCTTAGTAGCAATGTATTCATGAAAGATAGCATTCATGTGTTGTAATGCCGCATCAATCTCAGCTTCAAAATGGTACGCCACACCTAATCGTTGGATATTATCAATCAAGTTGAGCTGCTGCTGAGGCTCATTGGCAGCTCCCAATAGCATCTTCTTCGCTTCTTCTTTCAGTAGTTGTGATTGTTTCTCTGTGGCAGCATCGTTTCTCTAGCTACAATGATATTAACTAATTCATGTGTTGAATTGCTTCAACACCAATTAGTATAACAACCAATTGTTTAAGACAAATATATTCGCTTTATCGGACACTCCATGAAGAAGCAACAATAATGGACTTAACTTTTGGGACACTCATAGAGGAGGGAACTCAATAAATAAATAAAAATATGTTGGTATAGTGTGATATGAAAATATTTTATTCATGACTTCTTATTCTAGTGGTTAAGATCAAAGTGTTTGTGATTTTTAGGTCTTATATTACTTAGATGATTTTATTTATTCCTTAAAAATGATATATATTGCCAAAGTTAGCAGGACTCTTTCTTCCTTTTATGTAAAGTTTGTTTCCTCTTTATGTGAAGCTTGTTTAAGTTTGTTTGTTCTTTTATGTGAAGTTTATTTTCTTTATGCGAGGCTATCGCGAGTTTATTTTTTTTTCTTTTAATAAAATTTGATTGATTATTAATATTATAATGATGATAATGTACTTGATATGAAATTATACTCCTATAAAGATGAGAGATAATACTAGTCCATATTGTAGTTAATGATGAATTACAAAGCACGTGTTAGTATCAATAATATATTTTAAAATTGTGGTGTGTTATTTGATATTATAATTTGAGTATAAATAGTATAGTATGGGGGGGGGGGTTAAATATTTTTTTAGTCACTATACTGTATGTCAACTTACAAGTGAGTTACTCAACTGTTTTTTTTATAGTCAACTCACTTAACTTTTGTTTTCTTACAAAACGTTATAAAATATGTTAAGTCATGTTAACTTTAAACAGTTTGACCACATAAGAGAGAGAAAGTTGGCATGGAATAGTGACATAGAAAAAAGAAATATTTATTAAATCCTAGTCATTACACACATAAGCTATAGCCCACCCATCAAAAAAAAGTATGCACATGTCCACCCAGCCCACCAAACCTGACTCGACCCAACTACCATAATAATAAAAAACTAAAAAAAAAATCAATAATGTCAAAAAAAAAATCCAAAACCAAAGTAAGGTCATTTTATCTTCAAAGTAGATCATTTTATCTTCAAATAATTCAAAACTAAAAAAAATCTAAAATAAAAAAAATTAATAATTCTAGGCCCCATTCATCTCCTTCACAGTCTCCGCCTCATCTTCTTCACGTGCATCGCCGCTCCGATAGCTTTTAGATCTGAGACATCTTGAGGGAGTGCAAAGGAGACAATTCTTCGATTAGTTGAAGTGTGACTGGTAGAGAGAGTGGCTGTTGGGATGTGATTATTTGGGTCTAGCCATGGTGCAGCCCAGTCTATTTAATGGTCTGGATCTGGTGATGGCCCATATGTATTTATTGTGACAGTAGGAGAGTCTTTAATAAAATAGGATTGTGTTTCCTTATTTAGAGGGATAAGGAGTCCTTCTCCTAGTTGGATGCGGGTGGAGGTGACTTCTATATATACGGCTACAAGCTAGGGTTTGAAGAGCATAAGACACAAGAGATACAACACAAATACACAACTTGTACTCCCAATATTATTATTGTAGATTACTCTCTCTCCGTGGTTTTTTTTCAATTGGGTTTTCACGTAAATCTTGTGTTCATACTTTATATTCCTTTATTTATGCTTATGTGAGTGTATTGCGTGAGTTTGACTGCACAACAATACAATCAATTACTCCATCAACCGTTAGCGTGATTTTGGCCTGCTATTTTGGTGATTTCGTCAGGCGTACAAAATTTGGCGTTAACATTGGTGCCGTCTGTGGGAATCAAGACATTTGTTCTAGTTTTGATTTAAAATTACCGAATGAAATAAGTGATTCTTTTTTATTAAATTAAATATATACTTGTACGTGTGTATATATGTATTATGCCAATAGCAATTGAAGTATGATCGTAAATGATTATCAATACAACTTTACATATTCCCTCTCTTATATTATGCATGTGGTGGTAGTATTCACATGATGCATGTAAAATCTAAACATTAACACTTTGGTCCAGGTGATGATAAATTAGTGTTGAGTCACCGCACTAGTAACGAATTCAGCCAGCGCAGAGATAAAAGTTTAAGCTTTTATATCATTGAAGTGCTTTAAAGGCGACTTCAGTTTCATCATCAACCACAGACTGAAGAAAATTAAAGGATTCAATTCTTATACATATGCCAACGTGCTCATCTGCGAGGGATAAAAATCCCGAGGGTAAAAATCCCGAAGGTAAAAATTTCGAGGATAAAAATCTCACAGAGACTTTTTGAATACTCTCTTATTTATAAGTTCCTTATAAATAAGAGACTGGGGGGCAATGTTAGGATGTGATTATTTAGGTCTAGCTATGGTGCAACCCAGTTTATTTAATGGTCCGGATCTGGTGATGGCCCATCTGTATTTATTGTGACAGTGGGAGAGTCCTTATTAAAATAGGATATTATTTCTTTATTTGGAGGGATAAAGAGTCCTTCTCCAAGTTGGATGCGGGTGGAGGTGACTTCTATATATACGGCAACAAGCTATGGTTTGAAGACCATAAGACACATAAGATACAATACAAATACACTACTTGTACTCCTAATATTATTATAGTAGATTACTCTCTCTCTGTGATTTTTTTCCAATTGGGTTTCTCTGTAAATCTTGTATTAATACTTTATATTCCTTTATTTATGCTTATGTGGGTGTATTTCGTGAGTTTGATTGCACAACAATACAATCAATTACTCCATCAACCATTAGTGCGATTTTGACCTTCGGTTTTGGTGATTTCATCAGGCGTACAAAATTTGGCGTTAACAGTGGCTAAGCTCTTCTAGTTCATCCAAGAGTTGGGTATTTGAATTTCTTATACCTGCCATATATAGCAAAGAAGAAAAATTAAGAATGGTAAGAAGATAGAGTTCTGCCAGAGTCGGTGATGATGTTGATGCTGCTAGCTACTACTGCTTGGAGAGGCAGGGATATGGTGGAAATGGAAGAGAAGATAATAAAATGAGTTAAGATTGATGTAGGCTTTTGAAGTTCGGATCTTGTTGCAAAGATCTATGATTCTGGGTTTATGGATTATTTTATTTTTTGAAAATTTAATATATATATATATATATATATGATGATTTTGTTTGGAGAGAAGAAGATGATGAACAGTAGGGAGTTATTTTGGTTGAAAACTCAGATGAAGAAGATGAAATTTATTTTTATATTATGTTTAATTTATTATATTATTGAATATAAATTATTGGAATGTTTGCTCATTTAAGTATGTGACTAAATTAATCGTTCATTCAAGTATGTGGTTGCTTTTGATTATCAGTTTTGATCTCATTTTGCATTTGATTTTTCTTCGCTTGATAAAGTGAGAGAGAAAAAAGTTTATGACATTTATTAAATGTAAAAAATTCATTTAAAATAATATTTAAGTCTCACCTAAAAAATTATTTTCAATTAATTAAAAAAATAAGTAAAAAATTTATTTTTTCCATGTTTTTTTCTTAAAATTTTTGATTTTATTTTATTTAAAAAATTTCTTCCATATTCGCCTTAATTTTAATTAGCATATTTTTAGTTTTTATGTTTTATAATTTACTTAATTATATTTATCTATCACTTGATTAAATAAAAAATAATTTGATATTAATTACAAAAATAATTAAATATATTATTTATTTATTTATTTATTTATTTTTTGGCTTCTTTTCTAATTTATATTATACTTTAAAATATTTTTTTTCATTTTCTTCATTAATTGTTCCCTCCAAATCCACATAATGAAGGCCACATAGGATAATCTTTGACACATAAACTTCTTTTTTTTTAACAACTCAGCAACTTATGTATATTTTAGTTTAAAGTCAACATGATTTAACGGATTTTCTAATGGTTTCTAAGTAAACAAAAGTATAGTGAATTGACTGTAAGAAAAAAATAGTTGAGTGACTCATTTGTCAATTAACATACAGTATAGTGACCAAAAAAGTATTTAACCTTATAGTATGGATGGTTAAAAGAGTTGTATGTATATACAAATTAATCTATATATTTTTTAATACATGCATTTACACACTTAAAATAATACAATAAAAATAGGCTTAAATATAATTTATTACCTTAAAATATAGGTCATATTCCACTTCGGTGATTCACCTTTTAATTTTATCTATTAGATGATTGAACTATTAATTTTTTTTTAATTTCATTCAATTGAAGCTGCCACGCCAGAAATTGCTGATGTGGCCCGCTAACTAGACAAACTAATGCTTATGTGTAATTAAAAAATATTATTTTAATTATCTCTTCTAAACATAAAGGGTAAATATGTCAAATCATTTTAAATATAACCAAACCTAACCAATATCATTAAACTCATTCTTATTCCTCCTCCAAATATTCGTTTTAGGATTCAGATCTGTTTTACCACCACGGAGAAAGAGAAGGTGATCTGCACAGAGAAAGAGAATGTTTTACCATTGAGTTGGCGCTAGATGTAGGCGTCGTAGGATGAGTATCCGGGTCGAATTCGGATGTCATCATTTATGGAGGACGGTGGCGGGTGGTTGGGTAAGAGGCGTTGGGGGTGGGATTGGAAAGAAACAAGTAGGAGGAGAAGAATGGAGAGGATGAGAGAGAAAAAGAAACATTTTGGGACAAACTGTGTTGTTTGGTTTGGTGCTTTCATCATTTCTGCATGACAAATTTAAATTAATTAATTACAACAAACAGAAGCCAGCTACCAATCTCTTTTCCAACCTTGTCCAGCTATGGTCTTCAGCAGAATCGGGGGTTTCTTGCCAGAATTTTTGCAGATTCAGGCGATATCTCCTACATTTTTCGATGATCCTTTCGCCGACAACTATGGTGATTGATCTTGTAAATTATGTTAATTTTGAGTTATTAAGTTAATTGTGTAATTATTTTTAATTTATGTATTTTCTTGTATTTTGTTTAATTTGTGTTAATTGTAAAAATTTTAGTTTGATTCAGATTGGGTCTTTTTTCTTTTAATTAATTAATTAATCAATTGTAAAATATTTGTTATTTTACCTTTTTGTCATTTGATCTCATTAAAAATATATATTCTTTTTACACATAAGCACTCATTTAGCCTATTAGGATGCCACATCAGTAATTTCTGACGTGGCAGGTCCAATTGAATGAAATCGAAAAAAATTAATAGTTCAATCATCTAAATGATAAATTTAAAAGGTGCATCATCGAAGTGAAATATGACCTATAGTTTAGGGTAGTAAATCATATTTAAGCCTAAAAAATACTAAAGGTTTGATATAATTACGAATATGATATAGTAATAAACTAAGATCTAATTCAGAATTAACTTTTTAATTAACTAAAATGACTTAATTAATTTGAATAAAATCTCTATTTATCTTATTATTATTGTTTGGTTTGTAATATTCATGAACGCAATCAAATTGCTTAAAATAAGCGGAAACGTGCAAAATCAAAGTTTTAAAAATTTTACAAACCATATACCCGGATCACCCTTTATGCGCAATTATTAATTAAATGAAAAGATAAAGAATAAGATTCATACCCTTGAAGATTCGAGCTTCCTCAGGTACAAGTTCACCTCCAATCTTTTTCGCGCTCAACTTGAATCTATCGGGTTTGGTTCCTTCCTTTGATCAACGTTAGCCACCCAAGTGTTTGGCCTCTAGAGGTGATCCACCAAAGAAGAAGAAATATTCAAGAAGAAGGGTGGTTGGCTAAACCCTAGTTTTCTATCTCTATAGAAAAGAACGTACTTTCCAACAATTGGAATCACGTCTGTTGTGAAAAAGTCAATAACCACCTCACCCATAATAAGACTCCTCTTATTTATAGATGTGGTCGACCCTCCTTAATAATTAAAGAATTGGGTTTTATTTTAATTAATTAAAATCCTTTAATTAATTAGCCTCCTAATCTTATTAGGAATAAATGAGAGTACTTATATTAAATTAATTCTCAAACTCCTTTAAGAATTAAATAATAATAACAGTAATAATAATAATAAGACTCCTCTTATTAATTTATATTTAATATTTCCAAAATATTAAATAATAAATATTAAGCTATTTAATTTATTGTATCACCATAGATTAAATCAAATATTCTTAACTTATTATTACGATTATGCTATTAACTTCTTAAATAATTATTCTTCCTTTTATGGTGTGACCCTTTAGGTTCTCCATATTAAACCGATTGTGAATAAATCAATTAGAACAATTCTAATCTTATTTAAATAAATAAATTAAACTATTAATTTATTTAAATAAATAATATTTATTCTACAATAGGGATAAGCCTCCCTAGCGATCAACGACTTTCCAGATAATATAGATTTCAACATTAATCATAAAATAATCTTTGAGTAAATAGTTACCGTACAATTCAATCCTTCCACCATACAATGTCCCAATTAAATATAAGACATGGAATTACTGTCAAGTCTTAATTTATTTAATTATATGTATTTCGACTCTTAAATGCACAACTCCAAATAATGCAAATTAAAAACTCCTTTGTAATTTCATTCTGCCTTGACCAAGGACTACTGAGTTGTCATTTATCGAATCACATAGGACATTTCTCTTCTTTTACTAGAAGTGGTCGATTCTTTATTGATCATACATTATTTCCATGTACAACTTATTATACTCAAGAATACCCTTTGATTACCTTAAGGGTCTTAAGGAATAAGTCAAAGTATAACTCATCATACACAAGATACTATGATGATCTCAAGTCCAAGGATCACTTGTATTATTATCACTACAGGAATTCCTATTGACAGGCAAGTAAAACTCCATTAGGTATTCCTTAGCGAGCCATGTTCACTGAACTTATTCTCTAATAAGCATCTACATACTTGCTTTAGTGTCTCCACACAAATGATCATGAGATCAATCATCCTCATCCAATGAGCAAGCAACGTATGTACCAATCTATCCGGATTCACTAATCCCTAATTTAGTAATCCAACGATTAGGAACTATTTTAGTTTTAAGCTTTCTAAGAATTTAGATCTCATTAGAATGTTCATCATCATTATTCTAAAAGTATTGCTTAAAATTATGGGTTTATCACATATTATAAAGCAGCATCGTGTAGATAATTAAAAGCCTTTAATTAATTAATATTTTTTATTAATAAATGAATAAGATTGTTACAAAGTATATGTTTTATCATCAAATATAATTGGCTTGTGTGCATACTACTTTCAATCTCCCACTTGTAGTAAAGCCAATCGTCATGGTATCTCATACTCTTCTTCTCTAAGTGACCATTATCCTGCTGTTGGATAAGCTTCAGTAAATGGATATGTAATGTTGTTCTTGAGAGTTCACTATCTTTATAGTGATTTCCCATCTTTCAATGTTTCCTCTAATCAAATGAAAGTGCCACAACACATGTTTAGATCTAAGATGAGACTTAGGAACTATTCCTAGTTCTGTAATGAACTTATCATCCAAACAATTAACTTGCAGCTTCATTTACAGCTATATACTTTGTTTTTATCACTAAACCAACAACTATTTGCTGTTTGGAACCTTTCCAATTCACTGCACCACTGTTCAAGGTAACACTTTATCTTAAAGTGGATTTTCTGTTGTCTTGGTCTGTCTAAAAAACTTGAGTCTGTTAAACTCTCTATTTTTAATTTAGATCCGCCATAAATTTTAATCACATCCTTAGTGCCGATTAAGTACTTTAAGATGTTTTTCACTGTCTTACAGTGATCTTCTCCAGAATATGACCAATCATCATCAGGTCTCATATATTTCATTATATACATGATTGTCACTCATGCGATCTCTCTTTTTAGGAGTCTATGGGGACTATTAAGAGAGATACACTCCATAGCTCATCAGCATGAGACATCTCTTGGAGTTTGTCATGCTAAACGAATTTAGCATCAAATGAATATACGTTCCTTGGGTTAAGTCGAGCATCCTTTTAAATCTATCTATATAGATTTGCATCCCCAATTACGATACTCTTCGCAAATCATTCATGGAGGAATATTTCGACAACTTTATCTTTACTGATTCTAGCATTGGCACGTCATTCCATATCCGTAGTATATCAACATATAATACTAGAAATGTCACGACGCTCCCACTGACCCTTTTGTACACACTAGGTTCATTCTTATTTTTGATAAAATCAAACTCTTTTGATTGTCTCATCAAAACGAATGTTCCATATTTGAGAAGTTTACTTCAATCCATTTCTCTGAGTGTCTACAACTCTTACCTCATCGTATGTAACTAGATCATCATCTTCTATGATGCGTACCTCATCATCATCATCTATGATGAATCCATACCTCCCAGGTATCTTCGGTACTATTTTAGATTTACGATTCGGTTCACTTATAGTGTTTTGTGGTTCTTGAACACTTCAAGATCTATTATCCTCCCACTAGCCCCTTTAATGATAAACACTTTTATCTTAGAAGGTAGTGTGTTTCACAACAAACACCTTTTTTTTAAGTAGAATTATAGAACATATATCCTAAACTTACTTTAGGATGTCCCACAAATCTGTACTTGTCAAATCTTGTCCCAAACCTATCCTTTGAAACGTTTTCACATAAGCTGGACAACCCTTATCTTAACATACTTAAGATTAGGAATCCTCCCTGTCCATAACTCTTATAGATTCTTGGGGTCGAATTTTGAGGTTACCTTTTCCGTAGATATGCAGCCATTTCTAGGGCATGACCCCAGAAGGATACTGGAATGTCGGTAAAATTATTATGGACCGTACCATGTCCAACAAGGTACAATTTTTCCTTTCAGATACATCAATCAATTATTGCGTATCAGGAGGCGTCCATTATGAGAATACCATTTGAGATGATCTAAAAACTTATTGCACAAGTATTTATTCCTTGATCTAATCAAAGAATCTTAATACTTTGTCAATTTATTTCACTTTTGAATTCTTTGAACCTTTCAAATAATTCACACTTGTATTTCAGCAAATACACACATTCAATTCTTTGAATGATCATCTCCTTTTCTTATACTAGTTTGTTCAATTTGCAAAATTATTTTCACGTAAGTCAAGTATATAAAATCCATTAAGTAATATTCCAGTTATACACAAAATATTATTATTATAAATAGAACAACAATTGTTCTTAAATATAATACCAAAGATTTTATTGTCCAACAATAAAATGGAAATAATGTTTCTAACGAGAACTGGAATACAAAAATAACTTATTGGCTTAATAGATTTTCTCGTAGGCAATGCTAAACTATAAGTTTCTATGGCTAATGCATCAACCTTTGCTTCATTTTCCATACATAGGATTACTTATCTTTGATTAGCTTTTTACTTTTGTTGGTCCCTTCATAAATCTATATTTATGATAACCAAAGTCGGTATCCAATTCCCAAGTAGAACCTTGACTTTAAATTATTTCAATCATAAACAAAACTGTATTGTAACTGAAACTTCACTAAGCATCTTTGGTTAGCCTCTGCAAGATGCTTCTCGCAGTTTCTTTCCAGTGTCCAGGCTTATGGGTTCATGGTAAATAGTAAATACAAATTGTGTCAATACAATTTAAATTTCTTAATTTTTCTCCTCCATAAATTTCCTACATGTCATGTTATTGCCTATTGGAGGGTGTAAAACTCCAGTTTCACAAGTCATCTGTAAATAATTTATTCTCTTTATTAATAATATGTTTTTTTATATATATTTATAACGTTCGATTTAATAACGATTCGATAACTTGATGTATCCACCCAATAACTTTTTATATAGGAAATTGTAAAATTCACAACATAAAATGTTATTTTCATAACAAAAATATCGTTATAGATCCTATAGCGACGATTTTTATCGTCGCTATACATCTACATCGACACTTTTGTGGTGAAAACAACAAAAAATATTGTGAATTTAACAATTCTCTTTATATATTTACAAGTCATCAGTAAATAATTATTTTTGCTATATTAATATCAATCGCCTTTTTTGTAGGTCAGTAACTATTTGTGTTTTTTTAAAATGACATTACAAAATTTAAACAAATTCCTACTAAGTTTGAATTCAATTTTTTTTTAAATTAACTTTAAAAAAATTAGAAACATATAAAAGCTACTCTGTAATTTTATTTTTATTTTTATGTTTGATATTTAATGTTATGAATATCGGCCCATGTAGCCTAAAAGCTACTCCGTAGTTAAATCTTCAAGTCTCACGAACCAGCAAGGAGCTAAATCGCCGCCGACCGCTGTCACCCCTCACCAGTCCACCTCCAGGTACGACGGCGCTCTTTCTCTCTCTGAGTTCGTTTATATCATTAATTTATTTATTTTTTGCTGCTAAATATATGTGATTTGGGGGTTTTGCTAGGTTTTATATCCAATTATTGTTGAGTTTTAAGGGAAGAAAAAATGGCGCTGGCACTAATCTTAAGGATTGGGAGAGCATTCAGAAGAAAGCGTACATCCTCTCTTGATATTCTCTCTTCAAAATGAGGCCCCCGAGATTACTACAAAGGGAAGAACTGCAAACCAACTGGTTTGTACACTCGAAAAGGTTCCAATTATTGATTTTTCATAACATTTTTTTGAACGAAATCTTCATAATGTTTAGTTCTTTACCAATTGGCATGAACTGTTTTATAATTTCCAGCAAAAAGAGTCCCATTTGCATAAAAATTCGAACTTTAAGTGTTTAGTTTAATTTATGAGGACTTTTAATAACAAAATTTAGATTGTAAAGGTGAGGACAATATTGTGTCATTTTATGCTGTCATTAAATGGAATGAGACTCTTTTTGTGGGACAGAGGGAGTATTTTTACTCCTTTCTCCCAATTTTGTTGTATATCTTTGTGTTATATACTTGTATATTCAGCAATAGTCGTATATTATAAAATTATACTTCTAATGCACAAATATTTTTTGAAACCTTGTTCACAAAAGAAATGAATCATTTACTAGTGGCTTCTTCACCCTTCATTTGAACAATTATTTGTAGCTTCCTATAAAGAATATAAGATTTTTGTGAAACATTACTATGACACTCACCGAATGCATTGCACACTATGAACAGTGTTGGAAACTTGTGACTCATAATATAGAAGCCACTAGAAAAGGCTAGTGTGGAGCGTAGCGGACCGAAGGTCGCTGGGGGGGTGCGGGGGGGGGGGGCGAAGCCCCCCGTGGTACGGTACATGTTGTTTATTAGAGGGACATTATGGGTAATTAAGACATAATGTGAAGTAGAGTTGGAATAGGATTAGTAGTTATAAATACTATCTATTGTAAAGCCCTATGCAACTAAGGAATCATCAATAATCAACAAGCCACCTGTGGAGTACCCAAATTGGGGAACCACGTAAATCTCTTGTGTTTTTCTTAATTCTCTATCGTTTGTGTGCGTGTGAGTGATCATATAATCTAACAAATTGGTATCAGAGCTCGGGTTTAACACATGAAGAACGATGACATCAAATTCATCGGTGACAAAGTTTAATGTGATGAAGTTTGATGGGACTGGGAATTTTGGGCTATGGCAACATAGGGTAAAGGATCTGTTGGTGCAGAAGGGATTGGTGAAGGCGTTAAAGAAGAAACCAGAGTCCATGACGATTGATGACTTGGATGAACTCCAAGCGAAGGCAGTGAGTACAATTCGTTTGTGCTTGGCAGATGAGGTTATGTATCACGTGATCGGAGATGAATCGCCATCGGGTGTATGGAGTAAATTGGAATCCAGGTATATGTCAAAGTCATTGACAAATAAACTATTTCTGAAGCAAAAATTTTTAGGGTTAAAGATGATTGAAGGCTCCGAACTTATTCAACACATTCACACGTTCAATCAAATAAATAGTGACTTGCTAAGGACTGAAGTGAAATTCGAGGAAGAAGACCAGGCGTTGATGTTACTGTGTTCTCTACCGGGTTCCATGGAGAATCTTGTGACAACTCTCCTATAGGGAAAACAAACTCTGAAGTTGGAAGAAGTCAGTTTTGCTCTACTAATGTTTAACAAGCGGAAGCAACAATCCGAGGGTATTTCGGGTGAAGGGCTGGTGGTAAAAGGTGGAGAGTAACATGGTAGAAAATCGGATAGAGGTAAACCATGAACACAGGGGAAATCGAAGTCGAGGGGCAGGACTCCTAAGCCTAAGGAGTATAAGTGTTTCAAATGTCGCGAGATAGGACACTTCAAAAGGGACTGTCCATACAATAATAAGGGTGAAGGAACATGGAAGCAAACAGAATCTATGAAATCGGCAAACGTCGTGGAGGAATCATCAGATGATGGGGATATGTTGTCAGTTTCAACAAACACAGACGTGACAGACTCGTGGATTTTGGATTCAGCATGTTCGTTTCACATGACGCCTAATAGGGAGTGGTTTGACCCTATAAATCGGTGAACTGTGGGACAGTTCTAATGGGTAATGACGCTTTGTGCAACGTCATTGGAATAGGAACAGTGAAGATAAGGATGTTTGATGGTGTTGTGAGAACTCTGGCTAAGGTGAGACATATCCCAGGTTTAAGGAAGAATCTGATTTCATTAGGAACTCTGGACTCTAATGGTTGTGAGTTCAAAACTGGTGGTGGAGCCATGAGAGTGACGAAGGGTGCTCTGGTAATAATGAAGGGTTCTAAGGTTAACGAAAATATCTATCGGATGATAGGGAGTACAGTTGTAGGTGGAGTTGCTGCCACTACAGCGGAGGATATTGATGATACTATACTATGGCATATGCGGTTGGGGCATATGGGAGAACGTGGGATGCTGGAATTACATAGGAGAAATCTGTTGAAAGGGATAAAGTCGTGTAAGTTAGATTTCTACAAGTTCTGTGTCTTGGAAAAATAGTGTAAGGTGCAGTTTAAGAGTGTGGTGAACAAAACGAATGGAAAACTTGACTATGTGCATTCTGATGTATGGGGGCCAGTCAGAGTAGCTTCAAAAGAGGGATAACTGTATTTCTTGAATTTCATCGATGCCTTTTTGAGAAAGGTTTGGGTGTACTTCATGCGACACAAGTTTGAGGTCTTCGAAAAATTCAGGGTATGGAAAGCTGAAGTGGAAAATCAAACAGGGAGAAAAATTAAGTGCCTCAGGTCAGATAATGGGATTGAGTACAAGTACGAGCCATTTGTGAAGTTTTGTGAGGAGCACGGGATACAACGTCACTGGACTCCACAGCAGAATGGGGTGGCAGAAAGAATGAACAGAACTATAGCAGAGCGGGCACGATGCATGAGGCAAAATGCAGGGCTTTCGAAGGATTTCTGGGCAGAAGTAGTGAGCATGACAGTTTACATCATAAACAGGTCGCCGAGTACTGCTTTGGGTAATAAAGTGGCACAAGAGGTGTGGACAGGAAAAAAAGTGGATTACTCGGGTATGAGGATCTTCGGATGTCCAGCCTACGTACACGTTTCGGGTGATGAGAGATCTAAGCTTGATGCCAAGTCCAAACAGTGTATCTTTCTTGGGTATAAGAAAGGTGTGAAGGGGTACAAGCTTTGGGATCCGAAAGCAAAGAGGGTAGTGATCAGTAGGGATGTGGTTTTTGACGAGGCTTCCATGGTTAAGACACAACAGGAAGGTCAGAAAACCGAGTCTGGTGGATAAATCGACAAACAACAGCAAGGAGTTCAAATTGAACTGGAGAATTATGACATTGGAAATACATCGCCAGTGGAACAGGAAAATCAGCAGCAGCAGGACGAAAGTATAGCCGCAAGGAGACCCAGACGCACTATCAAACCACCAGAGAGGTACAGGTTTGATGATATGGTTGCATATGCTTTATCTACTACTAGTAGGGATCCGTCTACGTTTTAAGAAGCTATTGGTAGTTCTGAAAGGGACAGTTGGATGGAGGCCATAGTGGAGGAGATGGAGTCATTGAAGAAAAACAAAACTTGGGAATTATCAGAATTGCCTGAGGGAAAGAAACCAGTGGGGTGCCAATGGGTGTACAAGAAAAAGGAAGTTGTATCAGAAAAGGAAAAGGAACGGTTTAAGGCTCGATTGGTGGCAAAGGGATACTCGTAGTGGAAGGGCATATTTATGGAACAGCCTGAGGGGTTCAAGCAGCCGAAGACTGAGCACATGGTATGCAGGTTGAAGAAGTCACTGTATGGGCTGAAATAGTGTCCAAGACAATGGTACAAGAAGTTCAATTCCTTTATGATCCGGATTGGGTTCACTCGATGTGAGTATGTTTGTTGTGTTTATGTGAAAAGCCTTGAGGATGGTTCATATATTTTTCTGTTACTGTATGTGGATGACATGCTTATTGGTGCAAAGAGTATGATTGACGTCAACAGGTTGAAGAACTTGTTAGGAAAGGAGTTTTACATGAAGGATTTGGGTGCCGCTAGGAAAATACTTGGGATAGAGATTCGCAAGGATAGAACAGCTGGAAAGCTGTGGTTGGCACAAAAGAATTATGTGGAGAAAGTGTTGGAGAGGTTTAGTATGACTAATGCTAAATAGGTCAGCACTTTATTGGCGAGTCACTTCAGGTTATCTACAGCACAGTGTCCGAAATCGGCTGAAGAGATTCAGGATATGTCGAACATGCCCTATGCGAGCCTAGTTGGTTATTTGATGTATGCGATGGTGTGTACAAGACCCGATTTGGCACATGCAGTCAGCACAATAAGCAAATACATAGCCAATCCAGGTAGATAGCACTGGAAAGCTGTTAAGTGGGTGTTCAGATATTTGAGAGGAACGACAAATCATGGGATTATGTTTACGAAGCAACAGGGTCGAATATCAGTTGTAGGGTATGTGGATGCAGATTATGCTAGAAGGTTGGATGATTTGAGATCTACAATAGGGTATGTGTTTACACTGGCAGGTGGACCGATTTGTTGGAGATCTATGGTTCAATCTTTAGTAACTCTATCTACTACTGAATCTGAGTACATGGCATTGGCTGAGGCTGGCAAGGAAGCATTGTGGTTGAAGGGTTTTGTGAATGAGCTGGGCATAGATCAAGGTGGAGTACAGCTGTATTGTGATAGTCAGAGCGCCATTTACTTGGCAAAGCATCAAGTGTATCACGAAAGGACCAAGTATATTAGCGTAAGGTTTCACAAGGTGAGGGAGCTGATAGCTACTGGGGATGTGATATTGGAGAAGGTGCACACTTCTGAACATGCAGCTGACATGTTGACAAAGACTGTGACCGCGGACAAGTTCAAGTATTGTTTGGACTTGATCAATATCTCCGAATGTTAGTTTGGAGGATTCCCCCAAGATCGGATTGGACAAGTGACTTATCTTCGAAATGGATGAGGTTATTCGTCAAGGTGGAGATTTGTTGGAAACTTGTGACTCATAATATAGAAGCCACTGGAAAAGGCTAGTGCGGAGCATAGCGGACCGAAGGTCGCGGGGGAGTGAAGGCCCCTCGCGGTACGGTACAGGTTGTTTATTAGAAGGACATTATGGGTAATTGAGACATAATGTGAAGTAGGGTTGGAATAGGATTAATAGTTATAAATATTATCTATTGTAAAGCCCTATGCAACTAAGGAATCATCAATAAATAACAAGCCGCCTGTGGAGTACCCAAATTGGGGAACCACGTAAATCTCTTGTGTTTTTCTTAATTCTCTATCGTTTGTGTGCGTGTGAGTGATCATATAATCTAACAAACTGGGATTGAGCAAGCGAGGAATTACAATTAAAACAGCCCATAAAATTTACATAATTTTATTTTTTACTCTATGAAGCAATTCCTCCCGGATTCATTATAAAATTCTCTAAGTCACAAGGAGGAATGATTCAAGTGGACCAATACTTGCTACATTCATAAATGTATACTTATAAAAATTCAGTGATCATCAGTTACTGCAGTGAAATTCTAGTACCTGCTTTGCAATGAAAATTATAATGATCAATGGTTTGCAATTGTGTTAATTAAGATATGATTCCTTACCGAGAGGAGTATTTGGTCTAAACGTTCTAGTTTTTGTTTTTATTCACCATATATGATATAACATCGGTATTTCACACTAATGTAAGTTGCCTTTGACTGATAAAAAAATTAAGATTTATTTGGTAGTAACTTGGCATGGAATTAGGTTCCATTATCTCAAGTGATTCATCTCTTTGTAACACAAGCAGATCATTTAAATTGCAAATAATATCTTTAATATGTTTTCAGTATTCCAGAAGTCATAAAGTCACATTCTTCTTAGTTAACAGAAATTTGAGTCCCCCCCTCTTATTTTGCAAATTTAAATATCTACAGTGAAAGCTAGGAGTAGATGACTTTCTACGATTTTCGTTATTCTTTCTGCTGATTTGGATGGGGTTTGAATTAAGCTAAGTAGGAACTGCAAAAGAAGAAGAAAAAATTAATATTTATGTTTCATTGAAACATTTGAGGCTTTGGTGGCTCAGGATTCATTTTGGGGAATCATTTTGTTGAATTAATCGGTTGTGGCCGATGAATGTACTCAGTCCTTTAGCATAACTGCATTAGTTGATTTCTATCTTCAAAGGGCTTCTTATGGTGAAGGACTTAAGTGTACTTTAGGTCATTGTAATTTATGATTCTAAACTTGCTGTTTAAATCAAATCAAAGTCCTTGAAAGTCTGCACTTTGATATCATGGATCACTGCTTTGATCCCTTTTTTGTGTGGATATTACATTATTACTTTAAACTTGGTTATCGCCAATCTAATAAAGTAGTAATGTTTTTGGCTGGATGTTTGAGCTTGTTGCTTGGGAACTCCTTTTCCCAGCATGTTATTTTCTTCCTTATTTATGCAAAGCTTTGAGGCAATGCCCATGAAAAGAAAAGAGAAAGCTTTTGAGGCAATGCCCATCAAAAGTTAGGATTGACACTTTTAAGGATTTGAGAAGGACGATGCGTACTCTGTCGACCTTATATGTGCATCTTTACTTGAGGTATAGAATAGAATATTGACTGACCAATTATAGGTACTCTTCTTTAGTGAAACAGTGGATGAACAAGCTAATTAAGTTATTGAATAACTTTCTTACTGCAATGTCTAAATCTACACATGTTTAATGGACCAGTATATGCACATGCATATAATATCCATTAAACTTGCAAAATCACTTTATTGCTATTAGGAAAATGATATATACATGTCGACAAATATTTGACGATGTTGGATTGCGACCAACATGAAAATATATGCGATAAGATAAAATAAATTAAAGTGGAACCCTTCTTAATTCCTACCTATCACATACGTCACAATCATAATTCGGTTGAAAACTTTCACAATGTATAGCAGGACTCATGTTGTTACCAAGTTAGAAGAGAGGAACTAATCCTCTCAAGTCTCAACTCCATAAGCAGCTTAAGAAACTAGTCAACTCTGATAATAATGGGTGCGGAGATTCTGGAATGATTTAATCAAAGGCGTAGCAATGCAATGGAAAAGATTAATACATGACTAATGATCTATATTAGATTGCAAAGAAAGATACTTATCTTATGGTTTAATATAAGATATGGCTTTAGGTAGACTAAATGGTGAACTTCATGGATCCAGCGACTCTGTTTGAGCCTTGCTTATTGAAGTTGATCTCTTAAGAAATCAAAAGCTAATGAGTTTAGCTACATTTGACATGGTTTCCCCAGGTTTAAACTTTAAATGCATAAATTTATTATCATGAGAATTGCTTGTACACATTTTTTTAACTTGGTTGTTTTACGTTTCATTGTAGGTGGGTACGTGGTGGTGCAAGAAAAACTCCCTAACTATATAGTCCCAGATATGACAGACTTCAAGGTAATACGATCTCATTTTCTACAATAGTCTTTCCAAATAGATAGTACTACCTCCACCAAAATTTGACTTGTTTTACGTGGCACGTTGGTTTTAGGAAACCACAATTTCAAATAGGCTTAAGGTAACCTATCATACCAAGAGGTTTAACTTTAATTCCCTTTAAGGATGATATTTTATCATAATTTAACATAACTTTCAATTGCATATATAGTACTGGAAATTTTTTTGCCATCTCTGGATTATAACACATCTGTTCTCAGAATCTGCATGCAAGAATGAAGGTAACTCGGACTGGATTTTTTATCAGGTCTTTATAGTAAAGGCTTGGACGTGGCCAATAGTAGTAGGCATTACACTAGCCTAACCTAACATATGGCTGTGATGACATTGTCTTTTTGATCATGTTATATTGTGTCCTCTTTTCGAACGATTTGTCAGGCTTAGGAATGTTAAATCAATAATGTGCTCTTCCAACACAAACCTTAAATAAAATAAAATGTGACTGAAGAGATTAAATTTTGCAGTCCTATGCTTCTTGTTTAGCAATCTAACTTTCAGGTCTTAACAAATTACTGTCAACTTCTGTGTAGCTCAAGCATACCCTCTTACAAGGCCTAATTGACATTCTATTTTTGCAGCTAAAACCATATGTATCACAATGCGCTTTAGAAGTTAAAACAACAGAGGTTGGTGTTGCGGCTAAATGATTCTGTTAAGTGAGAAGATATTTCTTGATTTTCTTTACATGTCCAACTAATATTATGTAAAGATTGTTCTCCCATGGTCATTCTCTCTTTCAGATTTATGGAACAAATTCGACTTTTGTTACAAGGCATGTTGATGTCAATTATGTGATGGTTGTGGTTTTCTTGTGGTTGATATTAGCAGTTCTTAATCCACCCACACCCACACCCACACCCACACCCACACCCACACCCACACCCACACAAGTACATCATTAGAATTTCATTCCAAAACCTTTAACATCACAGTTAGGTGGCAGCACCACCATCGAAAATTAACTTACCTCCAAATCATCATGAGGCAGCATTGGAAGCAACCACAAATTGTTAAACGAACACCACCTCCTCCAAATCTTGAATCATTGACCAAGAGCTTATTTTTTAATTGGCTCGAGTCTTAAAAAAAGAAATTCTCAAACAATAGTCTTAAAATTTAATGAAATTAAGGGCATTTGATAAGTTTTAAATTTTATTAGTGAAAGTATATGGACGAAGTTTGAAACATACTAAATTAAAACTGATGGGTTTAATGGCTACACATTTTTTTCCACTTTTGGTTTTGTTCTGAAGAAAAAGGTTAGGCTTTGTTTTTCAAAAGAAAAAGAGTTTGGACTTTTTTTAAAAAAAAAAGTGTTTATGATTTATTTTAAAAAGGGTAAAATGCATATGTTGCTCCTGAACTTTAGGTATTTTTGGGTATTGAGCTTTTTTTGTCAACGCAAAATGAGCCCTTTTTTGTTCGAAAATTTGGATATTGATCCCTTAAGCGCCACATTGGCGTTGACCTACCTATGTGGAACCGCTGATGTCAACTTTAATTAAATTAATTTCTAAAAAGATGTCACTACCCACTTGAGGTTTTGGCCTAGAGACCACTCGCGCATTATAAGTTTAGCTACTAAATTACCCAAAGAATATTGTTATATACTAAATCAATTCATAACAACTAAATAAAACAAAAGAGATGACGAACAGAGGGGAGGGAATAATAAAAATAATAATACTAATATCAACAATAACAACAACAACAACAACAACAACAACAACAACAACAACAACAACAACAATAATAATAATAATAATAATTTAAATAATGCATATATCAGGCTCATCATTTTTATCATTATTAGATACAATTGATCAAATCCAGGAAAATACAATTGTTCTATTCATCTCTCTCAAACAGTTATAGAAACAGAACTTACCATTAACCAAATACAATAATATAAACAAACAGATAAATTAATCTCTCTCTCTCCCCATATATCCTCAAACAGATATAGAAGTAGAACTTATCCCAAAAAAACCCTCTCTCTCCATCTCCATCTCGATCTAGGAGAATTCAAATCCTTAGGCCTAATTACCGAAGCTCTGGATGGAATGCCCACCGAAAAATGTGGCCGACAATTACGATTACTTCCTTTTCAATCCAGAAATGACCAGACAAAGAGATGAAACGGATGATTCGAAACTTCATATACTTCTAGCCATCAAAGTGAACACGAGTTTTTTATCAGAGGAAATTGGTACTTTCTTTACCAAATGTAGATCTGACCAGAAAATAGATCTAAATTTCTATTTGTATAAGATTTTGAATTGGAGATTTGTGTAAGATTATATAAAGACGATGAGTTTAAAAGGAGGTGTTATATTGCTTATTATCAATTAGGGCTGAGCAAGTAACCAAATTAGAACAAAAATCGCACCAAAAACTGTACGAACCGCACCAACGGTTCCTATAAAGAATTATTTGAACAATTCACCCTTCATTTGAACAATTATTTGTAGCTTCCTATAAAGAATATAAGATTTTTGTGAAACATTACTATGACACTCACCGAATGCATTGCACACTATGAACTGTGTTGGAAACTTACGACTCATAATATAGAAGCCACTGGAAAAGGCTGGTGTGGAGCGTAGCGGACCGAAGGTCGCGGGGGGGGGGGGGGTGAATGCCCCCGCGGTACGGTACAGGTTGTTTATTAGAGGGATATTATGGGTAATTAAGACATAATATGAAGTAGGGTTGGAATAGGATTAATAGTTATAAATACTATCTATTGTAAAGCCATATGCAACTAAGGAATCATCAATAAACAACAGGCCGCCTGTAGAGTACCCAAATTGGGGAACCACATAAATCTCTTGTGTTTTTCTTAATTCTCTATCGTTTGTGTGCGTGTGAGTGATCATATAATCTAACAAATTGGTATTAGAGCTCGGGTTTAACACGTGAAGAATGATGACATCAAATTCATCGGTGACAAAGTTTGATGTGATGAAGTTTGATGGGACTGGGAATTTTGGGCTATGGCAACAGAGGGTAAAGGATATGTTGGTGCAGCAGGGATTGATGAAGGCTAACCAGAGTCCATGACGATTGATGACTGGGATGAACTCCAAGTGAAGGCAATGAGTACAATTCGTTTGTGCTTAGCAGACGAGGTTATGTATCACGTGATCGGAGATGAATCGCCATCGGGTGTATGGAGTAAATTGGAATCCAGGTATATGTCAAAGTCATTGACAAATAAACTATTTCTGAAGCA
The DNA here is from genome assembly GCA_016801055.1 of Panax notoginseng. NCBI lineage: Eukaryota > Viridiplantae > Streptophyta > Magnoliopsida > Apiales > Araliaceae > Panax > Panax notoginseng. Next base: position 140,864,623 of record CM029017.1, read on the forward strand.
AAAACAGTTTGGGTTAAAGATGATTGAAGGCTCTAAACTTACTCAACACATTCACACGTTCAATCAAATAATTAGTGACTTGCTAAGGATTGAAGTGAAATTCGAGAAAGAAGACCAGGCGTTGATGTTACTGTGTTCTCTACCGGGTTCCATGGAGAATCTTGTGACAACTCTCCTATGGGGAAAACAAACTTTGAAGGTGTAAGAAATCACTTTTGCTCTATTAATGTTTAACCAGCGGAAGCAACAATCCGAGGGTATTTCGGGTGAAGGGCTGGTGGTAAAAGGCGGAGAGCAACGTGGCAGAAAATCGGATAGAGGTAAACCAGGAACGCAGGGGAAATCGAAGTCGAGGGGCAGGACTCCTAAGCCTAAGGAGTATAACTGTTTCAGATGTCACGAGACAGGACACTTCAAAAGGGACTGTCCATACAAGAATAAGGGTGGAGGAACATGGAAGCAAACAGAATCTACGAAATCGGCAAACGTCGTGGAGGAATCATCGGATGATGGGGATATGTTGTCAGTTTCAACAAACACGGACGTGACAGACTCGTGGATTTTGGATTCAGCATGTTCGTTTCACATGACGCCTAACAGGGAGTGGTTTGACACCTACAAATCGGTGAACTATGGGGCAGTTCTAATGAGTAATGACGCTTCGTGCAACGTCATTGGAATAGGCACAGTGAAGATAAGGATGTTTAATGGTGTTGTGAGAACTCTGGCTGAGGTGAGACATATCCCAGGTTTAAGGAAGAATCTGATTTCATTAGGAACCCTGGACTCTAATGGTTGTGAGTTCAAAACTGGTGGTGGAGCCATGAGACTGATGAAGGGTGCTCTGGTAATAATGAAGGGTTCTAAGGTTAACGGAAATATCTATCGGATGATAGGGAGTACAGTTGTATGTGGAGTTGCTGCCACTACAGCGGAGGATATTGATGATACTACACTATGGCATATGCGGTTGGGGCATACGGTAGAACGTGGGATGCTAGAGTTACATAGGAGAAATTTGTTGGAAGGGATAAAGTCGTGCAAGCTATATTGCTACAAGTTATGTGTCTTGGAAAAACAGTGTAAGGTGCAGTTTAAGAGTGTGGTGAACAAAACGATTGGAAAACTTGACTATGTGCATTCTGATGTATGGGGGCCAGTGAGAGTAGCTTCAAAAGCGGGATCGCTGTATTTCTTGACTTTCATTGATGACTTTCGAGAAAGGTTTGGGTGTACTTCATGCGACACAAGTCTGAGGTCTTCAAAAAATTCATGGTGTGGAAAGCTGAAGTGGAAAATCAAACAGGGAGAAAAATTAAGTGCCTCAGGTCAGATAATGGGACTGAGTACAAGTTTTGTGAGGAGCACAGGATACAATGTCACTGGACTATTAGGAAGAATCCATAATAGAATGGGGTAGCAGAAAGAATGAACATAACTATAGCATAGCGGGCACGGTGCATGAGGCTAAATGCAGGGCTTTCGAAGGATTTCTGGACAGAAGCAATGAGTATGGAAGTTTACATCATAAACAGGTCACCGAGTACTACTTTGGGTAATAAAGTGGCACAAGATGTATGGACAGGCAAAGAAGTGGATTACTCGGGTATGAGGATCTTCGGATGTCCAGCCTACGTACATGTTCCGAGTGATGAGAGATCTAAGCTTGATGCCAAGAACAAATAGTGTATCTTTCTTGGGTATAAGAAAGGTGTGAAGGGGTACAAGCTTTAGGATCCGAAAGCAAAGAAGGTAGTGATCAGTAAGGATGTGGTTTTTGACAAGGCTTCCATGGTTAAGACACAACAGGAAGGTCAGAAAACTGAGGCTGGTAGAGAAACCGACAAACAGCTGCAGGGAGTTCAAATTGAACTGGAGAATTATGACACTGGAAATACACCGCCAGTTGAACAGGAAAATCACCAGTAGGATGAAAGTATAGCCGCAAGGAGACCCAGACACACTATCAAACCACCGAAGAGGTACAGGTTTGATGATATGGTTGCATATGCTTTATCTACTACTAGTGGGGATCCTTTTGCGTTTAGGGAAGCTATTGGTAGTTCTTAAAGGGACAATTGGATGGAGGCCATGGTGGAGAAGATTGAGTCATTGAAGAAAAACAAAACTTGGGAATTATAAGAATTGTCTGAGGGAAAGAAACAAGTGGGGTGCAAATGGGTGTACAAGAAAAAGGAAGCTATATCAGAAAAGGAAAAGGAATGGTTTAAGGCTCGATTGGTAGCAAAGGGATACTCACAGAGGAAGGGGATTGACTCTGATGAGGTATTTTCTCCGGTGGTGAGACATACCTTAATCAGGATTATTTTGGCATTGGTGGCTAGCTATAACCTAGAGTTAGAGCAGTTAGATGTGAAGACAGCCTTTCTTCATGGTGATTTGGAGGTAGTGATATTCATGGAACAGCCTGAGGGGTTCAAGCAGCCGGAGACTGAGCACATGGTATGCAGGTTGAAGAAGTCACTGTATGGGCTGAAATAGTGTCCAAGACAATGGAATAAGAAGTTCAATTCCTTTATGATCCGGATTGGGTTCACTCGATGTGAGTATGTTTGCTATGTTTATGTGAAAAGCCTTGAGGATGGTTCATATATTTTTCTGTTACTGTATATGGATGACATGCTTATTGCTGCAAAGAGTATGATTGACGTCAACAGGTTGAAGAACTTGTTAGGAAAGGAGTTTTACATGAAGGATTTGGGTGCCGCTAGGAAAATACTTGGGATGGAGATTCGCAGGGATAGAACAGCTGGAAAGCTGTGGTTGACACAAAGGAATTATGTGGAGAAAGTGTTGGAGAGGTTTAGTATGACTAATACTAAATAGGTCAGCACTTCATTGGCGAGTCACTTCAGGTTATGTACAGCACAGTGTCCGAAATCGGCTGAAGAGATTCAAGATATGTCGAACATGCCCTATGCGAGCGTAGTTGGTTATTTGATGTATGCGATGGTGTGTACAAGACCCGATTTGGCACATGCAGTCAGCACAATGAGTAAATACATAGCAAATCCAGGTAGATAGCACTGGAAAGCTGTTAAGTGGGTGTTCAGATATTTGAGAGGAATGACAAATCATGGGATTATGTTTGCGAAGCAACAGGGTCGAATATCAGTTGTAGGGTATGTGGATGCGGATTATGCTAGAAGGTTGGATGATTTGAGATCTACAACAGGGTATGTGTTTACACTGGCAGGTGGACCGATTTGTTGGAGATCTATGGTTCAATCTTTAGTAACTCTATCTACTACTGAATCTAAGTACATGGCATTGGCTGAGGCTGGCAAGGAAGCATTGTGGTTGAAGGGTTTTGTGAATGAGCTGGGCATAGATCAAGGTGGAGTGCAGCTGTATTGTGATAGTCAGAGCGCCATTTACTTGGCAAAGCATCAAGTGTATCACGAAAGGACTAAGTATATTAGCGTAAGGTTTCACAAGGTGAGGGAGCTGATAGCTACTGGGGATGTGATATTGGAGAAGGTGCACACTTCTGAACATGCAGCTGACATGTTGCCAAAGACTGTGAATGCGGACAAGTTCAAGCATTGTTTGGACTTGATCAATATCTCCGAATGTTAGTTTGGAGGATTCCCCCAAGATCGGATTGGACAAGTGACTTATCTTCGAAATGGATGAGGTTATTCGTCAAGGTGGAGATTTGTTGGAAACTTGTGACTCATAATATAGAAGCCACTGGAAAAGGCTAGTGCGGAGCATAGCGGACCGAAGGTCGCGGGGGGGGGGTGAAGGCCCCCCGCGGTACGGTACAAGTTATTTATTAAAGGGACATTATGGGTAATTGAGACATAATATGAAGTAGGGTTGGAATAGGATTAATAGTTATAAATATTATCTATTGTAAAGCCCTATGCAACTAAGAAATCATCAATAAACAACAACCCGCCTGTGGAGTACCCAAATTGGGGAACCACGTAAATCTCTTGTGTATTTCTTAATTCTCTATCGTTTGTGTGTGTGTGAGTGATCATATAATCTAACAAACTGGGATTGAGCAAGCGAGGAATTACAATTAAAACAGCCCATAAAATTTACATAATTTTATTTTTTACTGTGTGAAGCAATTCCTTCCGGATTCATTATAAAATTCTCTAAGTCACAAGGAGGAATGATTCAAGTGGACCAATACTTGCTACATTCATAAATGTATACTTATAAAAATTCAGTGATCATCAGTTACTGCAGTGAAATTCTAGTACCTGCTTTGCAATGAAAATTATAATGATCAATGGTTTGCAATTGTGTTAATTAAGATATGATTCCTTACCGAGAGGAGTATTTGGTCTAAGCGTTCTAGTTTTTGTTTTTATTCACCATATATGATATAACATCGGTATTTCACACTAATGTAAGTTGCCTTTGACTGATAAAAAAAATTAAGATTAATTTGGCAGTAACTTGGCATAGAATTAGGTTCCATTATCTCAAGTGATTCATCTCTTTGTAACACAAGCAGATCATTTAAATTGCAAATAATATCTTTAATATGTTTTCAGTATTCCAGAAGTCATAAAGTCACATTCTTCTTATTTAACAGAAATTTGAGTCCCCCCCTCTTATTTTGCAAATTTAAATATCTACAGTGAAAGCTAGGAGTAGATGACTTTCTACGATTTTCGTTATTCTTTCTGCTGATTTGGATGGGGTTTGAATTAAGCTAAGCAGGAACTGCAAAAGAAGAAGAAAAAAATTAATATTTATGTTTCATTGAAACATTTGAGGCTTTAGGGGCTCATGATTCATTTTGGGGAATCATTTTGTTGAATTAATCGGTTGTGGCCGTTGAATGTACTCAACCCTTTAGCATAACTTCATAAGTTGATTTCTATCTTCAAAGGGCTTCTTATGGTGAAGGACTTAAGTGTACTTTAGGTCATTATAACTTATGATTCTAAACTTGCTGTTTAAATCAAATCAATGTCCTTGAAAGTCTGCACTTTGATATCATGGATCATTGCTTTGATCCTTTTTTTTGTGGATATTATATTATTACTTTAAACTTGCTTATCGCCAATCTAGTAGAGCAGTAATGTTTTGGCTCAATGTTTGAGCTTGTTGCTCGGGGAACTCCTTTTCCAAGCATGTTATTTTCTTCCTTATTTATGCAAAGCTTTGAGGCAATGCCCATGAAAAGAAAAGAGAAAGCTTTTGAGGCAATGCCCATCAAAAGTTAGGATTGACACTTTTAAGGATTTGAGAAGGACGATGCTTACTCTGTCGACCTTATATGTGCATCTTTACTTAAGGTATAGAATAGAATATTGACTGACTAATTATAGGTACTCTTCTTTAGTGAAACAGTGGATGAACAAGCTAATCAAGTTATTGAATAACTTTCTTACTGCAATGTCTAAATCTACACATGTTTAATGGATATGCACATGCATATAATATCCATTAAACTCGCAAAATCACTTTATTGCTATTAGGAAAATGATATATAAATGTCGACAAATATTTGACGATTTTGAATTGCAACCAACATGAAAATATATGCGATAAGATAAAATAAATTAAAGTGGGACCCTTCTTAATTACTACCTATCACATACGTCACAATCATAATTCTTCACAGTGTATAGCAGGACTCTTGTTGTTACCAAGTTAGAAGAGAGGAACTAATCCTCTCAAGTCTCAACTCCATAAGCAGCTTAAGAAACTAGTCAATTCTGATAGTAATGGGTGCGGAGATTCTGGAATGATTTAATCAAAGGCGTAGCAATGCAATGGAAAAGATTAATACATGACTAATTATCTATATTACATTGCAAAGAATGATACTTATCTTATGGTTTGATATAAGATATGGCTTTAGGTAGACTAAATGGTGACCTTCATGGATCCAGCGACTCTGTTTGAGCCTTGCTTATTGAAGTTGATCTCTTAAGAAATCATAAACTAATGAGTTTAGCTACATTTGGCATGGTTTCCCCAGGTTTAAACTTTAAATGCATAAATTTATTATCATGAGAATTGCTTGTACACATTTTTTTTACATAGTTGTTTTACGTTTCATTGTAGGTGGGTACGTGGTGGTGCAAGAAAAACTCCCTAACTATGTAGTCCCAGATTTGACAGACTTCAAGGTAATACGGTCTCATTTTCTGCAATAGTCTTTCCAAATAGATATTACTACCTCCACCAAAATTTGACTTGTTTTACGTGGCACGTTGGTTTTAGGAAACCACAATTTCAAATAGGCTTAAGGTAACCTATCATACCAAGAGGTTTGACTTTAATTCCCTTCAGGGATGATATTTTATCATAATTTAATATAACTTTCAATTGCATATATAGTACTGGCAATTTTTTTGCCATATCTGGATTGTAACATATTTGTTCTCAGAGCACAAATCTGCATGCAAGAATGAAGGTAACTCGGACTAGATTTTTTATCAGATCTTTATAGTGAAGGCTTGGACGTGGCCAATAGTAGTAGGCATTACACTAGCCTTGAAAGAAGAAAATGAAATACAGAGTAAAAGAAACAAGAATTTGACATGGGTATTCGCTGTCCTTAAGGTGCTTATTGCCCCTTACCACTAAGGTTTGCTAAAGGCTACTAGCAATTCACCTCCAGGATATATGTCAAGTCTTATATAATTTTTAGTGATAGCAATTCACTAAAAATCTCAATTTTATGCTGCTTTGTAAAAGTTGATTTGCAGGAAGAAGATTGTAATAGCAATACTGTTCAGTTTTTAAAACTGATAAAACTGAATTGTTACTTAAACATTTGTTTACAAAGTTAATAATGTATTAATCACAATTCAGTTTATTTTGTATCCATAATAATTAAAGGTTTAATGAATCTGGTTCAAGATAAAAAGTTGGCTCTTGGCTCGGGCGAGGCTCCTAGCGACGATGCGCACGTGCGAAGTGCAAAGTGCGCCTAAAACGCCAATGCGACTTTGCGACCCGAACCCACACCACGGCCCTCGACTCCCGACCCCCGGGTCCCGGGTCGCGGGGCGCGGGCGCGGGCGGGTGGTGCTTTGCACCACGTCATTGTGACCAACTCCAAGCCTTTCCTTTAGTACCACTAGTGAATTAAACTATTCCACATATACTTATAAAGTATTAAATAGTTTTATTCCTACTCAATGTGGGACTTGAAGAAAATAGTTTTCTTAAACAACAATGAACCTTTTCATATTCTCCACTGTGGATACAATTAAAACACAATATATAATTCCTACTTGAATCATATATTACTTTCTATAAATCTCTTTGTAATAGACTACCAAATACACTTTTAATTTAATACAAATTTAATCAATTAATGGGTCTAAATTAATCCCCAAATTGATCAAAACTCATGTATGAAAAGGTGCATTAACAATCCCCCACTTGTTTGAAAAACTACTTTTCTTTAAACAATTCTTTATTTATCAACTCTAAGGTTTGTATACATAATAGAAGGTGTGACGAACATTGAACCTTCTTTTAGCATAAACAACTCAAAGTCATATCAAAATAGATGGTGTTCGTAGATTGAACCTCTATTTCAAATGATATGACCGAAGTTATCATACACACACAAAACCGCCCTTTACGGTGAGCATAATAATCACTTTGCGCTATTAAAGCCATGCGCAATATCCTGTTTCTTGAACCTCTAAGAGAGTAAATTATAACTCTCTATAAGAAGCGGCTTCACTTCTAGTTCATATAGGCAAAATGTTTCTCTAGCACTCCTGTTGCTATAAGTGCAACACTTTGTTAAGAGCATAACTCATCCTCAGTCGTGCAACAGACGTTACTATGATATACTACATATGAGACCAAATTTGTGACGCCCGCAAAAAATAGGTATACATCACCCATCTTGGGTCGCCAGATATATGGTACAGAATACAAATACAAACTAATTATACAACAGTCGTGTAAAATACGACAAAACATATGCTGTGAGTTTTAATACAAATAATGTCATCTAGACAATATCCACTCTCAATGGAGTCCTCATTACATTTATTATTACACTATTTCACAGAATAGTGAGGACTACTAATGCACCATCTAGAACCATCACTCTGTTCCCCGACTAGCCCCAGCTACGTTCTCATTTCCTGAAGAGAACAATGAAAGAAAGGGTGAGCTCAACTAGCCCAGTAAGAAATATTATGACTAAGATAATGCAAAATAAATTATCGTTAGCCTTCAACAGTGTTAAACTGATATAATATAACAAACATCAAGTTTAACTGCAGTAGAACAAGCAATCCATTAGAAGAGTCAAGTAGAGAATAAAATCTACTATCTTCTATGATTTAAAAGATTTATCATCAATTTTATCGCTGAGACTCAGCTCAATAAATAATCCACATCATTGAATCACCCCTGCACTACGGCCAAGGATTTTTGTTAGTATCACGACCACGAACTATCCATGCACTACGGGCCAAAGATAATCGTGTTTTCATCAACGGTCCTGATCATGCCATAAAACAATTCATCGTTGCACCCTTGGCCGACGAGAATCCATAGCCATAATCATACCAAAAACTGTCCATCAATGCACTACGGCCAATGAGGATTTGTACCACATCATTCATCACATTACGGTTATGATTATACCGAATAATCCCTGGTCATAATCACACCAAGTCCATCTATGCACTACGGGCCAAAGATGACCTTTACCACATCATTTGTAACATTACGGTCATGATTATACCGAATAATCCCTGGTCATAATCATACCAAGTCCATCTATATACTACAGGCCACATATGACCTTCAACATAATATAAACATGAGGATGATGACAATGACATAATAATTCAATAAAATAAATTCAAGAATTAATTTATCCAGGAACCAATAACGTCCAAATTGTCAACATGATACTTCTTTGTAGAGAAAAATTTAAGGATGCTCAGAAGAATATTTCCATGAAAAGATACTGGATGAAGCGCAAATATCAAGGATATTCCACTAATTTCATGGAGTATAGAAGATAAAACTTTAACCAACTGAGTATAATAGAATATATAAAACTGCAAATGGATTTTCGTCCGCCATGCGGTAATCCACGTATACAAATCATTTCCACAATTTAATAAGGAATGAATACAAAGGATCATTCACCATGCATGTGGTAATCCACATTGGCAGGTTATTCCAACAGAATAATAAAGAATGGAATAACAGAAGGATTCACCATGCGTGCGATAAACTGCACAGACAGGTTATTCTCAACAGAATAATAAATAATGGAACCAGGTCCAGCGTAAAACGCACAGACAGGATATTCTGACAGAATAATAAATAATGGAACCAGGTCCGGCGTAAATGCACAGACAGGATATTCCGACAGAATAATAAAGAACGTAAAAATAAATAATGGAACCAGGTCAGGAGTAATACGCACCGATAGGATATTCCAACAGAATAATAAAGAATGAAATAACAACGGAAATCACCATGCATGCGATAGACCGCACAGACAGGTTATTCCAACAGAATAATAAAGAATATATTAATAAAAGAATTTCACCATGTATGTGATACTTCGCATAAACAGGTTATTCCAACATAATAATAAAGAATGGAATAATAGAAGAATTTCACCATGTATGCTGCACTTCGCATAAACAGGTTATTCCAACATAGTAATAAAGAATGGAATAATAGAAGAATTTCACCATGTATACAGTACTTCGCATAAACAGGTTATTCCAACGTAATAATAAAGAATGGAATAATAGAAGAATTTCACCATGTATGCGGTACTTCGCATAAACAGGTTATTCCAACATAATAATAAAGAATGAAATAACAGAAGAATTTCACCAAGTATAGGGTAGTCCGCGTATACAAGTTATTCCAACAGAATAATAAAGAATGGAATAACATAAGTTCTCTTCATGAATAAGAAAAAAATAATACCCCTTACGGGTACAACAAATAATATCCCTTACATTTGAAAGAAAAGTACTCCGACTGGTAGGGCGAGGATATACTCGAAGAAAACTTGCACTATGCTCAAAACTTTATTAAACTCTAAAGAAATACGCTCAAGATTATAGAAGAAGAACTCTCTTTATAGTTTCTCTTGCTAGAGTTTTAGTGAATTTGTAAGAAATAATGAAGGAATGAGCTTCTATTTATAGAAGAATGGACTGCATAGTAACTAATTCATGAACGGTCCAGATTGATTTACTTTTAATCGGACGGTCCATATTTAAAGTAAAATCTTTTAAATAAAATATAATATATTCTATTTATAATCTAATAAAACGAATAACTTTATAAAAGTATTATGTTTTATATAAAAAGATTTTACTATGCAGACATTATGCAACACTATGCATAATAAAATATAATATATTTTATTTATAGAATAACTTTATAAAAGTATTCTGTTTTATATAAAAAGCTTTTCTGTTTTATTACATTAATAATACTAATAAAACAAAACTGAGTGACTTCTCACGTAAGCATTAATAATCAATACCGTGTGCTACTATACAACCACGTGTATTACTGTAATTTTACTACCGAGTAGTTCAACAGTATTAACAGTAAAACTTTCGTCGTTATTTTCATAAAATATTTTTATCGTTTTCTCAATCCGACAATAATTTCGTTGCGGGGTCCACCAATGATTGTGTCGTTGTACGAATATTTCCTGATAAAATGAATATTTTTCGACCAATCGAATATAACAACTTGTATACTTTACAAAATTTATAAATACAACCCACAACTATAACATTATATCAAATCCACACCATAATATTCAAAAAAATTATTTCGAGAAAATTAAATATTTATTCAAAAAATCTGGGTTCTAACAAAATTGATAGTAACACAGCCAATAACTATGACTTATTTTTTCCATTGAACCTATAAACTAGGGGTAACCTAGTAATAGGTTGGGTTTCCATATCACCCTTGGCTCAGAATGGTTTAAGTCCCATATCTCATGTAGTCAAACTTATTAAATCTCTCGTCAGAGGCTTAGTAAGTGGATCAACCAAGTTTTTACTTGACTTCACATAGACAATAGTTATGATACCATCATGTATCAATTGTCTCACAAATTCATGTCTCAGACCAATATGTCTAGACTTACCATTATAGGTACCACTATACGCTCTTGTTAGCGTAGCTTCACTATCACAATATAGTGAAATTGGAGGCATTGGATTTGGCCATAGATCTATGTCTAACAACATATTTCTAATCCAATCAGCCTCTTTTCCTTCTTGAGCTAAAGCTATAAACTCTGACTCCATAGTAGAGTGAGAAATATAAGTCTGTTTCTTGCTTGCCCAAGAAACAACACCACTGGCAAGAGTGAAAATCCACCCACTTGTAGATTTATTATCTCTCACACTATTAATCCAACTTGCATCAGAGTACCCTTCCAAAACACTAGGGAATTTATAGTAAAACAATCCTATGCCACTGGTTCTTTTTAGATATCCAAGTACCCTTCTAATGATCAATATTAGGACTGCTCGTATATCTACTAAGTTTAGAAACTGCAAAAGAAATATCTGGCTGAGTACAATGCATAACATACATAAGGCTACCAGTAGCACTTGCGTATTCCAGCTGTGCAATAGCTCCACCCTCATTTTCTTTTAGTTTAACTCCATTCTCAAAAGGAGTATTCACCTCCTTGAACTCGAGATGACTAAACTTAGTTAATATTTTTTCAATATAGTGAGATTGATTCATTACATAACCCCCACTATGTTTTTTAACTTTGATGCCTAAAATAGTATCTACTTCACCTAAGTCTTTCATCTTAAAGACAGAGGATAAATACTTTTTAGTCTCATTTACTCCAACCATATTCGTATTGATGATCAACATATCATCTACGTACAAACAGACTATCACCATATAATCAGAAGTGGTTTTGGAGTATATGCACCTATCTGCACTATTATATTTAAACCCAAAGTTTATAATAGTAGCATCAAATCTCTCGTGCCACTATTTTGGTGCCTGTTTTATACCATAAAGGGACTTAACTAATTTGCATACTTTAGCCACACTATCGGGAGCAATAAACCCTTTGGGTTGTTCCATATATACTTCCTCATTCAAATTGTCATTCAAAAATGCAGTCTTTACATCCATTTGATGAACGTAAAGATCATACAATGAAGCTAAGGCAAAAAGAATTCGAATGGAAGTAACTCGTGCTACCGGTGCATAAGTATCAAAATAGTCAATACCTTCTACTTGTCTAAAACTTTTTGCTACTAATCTTTCTTTAAAAGCGGAAATAGTATCGTTAGTGTTATACTTTGTTCTAAAAACCCATTTGCAACCTATAAGTTTAGAACCTCTAGGTAAATCTGTCAATACCCAAGTATTATTTTCCTAGATTGAATCCATTTCATCATTTACAGCTTCCTTCCAAAATGCAGCATCCCTAGAAGCCATAGCTTCTTTAAATGATTTAGGATCAGTCTCAAGACTATATACATAGGGTATTTCATTTACCACCTCATTATTTTGGTCCCCTTCCACCAAAAATAATAGTGACTGTGATGAAATAAAATCATCATCTAAATATTTATCTTTTCTAGTGTAACGCCCCCAAAATAGGTATACATCACCTATTTTGAGTCGCCAAATACATGGTACAGAATACAAATATAATCTTAAATATACAACATAAGTTGTGAGTTTTAATACAAATATTGTCTTCTAGATAGTATTAAAACTCAAAATAAGTCCTCAATACATTTATTAACACACTATTTCACAGAATAGTGAGGACTGCTAATGCTATCCTTTGGACCATCATTCCGTTCCCCGACTCGTCCCAACTATATTCTCACTTCTTGAAGAGAACAGTGAAAGAAAGGGTGAGCTCAACTAGTCCAATAAGAAATATTATGACTAAAATAATGCAAAATAAATTATCATTAGCTTTAAACAGTGTTAAACTGATACAATATAACAAACTTCAAGTTTAACTGCAGCTGAACAAGCAATCCATTAAAAGAGTCAAGTAGAGAATAAAATCTACTATCTTTTATGATTTAAAAGGCTTTTCATCACTTTTATCGCTGAGACTCAGCTTAATAATTAATCAACATCATCGAATCACCCCTGCACTACGGTTAAGGATATTCTTTAGTATCACGGCCACAAATTTTCCATACACTACGGGCCAAGGATATTCGTGTATTCATTAATGGTCATGATCATGTCAACAACTGTCCATCAATGCACTACGGGCCAATGAGGACTTTTACCACATCATTTGTAATATTACGGTCATGATTATACCGAATAATTCCTGGTCATAATCATACCAAGTCCATCTATGCACTACAGGCCACAGATAACTTTCAACATAATATAAATATGAGGATGATGACAATAACATAAGAATTCAATAAAATAAGTTCAAGAATTAATTTATCCAGGAACCAATAATGTCCAAATTGTCAACATGATACTTCTTTGTAGAGTAAATGTGACACCCCCAAGTCTCGGTACTTCATTACCCCAAGATTTGGTGTTCACGTAATCAAAACATTCATTTATAACTACCCAATCATAAATAAAATTGAATAATCAACCTTCCCATACAGGAAATTCATAAAATAATATCTCCTAGGTTATCTAACCTTTACATACAATTATTCATGCGGAAAATTTAAATAAACTTCATTACATTCTTTAAACCAAAGTCTGATAATAAAACTATCAAAACTATTACAAGTCTTCAGTACTTGTTCGTCTTTCCCTTTCCTTTACTGGTGCTAGGTACGTCACCCTTTCCATCTGTAGCTATAAGGATTTTACAGGCAAGAGTGAGCAAACAAGGCTCACTTGAAATAACAATGAATAACTTTTACATTCTCTGCCCATTCAGGGGCTCAATAGAACTGAATAATAAGTTCTATTAACATCTTAAACATTCCTTGCCCATTCAGGGGCTCAATAGAACTGAACAATAAGTTCTATTAGTACTTTAAACATTCACTGAGGGTCTAATGACCACGAACTTTGTCCACAGTTATAAGTAATCTTTTAACTTAAACTTTTACGGTCATATGACCATAATGACTTTAAGGTACTTAGGGGGATCAACCCTTCGTACATGTATTGTATACAAACATTTCAGCGCAAAGTACAAAACTAAGCGTAACCCCTATAAATAGGGTTGTTCATCTCAGTATTTTGAGTACAAGTCCGCCCCAAAGATAGTTTGGTATGGATACACTTCAAGGTAATTTGGAGTTCAACGGACATCAACTAAGGATTAGTTGAATACAAGATAATAACACTATGTTATTGAATGATCATACTGAATAAACATTTCATTCTAAGTTCATGCTTTAGGAATAATCTAATAGCATAACAATTGAATAATTTATCATACCTTGCTTTGAACAACATTAAGCTAAGGTTACATCTTAGAATTTAATATCAAGCATGCACAACAAATAATAACTTGAACGATAAACTAAAGGTACTTGCATGCTAATATAACAAGTTTAGAGTTAAGAAAACTTGCACAATTATAAAAGTAGAGTTAGAGAACTTGCATAAGTATAACATAACAGTGAAAAGTAACCTTGCTGAATAATAAAGTAGCAAAGGTTAGGGAACTTGCCTCGTGCGTAGGTTAAATAATTACTATTCACGTTCACCCTAAGTCCTACACATACCATATGTATTGACAATACACATTAGTTACACTAACATTACCTTTATGAGTTACTTTATTACTCTTAGTATAGCTACTAACTAAGTTTAAGTGTAAACAACATCACATCTTTTCATGAACATTACTTTTTAGCTTTATTACAACTACTTAAATGATCATGTCAGTGTACCACATGTACATTAACAACTTGATACAACATCCTATTATATGTCCAACATGTTATCATTAAGTTATACTAATTCCCAAAGGGTTGCACTTGCATTCGTGCATCCCGACGCCCTCTGATTGGCTCCAAATACACAATAGTCCTAAAGATGGCCATTTTGACTACTATTACATACCTCAAATTAAACAACTTAAAGCATGAAAGTTGTAGATCTACTTGTCCTCTTTCCGAATCATCTTGAATTACCTCAATCGGAGTTCGTATGAAAAAGTTATGGCCGTTTTACTACAGGAGGTCAAAAATGCCCAACTCAGACAACTTTTCCGGCGCCGGGGTGCGGATCAGTGGCGCCGGGGCGCGAGTACCAGCGCCGGGGAGCGAGTTACAGCGCTGGGGCGTGAGCTTTGGCCCATTTTTGATGCGGGGGCACGAACTTTGGCGCTAAGGCGCGAAATTTGGCGCTGGGGCGTGAATTTTGACGCTAGGGCGCCGAAACTCACAACCCAGAAAAACAGAGCAAAGCTACTGTCTAATTTATTTTTAACAACAATTCGCCCCAAACAACATGTATAACTAATATAAACTACACATAAACTTCACCAAGCATACAAATACTAAATTAACACAACTTAAACCATAATTCTAGAAAAATTAAATACTAGAATAACATATTTTAAAACCAAAAACTCCATTGTTAACATAGTAAGCACTGTAATAATACTTAGAAAATAATTTGATTTATTCTAACTATAATTTATTTAATTCTTACCCAATTCATATAATCACAGTTAAATTCCATGATTATCATACAATACAAGTATAAATTTTGGTACTCTAAAAAACATACATTCATACATGTTTATGTTCACAGTAAAACTATTTCTTTTTCTTTAACACATGATTAAAATACCACTCAAATATACATATACATATACATGCTAGTTATAACAATTATAACAACAAAACATGTAATACCAAAACAAATTCTAGAACAAGGTTTGCAGACAAATTTGGTAAAAACTTATACACGGTTATTTCAAGAAAAACAGAGACATACAATTTCTCAAAAACTATATAGTGTAAACATATATGATAAGGTTTATACAACCTACCTTTAATTTGTTCCGACAACACTTGTTAATCACGGAGAATATCTTTGACAAACTCAGAACGTATTTGAAAAACACAGCCTTTTCTCTCTTAAACTTTCTCTGAAATTCTCTCTTAGTGTTCTTCTCTCTTTTCTCAGCAACTAGAATGTGTAAAAAAAAAAACAACCGATAGCTATAACGCGTAAAATAAAACCGCTAACCTTAATACGTCTAATTTAATAACATATCAGTTACAAAACTAACGTATATATTATATTATTATTTTATTAATCATTTAAATTTCAAAATCCAAAAGTCGTAGGCTTTGTTTGGCCTATCCCTTTAAAATAAAATAGTTTATATCCTTAAGCTTTGTTTGGGTAAAACTAAATTAAAATTTCTTTAATTTATTTTAATAACTCTTTATCACATAGTAATTAGTCACACCTTATGTAATAACAATTAAATAAATTACTTAATCACATAACTCAATCCACATAACACATTAATTGACTAATCACATTAATTATTTAGCAAATAAATAATTAACTAAATAAACTCAATCAAATTGAACAATTACTTATTCAATAATAAACACATCCAAGAAATATTTATATAAATCAATAAATATTTATAGCTTACATTTAAAAATATGGAATGTTACAGTAAAATTTAAGAATGCTCAGAAAAATATTTTCATGAAAAGATACTGGATGAAGCGCAAATATCAAGGATATTCCACTAATTTCATAGAGTATAGAAGTCAAAACTTTAACCAATTGAGTATAATAAAGAATATATGAAACTGCAAATTAATTTTCGTCCGCCATGCGGTAATCCACTTAGACAGATCATTTCCACAATTTAATAAGGAAGGAATACAAAGGATCATTCACTATGCATGTGATATTTCACATAGACAGATTATTCCAACATAATAATAAAGAATAGAATAACAGAAGAAATCACCATGCATA
Organism: Panax notoginseng; assembly: GCA_016801055.1. Lineage (NCBI taxonomy): Eukaryota > Viridiplantae > Streptophyta > Magnoliopsida > Apiales > Araliaceae > Panax > Panax notoginseng. The sequence goes on from CM029017.1 coordinate 140,881,552, forward strand.
CGATAGATCGCACCGACAGGTTATTCCCAACAGAATAATAAATAATGGAACCAGGTCATGCGTTACGCACAGACAGGATATTCCAACAAAATAATAAAGAATGAAACCAGGTCCGGCGTAAACGCATAAACAGGATATTCCGACAGAATAATAAGGAATGGAACCGGCGTAAACGCACAGACAGGATATTTCGACATAATAATAAAGAATGGAACTAGGTCCGGCGTAAACACACAGACAAGATATTTCGACAAAATAATAAAGAACGGAATAATAGAAGAATTTCACCATGTATGTGGTACTTCGTATAGACAGGTTATTCCAACATAATAACAAAGAATGGAATAACAGAAGAATTTTACCAAATATTGGGCAGTCGGCGTACACAGGTTATTCCAACAGAATAATAAAGAATGGAATAACAGAAGTTCTCTTCATGAATACAAAAGAAATAATACCCTTTACCTTAAGAAGAAGCGTACTAGATGTAGGAGCAGTGAAGTAGCAGAATACTTTTCTTCTTTCTCTCTATAATTTCTCTCTAGAGTTTCAGTGAATTCGTAAGAAATAATGAAGGAATGAACTTCTATTTATAGAAGAATGGACTGCATAGTAACTAATTTATGAACGGTCCAGATTGATTTACTTTTAATCGGACGGTCCATATTTAAAGCAAAATCTTTTAAATAAAATATAATATATTCTATTTATAATCTAATAAAACGAATAACTTTATAAAAGTATTCTGTTTTATATAAAAAGATTTTACTATGCAAAACACTATGTATTTATTTAATTATATGTATTTCGACTCTTAAATGCACAACTCCAAATAATGTAAATTAGAAACTCTTTTCTAATTTCATTCTGCCTTGGCCAAGGACTACTGAGTTGTCATTTATCGAATCACATATGACATTTCTCTTCTTTTACTAGAAGTGGTAGATTCTTTATTGATCATACATTATCTCCATGTACAACTTATTATACCCAAGCATACCTTTTGATATACCCTAAGGGTTTTAAGGAATAAGTCAAAATATAACTCATCATACACAATATACTATGATGATCTCAAGTCCAAGATTCACTTGTACTACTATCACTACAAGAATTCCTATTGACAAGCAAGTAAAACTCCATTAGGTATTCCTTAGCGAGCCACGTTCAGTGAACTTATTCTCTAATAAGCACCTATATACTTGCTTTAGTGTCTCCACACAAATGATCATAAGATCAATCATCCTCATCTAATGAGCAAGTAACGTATGTACCATTCTATCCGAATTCACTAATCCCTAATTTAGTAATCCAACGATTGGGAACTATTTTAGTTTTAAGCTTTCTAAGAATTTAGATCTCATTAGAATGATCATCATCATTATTCTAAAAACATTGCTTAAAACTATGGGTTTATCACATATTATAAAATAACATCATATAGATAATTAAAAGCCTTTAATAAATAAATACTTTTTATTAATAAATGAATAAGATTGTTACAAAGTATATGCTTTATCATCAAACATGATTGGCTTGTGTGCATACTACTTTCAATTGCTAGACTTGAACATTTAAAAAAAGTTATTTCTAGACATTCTACAGAGTGGCGCTGCGGCGCCACTGTTGTACTGGTACTCGGCGCTGCGGCGCGATGGCGCTGCGGCTGGACTCTTGGTGCTGCGGCCCCATGGCGCTACGGCGCGGATGTTAAGGCACGAGACTGGCGCCGTGGCGCGGCGAACCAGAAACTGTTCTGCAATTCGTGAAAATTGCAGAACACAGCCAAAAACTCTAATTAAAATTATTACTACACGAATTTAATCATACCCACATGTTAGAATTCGTATATAATCATTACCCAACACTTAAAGAGTGATTTTAACCCATTAAAACATATAATTACATAATTAAAATATGCAAATTATATTGTTCTTGATGTTCTTGAACACAAACATGGAATTTAATACTACTGATTTGTTATAAGGCCAAATCCAACCATTCAAGTTTCGTTTTGTTCGTTTTATCATGCATAATCAAATAAGAGTATAAATTTTACAAAACCATTTATGTTTGACACATTAAATTTACGTATAAGGGCCATATGGCCAAAACCTAAACTCTGTAAATTTTGAAATAACAAGTCATCATATTACGAAACTTATGATATGGAATCATATACAATATATATTAAACATGCTACTATGACATAAATCACGTATATAACCACATAGTCAATACAATTTCCAACCATATAGAATTTTACAGAATTTGGAGAGCCATATTTTATAACACTAAATGACGTAGAAAAGAATTGGGTTAAAGGGATTACCCAAGTGTAGAATTAATAGAAGATGAATTCCTTCTCAGATGACTCTCACAATCCTCTTAAGAATATCTGAATTCTCAACTCTTTCTTTGTATCTCTCTCTGTTATTCTTTCTAGACTTAGGCAAATAATGAAGAAGAAAAGAATACGTAATATAATAAAGGAAAAAGAAACTGATGCGTATAATGGTCAATTAACCCAGTCATGGGTAACTACTGATAACTCCCATTAAGGCCATGTTTGGCTAGTTTTAAAAACTTAATCCCGTTTAATTTAATAACTATTTTATCATATAGTTTAAAAATGTCACACTCCTTATAAAATAAATCCAATATTTTATTTAATTTACTTTAAATAAAATATAATAATTTCTCATAAATTCACATAGTCACATAATTAAATTTCTCATTAATAAATAATGTCAAATTATTAACTCTCTAATTAATAATTAAATTAATTAAAACACCAATAGGCTTATTAAATATTTCTTTTAATACAATAAGCTCATATAAATGCATACATCGAATAATAAAATTCGTCATATCAATTTAATAAATACAACACATGTAATTAAATTAATCTATCATAATTTCATCAAATAATTATTTAATCTAATAATTAATCCCTCGAAAAATATTTACTCAATCCAATAAATATTAAAATTAATTACAAAATCTCGGTTGTCACATCTTTCCCCTCTTAAAAGGATTCTGTCCTCAGAATCACAACTCAAACAATTCGTCCCGTTACATTCTCCCCCCTTTACAAAGATTGTCCCCAGAATCGAAGACACAATTTAAACACATAACTCAGAGAAATCTTTCATCAGATTATCTAAATATAGATTTTATATTTCATACTACATTCCTTAATTTAACAAATTCTAGGTTTCATTTTATAACTTTCACTTGAGCTCAATTATATTGTGAGTATTATATATCTTTTAACCCATTCATTTCTTTTTTTAAGGATCGCTATCAAAAATACTCGGGATATTACAAAAATGGCCCACCGGGGCGGGCCTAGCTACTGTAAACGCACGGTTTCATGCTCTGCTCCAAAATAACAAGCCAAACTACTTTTTAACCTTCATAAATTAAGTAATACATGTCCAAATTAGTCCGTTTTAGTAAATTAAATTGTTAATTTGGGAATCCTAATAATGTTAAGGAACCCTAATTATTTAATCCCTAATTTTCTATTAAAAACCCTAATTTTAATTAGTAAGTTCTAATTAAAATTTTATTACACTTTAATCTTAATTGTTCAAACCCTAGGAATTATTTGGAAAATCTTAGGGTTTAAAATCTAGTGATTAAACCCTAGATTCAAATACCATGGACAAAAATACCATTAAAATTAAAATGCAATTGACCAAAGTACCCTTTTTGTCCCATTCTTGAATTATTGCTAGGAAATCTTGCCAAATCTTGGCAAGTCATCAACCTAGTCTAGCTAGGAGCTAATAAACTCCAGCACATCAGCCATTAATCATCCACATGCATTGTATACACGTTTTTATAAGGATCAAAAGAGAGAAAATGTATTATTTCCCCCATTTGTTCACTTATACTCAAACTTGACTCTCTCCCTTTTAAACCTCCGAAAATATAAGTCATATCAGTCCCTAAATCAAGCCCCGCGACTTCCAATAACAGATCAGTAGCCAAGAATCAAGAACTTGTTCATAGAAAGGTAAAAAACCTAATTTAAAATCTGATCATGAAGGCCATGTTAAATGTTATGATTTTGTGTTAAAACATGTTGTTTGTAGTATATATTGATGATCTGGGTTGCTAGATGTTAGATCCATAACATCTAGAGGCTCGGATTTGAAGTTTTTAAAAATCTGGAAAAAAAATTATTTTGTGTTCTGACAACGAATGTCAGAGGTTGTAGATCTTTCCCTGTTAATGATTTGTGGTGTTTTATGTTTTAGATATGTAGTATGACATGTGGTCTTTAATCTAGATCTGGAATCAGGCCTAGATCATGTCCAGATTGCAAGTTATGGGTGGCCAAAACCCGTTGATTGACCATGACTTTGCAAATCTGGGTAACTTAGATGTTACCCAGAAAGCTCTGACAAGATGTTTAGGGGCACAGATCTTTCAGTTGTTTGATTATTTGTTATGGTTGTCGTATCTAATCTATAATATGTTATATAAACTGTATGCTAAGGCCTTTAGAACACATAAATCTCAAACTGACTGGATTCAGTGGCCAGTCAAAGCAGCTTGGTCGAACACATTTCATGTTTTTTGGGTAACCCAGAAAACTGATGAACATGTGTTCTGACATGGGTTGACCGACACAGATCTTGTTGTTGTAATGTTGTTAGATGGTTTTTATGTAATGGATCTCTACCCTGACATGTGGACTACAAGCTTGAACCGTTAGAACACCATAACATCCAACCGAACTCGATTAAATCAAGGCACAAAGTAGCTATCAAGCACTGCCTGGGTTTCTGGGTAACCCAGAAAACCCAGGGAGGGTCTGACAGCCACTTTGCAACCTTATAACTTGCATTTGTAATGTTGTTTAACCTTGTTAGTTGTAGTACTACATGAAGTGTTACATTAACACTGCAAGATCAGAGTAATAGCTTACCCAAAAACATTACAAGTTACGATTTAAACTTGGTCAAACTAGCTAACTCGAAACTGGCGTATGAATGTCTAGGTTTGCTGAAGAACACCTATAGTGACAGTTTTATCACTATAGGTACCTTTAGCGACAGATAAATTAGAAAATTAATTATTTTATAAAATAATTAGAAAAAATTAGTTTTAAATTATTAAAAGTACATAACAAATTACTAAAATTATTTTAAAGCATAAAAAATTAGTTTTTATTATTTTGAATATATTTCACAAATATTTAATATTTTTGGAATATTAAAGGTATTTAATTTATTTAATTTTTATATTAAATAAATTATTTTAAAAAGATTTTAATACTTGAAAAATCATTTAAAATTATATTATGGTATAAAAAAATATTTTAAGTTATTTTTAATGACTTTTAATATTTTTTTGATGAATTTCATTAATTAATAAATATTAATGATAATTAAGTTATTTAATAAATATATTAAATAAATTATGAAAAATTGATTTAATAATTTAAAAATCATATAAAAATGATTTAAAGGTTATAAAAATATTTTATTTTATAAAATATAACTTTTGACATTATGTCATGAAAAAAATTAATATTTTAATATTAATGATATTAGATTTATTTAATATTTATATTAAATAAATTAGTTTAAAAATGATTTTAATATTAAAAAAATTATTTTAAATGAAAATAAACTGTTTAAAGATATTTTAAGTTATAAAATAAAATTTTTAATATTTAAAGAATAATTTCATTAATAATTTAATATTAATGATATTAAACTTATTTAATAATTATATTAAATAAATAGTTAAAAATAGTTTTATTAATTTAAAAATTATTTTAAAAGGATATAAATGAATTAAAAATATTTTAAGTTATAATTAATGACTTTTAATATTTTGATAAATAATACAATAATATTGAAATATTAATAATAATTATTTAAAAACAATTTTTAATGTTTTAAAAATCATTTAAGAGTAATAAAAATGTTTTAAAAATATTTTGAGTTATTATAAATAACTTTAATATTTTTGTAATGGTTTCATTAATAATTTAATATTAATTAAATATTAATGATAATAGAATTAGTTAATATTTAAATCATTTAATAATGATTCCAATGTTTGAAAAATCATGATAAATTATAATAATTATTTAAAAATTATTGTAAGTCATTTAAAAATAATATGACTGATATTTACGGTTATTGAATTATTGAATAGAGTTTTAGACTCGATAATTACCCGATAAAGCCGTCGGTATACCGAAATATTTTAGAAATTGATCCGGACCTAGATAATTGGACTAGATATGTGTTTGTTTATGATTCAATGACTGCTAAACATATGTGACAATGTGATTAGGTTATGTGTTGACTGCAAATAGCAGTACTATGCGATATGATATATTATTCTAATCGAACGAATGATCTTATTAATGATATATTTCGGTATAAAAGATAAAACTAAGTTGCGTAACTATAAGTAGCAGCTCAGGCAAGTATCCTAACTTTGCATTTACTTTATGCAATGGACATGAGTAAGAAAGTTTCAGAATTATATTATCATTATGCCAAATTATTAACTCTATTGTTATCGATTATGCATCCAATCTTTGTATTCATACAAGTTCTTAAATTATCCGATCATTGTTTATCAACAGAGTATTACTGTATAATTTAGATATTTATTCTGTTCGTTAATTCCTGTATAGGGTTAGACAAGTGTCCTCACTTGGATAATCACTGTATTTAATCACATGTTGATACATGTTCATTGGTTTCCAGTATGTGTAAGACCCCGAATTTTATGAAATAAAAGTATTCAATTTTTCTTATAATTACTATTCAGTAAATGGTTAAATTGATAAAAGTTTAAAGTTATGAGTGAAATATGATTTTTTTTCAAAATAAGCAAGTGGTTATAAAATAATCATTGTTGTCGGGGAATATTCGTTTGGTCGTGAAATATTCTTTCTATCGGGGAATATTCGTACGACGGCGCAGCTATTTGTGGGCCCCAAAACGAATAACTGTCGGGTGAAGAAAATGACAAATTTGAATTTTTACAAATAACGGCGTAGTTGTTACTGTTAACACTGTTGGAATACCCGGTGATTAAAATACAGTAATACGCGTTATTGCACAGTAGCACACGGTATTGCATAGTATTTTTGAAATTATTGATTCTTACGTAAGAAGGCACTACTCAATAATTGTTACAGTAATTAATGTTCAATATTTTATTTTATTGATTCAATAATTGCTACGTTGAAATTTTATATTATTGTTGTTCAATAATTGTCACTGCACAGTATTTCCAATTATCAGATCAATAATTCATATTATTTGAATAATATTATTAGATAACATTATTGGCAATGACTAGAAAGTTCTGTCTAAGGAGAGGTTTGGTCACCTAATTGCGCGCCAGTAAGGAGAAATCCTTATTGGAAAGCCCCCTCTTTCCTGGGAACGGCCTGGTTGTCATAAATGTGATTCTGTAATATTATTTGTGAATAATTAATTATTGATTCATATGATAAGGAAATATTTATTTTATGTGGATATAAATGAGGAATATATTTTTGTGGTTAAAAATAAAGGAGTTAATGTTGAGGTTTTTATCAGTATTTTTGTCGGAATGGAGGTATTAAAAATCAGAGTTTTTGAGATATTTTGCGGGGGTTATAATTTTTAATCCGACCGTTGGATCGTGGTAATTTTTGGATATGTTATACATATATAAGTTGAGTATATGCCCACAAATTTTGAACCGTTAAAAATGAACGTATGATTTGTTATGAATTTTAAGAGGTGGCTGATTCAGAAATCAGGTTATAAATCATTTTTGGTGGAAAATTCTAGAATTGGTGGGCCCCACTTGTGGTTGGTGAAGAAATGTGCTGAATTATATTTCAAATGTGGTGGGTGGGAATAGTAGCAGGTAAAGCCATCAGGTTGCAGGTCAAACCTACCAAAATTTTCCTATAAATAGAGGGCTAAGTTAGAATTGAAAATCACACCAGAAACATAAACTTTCTCTCTTTCTCCCTCTATATTATGAAGCATATTTTGTGAGTTTTTAGATACTTGGTGAGTTGCTATTTATCAGTGCAAGTTTCCTTCAGCATCATATCCGATATCCAGCCAGAAGTACTGCTCTTTTGAGGTAAGGGATATTAAGGGATTTTAAGGGTTGTTATGATTTTCAGTTTCGTAATTTTTCTGATCTTCAAAAATTTTGGAAAAATTTGAAATGATATTTTGATGAGTTTTCTTGATTGTGTCCAAAAATGGTGATTTTTGGATGTATAGACTGAGAGTTATGAATTTTATGAGAAAAGACTATTTTAAAAGTAACAGCTTATAATTCCTTGTGGTTAACTCCAAAATTGATGAAATTTTTATTGGGAGTACATGTATATGATAGAAGTATACTCTGTAAATTTCAGAATTTTTAGACAAAAGTACAATTTTTGATAAATGTCTAAATATTCAGCTATTTTGGCCATATGAAAAATAGTAAATGACTTTTAAAAATTTTGAGAAAAATATATGTTCACTATGGGACTATATTATGCTAAATCCCAGAAAAGAAATATTTTTGGAACTGATTTGGTATTTTTCATGAAAATGGTCTAGTTATGAGTAAATGAATTAAATATGTTTTGTGAAGAAAGAAAATTAAAAAAATAGGATTTTATGGCTTGAGAATCCTATATGAGGTATATGCAGATTTTTTATGAGGGTTTTGGTTATTGATGATGAAATTGTAAGAGTTGGCATTTTATGATGATTAAATGCATTAATTAGTAAAGTGTAAACAATTAAAATAAATTGTTTATAAATTTAAGTAATGTTATTCTTTCAATATCATTATACCGAAATATTGGTATGAATTTTATTGTGAAATTTCTATCTTTTGTGTCGGGGTTACTATTCATGAGTTACTATTCACGATTTACTATTCATGAGTTACGAATATTACTCTTGAGATTAAAACTATATGTTGATCATATTATTTTTATCATCATATATAACATTTTTATAACCCTGATGTTGAAATTCTCTTTCACTGGAGTGTAAAGATGGGTAGATTATTGGTATGATCATGGCTAGGGTTCTCTTTGGCCAGTAGTGCAAAGTTGAATTGTGACTGGTATGATCATGACCATTGAATTTATAATTGAATATCTTAAGCTTAAGTGCAAAGGTGAATTGATCAACATGGTTATAATTATTGTTTATATAAATTCTGAAATGATTATATATTTCTTTGAGATATGAATATATTTGGCCTGTAGTGTAAATATGAATTGTTGATGAATATCTTTGGCATATAGTGCAAAGATGACCTGTTGATGAATATCTTTGGCCTGTAGTGCAAAGATGAACTGTTGTTGAATATCTTTGGCCCGTAGTGCAAAGATGGTTTGTTGATGAATATCTTTGGCCCGTAGTGCAAAGATGATATGTTGTTGAATATCTTTGGCCAGTGGTGCAAAGATGAACAGATGTTGAGATAAACATGACCAACTGGTGATACAAATGAATATCTTTGGCCGTAGTGCAAAGATGAAGTTATTAGTATGATTATGAACAGGAAATGTGATTTGGTGTAACCATGATCTTTGATGTTTCAGGTAAAGATAGGTGATGAAAATTATCTTCGTCCTAGATGAGAAGAGGAATTTAGAACTACAGTTATGATTATGAGTTATTCATATGATTGTGGACCAGAATTATTGATTGATGTTACAGGGATAAAACATTGTTGGTGGATTTTTAACATGGAGAAAATAATAGACTTTATAGTCTATTTGACTCTTCTAATGGATTGCTCGTTCCGCTGCAACTATGGTTGAAATCTTTATCATTTACCATATGTTCTAAATCTCTGATTTATTATTGATGAAGGCTATTGATAATTTAATTATCTTTAGTCATGATATTCTTTACTGAGCTAGTTGTGCTCACCCTTTTGCTTCACAATTCCTTTCAGGTAATAAGAGTGTAGCTGGGTCGAGCGAGGGTAACGGGGAAATAGAACGGTGGTCTCTAGCTGTGGATGTTCTCCCGAAGCAGTATAGAAAAGTTCATTTAGTAGTTATATTTGGTGAATCCAATAGGGTAAGGTGTACCCAACGTTGGAAGGGTGGTTTGCCACTATCATACAAGATGTCTAACGACATACAACCTCGTGTCATCATAAGACAGGGATGTGCTCATCCACTTGCTGAGTATATATACGAGCACTACCTATATAATCTTGGTGTTTGTTTAAAGTATAATTCTCAATTAGAGACAGTAGAGATAATGATATGTCAAGAGAAGACTCACCATTGGGAAGAATATGATAGTAATCTTCTCGTTTTTCTTTGGGGTCTATTGGGTAAACCAAAGATAATTCTGTGGCCATATGATATCTATCATAACCTAGATGCATGGCCTCCCATGTACGAAGGTTTCCTTGAGCACTTCCCAAAGATTCTAATTTCTAAAATAATTTTTGACTATACCTTTATGTAAGGTGTCATTGTGAGGTGATGTCCACGGTTGGAACATGAGTCACATTTGGTATATATTTGTATCCAAACTCACAGCATATGTGTTGTTGTATTTTGCACAACAATTGTTGTAATAAAGTTATAGTTGTTTTCTGTACCATGTATTTGGCGACTCAGAATAGGTTGGATGGAATGGATCTATTTTGGAGTCGTTACATTTGGTATCAGAGCTATAAGTAAAGAGCCCCGAGCCTCTCGCTGGTGACTTCCTGTTGATGGGGGATGCACCGAAGCCAGACTCTCCGTAGGGGACGCCGTTCTGCGGTGGCAAACTGATAGGTATCAATGTAAGGTGCTGACATAGGTTGGTGTCCAGAGTTACATTTGGTATCAGAGCTATAAGTAAAGAGCCCCGAGCCTCTCGCTGGTGACTTCCTATTGATGGGGGATGCACCGAAGCCAGACTCTCCGTAGGGGACGCCGTTCTGCGGTGGCAAACTGATAGGTACCATTGTGAGGTGCTGTGGTTGAAGCACCACGAGAGTTACATTTGGTATCAGAGCTTAGGGATATGATCTCTGGCGGAGATCGGGGAATACAACTAGGAGGGGAGAGATGAGTAAATCCTTCGCTAGTGTGTCTTACCTAAGCTTATTTGTTGGTCAGTCATAATATCGGAATATTATGTGATATGTTAATTTATTAAATTAACCCTTGTTTTGAAGCTGTATTCTAGAATGTTATTTGAAATACAGGAGATGAGCAATGGAGAAATTATGATGACAGAGAAGATGGAAATTGAAATGAAAGCAAGGTATTCTCAACTCTTTGAAATACCAGGTACGTAAATTTCGGGGACGAAATTTCATAAGGAGGGGAGATTGTAAGACCCCGAATTTTATGAAATAAAAGTATTCAATTTTTCTTATAATTACTATTCAGTAAATGGTTAAATTGATAAAAGTTTAAAGTTATGAGTGAAATATGATTTTTTTTCAAAATAAGCAAGTGGTTATAAAATAATCATTGTTGTCGGGGAATATTCGTTTGGTCGTGAAATATTCTTTCTGTCGGGGAATATTCGTACGACGGCGCAGCTATTTGTGGGCCCCAAAACGAATAACTGTCGGGTGAAGAAAACGACAAATTTGAATTTTTACAAATAACGACGTAGTTGTTACCGTTAACACTGTTGGAATACCCGGTGATTAAAATACAGTAATACGCGTTATTGCACAGTAGCACACGGTATTGCATAGTATTTTTGAAATTATTGATTCTTACGTAAGAAGGCACTACTCAATAATTGTTACAGTAATTACTGTTCAATATTTTATTTTATTGATTCAATAATTGCTACGTTGAAATTTTATATTATTGTTGTTCAATAATTGTCACTGCACAGTATTTCCAATTATCAGATCAATAATTCATATTATTTGAATAATATTATTAGATAACATTATTGGCAATGACTAGAAAGTTCTGTCTAAGGAGAGGTTTGGTCACCTAATTGCGCGCCAGTAAGGAGAAATCCTTATTGGAAAGCCCCCTCTTTCCTGGGAACGGCCTGGTTGTCATAAATGTGATTCTGTAATATTATTTGTGAATAATTAATTATTGATTCATATGATAAGGAAATATTTATTTTATGTGGATATAAATGAGGAATATATTTTTGTGGTTAAAAATGAAGGAGTTAATGTTGAGGTTTTTATCAGTATTTTTGTCGGAATGGAGGTATTAAAAATCAGGGTTTTTGAGATATTTTGCGGGGGTTATAATTTTTAATCCGACCGTTGGATCGTGGTAATTTTTGGATATGTTATACATATATAAGTTGAGTATATGCCCACAAATTTTGAACCGTTAAAATGAACGTATGATTTGTTATGAATTTTAAGAGGTGGCTGATTCAGAAATCAGGTTATAAATCATTTTTGGTGGAAAATTCTAGAATTGGTGGGCCCCACTTGTGGTTGGTGAAGAAATGTGCTGAATTATATTTCAAATGTGGTGGGTGGGAATAGTAGCAGGTAAAGCCATCAGGTTGCAGGTCAAACCTACCAAAATTTTCCTATAAATAGAGGGCTAAGTTAGAATTGAAAATCACACCAGAAACATAAGCTTTCTCTCTTTCTCTCTCTATATTATGAAGCATATTTTGTGAGTTTTTAGATACTTGGTGAGTTGCTATTTATCAGTGCAAGTTTCCTTCAGCATCATATCCGATATCCAGCCAGAAGTACTGCTCTTTTGAGGTAAGGGATATCAAGGGATTTTAAGGGTTGTTATGATTTTCAGTTTCGTAATTTTTCTGATCTTCAAAAATTTTGGAAAAATTTGAAATGATATTTTGATAAGTTTTCTTGATTGTGTCCAAAAATGGTGATTTTTGGATGTATAGATTGAGAGTTATGAATTTTATGAGAAAAGACTATTTTAAAAGTAACAGCTTATAATTCCTTGTGGTTAACTCCAAAATTGATGAAATTTTTATTGGGAGTACATGTATATGATAGAAGTATACTCTGTAAATTTCAGAATTTTTAGACAAAAGTACAATTTTTGATAAATGTCTAAATATTCGGCTATTTTGGCCATATGAAAAATAGTAAATGACTTTTAAAAATTCTGAGAAAAATATATGTTCACTATGGGACTATATTATGCTAAATCCCAGAAAAGAAATATTTTTGGAACTGATTTGGTATTTTTCATGAAAATGGTCTAGTTATGAGTAAATGAATTAAATATGTTTTGTGAAGAAAGAAAATTGGAAAAATAGGATTTTATGGCTTGAGAATCCTATATGAGGTATATGCAGATTTTTGATGAGGGTTTTGGTTATTGATGATGAAATTGTAAGAGTTGGCATTTTATGATGATTAAATGCATTAATTAGTAAAGTGTAAACAATTAAAATAAATTGTTTATAAATTTAAGTAATGTTATTCTTTCAATATCATTATACCGAAATATTGGTATGGATTTTATTGTGAAATTTCTATCTTTTGTGTCGGGGTTACTATTCATGAGTTACTATTCACGATTTACTATTCATGAGTTACGAATATTACTCTTGAGATTAAAACTATATGTTGATCATATTATTTTTATCATCATATATAACATTTTTATAACCCTGATGTTGAAATTCTCTTTCACTGGAGTGTAAAGATGGGTAGATTATTGGTATGATCATGACTAGGGTTCTCTTTGGCCAGTAGTGCAAAGTTGAATTGTGACTGGTATGATCATGACCATTGAATTTATAATTGAATATCTTAAGCTTAAGTGCAAAGGTGAATTGATCAACATGGTTATAATTATTGTTTATATAAATTCTGAAATGATTATATATTTCTTTGAGATATGAATATATTTGGCCTGTAGTGTAAATATGAATTGTTGATGAATATCTTTGGCATATAGTGCAAAGATGACCTGTTGATGAATATCTTTGGCCTGTAGTGCAAAGATGAACTGTTGTTGAATATCTTTGGCCCGTAGTGCAAAGATGGTTTGTTGATGAATATCTTTGGCCCGTAGTGCAAAGATGATATGTTGTTGAATATCTTTGGCCAGTGGTGCAAAGATGAACAGATGTTGAGATAAACATGACCAACTGGTGATACAAATGAATATCTTTGGCCGTAGTGCAAAGATGAAGTTATTAGTATGATTATGAACAGGAAATGTGATTTGGTGTAACCATGATCTTTGATGTTTCAGGTAAAGATAGGTGATGAAAATTATCTTCGTCCTAGATGAGAAGAGGAATTTAGAACTACAGTTATGATTATGAGTTATTCATATGATTGTGGACCAGAATTGTTGATTGATGTTACAGGGATAAAACATTGTTGGTGGATTTTTAACATGGAGAAAATAATAGACTTTATAGTCTATTTGACTCTTCTAATGGATTGCTCGTTCCGCTGCAACTATGGTTGAAATTTTTATCATTTACCATATGTTCTAAATCTCTGATTTATTATTGATGAAGGCTATTGATAATTTAATTATCTTTAGTCATGATATTCTTTACTGAGCTAGTTGTGCTCACCCTTTTGCTTCACAATTCCTTTCAGGTAATAAGAGTGTAGCTGGGTCGAGCGAGGGTAACGGGGAAATAGAACGGTGGTCTCTAGCTGTGGATGTTCTCCCGAAGCAGTATAGAAAAGTTCATTTAGTAGTTATATTTGGTGAATCCAATAGGGTAAGGTGTACCCAACGTTGGAAGGGTGGTTTGCCACTATCATACAAGATGTCTAACGACATACAACCTTGTGTCATCATAAGACAGGGATGTGCTCATCCACTTGCTGAGTATATATACGAGCACTACCTATATAATCTTGGTATTTGTTTAAAGTATAATTCTCAATTAGAGATAGTAGAGATAATGATATGTCAAGAGAAGACTCACCATTGGGAAGAATATGATAGTAATCTTCTCGTTTTTCTTTGGGGTCTATTGGGTAAACCAAAGATAATTCTGTGGCCATATGATATCTATCATAACCTAGATGCATGGCCTCCCATGTACGAAGGTTTCCTTGAGCACTTCCCAAAGATTCTAATTTCTAAAATAATTTTTGACTATACCTTTATGTAAGGTGTCATTGTGAGGTGATGTCCACGGTTGGAACATGAGTCACATTTGGTATATATTTGTATCCAAACTCACAGCATATGTGTTGTTGTATTTTGCACGACAATTGTTGTAATAAAGTTATAGTTGTTTTCTGTACCATGTATTTGGCGACTCAGAATAGGTTGGATGGAATGGATCTATTTTGGGGTCGTTACAATATGTATACGTTGACTTAAAAAGTCGTCTAAGCTATTTAATTCAGCTAGACATAAAAATATTGTTGAACAAGATAGAACTTTATTGTATCCAACCAGATTGTTTTGGTTCGGATTTCCGACTAAGTATGAACATCCCGAATATGAGAAAACTTTTGTGCACCTAAGGTGGATAAGATGAACGATAATATCGTTCTTACATGTAGTATTGATCAATACAGGGCGCATTGGGATGATCACCCTCGTGCCCGTAAGTTATGACGGTTTGCGGATGAAGTTCTGCTAAACCTTAGTGAAAATCGAAAACAAAGTTCATAGTTTGTTGATTGCTCTTCATTTATAGTCAGTACATAGTTTCAAAATTTTGATATAGAATTGATATGTTGTTATTATTGGTTCAACTTACTTCACAACTGTTGATTCGTTGTAGAAGTGTTGTTCAAAGAAAATATTTAATCTTTTAAGCTTATATTTATTGTTGTTATTACTTGCTAGGCAATCAAATACTCATTCTTGCTTTAAATTTAAATATTTTTAGCTAAGAGTGATCAATCAGAATGTTCAGGCCAGAACAAGGGAAAAGGAAAGCAATCAGAATAATCTTATGTTATCTTATGTAATAATATGATTTTATTAAGACAATGATATCTATTAATTATCATGTAATGAATATTTAAAGGTCGCGTACCTAGGATTAGACTTTGATATATGTAAATTAAGTTTGATGTTTATATTATTATTATTAGTAGTAGTATTATTCCGCTCATAAAAATGGTATCGTGAAGTACCGAGTTCGGGTTTCAAGTACTTGAATTTGGGGGCATCACAAGTTGGTATCAAAGCTTTAGGGTTAAAAATCTTAGGTGGGATAGACCTTAGGCTATAACCTTAAAACAGAGGAAACGTTGAAAATATAAATAACTCATTTAGAGTTTAAAAAGAAGATGAATTGAATAAATTCATCGTTAAACAAAGTAAAAACTAACTTATATAAAATTATTATTTGCTGTGTGTATATACTACGTGTTAATCAAGATAGTTTTGTGTAGATGTCAGATGAAAAAGAATTTGGATACCCTCAGATCATAAAGCAGGAGCCGATCTCCATAACTGAGCCAATACCAAAGTAAATAACTGAAATAAAGGCTTACTTTGAAAGCAACCCTAATGACCTGATTATACTTAAAAGGTATTATCGAACCCAAAAATAATAGTATAACTGATAGGTAGAATATAGTTAGAGAATATAAGGTTAAGCTCGAGTTCTTAAACTCATATGTTTGTGGTTAGGAATATATAGAATGCTAAGCAATTGATCCTTAGTGAAGGCGTAAGTAATAAGTAGTATTAGTGTTACTTTAATGTGTATGAATTTATGATGCGTATATGATAAATATGTCTGTGTAATGTTGTAAGACCCCAACTTTTTATAAATGAAATTGAATTTCCTCTATTTATTATTTTAAAATAGTAAGGGTTGATTTGATTAATGTGATTAGTTATGGGTAAAATGCGCAAATATTTTAATTAAGTAAGTGGTTATAAAATATTCATTGTTGTTGGGGAATATTCGTACGACGGAGCAGCCTTGTGTGGGCCCCATAACGGAAAGCAATTAGATGAAGAAAACGACAAGTATGAGTTTTTCTAAATAACGACGTAGTTATTACTGTTAATACTGTTGAAATACTCGGTGGTTAAAATACAGTAATACGCGTTGTTGCACAGTAACACACGGTATTGCACCAATTATTAATTCTTATGTAAGAAGGCACTACTCAATAATTGTTACAGTAATTACTGTTTAATATTTTATTTTATTGATTCAATAATTGCTACGTTGATATTTTATATTATTATTGTTTCAATAATTATCATTACACAGTATTTTCTGTTATCAGATCAATAATTCATATTATTTGAATAATATTATTAGATAGCATTATTGGTAATGTCTAGAAAGTTCTGTCTAAGGAGAGGTTTCGTCATCTAACTGCGCATCAGTAAGGAGAAATCCTTATTGGAAAGCCCCTCTTTCCTAAGAACGGCCTGCTTATCAGTATTGTGATTCTGTAATATTATTTGTGAATAATTAATTATTGATTTATTTGATAAGAAAATATTTATTTTATGTGGATATAGATGGAGAAAATTTTTAATGTGACAATTGTTAAAAATTGATATTTTATCTTTTATGATAAAATAATTTATTTAATATATTATTATATTATAGTAATATAATAATGGTGATATTTTACAATGAATGTGTGATATATGAATAAATGAGGAAGAAGAGTATTTTTGTTACAAAAAATATTTAACACATGTTTTGTGTGTTGATGGGCCCCATTTTTGACTGAAATTTGATTATAGCCTGCAAAATCGTCTGTATGTGGATTTCGGTTAATTTCTGTTTGGAATTTAGAAAAACTTTCTTCTGTAAAGTTGTAGAGAATTAAATTTTCTGTGGAATGGACATAAGATTTGATTTTTTCTGATAAAAGAGCTGTTTATTATGAATTATTGAAGTTTCAGAATATTGTGTCTGAATTGATTTTGTTACGAAAATTGTTTAAAACATGTTTTTCATTATTGGTGGGCCCACATGTGTGGTAAATGAGCTGAATTCAGATTTTCTAAGGTGGACTTAAAAATTTGTTATTTATATTATTATTTTATTAAATTTTTTACTTTGGTGTTCTAAGCATTTTCCTATAAATAGGGTGCTTAGGTTAGAATTGAAAATCAGACCAGAAACTGAAGTTTTCTCTCTCTATATTATCGAGCGTATTCTTATGAGTATTTTGATACTTTGAATTTTGCTATACGGTGCAAGTTCCTTCAGCACTATATCCAGTATTCCAGTCAGAAGTACTGTCTTTTTGAGGTAAGGGATATTATTTTTTTTATAAATGATATTATTTCTTTCAATACATTATACAGAAATATTAGTAAGATTTTTCTTGTGAAATTCTTATCTTTTCATGTCGGAGTTACTATTCATGAGATACTATTCATGAGTTACTATTCAAGAGTTACTGTTCACGAGTACTATTCACGACGCATGATGATTTTTTTTTCTTGTGGAATTTTTACCTTTTAGTGTCAGAGTTACTATTCATGAATACGACACTATTCACGAATACGACACTATTCACAAAAAAATTAAATTTTTTTTTCTGTGTCCAAGATTGTATATTATGGTTCCTATCTTTGATTGGATCTATGTTGTAAGACCCCAAATTTTATGAAATGAAAGTATTCAATTTTCTTATAATTATTATTTTTTTCGTAAATGATTAAATTGATAAAAGGTTAAAGTTAAGGGTGATATGTGAAAATTTTTGCAAAGTATGCAAGTTGTTATAAAATATTCGTTTGGTCGGAAAATATTCTTTTTGTTGGGAATATCCGTACGACGGCACAATCATTGGTGGACCCCACAACGAAAGTATTGTCGTAGTTAGAAAACGAAGGAATTATCTTTTTATAAAAATAATTGTGGAAGTATTACCTCTAAAACTGTTGAACTACCCGGTAGTAAAAGTACAGTAATATGCGTGGTTGCATAGTAGCACACGGTATTGATTATTGATGCTTACGTAAGAAGTCACTCAGTTATATTCAAGTATTGCTACAGTAATTGCTGCATCATATCTCTCATATTATTGATTCAATTATTGTCACAGTATCATTTGCATAATATGTTATATTATTAAATCAATAATTGAGACGACAAAGTTATTTATATTATTATTTGTAATATTGACAATGTCTAGAAGTTCTGTCAAGGAGAGGTTAAATAATCTAATTGCGTGCCAATAGGAGAAATCCTTATCGAAAAGTCCCCTCTTTCCTGAGAACGACCTGGTTGTTAAATATTGTGAGTTATAATATTAATGATGAATAAGTTCGTATTGATTAAAGATGAAATTGATAGTTCCATTGTGTGAAAATTATTAGTATTAGTGGAAATCGACATTTATTTTGATAATAATTGATGTCTGGAGGTTATATTGACCAATCGGGTAATTCAACGGATAAATGAGCAATTAATTGATATTAATTTACTTATAACTATGTGTTCACATGTGTGTACTATTGATTCACATAATTTACTATTACGGGAGTTGGTGCAAGATTGATAATACTTGCATGACTAAATTAAAAATGGAGGTATAGATGAAGGTACTATACTGTAATTAGTTTTTTCACATGATTATACTATTAAGTCACATGAAAGAACTATTAATTCACATGATTTACTATTAGGGGAGGTGGTGCAAGTTTGATAATACTTGCAGGACTAAATTAAAAATAAAGAAAAGGAGGGAGGTATTATTTTGTAATAGTTTGAGCCCCAAAATGTGTAATTATTGAAACTATATTTCCCTATAAATAGAAGCTCATTCTTCCTTCATTTCTCACAAATTCACTAAAGCTATACAGCAATTATTATAGAGAAAAATTATAGAGAGAAAAAAGAAGAGAAGTCTGCTACCTCACTATTCCAGTATCTAGTTTTCTTCTAAGATAAGGGGTATTATTTCTTTCGTATTCATGAAGAGAGTTATTTTCTTTCAATACTCGTAAGGGTTGTTATTCCATTCTTTATTATTCCGTTGTAATAACATGTCTGTGCGGTCTATCGCATGCTTGGTGAATTATTTTATTATTCCATTCTTTATTATTCTGTTGGAATATTCTGTCTGTGCGAATTACGCATGACCTGGTTCCATTCTTTATTATTCTGTTGGAATATCCTGTTTGTGCGTATTACGCATGACCTGATTCTATTCTTTATTATTCTGTTAGAATATCATGTCTGTGCAGATTACGCATGACCTGGTTCCGTTATTTATTATTCTGTTGGAATAACCTGTCTGTGCAGTCTATCGCATGCATGGTGAATTCTTCTGTTATTCCATTCTTTATTATTCTATTAGAATAACCTATCTACGCGTACTACCGCATGCATGGTGAATTCTTCTGTTATTCCATTCTTTATTATTCTGTTGGAATAACCTGTCTATGTGAATTACCGCATGCATGGTGAATGATCCTTCGTATTCATTCCTTGTTAAATTGTGGAAATGATCTGTCTACGTGGATTACCGCATGGCGGGCAAAAATCTATTTGCAGTTTTATATATTCTATTATACTTAGTTGGTTAAAGTTTTGGCTTCTATACTCCATAAAATTAGTAGAATATCCTAGATATTTTCGCTTCATCCAGTATCTTTTCATGAAAATATTCTTCCGAGCATTCTTGAATTTTACTCCACAAAGCAGTATCATGTTGACAATTTGGACGTTATTAATTTCTGGATAAATTAAATTATAAATATTTAAAAATTATCCTTGAACTTGTTTTATTGAATTATTATGTCATTGTCATCATCCTCATGCTTATATTGTGATGAAAGTCATCTTTGGCTTACGTGCATAGATAGATTTTGTATGATTATGACCAGGGATTATTCGATATAATCATGACCATAATGTAACGAATAATGTGGTAAAAGTCTTCATTGGCCTGTAGTTCATTGATGGACAGTTGTTGGTATGATTATGACTAGAGATTATTCGGTATAATCATGACCATTAATGATTACATGAATATCCTTGGCCGTGGTGCAGGGATGATTTGTTTTTATTTATTAATTTGAGTCTCAGCGATAAAAATTGATGAAAACATTTTAAATCATAGAAGATAGTAGATATCATGCTCTACTTGACTCTTCTAATGGATTGCTTATTCCGCTGTAGTTAAACTTATTGTCTATTATATTCTATCAGTTGTTATACTGTTGAAGGCTAAGGATAATTTATTCTGCATTATCTTAATCGTAATATTTCTTACTGGGCTAGTTGAGCTCACCCTTTCTTTCACTGTTCTCTTCAGGAAATGAGAATATAGCTGGGACGAGTCGGGGAACGGATTGACGGTCCAGATGGTTGTTTTAGTAGTCCTCACTAATCTGTGAAATAGTGTGACAATAAATATAATGCGGACTTATTTTGAGTTTGAATACTGTCTAGATGACAATATTTGTATTAAAACTCACAGCTCATGTTGTATAATTAAGTTTGTATTTGTATTTTGTACCATGTATTTGGCAACTCAAGATGGGTGATGTATACTTGTTTTGGGGGCGTCACAGTTGGTATCAAAGCTTAGGGATATGATCCCTGGCTGAAATGTGAGACAAGAACTAGGAGGGGAGAGACGGGGAATTCCTTCGCTAGTATGACCTACCTAAGTTTATTTGGTATTTAATTGGTCAGTCAGAGTATAGGGATAATATGTGATATGTTAATTAATCCTTGTTTTGTGGCAGTATTTGAAAATGGCATCCGAAAATGTTGAGATAAGCAATGAAGCACATTAGACTGTTGAGTCACCACAGATTAATACCCATGATAATATGCAATAGGAAGACAAAAATCCTCAGGTAAACAACAACGATCAATTGATGAACGATGGGACGTTCAGAGATTTTATGCAATTCATGCAACATCAGGCGAGGGTGGCTCCTGTCCAAAATATAGGTGGAAACAGTGACAACTCTCAGACAGTCACCGCTAAGCAGTTCAAGGAGCTAGGACCACCAGAGTTTTTTGGAGAGCCAAAACCACTTAAGGCGGAGACGTGGAAAAAACAAATCACCAAGATATTTGATGTCTTGGGATGCTCCGAGGAGGAAAAGGTTCCCTTTGCCACATTTATGTTGCGAGCAGAGGCAGATTACCGGTGGGAATCTGTAAAGCGTACTCAACCTGCCGCACTCAAGATGTCTTGGGAGAAGTTCCAAGAGCTGTTCAACGATAAGTACTTTCCCGAAAGTATTCGTCACATGAAGGAAGTGGAATTCATCAAGTTAGAGCAAAACAATATGATCGTGTCGCAATACAAGGCTAAATTTGCGGAGTTATCCCGGTTTGCATCCCATTTGGTCGATAATGAAGAGCGAATGACGCGAATGTTTCTAAGAGGTTTGAAACCCGATATACGTTAATACCTCATTTCTCATAAACTTTGTTTATATTCAGATGTTGTGAATAGGGGTCAGTTATTGGAGCGCGATAATGAGTCAGCACAACCAAAAGGCAACAACCAACAACACGATAATAATCGTACCGGTGGCAACAGCCATCGGAACAATGATAACCATCGTGGGGGAAATTATCATGACAAGAATGGTAACCACTTCGGTGGTAATCATGGCCAAGATAATAGAAGTGGAAAATTCATGAAGAGAAGATTTAACGATGATGGAAAGACGTCGACAGCAGGACCAACACTAGCAACAAATTATAGGGTAGGAGAACGACTACCAGTTAGATGCTACAGATGCAGAGAGGAGGGACACATAAGTTCAAACTGTTCACAGCCATCCAAGGTATGTTTTAGTTGTGGAAAAGATGATCACATAGCTTGATTTTATCCTGTAGCGAAATCAAGTCCAGCTGGGACGGTGGCACCAAAGGCGGATACAGACAAAACAAAGTCAGTGGTTTCAGGGAGAGCATTTTTCGTGACTTCTCAGAAAGCGAGTAACCCGAATGAAGTTAGCACGGGTTAGTTAATTATAAATTCTTGCGAAGTATATACCTTATTAGATACCGGTTCTATCCATTCTTTTATATCTCTTGCTTGTGCTCAACGTTTAAATTTGTCTTCGGAGAAATTAGACTTTGACTTATCGGTTGAAACTCCGTTAGGAGAAACCTTCTTTACCTCCACTGTTTATATATCTTGTTGATTCAAATCAACACTTTCACATTACTTGTCGATCTTATCTCTTTGAAAATACTTGCACTTGATGTGATTTTAGGAATCAATTGATTAACTACTCATCATGCTTTTCGTAAGGTTATTAGCTTTCATATTCCTAACCAACCTGTTATGCGAATTCAAGCAATCAAACTACTAAAGTCAATCATTGTCATATCAAGCCATAAGTAAAGAGTCCCGAGCCTTTCGCTGGTGACTTCCTTGTGTGGAATACACCAAAGCCAGACTTTTCTGTAAGGGAAGCCATGAATAACGGTGGCAAGTTGATAGGTATCAATGTGACATACTATCCAAGTCTTGGATGAGAGTCACAATTTTGGATGATATTTCTATTGTTAATAAATTTCCTGATGTATTCTTGAAGACTTCTTAGCCTACCCCTAGAGCGTGAAATCGAACTTTGTATTGACCTCAGTACAAAACCCATTTCTAAAACCCTCAAATATTTCTTTACCTAAAACGATCGTATAATGTGCCAAAGACGTTGGCTCGAGCTGTTGAAGATTACGACCATACCATTCAATATCATCGTGGAAGAGCGAACGTGGTAGCTGACGCGTTGAGTAGAAGATCGTATACGGTTACGAGTGTGACGTTGTTAACATAAAAACCCATTTCATATAACTTACAAATGATAAAGATAGAGTTAAAGACTCTAGGGACCCACGTGGTGATATCAACTATACGAGTAGAATCGACTTTAATCGATAAAGTTAAAGGCCGCTCAAGCTACAAATCCGGAGCTGATGAATGTGAAGAAGAAGGTTCAAGAGGGCGTTATTCTAGAAGCAAGACTCGATGAAGAGAGGAAATATCAACCCTTGATTTTATTGGTCTATTTGAAATCCTCGATCGAGTAGGAACTGTGGCCTATAGACTCGCTTTACCGCCAAGTATATCGCGTGTTCATAATATTTTTCACGAATCGATGTTACGTAAATATGTGGACGACTCGAACCACATTATTGAATTAGAACTAGACGAGATAGCTAAAGATTTAACGTATGAGGAGATACGTGTTAAAATCTTGGATAAGAAGGATCATATTCGACACTCAAAGGTTATACTTTAAGAGTTAGAATCTGAAATTAAGTCAAGGTATCCTCACCTCTTCGGCATATCAGGTACGTACGTAAATTTCGAGGGCGATATTTCATAAGGAGGGGAGATTGTAAGACTCCGAATTTTATGAAATGAAAGTATTCAATTTTCTTATAATTATTATTTTTTTCGTAAATGGTTAAATTGATAAAAGGTTAAAGTTAAGGGTGATATGTGAAAATTTTTGCAAAGTATGCAAGTTGTAATAAAATATTCGTTTGGTCAGGGAATATTCTTTTTATCGAGAATATCCGTACGACGGCACAATCATTGGTAGACCCCACAATAGAAGTATTGTCGTAGATAGAAAACGACGGAATTAACTTTTTATAAAAATAATGGCAGAAGTGTTACCATTAAAACTGTTGAACTATCTGGTAGTAAAAGTACAATAATACGCGTGGTTACATAGTAGCACACGGTATTGATTATTGATGCTTATGTAAGAAGTCATTCAGTTATATTCAATTATTGCTACAATAATTGCTGCATCATATCTCTCATATTATTGATTCAATTATTGTCACAATATCATCTGCATAATATGTTATATTATTAAATCAATAATTGAGACGACAAAGTTATTCATATTATTATTTGCAATATTGTCAATGTCTAGAAGTTCTGTTAAGGAGAGGTTAGATAATTTAATTACGGGTCAATAGGGAGAAATTCTTATCGAAAAGCCCCATCTTTCCTGGGAACGACCTGGTTGTTAAATATTGTGAGTTATAATATTAATGATGAATAAGTTCGTGCTGATTAAAGATGAAATTGATAGTTCCATTGTGTGAGAATTATTAGTGTTAATGGAAATCGACATTTATTTCGATGATAGTTGATGTCGGGAGGTTATATTGACCAATCGAGTAATTCACTGGATAAATGAGCAATTAATTGCTATTAATTTATATGCTTATAACTATGTGTTCACATGTGTGTACTATTGATTCACATGATTTACTATTAGGGGAGTTGATGCAAGATTTATAATACTTGTATGACTAAATTAAAAATAGAGGTATAGATGAAGGTACTATACTGTAATTAGTTTTTTCACATGATTATACTATTAAGTCACATGAATGAACAATTAATTCACATGATTTACTATTAGGGGAGGTGGTGCAAGATTGATAATACTTGCAGGACTAAATTAAAAATGAAAAAAAAGTGGGAGGTATTATACTGTAATATTTTGAGCCCCAAAATGTACATTTATTGAAACTATATTTTCCTATAAATAGGAGCTCAATCTTCCTTCATTTCTCACCAATTCACTAAAGCTATAGAGCAATCATCATAGAGAGAAATTATAGACAAGAAGAGAAGTCTGCTACATCATTATTCCAGTATCCAGTTTTCTTATAAGGTAAGGGGTATTATTTATTTCATATTCTGAAGAGATATTATTTTTCGTATTCGTATGAATATTATTTCTGTTCAATATTCGAAAAGAATATTATTTTCGTTCAATATTCGTAAGGGGTATTATTTCTTTCGTATTCATGAAGAGAGTTATTTTCTTTCAATACTCGTAAGGGTTGTTATTCCATTCTTTATTATTCCGTTGTAATAACATGTCTGTGCGGTCTATCGCATGCTTGGTGAATTATTTTATTATTCCATTCTTTATTATTCTGTTGGAATATTCTGTCTGTGCGAATTACGCATGACCTGGTTCCATTCTTTATTATTCTGTTGGAATATCCTGTTTGTGCGTATTACGCATGACCTGATTCTATTCTTTATTATTCTGTTAGAATATCATGTCTGTGCAGATTACGCATGACCTGGTTCCGTTATTTATTATTCTGTTGGAATAACCTGTCTGTGCAGTCTATCGCATGCATGGTGAATTCTTCTGTTATTCCATTCTTTATTATTCTATTAGAATAACCTATCTACGCGTACTACCGCATGCATGGTGAATTCTTCTGTTATTCCATTCTTTATTATTCTGTTGGAATAACCTGTCTATGTGAATTACCGCATGCATGGTGAATGATCCTTCGTATTCATTCCTTGTTAAATTGTGGAAATGATCTGTCTACGTGGATTACCGCATGGCGGGCAAAAATCTATTTGCAGTTTTATATATTCTATTATACTTAGTTGGTTAAAGTTTTGGCTTCTATACTCCATAAAATTAGTAGAATATCCTAGATATTTTCGCTTCATCCAGTATCTTTTCATGAAAATATTCTTCCGAGCATTCTTGAATTTTACTCCACAAAGCAGTATCATGTTGACAATTTGGACGTTATTAATTTCTGGATAAATTAAATTATAAATATTTAAAAATTATCCTTGAACTTGTTTTATTGAATTATTATGTCATTGTCATCATCCTCATGTTTATATTGTGATGAAAGTCATCTTTGGCGTACGTGCATAGATAGATTTGATATGATTATGACCAGGGATTATTCGATATAATCATGACCATAATATAACGAATAATGTGGTAAAAGTCTTCATTGGCCTGTAGTTCATTGATGGACAGTTGTTGGTATGATTATGACTAGAGATTATTCGGTATAATCATGACCATTAATGATTACATGAATATCCTTGGCCGTGGTGCAGGGATGATTTGTTTTTATTTATTAAGTTGAGTCTCAGCGATAAAAATTGATGAAAATATTTTAAATCATAGAAGATAGTAGATATCATGCTCTACTTGACTCTTCTAATGGATTGCTTATTCCGCTGTAGTTAAACTTATTATCTATTATATTCTATCAGTTGTTATACTGTTGAAGGCTAAGGATAATTTATTCTGCATTATCTTAATCATAATATTTCTTACTGGGCTAGTTGAGCTCACCCTTTCTTTCACTGTTCTCTTCAGGAAATGAGAATATAGCTGGGACGAGTCGGAGAACGGATTGACGGTCCAGATGGTTGTTTTAGTAGTCATCACTATTCTGTGAAATAGTGTGACAATAAATGTAATGAGGACTTATTTTGAGAATGCTGTCTAGATGACAATATTTGTATTAAAACTCGCAGCTCATGTTGTATAATGAAATTTGTATTTGTATTCTGTACCATGTATTTGGCGACTCAAGATGGGTGATGTATATCTGTTTTGGGAGCGTCACATATGTTTAGATCTTCATTTTTAAATTATGCTCCACATTAGTTTATTATGGAGTATTTTTGAACTTAGATTTTCTAAAAGTACGAATACCTAATATTTGTTCTTTTGTCTCACTGGATTCATTTTTTTTAAAATATTTTTCATCATCCTCAGTCCTAAATGATGATATAACTGAATATCTTTGGCCTGTAGTGCAAAGATTACTGATTTTCTAATAAATATCTTTGGCCCGTAGTGCAAAGATAAACAGGTGTTAAGATGAACATGACCAACTGATGAATATCTTTGGCCTGTAGTGCAAAGATGACTATTTGATTCAAGATGTATATTAATTGATGTTACAGGGATAAAATATTGATGATGGACTTTTAAATTCGTAGATGATAGTATATTTCATTCTCTACTTAACTCTTCTAATGAATTGTTATTTCCACTGCAGTTGTTAATCTAAAACTTATTATCTATTGTATTCTATCATATTTTTCCCTGTTGAAGACTAAGGATAATTTGTTATACATTATCTTAGTCATAATATTCTTTACTGGGCTAGTTGAGCTCACCCTTTTCCTTTTTGTTCCATTTTTTTTCTCAGGAGGCGATAATATCGCGGGAACTATTCAGGCTGTGGAATGATGGTTCAAGATAGTTGTTTTAGTAGTCCTCACTATTTTGTAAAATAGTGTATCACTAATTGTAATGAGGACTTATTTGAGTGTAGATATTATCTAGAAGACAATATTTGTATTTAAACTCACAGTATATGTGTTGTCGTATTTTGCACGACAATTGTGTTAATGAAGTTGTAGTTGTCTCTGTACTATGTATTTGGCGACTCAGAATAGGTTGGGTGATGTATACCTATTTTGGGGGCGTCACAGTTGGTATCAGAGCTTAGGGATATGATCTTTGGCGGAGATCAGGGAATTGAACTAGGAGGGGAGAGACGAGTAAATCCTTCGCTAGTATGTCCTACCTAAGCTTATTTGTTGGTTGGTCAGAGTATAGGGTTATTATGTTGCATGTCAATTTCTTTAATTAACCTTTGTTTTGTGGCAGTATTTGAGAGTGGTAGCTGAAAATGTTAACAATGGAGTGAGTGAGATCGTTGAGACACATCTAATCACCAACCAGGAGAATGTGATGTCAGGTGGAGAAGAAATTAGAGATATCTATGTGGTAAGTAAAGAATTAATAGTTGCACCCGAATTAGTCTCAGAGGTAGAAGCTGAGAGTGAGGAAGAAGAGGAACCTGAGGAGAATTTATTAGAAGAATTTTATGATCGAAATTTAGAATTACAAAATCGTATTCATGAGTTAGAAGAGCAGGCTGAAGAACGGCAGGCAGTCGTGTAGCAAAGAGATGTAACAATTCAAAATTGTGTTACCCGATGTGCGATGCTTGAACAGAAGCACTCTTTGGCAGAGTATAAGATATTAGAGCTGGAATCTGAAAATGCTATGATCAAAGTTCTGATGAAAGAAGAAGCAACTGAACGAATGAGAATGGAGGATGCATGGGTAAAAGCCGCACAACGCGTTGATATTGTAGAAAAAGATGTTCGATCCAATAAAGCCAAAATAGATGAAATGGATTTTGCTTTTTGGACAACAATTGGGAGAATCCAACATCGAGTAAGAAATTACCCTGTGAAGAGCGGTCAACCCCAATTCGATATGGATCGGAGAGTAATGATCCAAATCATGGATCAAGAATGTGACGAAGTAATGAAGGGTGGAATGTACTCTATAGCAAAGTTAAATCCAGTTGGGACGGTGACACCAGAGGCGGATACGGACAAGTCAAAGTCAGCGGTTCCTGGAAGAGCATTTGTCGTGACTGTCCAAAACACAAGGAACCCGAACGAAGGTATCACGTATTAGTTAATTATAAATTCTTGCGAAGTCTATACTTTATTAGATACCGATTCTACCCATTCATTTATCTCTCCTACTTGTGCTCAACGTTTGAACTTGACACCTGAAAATTAGACTTTGACTTAATTGTTGAAACTCCGTTAGGAGAAACTTTCGTTACATCCACTGTTTATAAATTTTGCTTAATTCAGGATGGCACCATCACCTTACCTGTTGACCTTATCTCTTTAAAGATACTTGCTTTTGATGTGATTTTAGGGATTGATTGGTTAACTACTCATCATGCCAAAATTGATTGCTTTCGTAAGGTTGTTAGTTTTTATATTCCTAAGCAACCTGTTATTCGAATTCAAGAAACCAAACCATTGAAGTCAAACACTTTCATATCAAGCCATAAAGTCATTCGTTTATTGAAAAACGGATGTCAAGTTTTCTTAGCCCATGTCATGGAATTGAACAAAAATACGTCAGATTTGAATGATATTTCTGTTGTTAGTAAATTTCCTGACGTATTTCCTGAAGAATTTCCTGGCCTACCCTCAGAGCGTGATATTGAAATTTGTTTCGACTTTGAACCCGGTGCGAAACCCATTTCTAAAATCTCATATCGAATGGCTCCTATTGAACTTCGGGAGTTAAAAACCCAACTATAGAAGTTGATAACCAAGCCTCTAAATGGTGACTTTCTTTGTGGAATGCACCGAAGCCAGACTCTTCGTAGGGGACGTCATATTTGTACAGTAGTAAACTGATAGGTTCCATTGTGATGTGCTATCCAAGGTTGGGATATGAGTCACAGTTGAGAGCAGCCTAAGTCAGTAATCGAAATACGTAGCTTTCTAGGCTTAGCTGGTTATTATCAGAGATTCGTGTAAGAATTTTGAATCGCTACTCCATTAACTCAGCTGACTCGTAAGGATACAAAATTTGAATGGAGCGAGGAATATGAGAAGAGTTTTCAAGAACTCAAGAGGAGACTCATTTCGACATCTGTTCTGACCATACCATTCTGAAAAACGAACGTGGTAGCTGACACGTTGCGTAGAAGATCGTATGCGAGTAAGAGTGCTATATTGTCGAACACAAAGACCAATTTTGGGTGATTTACAAAAGATGAAGATAGAGTTTAAGACTCCGGGCACCCATGCGATGATGTCAAGTATATGCATAGAACTAACTTTAATCGATAAAGTTAAAGTTGTTCAAGCCACAAACCCGGAGCTGATGCGTATAAAGAAGAAAGTACAAGAAAGTGCTATTCCAGAAGCAAGAATCGATGAAGACGGAATACTTCGAGTCAACTCCAGACTTTGCGTTCCTAACGATTCTGACTTGAAACATAGAATCATGATGGAGGCACACAACACACTGTTTACAATTCACCCTGGAAGTACCAAAATGTATCGTGATCTTCGACATACATTTTGGTGGAACAATATGAAGAGAGAGATCGCAAAGTTTATCTTGAGGTGTTTAACTTGTCAACGTGTAAAGGCAGAGCATCAAGTGGCCCATTGCAACCACTTGAGATTCCAAAATGGAAGTGAGAACACATTACCATGGATTTCGTTACGGGTCTTCCCACAGTTTCTCAAGGCATAGATGCGATTTGGGTTATTGTTGATAGATTAACTAAGTTTGTTCATTTCTTACCGATACGGGAGACTTATTCCCTTGGACGTCTTACTCGTATGTACGTAAATGAGATTGTGAGATTGCATGGCATGCCAGTATCTATAGTTTCAGATCGTGACCCAAGATTCACTTCACGATTTTGGGTTAGCTTGCAAAAAGCTATGGACACGAATTTACGATTCAGTTCGGCATACCATCCTCAAACGGACGGACAATCAGAGAGGATTATTTAAACTCTTGAAGATCTATTAAGACTCTGTGTCCTAGATTTTAAAGGGAGTTGGGACAAGTATTTACCATTGGTGGAATTCTCCTACAACAACAGTTATCAAGCAAGTATAGGTGTGGCTCCATTCGAAGTATTGTATGGACAAAAGTGTCGCTCTCCAGTATGTTGGGATGAGGTGGGTGAAGCAACATTGTTGGGACCAGAGTTGGTACGTATTACTACAGAAAAGATCCAAATGATTCGACAACGTATACAAATGGCACAAGATCGACAAAAGAGTTATGTGGATCTTCATCGAAAGGACATTGAATTTAGTATTGGGGATCATGTATTGTTGCGTGTGGGTCCATGGAAGGGAGTTACAAGATTTGGGGAGAGAGAAAAGCTTAATCCACGATTTATTGGTCCATTTTAGATTCTTGACCGAGTAAGAATTGTGGCCTATAGACTCGCTTTACCACCGTATGTTGTGTGTTCATAACGTTTTTCACGTATCAATATTACGAAAATATGTGGATGACCCAAATCACATTATTGAGTAAGAACCAGACGAGATAACCAAATATTTAACATACGAAGAGGTACCTGTCAGAATCTTGGATAGAAAGGAGTATGTCCTACGCACAAAGGTCATACCACAAGTCAAAGTTTTGTAGAGGAATCATGTTATTGAGGAAATGACCTGGGAGTTGGAAACGGAAATAAAAGCGAGGTATCCTCACCTTTTCGAAATATCAGGTACGTACATCAATTTCGAGGACAAAATTTCATAAGGAGGGGAGGTTGTAAGACCCCAACTTTTTATAAATGAAATTGAATTTCTTTTATTTATTATTTTGAAATAGTAAGGGTTGATTTAATTAATGTGATTAGTTATGGGTAAAATGCGTAAATATTTTAATTAAGCAAGTGGTTATAAAATATTCATTGTTGTCGGGGAATATTCGTTTGGTCGTGGAATATTCTTACTATCGGGGAATATTCGTACGATGGCGCAGCCTTGTGTGGGCCCCATATCGGAAAGCGATTGGATGAAGAAAACTACAAGTATGAGTTTTTATAAATAACGGCGTAGTTGTTACCGTTAACACTGTTGGAATACCTGGTGGTTAAAACACAGTAACACGCATTGTTGCACAGTAGCACGCGGTATTACACCAATTATTGATTCTTACGTAAGAAGGCACTACTCAATAATTGTTACAGTAATTACTGTTCAATATTTTATTTTATTAATTCAATAATTGCTACGTTGATATTTTATATTATTGTTGTTTCAATAATTGCCATTGCACTGTATTTCCCATTATCAGATTAATAATTCATATTATTTAAATAATATTATTAGATAACATTATTGGCAATGTCTAGAAAGTTCTGTCTAAGGAGAGGTATGGTCATCTAATTGCGCGCCAGTAAGGAGAAATCCTTATTGGAAAGCCCCCTCTTTCCTAGGAATGACCTGGTTATCAGTATTGTGATTCTGTAATATTATTTGTGAATAATTAATTATTGATTTATTTGATAAGGAAAATATTCATTTTATGTGAATATAGATGGAGAAAATTTTTAATGTGACAATTGTTAAAAATTGATATTTTATCTTTTCTGATAAAATAATTTATTTAATATATTATTATATTATAATGATATAATAATGGTGATATTTTATAATGAATGTGTGATATATGACTAAATGAGGAGGAAGAGTATTTTTGTTACAAAAAATATTTAACACATGTTTTGTGTGTTGATGGACCCTATTTTTTACAAAAATTTGATTGTAGCCTACAAAATCGTCCGTGTGACACCCCTAAATCTGGGTTACCTGACCCCCGAGTTTGGTGTTCACGATCCACAATATAAATAATATTTAACTACCCATTTATTTATAAGTAGGAACATACACTTCATTAACTGATATAGTTAATACATTACCCCAGGTTCTCTAACCTTAACACTATAAACATACCCTTTAGTTATACAAAAAGGGTTCACAAATACAACATAATAATAATGTTATTCATAACTAATTAATCACTATGTCTTTGCCTTTGTTCTTCACAGCATCTTCTGCAACTTCGTCCCTAGCTGAAAAGTTTTATTTAGCAAGGGTGAGCAACAAATTTGTCCCACAAGTTAAGATATACAATGAATGTATAAGTATCAAAATAATAGGCTATCTATGTTGATAGAATAACACAAAAGTTCGGGGAACTTTGAAATAGCTGAACAAATCGTTAATCAATAACAAGTCTTCTCGTATTCTAGGCAACACAATAATCTGATAATGAAAGAGTACAACGCTTTTAAAGTTTCTACGATATTCTATTGAATAAACAAGAATCAATTCTATGCAATAACAAAGTGGAATATTTTCCATATTTATGCCGAGTGATCTCACCGGATCTTTGAACTTATTTTCTCGGGTATCTATCAAAGATATACTTTGATACATACGCAGGCGTATCAGATAACCATAAAGATTAAATCATACCCCTCTGTAAGTATAATAAGTGATCAGCTTTATTATACCCTATATTATGCATAATACTTAACAGCGCGAAATGGTCGAATATACGACCCAAAATGTTCCCTTTATATAAAAGGTTGTTCTTCTCAGTCTCAGAATCAAGATTTTTGATTTAACAACGAAATACTGCGATTTCAAATTCTATCTACTTATTGATCTAGCCGAAACAATTGTCATCGATCTATCAATAACAATTGATTTCTCTTCACGTATTTATCAAGTTCTAATAAATGTTCGTCTAGCCAGAATAATTAGCTAAGACATTTCTCAATATAATTTGACAATAAATAGGAATTATCTGTACTGTTAATATTAGTTTCTACAGATATAAATATCCAACAACAGTAATTCTATGAATATATATTTTTCGAATCAGTAATTCAATTTGAATTATTAATCATGCACTAACTACGAATAATCAACAATAACTTCCCTGGACATGGTATAATTAGCAATAATTAACCATAATAATTGAATGAATATAACTCAAGGTTGAGTTAGGAAACTTGCCTTCCGCGTTGATTACAGCTACACAATATAATTAACTGTGTTCGTATGACCTATAACCAATAATATCGGTCTCACAATTAACACAATATTTCATAACACGTAATACTATAATTTACAGTCAAACTTCTCCTAGGCACATTACCACATAGCCACATTAGTGTTTATAACCTATATAAACACTTATCAAGTCTAACTAGTTCAGTCTGGTTGAACTTTGGTCTCATCTCGGTGTTCTGGTCACCCTATCCGACAATTAACATATTGATTGTCTAACAATCTTAGTCTCTAAGCTTCAATATTATTTTAGATAAGTCAAATATCGTTTATAATATTTTTCGGAAGCTTTTAATAATTTATAAACAATTATTATAATTTATAATAATTTTTTAAACAATTAAATCATTTTAAATGATTTAATTATCAAATAATCTTATCATTATTAATATTTAATAATATAAAAATATTAATAACATACTTGTCAAAATATTAAAGTTATTATTAAAATATTTTTAAATCATCAATATTCTACTTAAATGATTTTTAAAATAATTAAAATTATTTTTAAACCATCACCATTAATATTTAAATATTAATGAAATTATTATTCAAATATTAAAAGTCGTTAATTATAACATAAAATACTTTTAAATCATTTTTCTCATTTTAAATAATTTTTAAAGCAATAAAATTATTTTTAATTCATTTATTTAATTTAATAAATAAATAATCTAATATCATTAATATTAATTTATTAATGAGAATTCTCCAAAAATATTGAAAATTATATTTTATAATTTAAAATATTTTCTAACACTTTATTCTTATTTAAAATGATTTTTAAATCATTAAAATTATTTTTAACTTATTTATTTAATTTAGTAATTAAATAAATCTAATATCATTAATATTAATTTATTAATGAAAATTCTCCAAAAATAAAAAAAATTATAGTTTATAATTTAAAATGTTTTTAAATAAATTATTCTTATTTAAAATAATTTTTCATAATATTAAATCATTTTTCTCTAATTTATTTAATACACTAATTAAATAAATTAAATACTTTTAATATTTAAATAATTATAAATATTAAAGAAAAATATTCCAATTGGTCAGAAATTATTTTTCATAATTTAAAATAATTTTTAAAATAATTTTTGGTAATTTTTAGAATTGATTTCTATTTTTAAATAATTTTCGAAATTTTCATAAATTCAAAAATTAATTAAACCGTCACTAAAGCCTATAGCGACACTTGTCTGTTGCCCTAGGTGTTCTTCAGCCTCAAGAACACTGTCAGACCAGTTATACGGGTGCACGTTTGACTCAATATAATTCTCTGCTCAGGCATGATTTTGACTAACTTGAACATCGATGTTGTAGTAGGAATATAGTACTACAACTAT
The DNA here is from genome assembly GCA_016801055.1 of Panax notoginseng. Lineage (NCBI taxonomy): Eukaryota > Viridiplantae > Streptophyta > Magnoliopsida > Apiales > Araliaceae > Panax > Panax notoginseng. The sequence continues at coordinate 140,917,029 of CM029017.1, forward strand.
CAATTAGTAACTTGGTCATACGACATCACAACAAGGAGATCAATGCCTCCAAATTTGTTGTCAGATGGTTTCTGGGTTTTCCAGAAACCCAGGCAGTTCGACTACCTACTTTCGGGCTCGATTATCTATGAGTTCTGGTCATGATGTTGGTGGTTTAATGGTTCACAGTTAGACACCACATATCATAGAACATTTAAACAGCAACATATAAGTTCAACAACAACCGATCCACAAGATATGCTTCGGTCAAACCCTGTCAGAGGGCTGTTCATCCGGCTTTCTGGAAATTCTAGAAACAGTTATCATGGACAAGTAGACTACTTTGACCACTTGATACATTCTATTTGTTGATTGTTTACATGAGATAAAGCCATGTAGTTAAAGAATATATAACAGGGTATAACCTTATTACAACAACAACATCAAAACGCATAAACACTGACAGATCAAGAAGCTTAGAAATGTTGTCAGACGTTGATTTTAGAATTCTGGGCTACCCAGATTTTAGCCCAGTCAACGTCGGTCAACGGGTTTTGACCTTAAATAACTTCGAATCCAAACATCTAATGGCTATAAAACCACTTTCAGATGAAAGACAACATACCAAACTATAGATTCCAAACATTAAACAACAAAAACCATAAACACATAAAGATCTAAGGCGACTGACATTTGATTGTCAGACCTCATAACTGTTCTTGGACAGATTTTTAAAAACGCGATTTTAAAGCATTTTGATCCTATGGATCTATGTTATATCAACATAGATCATCATATAACATCCTCTAGCACTGATTTAAACACTTAAACAAAAAAATTTTCTTAGCAACAAAGATCAAAAATAAAAATTAAATTTATACCTCTCTTGTTTCAATCTTGATCTTGATCTTCCTAAATGATATTGGGTGATTTAAGGGAAGTATTTGGGACTGATTCACTTGTGAATTTCGGAGCTTCTTGTGAGAGAGGGAGTTGGTGAGAGCAAGAGTGAATAAAACCTAAGTTTGCTCACTTTCTCTTTCTAAATCTATATATTTGGTAACAAGTTGCTAGATCTGAGGTTGCCAGCTGTTTTTCTGAGATTTTTGAAGTCACAAAGTCAAGTGGGTTGGTCACCAACTAAAGGCATTGGCCATTTTTACAAGCTACTTAATAAAAATCCCATAAAGGGCATTTTGGTCATTTGTAAATTAATTTTAATGGCATTCTTGTCCAATGCACAAACCCTTAGGGTTTAGGGTTTGGGTTAGGATTTAGTGTTTAAACCCTTTAGGGTTTATCAATTTAATTTTCTAAAATTTCTAATTTAAGTTCAAAAAAATCAAAAATTAATATTTCTAAATTATAATTAGAATTTTCTAATTAGATTAAAATTTCTCAATCATACTAAAATATTGCTAATTAGGATTAATAATTCCTAATTAAAATTGATAATTAAGAAATTAGGGTCGTAATTGGTCATTAGGGTTTACAACCCACAAATTAGGGTTTCTAAATAGAAAAATAAAATTTCCAACTTACAATTAGGTTTGTAAAATAGAAAATTAAGATAACTAAAATATAATTAGGGTTTTCTAATCATATTTAAGTTTAATAAATACATCAAGCTTACTAATTAGGATTAGGGTTTCCTAATTAGAGTTCTAGGATTCCCGAATATAAAATTAGAGTTTTCCGGCTTACAATTAGGGTTTCTAATCCTGAGATTAGGGTTTCTAATCTTTTATTAGGTTTTATTAATATCAAACCTTATCCGATCAATCATTGATCAATAAATCTATACTGTACAAACACGTACTCATTAATATAATTATTTTAATTATATTTTCTATTGAATCTTTATCCGGACTTAGGGTTAGGGTTTCTATTCCTGTTAAGCATAACTCTACTTTAATTTCTTAGTCAATACACAAATTGACTCATTCTCTAAACTCGTATCACAGATACTTGTCACTAAATTGATAATTAATATTAATATTAATTAATTAAAAAAAATTTATTCGCAAATTCGGATTATTCGAAATCCCGGGTTATCACAGTCCGTATGTGGATTTCAGTCAATTTCTTCTGCAAACTTTCTTCTGATAAAAGTGCTATTTATTATTAATTATTGAAGTTCCAGAATATTGGGTCTGAATTGATTTTGTTACAAAAATTGTTTAAAAGATGTTTTTCATTATTAGTGGGCCCCACATGTGTGGTAAATGAACTGAATTCAAATTTTCTAAGGTGGGCTTGAAATTTTTTTATTTATATTATTATGTTATTAAATTTTTTGCTTTGGTGTTCTAAGCGTTTTCTTATAAATAGGGTGTTTAGGTTAGAATTGAAAATCACACCAGAAACTGAAGTTTTCTCTCTCTATATTATCGAGCGTATTCTTGTGAGTATTTTGATACTTTGAGTGTTGCTATATGGTACAAGTTCCTTCAGTACTATATTCAGTATTTCAGTCAGAAGTACTGTCTTTTTGAGGTAAGGGGTGTTATTTTTTTTATAAATGATATTATTTCTTTCAATATCATTATACCGGAATATTGGTAAAATTTTTCTTGTGAAATTCTTATCTTTTCATGTCGGGGTTATTATTCACGAGTTATTATTCATGAGTTATTATTCATGAATTACTATTCACGAGTTACTGTTTACGAGTACTATTCACGAAGCATGATGATTTTTTTTCTTGTGGAATTTCTACCTTTTAGTGTAGGAATTACTATTTACGTATACGACACTATTCGCGAATACGATACTATTCATAGAAAAATTAAATTTTCTTTTGTGTCCAAGATTGTCTGTTATGGTTCCTATCTTTGATTGGATCTATGTTTTGATCTTTATTTTTGAATTCTACTCCATAATAGTTTATTATGGAGTATTTTTGAACTTGGATTTTCTAAAAGTACGAATACCTAATATTTGTTCCTTTGTCTCACTGGATTCGTTTTCTTTAAAATATTTTTCATCATCCTCAATCCTAAATGATGATATAACTGAATATCTTTGGCCTGTAGTGCAAAGATTAATGATTTTCTGATGAATACTTTGGCCCGTAGTGCAAAGATGAACAGGTGTTGAGATGAACATGACCAACTGATGAATATCTTTAGCCTGTAGTGCAAAGATGACTATTTGATTCAAGATGTATATTAATTGATGTTACAGGGATAAAATATTGATGATGAACTTTTAAATTCATAGATGATAGTAGATTTCATTCTCTACTTAACTCTTCTAATGAATTGTTGTTTTCGCTGCAGTTGTTGATCTAAAACTTGTTGTCTATTGTATTCTATCATATTTTTCCCTGTTGAAGACTAAGGATAATTTGTTGTACATTATCTTAGTCATAATATTGTTTACTGGGCTAGTTGAGCTCACCATTTTCCTTTTTGTTCCATTTTTCTTCTCAGGAGGCGAGAATATCGCGGGAACTATTCGGGCTGTGGAATGATGGTTCAAGATAGTTGTTTTAGTAGTCCTCACTATTTTATAAAATAGTGTAACAATAATTGTAATGAGGACTTATTTGAGTGTGGATATTGTCTAGAAGACAATATTTGTATTTAAACTCAGAGTATATGTGTTGTCGTATTTTGCACGACAATTGTGTTAATGAAGTTGTAGTTATTTCTGTACCATGTATTTGGCGACTCAGAATAGGTTGGGTGATGTATACATATTTTGGGGGCAACACAAATGTTATATTATCAACTTTTGTATAAGTTGTGGCAACGATTCCCGACTTTTATGTCACAAAGGGGATATCAGATGTTTAAAGCAGTATGTGCTACGCTACACAGTGTAAAGTATTATGAAATTAGTTAGAAGAACATGATTTTATTTAATCAGATAATACCGCCAAGACGTAAATGAAACCAAAAGGCAGAAGAACCTGTAAACAAAGCTGGAGGACAACCAGACCCGACACAAAATTTGGTGAATATGGACGCTCAAGCTATGTAGAATGGATTACCAGCCGTGGGCAATCAGCAAGATAATCGATCGACAAACTTCAAAGACTTCAAGGCAATCTAATCGCCAGGATTTAGAGGATCAACTGACCCTGTAGAAGTATTTGTGACAGCTAGGGTAACGGAGGGGCAAAAGACAACTTTTGTCACATATGCGATGAAAGGGGAGGCGAATTTTTGGTGGGAAGCAAATCAAGCTAGAGCCGGAGAAGAAAATAGTGGTAGTAGGACTGAAAAAAGGAAAGGAGAAAATTTCGGGAATACCAGAAATAGGCCAGGAGGTGGAAAGAAACATGTTGCGCAGTGTGGGAATTGCGGAAAGAATCACTCAGGAGAGTGTCTTAAAGGTAAGTTTGTGTGTTACAGGTGTGGGCAGGAGGGACATATCTCTCCCAACTGCCCCAATCCAAGGATGAACAGAGGGTGTTTCATGTGTGGATCCACAGAGCATAAGGTGAAGGACTGTCCGAAAAAGGGAGGGGATACAGGGAGCGCGAATACGGGAAAAGGCATGGGACTCTAGCGATAGTGGAACCAACTTTAACAAACAAACCAACAGAATCAACCGCAAGAGTCTTCAATATGACGCTCTAGTATGCGGTTAACAGCTGGGAATGAAACTTCAGATATTATTCATATAACTTTTATATTTTGATATATATGATTTTCCTATATATAATAAATTATTTTATAAAGAAATTTTGAAGAAGGAATTTGAGTTCTTCTAGAAATCAAACTTCCGTTTAATCAGATAGACAAGCTTTATGTTGAATTGTTAAAGATCGGTTCGATCGAATCTGATCGAGATCTATTTGAAATGACTATGTATGCTATGTACCCTTGTATGTATAAGTTTTGAAATGGTGATTCCGGGGACGGAATCTTTTTAAGGGAGGGTGAATGTAATAACCCGATATTTTCTATATAAATAAATAAGAAATTTTGCGTATAATTTTTTTTAAAGGTGGGATTATGTGCTAGGTAATGTGTAAGTATATATGTGATAAATAAAATTTATTTATTAAATGAATAATTTCAAATAATTTTATTTTAGAATTATTGATCATTATAAAGTATATTCTTATAATAATTAATTTTATAGTAGAAATGTTTTTATTATTTATTTTTTATGAAAATATGATTTTGTATTATTTAAATAATATATGAACTGATTACAGGAATTATTGTAATTACTATTTTGTCATATGAATTTTAGTTCAGATTATTAAGTTAATTAATTTAACTTAATTAATAATGTTATATATGAAGGATATATCAGTTAAGGAATCCAAACCCAAATTTTGGATTTTGAGCTATGAATGAGAATAATAATATTATATTAAATATAATATTATTTTTTAATGTTATAAATATATACTGTATGTATTGGTCAATTATGGTGTATAATGTCGTAACCCTATTATTAATTTGTTAAACTCAATTATGAGTTCAAGACTATGTAGTAATGGTATTATATGATTTATGTTGTCTATTATTAGAATTTTTGTTAATTAAGAAAAATCCTAATTAATATTTGGAAACCCTAATTAAAATTAGAAACTCGAATTTGCTAATTAAGAACCCTAATTGCTAAAATTAGAAATCCTAATTAATATTTTAGTAAATTGAATTGTTAATTTGGGAACCCTAATAATATTAAGGAACCCTAATTATTTAAAACCCTAATTTTCTATTAAAAATCCTAATTTTAATTAGTAAGTTCTAATTAAAATTTTATTACACTTTAATCTTAATTGTTCAAACCCTAGGAATTATTTGGGAAACCTTAGGGTTTAAAATCTAGTGATTAAACCCTAGATTCAAGTACCATGGACAAGAATACCATTAAAATTAAAATGCAATTGACAAAAGTACCCTTTTTGTCCCATTCTTAAATTATTGCTAGGAAATCTTGCCAAATCTTGGTAAGTCATCAATCTAGTCTAGCTAGGAGCTAATAAACTTCAGGACATCAGCCATTAATCATCCACATGCATTGTATACAAGTTTTTATAAAGATCAAGAGAGAGAAAATGCATTATTTCTCCCGTTTATTCACTTATACTCAAACTTGACTCGCTCTCTCTCTCTCTCTCTAAAACCTTCGAAAATATAAGGCATATCAGTCCCTAAATCAAGCCTCACGACTTTCAATAAAAGATCAGTAGCCAAGAATCAAGAACTTTTCATAGAAAGATAAAAAACCTAATTTGAAATGTGATCATGAAGGCCATGTTAAATGTTATAATTTTGTGTTAAAACATGCTGTTTGTAGTATATATTGATGATCTGGGTTGCTAGATGTTAGATCCATAACATCTAGAGGCTCGGATTTGAAGTTTTTAAAAATCTGGAAAAAATTTATTTTGTGTTCTGACAACGAATGTCAGAGGCTATAGATCTCTCCATGTTAATGATTTGTGGTGTTTTATGTTTTAGATATGTAGTATAACATGTGGTCTTTGATCTAGATCTAAAATCAGGCCTAGATCATGTCCAGATTGCAAGTTATGGGTGGCCAAAACCCGTTGACTGACCATGACTTTGCAAATCTGGGTAACCCAAATGTTACCCAGAAAGCTCTGACAAGATGTTTAGGGGCACAGATCTTTCAGTTGTTTGATTATTTGTTATGGTTGTTGTATCTAATCTATAATATGTTATATACAATGCATGCTAAGGCCTTTAGAACACATAAATCTCAAATTGACTGGATTCAGTGGCCAGTCAAAGCAGCTTGGTCGAACACAGTTCATGTTTTTCTAGGTAACCCAGAAAACTAATGAACATGTGTTCTGATATGGGTTGACCGGCGCATATCTTGTTGCTATAATTTTGTTAGACGGGATTTATGTAATGGATCTCTACCCTGACATGTGGACTACAAGCTTGAACCGTTAGAACACCATAACATCAAGCCGAACTCGATTAAATCAAGGCACAAAGTAGCTATCAAGCACTGCCTGGGTTTCTGGGTAAACCAGAAAACCCAAGGAGGGTCTGACAGCCACTTTGCAGCCTTATAACTTGCATTTGTAATGTTGTTTGACCTTGTTAGTTGTAGTTACATGAAGTGTTTCATTAACACTACAAGATCAGAGTAATAACATGCCCAGAAACATTACAAGTTACGATTTAAACTTGGTCAAACTAGCTAACTTGAAACTGGCGTATGAATGTCTAGGTGTGCTGAAGAACACCTATAGTGACAGTTTTATCACTCTAGGTACTTTAGCGATAGATAAATTAGAAAATTAATTATTTTATTAAATAATTAGAGAAAATTAGTTTTAAATTATTAAAAATACATAACAAATTACTAAAAATTATTTTAAAGCATAAAAATATTAGTTTTTATTATTTTGAATATATTTCAAAAATATTTAATATTTTTGGAATATTAAAGGCATTTAATTTATTTAATTTTTATATTAAATAAATTATTTAAAAATGATTTTAATACTTGAAAAATCATTTAAAATTATATTATGGTATAAGAAAATATTTTAAGTTATTTTTAATGACTTTTAATATTTTGTGATGAATTTCATTAATTAATTAATATTAATAATAATTAAGTTATTTAATAAATGTATTAAATAAACTATGAAAAATAGATTTAATAATTTAAAAATCATATAAAAATGATTTAAAGGTTGTAAAAATATTTTATGTTATAAAATATAACTTTTGATATTATGTTATGAAAAATATTAATATTTTAATATTAATGATATTAGATTTATTTAATATTTATATTAAATAAATTAGTTTAAAAATGATTTTAATATTAGAAAAATAATTTTAAATGAAAATAAAGTGTTTAAAGATATTTTAAGTTATAAAATATAACTTTTAATATTTAAAGAATAATTTTATTAATAATTTAATATTAATGATATTAAACTTATTTAATAATTATATTAAATAAATAGTTTAAAAATGGTTTTAATAATTTAAAAATCATTTAAAAAGGATATAAATGAATTAAAAATATTTAAGTTATAATTAATGACTTTTAATATTTTGATAAATAAACAATAATATTGAAATATTAATAGTAATTATTTAAAAACGATTTTTAATGTTTTAAAAATCATTTAAGAGTAATAAAAATGTTTTAAAAATATTTTGAGTTATTATAAATAACTTTAATATTTTTGTAATGGTTTCATTAATAATTTAATATTAATTAAATATTAATGATAATAGAATTAGTTAATATTTAAATCATTTAATAATGATTCCAGTGTTTGAAAAATCATGATAAATTATAATAATTATTTTAAAATTATTGTAAGTCATTTAAAAATAATATGACTGATATTTACAGTTATTGAATTATTGAATAGAGTTTTAGACTCAATAATTATCCGATAAAGTCGTTGGTACACCGAAATATTTTAGAAATTGATCCAGACTTAGATAATTGGACTAGATACGTGTTTGTTTATGATTCAATGACTGCTAAACATATGTGACGATGTGATTAGGTTATGTGCTGACTGTAAATAGTAGTACTATGCGATATGATATATTATTCTAATCAAACGAATGATCTTATTAATGATAAGTTTTGGTATAAAAGATAAAACTAAGTTGCGTAACTATAAGTAGCAGCTCAGGCAAGTATCCTAACTTTGCATTTACTTTATGCAATGGACATGAGTAAGAAAGTTTCAGAATTATATTATCATTATGCCAAATTATTAACTCTATTGTTATCGATTATGCATCCAATCTTTGTATTCATACAAGTTCTTAAATTATCCGATCATTGTTTATCAACAGAGTATTACTGTATAATTTAGATATTTATTCTGTTTGTTAATTCCTATATAGGGTTAGACAAGTGTTCTCACTTGGATAATCATTGTATTTAATCACACGTTGATACATACTCATTGGTTTCTAGTATGTATACGTTGACTTAAAAAGCCGTCTAAGCTATTTGATTCAGCTAAACATAAAAATATTGTTGAACAAGATAAAACTTTATTGTATCCAACCAGATTGTTTTGGTTCGAATTCCCGACTAAGTATGAACATCCCGAACATGGGAAAACTTTTGTGCACCTAAGGTGGATAAGATGAATGATAATATCGTTCTTGCACGTAGTATTGATCAATATAGGGTGTATTGGGATGATCACCTTCGTGCCCGTAAGTTATGACAGTTTGAGGATAAAGTTCTGCTAAATCTTGGTGAAAATTGAAAATAAAGTTCATAGTCTGTCGATTTCTCTTCATTTATAGTCAGTACGTAGTTTCAAAATTTTGATATAGAATTGATATGTTGTTATTATTGGTTCAGCTTACTTCACAACTGTTGATTCGTTGTAGAAGTGTTATTCAAAGAAAACATTTAATCCTTTCAGCTTATATTTATTGTTGTTATTACTTGCTAGGCAATCAAATGCTCGTTCTTGCTTTAAATTTAAATATTTTCAGCTAAGCGTGATCAACCAGAATGTTCAGGCCAGAACAAGGGAAAAGGAAAGCAATCAGAATAATCTTATGTTATCTTATGTAATAGTTTGATTTTATTAAGACAATGATATCTATTAATTATCATGTAATGAATGTTTAAAGGTCGCGTACCTGAGATTAGACTTTGATATATATAAATTAAATTTGATATTTATATTATTGTTATTATTATTAGTGTTATTCCGCTCATAAAAATGGTATCGTGAAGCATCGAGTTCGGGTTTCAAGTACCTGAATTTGGGAGCATCACAAATGTAACTAATTATTGTTGCGATTTTAATGATATATGTAGGGTAATTGGTGAATATTATTACTTGTGTAGCTTACATATAAGGCAAGTTTCTTTATCCTAAACTTTTATTGAGCAAGTTCCTAACTTTATTCTCTTTATAAGAATGCAAGCTTTCTATTCCTAAGTTATCATTGTACAAGTTTCTAAATTCTATGTTAAAGTTGAGCAAAACTAATCTATCTTTTGTATGATTGTACAAACACTTGTAACCTAATTCGTTACATCGAGCAAGTTTCACTTTCTTTAATATTATTCGAAGCATATATTGTTCTAATACTTCGATTCAAAGGAGATTGTTCTAACTCTGTTGAATATAGTACTTTGCATGTATATCATGTTTACTCAATTATATATTGTTGTTATTTGATCTTTGACTTTTATAACCTTGTTCAATTTTATAATTGTTGTATTAAACCTTCAAGTAGTAAGTAAACTCTTATTGATTGAACTAGTCTATTATGGACTAGTGTTCTAAAATTCTCGAACCACTGATAAGTTAGTTCCGAGCTAAACTTTCTTTACTGTGGGAATTCTAAATTCAAACTGAGACGCGAATTTGTACGTGTAACATTTAGATGTTTGTGCATAATACATGATACCAAGGGTTGATCCCCCTAAGTAGGTTAAAGCAGGGTATGTATAATCTAAATGACTATTAAGGTTGAGGTAGTAATACCTAATCACCGAGGACATAGTTCGTGGTCTTAAGACCCTCAGATATTAAAGTTCAACTTATTTTCTATTTTTGATTCATAGAACAAGTTCATTATTGTTCAGCATTCGTTGTTCACTCTTATGTTGTTATCATTACTACTCTTTATATCAGTGAGTAATTGTTTGCTCACTCTTGCAATTAATACTGCAGCTAAAGTTGAAAGAGTCGATGAACCATCTACTAGAAAAGGAAAGGGCAAGATGTCCAAGTGTTGAAGATTTATGAGAATTTATTTAAGTGAATTATGTTATAAGACTTATTTTATTTTATGATGTATTCCACAAACTGATGTAATAATTTAAGGTTAGATTACCTGGGATTTTTTATGTGATGATGTAACCCTTTAATGGGAAAGATTGTTGTTTAAGTTATTTAATGTATTTATCCTTTATTATGGGTAGTTAGATGTAATTATTTTTGATAGTTAGCACCAAATTCTGTGGGAATAAAGTACCCGAATTTGGGGGTGTCACAACATGCATGGTGAAAAACCCTTCGTATTCATTCTTTATTAAGTTATGGAAAAAATCTGTCTACACGAATTACCGCATGATGGGTAAAAATCCAATTACAGTTTCGTATATTATTTCTTTTCATATTCCTAAATCTAAACTTACTATGGTAAGTATAGCTTCTATAATTCCTGAAATGATTAGAAATTCCTTGAGATTTGTGCTTCATCTAATATTATTTCATTAGAATATTGGTCTAAACTTTCTTATTAAATTTTAATATTTTAATTCGTGGTACTATTCACGGGGTACTATACATTTGAGTACTATTAACAATAAAATTGGTTTCTTTTCTATCCAAATTATTTTTGATATATGAATATCATTCTTGAATTTTACTCCACAATTAGTTATCATGTTAACAATTTGGACATTCTTAAACTCTGGATAAATTGAATTTATAAATCTTTAATATTTATCCTTGATCTCACTTGATTGATTTCTTATATCATTGTTATCATCATCATGCTTATATTGTGATGAAAGTCATCTTTGGCTCGTAGTGCATAGATGGACTGTTGATTGGTATGATTATGACCAGGAATTATGTATTGATAATCATAACCTATAATGTTACAGACAAATGATGTGGTGAAAGTCCTCTTTGGCCCGCAGTGTATAGATGGACAGTTGTTTGGCATGATCATGATCACTGGTGATACTAACGAATATCCTTGGCCCGTAGTGCATGGATAATTCGTTGATGTGAAATATTTACTGAGTTGTGTTACAGAGATAAAATATTGATGATGAACTTTTAAATCATAGAAGATAGTAGATATCATGCTCTACTTGACTCTTCTAATGGATTGCTTGTTCAGCTGCAGTTGTTGATCTAAACTTGTTGTCTATTGTATTCTATCAGGTTATATACTGTTAAGGACTAAGGATAATTTATTTTACATTATCTTAGTCAAAATATTCTTTACTAGGCTAGTTGAGCTCACCCTTTTTCTTTCATTGTTCTCTTCAGAAAATAAAAATATTGCTAGGACTAGTCGGGTAATGGAGTGATGGTCCAAGATGGTGGCTATAGTAGTCCTATTATTTTATAAAATAGTATAATAATAATTATAATGAGGACTTCATTTGAGTTTGGATATTATCTACGAGACAATATTCCTATTAAATCTCACAGTTTACGCTTTGTTGTATTTTACACGACAGTTAATAATTATATAAATAAAGTTTATATTTGATTTATGTACCATGTATTTGGCGACTCAGAATGGGTTGTATGAACCTATTTTGGGGGCATCATAAACGATTGCTATATCTGCGCAAAGCTGGAGATAACCCCGGTGAGGGGCAAAGTCATCATTTTGACACCTCGATACTACATTCACGTCGTCTCAATATCATTTCGATCAACATTTCATACAAAAGTGTCCCACAAGAACCATATCTCAAATCCCGAGTGACTACTACACTAGACAACACACCGGATAGAATTTGAAGACTTGGAGATCTGGTCATGGACCCATCTTCACGGCTTCGTACAACCTCTAATCCCATTTCATCGTGTAGCTCTCGACAATAGCATTCCGAAAAGGTACTGATGAGTGCATATTATTCATTTATTTTGATTCCTTTATGTTTAGTTGTATTGCATATTTCATGTGTATATGAGCTTATTAAGTTCTTTAATGATTTCAGAAAGCATTGGAGCTGAAATGAGGAAAAAGGGAAAATTGTAGGGTTTTTAGCATTAAGTTGGATGCATGGTTTTGGCTTGGGACTTGGATTTTATTATAGAGCTTTTCCTTATCTTTCGGAATATCTTGAATCGTCTTAATCGGAGTTCATATTAAAAAGTTATGATCTTTTTACCAGACGAAAGTTGAACCTCAAAGTTTAGAAGTTGCAATTTGCATAGCAGTCACTCGGATCCTAGTTTCGACCTTGATCCAGCCAGAATCTTTCAAATCTCAAAGAAGTAAAGTTGTAAATCTCGTCGAGAGCTTCGATTTGATAGGTAGCAGACCCCATAGCTCCTCCTGGATCAAAAGTTATGGTCGTTTTACCAAAGAACGTCGCAACAAAAAATGGAAATTCGCCCCAGCGAATTTGAGCGCGAAAATTAGAAAATATTGGATTTTTGGAAAGTTTCTTAATGCAGATTTTGGCAGACTTCTACATGGAATTGGATTGAGATTTCTATTAGATTTAGGATATCTTTAGATTAAGATTTATTTTCAAATTAGATTCTATTTCTTTATAGAAACTAGTTATGATTTGTAATTGCTTTTAGGATTTGGATTTCTAATTCCCATAGGATTTAGGACTCTATCTAGCTCTATAAATAGAGGATTATAGTCAGGGTTTTATGTCATTCAATTATCAACTATCATCTATTGGAGTGCATACTCAAGAGCATGTCAGGCTAGTTCTTTTCATTCAGTTCTAAAGGGAGGTGGAACTTTGTTACAAGTAATTGATTAATTGAGTATTATTATTTATTCCTTCTTGTGTGAAATTTCTTCTGATAATCCGTTTTCATTGATTGCATACTAATTGATCTAATTAATTTAATATGGCCAATTGAATTAGTTTGATCATTATCACATTAAGATTGATATTACGTGTAATTGATATTTGTCTTCATCATAAGTAGTAACTTGGTAATACTAATTGTGGACAAGCTTTTGTGTATTGCTAAGATTATCAGAAAATAATTTAAACAAATCGAGCTTATGTGTTTGTTGCTTGGATTAGCCCAATTCTCTATTTCATAATGTCTCTATCATATTAAATCTAGAGAGCTTGTTCTTGGTTGTATGCTAGTTAGAACCTGGTGGAGAGCTTATTTTATACAGTGATTATCTATGGAGAATTTCAGATAGCAGAGTTTATTGTTATCTAGGGCTAATAGTTTCACTGAAGGGAAAATAATAATAACTTGATTAATTGATTGTTGTACGTGGTAAAACTGAACTGCAGAACTGAAGTCTTTACATATTTGGTTAACTTCATCATTAATTCTTGTTCTCTTAGTTTAAAAATAATTTTCAAAAATCCCACATCTTTATTTTCTATCAAAATAATAGAATAAATATTAAATAAATCACTATCTGTGGGATCGATCCTTGCTTACTACAGTACTAATTGTTTGAAATTGTAAAGTGAAAGTGAGGTTAATTTAGGAGTGTAAACGACAGCTCCCAAATTTTGGGATCGTTGCCGGGGAGTAATTTCTCGTTTTGTTTTTATTCTATTATTTGTTTTGTTCTTGTTTTATGACTTGATCTTCTCAAGCTACTACATTAGATTTTGACCCAGAGATTTAGAAAACTACAAGGAGAATAAGTAAGCAAAATCAGAAAACTCAACAATTTACTGCAGATTTGGCCGAGGCTTCTACATCATCATTGGGCCTCAACATAGCTTTGGAGTTACTTTCCAACGAATCATCCACCGAATTCGATAAGGAAGAAGTGATGACGGTTCAAAATAACAACATAACTCTCAGGGAGTTGGCAAATCCTAATTTAAATCAGCAACCTAATTTGTGCATTGAATATTGTAAGACTCCGAATTTTATGAAATGAAAGTATTCAATTTTCTTATAATTATTATTCTATTCAATAAATGGTTAAATTGATAAAATGTTAAAGTTAAGGGTGATATGTAAAACTTTTACAAAGTAAGCAAATTGTCATAAAATATTCGTTTGGTCGGGGAATATTCTTTTCTCGGGGAATATCCGTACGACGACACAATCATTGGTGGATCCCACAACGGAATGACTGTCCGATATAGAAAGTGACAGAAATAACCTTTTTATAAAAATAACGACAAAACTTTTGCCGTTAACTGTTAAAATATCCGGTGATACAAGTACAGTAATACGCATTGTTGCACAGTAGCACACAATATTGCACAGTATCTCTGATTATTGATGCTTACGTAAGAAGTCACTCAGTTTTATTCAATTATTGCAATAGTTGTTGCTGCATAGTATATCATATTATTGAATCAATTATTATCACAATATTATCTTCACAATATTTTATACTATTAAATCAATAATTGAGACGACATAGTTATTCATATTATTATTTACATTATTTACAATGTCTAGAAAGTTCTGTCGAGGAAAGGGTTAGGTTATTTAATCGCGCGCCAATAAGGAGAAGTCCTTATCGGAAAGCTCCCTCTTTCCTGAGAATGATCTGGTTGTCAATATTGTGAGTTATAATATTAATGATGAATAATTGTTAAAAGATAAAAAATGTATTTATTAAAGATAAGTGATTTGTGGTAAATATTTATTCAATTTTTTTGATATAAATAGAGGGGTTTGTCATGAGGCGTTTGTAATAAGTTTGACTTATTATTCCATGGGGAGATGTACTAATTTTTCAGACTGTCGGTTGTGATTTTAATTGTAAATCAATATGGACCATCGGTTGTAGTTTTAGTAGTAAATCAATCTGAACCGTCGGTTGTGGTTTTAATAGTAAATCAATATGGACCATCGGTTGTGGATTTAATAGTAAAACAATATGGACTGTCGGTTGTGGTTTTAATAGTAAATCAATCTGGACCGTCAGTTGTGACTTTAATAGTAAATCAATATGGACTGTTTTAATAGTAAATCAATATGGACCGACTGTTTTAATAGTAAATCAATCTGGATCGTCCGTAAATCAGTTACTATTTAGTCAATTCTCCTATAAATAGAAGCTTATTTCGTCTTTTATTATCACCAATTCACTAAGACTCACAAGAGAAACTATAGAGAGAAAGAAGAAGAGTATTTTGCTACTTCACTATTGCAGTAGCCAATCTTCTACTAAGGTAAGGGGTATTATTTCTTTCATATTCGTAAGGGATATTATTTTTCGTATTCATTCTTTATTAATCTGTGGGAATGATCTGTCTACGCGGATTACTGCATGCATGGTGAATAACCCTTCGAACTCATTCTTTATTTGTGGAAAAGATCTGTCTATGCGAATTACCGCATGACGGGTAAAAAATCATTTGCAGTTTTGTATATTATTTCTTTTCATATTCTTAAATCTAAACTTACTATGGTAAGTATTGCTTCTATAATCCCTGAATTTAGTAAAATATCTTTGAGTTTTGCACTTCATCTAGTATCGTTTCATTAGAATATTGGTCTGAACTTTCTTATTAAATTTTAATATTTTTATTCGGGATACTATTCACGGGATACTATTCACTCGTGTACTATTCACTCTGTTTACTATTTATTCAGAGTACTTTGCATGACGGGATACTATTTATTTAGTACTATTCATTCAGGTACTATTTACGGGATACTATTCATGACAAAAGTGATTTCTTTTCTGTCCAAATTATTTTTGATACATGAATATCATTCTTGAATTTTACTCCATAATTAGTTATCATGTTGACAATTTGGATATTCTTGAACTTTGGATAAATTGAATTATAAGTATCTAATATTTATCCTAGATCTCACTTGATTAATTTCTTATATCATTGTCATTATCCTCATTCTTATGTTGTGGTAAAAGTCATCTTTGGCCCGTAGTGCATAGATGGACTATTGATTGGCATGATTAAGACCATGAATTTTGTATTTGCATAATCATGACCTGTAATGTTACAGACAAATGATGTGGTGAAAGTCCTCTTTGGCCCGTAGTGCATAGACACTTGTTTGGCATGATCATGACCACTGATGATACTAACGAATATCCTTGGCCCATAGTGCATGGATAATTCATTGATGTGAAATATTTATTGATTGTTGTTATAGGGATAAAATTTTGATGATGGACTTTTAAATCATAGAAGATAGTAGACATCATTCTTTACTTGACTCTTCTAATGGATTGTTATTTCCGCTGCAGTTGTTGATCTAAAACTTATTGTCTATTGTATTCTATCAGATTTTTCCCTGTTGAGGACTAATGATAATTTGTTCTACATTATTTTAGTCATAATATTCTTTACTGGGCTAATTGAGCTCACCCTTTTGCTTTTGGTTCCATTGTTCTTCTCAGGAGGCGAGAATATAGTTGGGACTAGTCAGGGAGTGGAGTAATTGTAAGACCCCGAATTTATGAAATGAAAGTATTCAATTTTCTTATAATTATTATTCTATTTAGTAAATGGTTAAATTGATAAAAGGTTAAAGTTAAGGGTGATATTTGAAATTTTTTGCAAAGAAAGCAAGTTGATATAAAATATTCGTTGTGTTGAGGAATATTCGTTTTAACAGGAAATATTAGTACGACGTCACAATCATTGGTGGACTCCACAACGGATGTATTGTCGTAGTTAAAAAACGACAGAATTATCTTTTTATAAAAATAACGGCGAAAGTGTTACCGATAAAACTGTTGAACTACCCGGTGGTAAAAGTATAGTAATACGTGTGGTTGCATAGTAGCACACGGTATTGATTATTGATGCTTACGTGAGAAGTCACTCAGTTATACTCAATTATTATTACAGTAATTGCTGCATCATATCTCTCATATTATTGATTCAATTATTGTCACAGTATCATCTGCATAATATTTTATATTATTAAATCAATAATTGAGACGATAAAGTTATTCATATTATTATTTGTAATATTGACAATGTCTAAAAAGTTCTGTCGAGAAGAGGTTTGGTCACCAAATTGCGCGCCAATAGGGAGAAATCCTTATTGAAAAGCCCCCTCTTTCCTGGGAATGATCTGGTTGTTAAATATTGTGAGTTATAATATTAATGATGAATAAGTTCGTGTTGATTAAAGATGAATTTGATATTTCCATTGTGTTGGGATTATTTATGTTAGTGGAAATCGACATTTATTTCGATAATAATTGATTTCTGGATGTTATATTGACCAATCGGGTAATTAATCGGATAAATGAGTAATTAATTGCTATTAATTCACGTGCTTATAACTATTTGTTCACATGTGTGTACTATTGATTTGCATACATGTACAATTAGGGGATGTGGTGCAAGATTGATAATACTTGCATAACTAAATTAAAAATGGAGGTATAGATGAAGGTACTATACTGTAATTATTTTATTCACATAATTTTACTGTTGATTCACATAATTTTACTGTTGATTCACATGATGTACTATTAGGGGAGGTGGTGCAAGTTTGATAATACTTGCAGGACTAAATTAAAAATGAAGGAAAAGATGAAGGTATTATGCTGTAGTATTTCGAGCCCCAAAACGTGTAATTATCGAAACTATATTTTCCTATAAATAGAAGCTCATTCTTCTTTCTTTCTCACCAATTCACTAAGACTCATAAGAGCAATTATAGAGAGAGAAGCTATAGAGAAAAAGAAGAAGAGAAGTCTGCTACTTCACTATTCCAGTATCCAGTCTTCTTCTGAGTTAAGGGGTATTATTTATTTCATATTCTGAAGAGAAATTATTTTTTGTATTCGTATGAATATTATTTTCGTTTAATATTCGTAAAGGGTATTATTTCTTTCGTATTCATGAAGAGAGTTATTTTCTTTCAATACTCGTAAGGGTTGTTATTCCATTCTTTATTATTCTTGGAATAACCTGTCTACGTGGACTACCGTATGTATGGTGAACGACCCTTCGTATTCATTCTTTATTAAATTATGGAAATGATATGTCCACGTGGATTACCGGATGGCGGGTGAAAATTCATTTACAGTTTCGTATATTCTATTATACTCGTATGAGATATCATTTTTTTTGTACTCGTCATGGAATATTATTTTCTTTTGTATTTTCCTTTTATGAGTACTATTCATGAGTTACTATTCACGGGTTACAATTCACCCAATTACTATTCACTCAAATATTATTCATTCGAGTATTTGGGGTACTTTTCATGTCAGGGTACTATTCACGAGGTACTATTCACGGTGTACTATTCACCCAAAAAATATATTTCTGTTTTGTCCAAATTATTTTGATACATAAATATTATTATTGAATTTTACTCCACAAAGCAGTATCATGTTGACAATTTAGATGTTTTTAAACTCTGGATAAATTTAAAGTCTTTAATATTTATCCTTTAATTCGTTTGATTAATGCTTATACCATTGTCATCATTCTCATGCTTATATTGATATGAAAGGCATATTTGGCTTACGTGCATAGATGGACTGTTAATTGGTATGATTATGACCAAGATCATTTGGTATAATCATGATCCGTAATGTTACAAATGATGTGATAAAAGTCCTCAGTGGCCCGTAGTGCATTGATGGACAGTTGTTGGTTTGTATGATTATACCAGGGATTATTCGGTATGATCATGACCATTGTTGGGACCGGAGTTGGTACGTATAACTACGAAAAAGATCCAAATGATTCGACAATATATACAAATGGCACATGATCGACAAAAGACTTATGCAGATTCATTGAAAGGACGTAAAATTTAGTATTGGGGATCATGTATTGTTGCGTGTGGCTCTATGGAAGGGAGTTACAAGATTTGGGAAGAGAGGAAAGCTCAATCCACGATTTATTGGTCCATTTCAGATTCTTGACCGAGTAGAAAATGTGGCCTATAGACTCGCGTTACCTCCAAGTATGTCTCGTGTTCCTAATGTTTTTCATATATCTGTGCTTCGTAAATATGTGAAAGACCCAAACCACGTCATTGAGTTAGAACGGACGAGATAGCTGAAAGACTTAACGTACGAGGAGGTTACCTGTCAAGATCTTGGATAAGAAAGAGCATGCCCTACCCACAAAGGTCATACCACAAGTTAAATTTTGTGGAGAAAACCATGCTATTGAGGAAATGACCTGGGAGTTGAAAACGGAAATGAAAGTGAGGTATCCTCATCTTTTCGAAACACCAGGTACGTACG